>CM021797.1:64485279-64507967 GCA_011076525.1 Nettapus auritus | reverse complement strand
AAAGAAAAGAAAAGAAAAGAAGAAAGAAAAGAAAATACATTTTTTCCTGTCTGAACAGAAATTTTGTATTTCACTTCAATCCTATTTCCTCTTGTCTTGTCTTTGGCAACACTGAGAAGTGTCCGACTGCATCTTTACTTTCCTTGACAGATACTTATAAACATTTTTAAGGTTCCCCTGAGCCATTTCTCTGTGCTAAACAGTTCCAGCTGAGTCACAGCTCTCTCTACCTCACCACCTATGTCAGACTATCAAAGCCCTTAGTTATATTCACAATCCTTTCTTGTATTTATTCCAGTATGTTCATATAAGCAACTTAAATTTCGTCAGATACCTGCCTGCTTGTTTCTCCAGCCTGTAGAGGTCCTTCTAAATTGTGGAATTCTCCACTCAACTACTCTTCACTGCTCTTTCATCTGCAGATTTGTTGAGGATGCATGCAGTTTCATAATTGGGATCATTAAAGAATATGTTGAACAGTTGGAGTATTCCACTAAGGACTGGCCTCCAGCTGGAGATACATTGCCACCAATCACCATCCTCTGAGTCTGGCAGTTTTCAGTCCACCAATCTGCCCACTTATGCAGCCTTTATCAGTCTGTTTGTGAGTGCTACACAAGACAATGCTTGTTTCAAAGACAATAAAGTCAAGGTAAATCTCCATTGTTCTCTCATCCACTGAGATGGTCATCTCCAAACATAATTCTATCAGGTTTATTAAGGAGCCTTTCCCCTTCATAAATTCATGCTCTTTCTTATTATTTGTGTTTTTCAGGAGTTGGCCATTTTGCCCAGCAGTTGTGGGTGCACCCCACCTGGTCCCATGGACTTAAGTATGTCCAATGACCTTAAACATTCCCAGACTACTCATCTTCCACCACAATTAAGTCTTCATTGCTCCAGACTTTCTCCTCTGGTCTCAGGATCCTAGGTTTCCCAAAGGTTAGCCTTACCAGTAGAGGCTGAGGCAAAGAAGACATCAGGGACCTCTTCCATGTCCACTGAAACCAAAGAGATTTAAAATTACTATTTGGCCACACCTGATTAGCTGTCTAATCTATTTAATAGTAAGAACTCTGGAAGGTTTTGGGGGTAAGAAAGTATATAGGAAGGAAAAACAGTATCAGTTAAAAGACTCATCAACTAAACATGTTGGAATCAAAATGGAGATATTGCCCCTTTTGTTAATGCAACATAACAGTTGCCATTTTAAATGAAGTTACCTATCAATTTCTACTCAAAATCTTTTTGTAGATATTTCTTTTGGTTATTTCATCTTTACCTTACACTGATTTTTAAAAAGTACATTTAGAGTGTTTCTTAAGAGTAAGTGGGGGGGAAAACAATAAGGTTTTTGCAATATATAAAAAATTACCTGTTATTTAATGTTCCTCTAGAAAGCAAAGGGCATTGCAAACTGAACTCTGTCATAAATATGGCACTTAAAAATTTTTATGGTAGAAGAAATTGGGTTTGGGTTGAATGCATTATGACCACTTAAACTCATGTATTGAATTGTGAATCTTGCTCTTGGTAGGTTGAGTGAGCTAGTAGAAAAGTGCTGCAGCATCCACTGATATATGCATTATGTATGGATTGAGTTTGTCTGCTTGAGAAATATCAGAAAGGAGAATGTCTGAAAAAAACGTTCTTGTTTTTCTGGTGTTTTTCTCTTTTATTTTTATTTTTTTCGTTGTTTGTTTTACTTTGTTTTGTTTCCTGGGAAGTAGTAAGAGCAGGGGCTACTAGCATAGCAGGGGCTGCTCACTGAGAAGAATCACAGAATCACAGAATAATCTAGGTTGGAAGAGACGTCCAAGATTACTGAGTCCAACCTCTGACCTAACACTAACAAGTCCTCCACTAAACCACATCCCTAAGCTCTACATCTAAACGTCTCTTAAAGACCTCCAGGGATGGTGACTCAACCACAGCCTATTCCAGTGCCTAGCAACCCTTCCAGTAAAGAATGTGAGGTGGGAGCCCAGCAGGATCACAAGACCCCTTCCCACAGGACATGAGCAAGGCCAGTGGCACAGACTTGGAGATGGTAGCTAGGTCCAACCAGGAATCCAGATCATAATGCACTACAATGTCATGAAGTAGGTGTGAGATCAAGCCAGCAGGTCAATCCATAGGCCAGGACTAGGACCAGATTAAGTGATGGTTAGACATGAGGACAGCGATAGGGATGGGGATCAGTGAGGGAACTGGTGTCAGACTCAGCCTTCAGGGAGGGGCCAGACCAAGACCAGTTCAGGCCATCAGCCAGTCTGTGTGTCAGGACTGACACCATGGGGCCCATGACCTGGCAGGGCAGGGCACTGGGGAGCTAGCACTGCACAGCATCCATAGGGCAGGGACTAATAGCTTCAGGTGAGGCTAAAATGGGAACCTGGGTTATGGGTAGGGAGAGAGGAGGCCTCAAGGGAGGCTTACAGGCTCCATTTTCTTCTTCTTCTTTTTTTTTCTTTTTTTTTTTTTTTGGATTTTTTTTAAAATTGTGATACATTTTATGGCTTAACATCTTCATTAAGGATCTGAATGGTGGGTCATAGTGCACCTTAGGCAAGTTCTCAGACAGTGTAAAAGTGGGACAATATGGGACAGTTGTACTTCTGCTCCAAGGAGCCTCAGCAGACAGGAGGTGTTAGACAGGAGTCTAAAAAAGGAGTCTAATGAAGTTCAACAAAAGGAAATGTAAAGCCTTGTCCTCCGGGAGGAATAGCTCCAAACACCATAAATAGGTTTTTACTGAGTTTAGGAACTTCTGTTGGACAGTTGCTGAGTAAAACTCTATTAGGTGGCTATTTTTTGGGTAAAGGCCTAAAATGCACCTCTTAAGCCCCAAACAATCTCTAAAATTGCTTCTGAAAATTCATTTTAATTTTCAGTCAAAAAAAAAAAAAAAAAGAAAAGAAAGAAAGAAAGAAAGAAAAAGAAAGAAAGAAAAAGGTTACTTACTTTCCTACAGCAAATGGGTAATGAAAAGTGTTGTTAGTCAAAACCTGCCTAGGAGCCTTGTCAAGTTTTATTACTGATCAGAATCAGGGAGTCAATTCAATCAGTTCCAAAGCAATAAAAATGATAGGATACAGATTTTTTAAGATACTTAGGTGCACAAAAAACACAGCAAACCTCCAAATGCCTTCAAAAGCATTGTCTTTTTCTTACCAGTAATACTCCTATTTGGCTCAACTACTGCTGTCATTATTCATAGTGCAATGTGAGTGAAACCCCAGTCACTACATGTGAAATCTGATTTCTATAGCTTATTTGCTGTAATTAAGAACAGAATTTGTTATGTGGCATGAAGAACAAGATCATAGTGAGATCCATAAATTTAAGTTTATTAGCCATTCTTTGGGCATTGCAGCAATTTACATTTTTAATGGAAATACAGTTTTAGTAACTCCTATGAAGTATGTTCTTTTCCAATTGGCAAAGAAAAATCAGAACCATGAGGTACATTTATTTTTGATTTATGCTTGTAAATAGCTGGGATTCATTTTTGGCATAAGAAATAATCAGCAGGAATCTACATTTTATCTGAATTATTCAGATTGTTCCCTTTTAAAGGATTTTTTTTTTTTTTTCCAGACACCACAGGCTTCTACAAATTAAGAACAATCAAAACTGATGCTACAGAAAGCTGTTCATCTGAATACTCCCAGAAGATAATTTTCGTTGAGAATTTTCTTTTAAATAACAAGTATTTATACCAAATAAAACTAACAAACAAATTCAAAGTACATGTATCTTTGGGTGTTTCGTTAGGTATGTTCTAGAAGTACAGGAACAATTTAGTATGGCCAAGATCAACAGTGGAAGCACATGTGAACTGCTGGAAGTATTGCATATTGCACTGTGTCCAAAATCAGCAGATGGTAACTTAAGATAGTTAAAAAAAAAAAAGGGAAATAAATAAAAAAAAAAAAGGGAATAAAAAAAAAAAAAAGAAAAAGGAAACTTTAAGGAGATTGTAACAGCCTCCAAGCAGATCCAAAATACAGTCCCGTAAATGTGATAAATAGCTGATGCAATCCACATAGCACCAGGAGTACTGAACTCTTCTCTGTGCCTAAAAGCAAAAGCCAAATGGATACATGTTATTTGTTTAAATCTAGGACGTGACTTTCAGTGAGACAAATGCCCTAAAGAAATGTTTTGCATCACCTTATTCAAATGTGCTGCAACCTGTGAAGAGAATCTAAATGCTGAAAAATACTACGGAACTCCTAAAGCATACAAATTAGTGATAGGTCAATAGCTTTTTTCTTCATAACCATACTCCCACTCAGACTTGACTGACTATTGAATTCAACTGAAGCACTGCTGCTGGATTCACAAATTAGTCCAGATGGTATTTGCTCTAAAACTCAGAAAGCTGTAAATCTTTCCTCCATGCATGCTCATGCATTTCTTCAGACCTTTATAGAGAATTGCCAACCCATCACATACTCATCATCAGAATCAGGGAGGGAGTGCTGTATATAATTTAATGTTCTATGTCATTAAAAAGATTTAAACATACAAAGTTATTTTTTTAAAGCATTTCAAAATGTAGCACCTCATTTAAAAGTGTTAATTTCATTCCATCTTTTTCTATCTACAACATTTTTTAAAAGAAAACTTATTCAGGTGAAGTATGACTGCAATTATGAGATTAGGATGAGTGGAGTCACTAATATCTGAACAACAACAACAAAAATCAACATAAACTTACAGATAAACTCCTTTCTGGGTTTCTTCATTGGTTCAGATTCAAAATATTTCAGTAATGATTGCTTCTATTTTTGTTTGCTAAGGTAATTTTGCAATAAAGTAATCAGATATGCTGTGGCAGTCTATTTCTAAGTAGTGCTGGTGATCACATTTTTGTGTGGTAAGAGCTGTGGAATGAGTTTGTAACAGAAGGCAAGCTTAACAAAACCCTATTCTGCAAATGTCGTTTTGCATACTCTTACCATAAATAAAAATGCTAGAAAAGAAGACAGAGTTCAGGGGAAAAAAAAAAAAAAAAAAAAAAAAAAAGCAGGTTATGCTTATCTTGATGTTAATCAGAGACGTTAGAAGATAAGGTATGGATGTTTTTGGTATTCACTATGTCAGAAAGAAAAGACATTGGAGTTGTACAAAGCACTCAGCTAGCATTGAAAAAATCCGTCATATTTTAGATTTTAGTGTTACCATCTGTGTGTGTTCACTTTGACAAGATCAAATTAAAAGGTTTCTAAGGAAACTCTGTTTAAACATAACAACACTGGAGGTGCCCTCTGGGATTCAGTGATGATAGAAGATGATCTTTAGCAAGACTTCTCTATCCAGACCATTTTCTGTGGGCCATAGTCCTTGCCTCTGCCAGTGTCCACAGCTATTACATTATGGACATTGTAAGACACAACCCTAACTATCTCTTTTGGACTTATTTTCCCTGAGCTTGTGTGATGCCTGCTTGAATCTAGTGTTACTTCCTCTACAACTTTATTTAGTCTGGAAGTTAGCTAAGTACTGTTTAAAGAAAAAGAAAAAAAAAAAAAAAAAAAAAAAAAAGTACTTTAACTGTTTAAAAGTGATCAGTTTCTAGTTTCAATGGTTGAACTTTGTGTATTGTACAATTCTGTGAATGTCCCTCACTTTTTCTGCTGCTTTCGTGATATCATAAACCTTGACCATATTCCATATCAATCTTTTCTCCAAATGAAGAATCCTAGAACTTCCAGTCTCAATTTACAAGGTGGACACTTCTTGTTTTGGTTCTCTGTGTATGTTTTATAAATGTCCAGTGTCCTTCTTCATATGTAGAAATCAGAATTACACACAGCAGTTAAAATGTTGGTGCAGCAAGGTCTTCCATAGATACAAAACATTGTACCCTGTCTTGTTCTCCATAGCCTTCCCAGTGATGCACAATATTTTGTGGTTTTGCTTGTTTGTTTTTGGGTGCTGCTCAACACATAACATAGGACCTTGAAAATTAGTGGGTTTTGTACATTTCATTCAGGTAGGTTATTGAGTAAGAATCTATTCCCAAAGCATTACTGCACAAGCTTTGAAATTGCTTTTGCAATAGGTTTATTAGATTTGGAATGACTGTCAGTATGGATTATAACTTGAATATTAGGAAGGATTATATTATAATTTATTATCCTCTTTTTCTCCTACAATGTACCAGATTTTTTATCATTGACCTTGAACCTAGTGGGATTTTTTTTTTTTTTTTTTTTTTTTTTTACTTTCTGAGTATTCTTATCTATAAAATGTTATAATATTCTGAAATAAATAAATAAATAAGTTGAACAGTATAGCTGTTCAACTAGATATTATGGTTTTACTTTATTTCACCTAACTCATTAATTTCACCTGAGATATTGTCATAGCAATCATTTGTACAACTGAGCATTCATCTGTAGCAGCATTTTTAGTTGTAGTTGTTCCTCAGTAGGCTGTATAATACTTCCATATTTTAACTCTTCAGAAAAAGAATGTTCTTGCTCATACTAGTAGTTTAGTACAAATGAGTGTAGCACCTTATACAATTACCTGTACCCTAAGATGTTTTTGTCCCTTTGACCCAACTTGACTCTTACTTGTAAAGTAATAGCCAAATTACCTTACATCCTCTTTGATTTCATATGCAATGGTTCTTTGGGCAATTCCCTTAATATTTCTCTCTAAATTTGATCTCATCCATAAGTCTGATAGTGAATATCTCTATGACAACAACTTGCATGTCAACTTTGCTTCTCCTCTGTCTTCTTATCTAATCTAAAACCTCTATTTGTCTCTCTCACTTTCTCTATTTCTTGATTAGCATTGACAGTCCTACCATCCGGCCTATCACTCAAATCTGTAATGTGGTTATGATATTCCTCTTCAATTTCTATATTTTGAGATCTGGAATGTGCCTACTTTTGTGAGTATGATAACTTAAGATGTGGGTGTGATGGATATTTCTTTTCCCAAGTAGCCATATGGCTATATCTTTTTCCTCCAGGCATTTATCTTATTATGTTTTGGTTGCTGTAGCACCCTTTTCTGGGGCTTTGCTCATATGACTCAGAATTCTTCTTCAAGAACTCATTTCTTGGCTTTATGTTTTCACCCTGTAATCTGTCTTCCCTGTTTCACCAGTGTAATCTCTTTGCCTTCATGTCCTAGCCATAATATCTGTAATTCATATTTTTTTCTTTCAATTTTCATTAAATCTTTAATCACCTCTCTCTTTCAGTTAGTCCATAATATAGTTCCTCTCACCCCTTTTTCTAAAGTCCGGAGGGCTGACTTTGAGCTGTTCAGGACACTGGTTGGCAGAGTCCCTTGGGAGGTGGTTCTGAAGGACAGAGGAGCCCAGGAAGGCTGGGCGCTCTTCAAGAAAGAATTCCTAATGGCTCAGGAGCAGTCTGTCCCCACGTGCCCCAAGACGAGCCAGCGCGGAAGAAGATCGGCCTGGCTGAATAGAGAGTTGTGGCTCGAGCTTAGGAGAAAAAAGAGGGTTTCTAATCTTTGGAAAAGAGGGCGGGCCACTCAAGGGGACTACAAGGATGTTGCGAGACGGTGCAGGGACAAAATTAGAAAGGCCAAAGCTCACCTGGAGCTCAATCTGGCTACTGCTGTTAAAAACAACAAAAAATGTTTTTATAAATACATCAATACCAAAAGGAGGACTAAGGGGAATCTCCACCCTTTACTGGATGTGGGGGGAAACTTAGTTATCAGAGATGAGGATAAAGCCGTGTGCTTAACGCCTTCTTTGCCTCAATCTTTAGCAGCAAAACCAGTTGCTCTCTGTATGCCCAGTACCCTGAGCTGGTGGAAGGGGATGAGGAGCAGAATGTGGCCCCCACAATCCACAAGGAAGTGGTTGGCAACCTGCTACAGCACTTGGATGTACGCAAGTCGATGGGGCTGGATGGGATCCACCCAAGGGTACCGCGAGAACTGGCGGAAGAGCTGGCCAAGCCGCTTTCCATCATTTATCGACAGTCCTGGCTATCAGGGGAGGTCCCACTTGACTGGCAGATAGCAAATGTGACGCCCATCTACAAGAAGGGCCGGAGGGCAGACCTGGGAAACTACAGGCCTGTTAGTTTAACATCAGTGCCAGGGAAGCTCATGGAGCAGATTATCTTGGTCGTCATCATGCAGCAGTTGCAGGGCAAGCAGGCGATCAGGCCTAATCAGCATGGGTTTATGAAGGGCAGGTCCTGCTTGACAAACCTGATCTCCTTTTATGACAAGGTGACACGCTTAGTGGATGAGGGAAAGGCTGTGGATGTGGTCTACCTTGACTTCATGAAGGCTTTTGACACCTTCCCCCACAGCATTCTCCTCAGGAAACTGGCTGCTCATGGCTTGGACTGGCGCACGCTTCGTTGGGTTAAGAACTGGCTGGATGGCCGGGCCCAGAGAGTCTTAGTGAATGGAGTCAAATCCAGTTGGAGGCCTGTCACTAGTAGAGTCCCCCAGGGCTCAGTACTGGGACCAGTCCTCTTTAACATCTTCATCGATGATCTGGATGAGGGGATCGAGTGTACCCTCAGTAAGTTTGCAGACGACACCAAGTTAGGTGCGTGTGTTGACCTGCTTGAGGGTAGGAAGGCTCTGCAAGATGATCTGGACAGGCTGGACCGATGGGCCGAGGCCAACGGTATGAAGTTCAACAAGGCCAAGTGCCGGGTTCTGCACCTGGGGCACAACAACCCCAAACAGAGCTACAGGCTGGGAGATGTGTGGATAGAAAGCTACCTGTCAGAGAAGGACCTGGGAGTTTTGGTTGACAGTTGGCTGACTACGAGAGGTTTAGGTTGGATATTAGGAAAAACTTCTTTACAGAAGCGGTTGTTAGTCACTGGAATAGGCTGCCCAGGGAAGTGGTTGAGTCATCATCCCTGGAGGTCTTTAAAAGACATTTAGATGTAGAGCTTAGGTATATGGTTTAGGGGATGATTTGTTAGTGTTAGGTCAGAGGTTGGACTCGGCAATCTTGTAGGTCTCTTCCAACCTAGACATTCTGTGATTCTGTGATTCTGTAACACACCTTAGTTTTCTCTCATTCTCAACTGCGCGCTTTAGAAACATAGTTAGTGAAAAAAGCCATTCAGTTAATCCTACCTAAAACTTTGCTTTATTGTGATATTCAAAAAATGTTTGAAACCTCTACAGCACTACTATAATACAAATAACATTTTAAGAACAGTATCCTTGAAAAGAATATCCTGAAGACTGCTTTTGTGAGAATGAGCATTTTTCTTCCATAAACAAATAATATTCTTTTTTTTTTTTTTTCAAATAATCACCTGTTTTGCAATAAAATGTATTCCTTCTCTTTAGTTGATTGTTATTTATGTAAATGAACCACTCCTGTTTCACAATGCACATTAAGTCCCACTTCAAATTAATGGGTTACAGTGATATAGCTAAGGAAAAAATTAATTCAAGAACATCTGAATATTTATGAATTCAAAATAACAGACTCCGTAATATGATACCTTGTTTGGCTTTTCCCCCACTATCCAATTCCAAGAACATTGCATTACTGATACTTCTGTCTTGAGTCTGAAGTATTTGGAAGTGGAAGATCGTATCTAATTACACCACTCTGGCTCTATTCTGTAGCACAAAGAATCTAGCTCTATTGGTAGAACAGTGCAGTTAAAAATATGTGTGTAGCAAGTCAAAAACAAGAGCTCTAAAAAGAAATCCCTGCAGCCTAGAGGCAAGCGTCTGAAAATGTGATAGTACAAAATAAATCAGACTTGTTCTGTTTGCTAGTTTCCAGTCATTTGTGTCAGCCTACAGTGAGACATCACAAAGTCACACACTTGCTTCCAGTGTTTTAGGAAATGTTTCTGTCTCTTCCTTTAGAAATATAAGATGATTCTTACATTACTGACCACTCTGTCACATATACATGTGTGCAGCAGTGATGGTGGTGGGGTACATTCTCACCTTCAGATAGGAACAGTTAAAGAACGGCCTAATTACTTCTTCCAGGTGTATATAAAACTGCCAAATGAAAGCTTTAATAGTATATTGTCCTTTTACTTTTATAAGTATGCTTTGACTCTTCGTTATGTTTGTTAAATTTAGCTAATGAAGAACATTGCTTTTATGTTCAATAGTGAACCTGCAGGGATGGGTACCTGCTTGTCACTAGATGGGTATGTCTCCTCTGTAAAATGAGATAGGCAACATTTGTATCCACCCATGTATTTCTAATCAGCTACGCAATCATGTCTGAGATTTTCGCTTGCAAAGTCTATGGAATCCTTGCAGAATGCTAGCAAGAGACCTTCCCTTTTCCCTGAAAACTCGTTTTCATGATCCTACAAAAGCCAATCACTTGTTAAGACCAGCTGCCATTATTTACTATTGTCAACCACAGCACTGTTTAGTAGGTATCTACAGTCTTGAATATAAGCAATTTATCCAAGGTTTATTATTTATTTATTTTATTTTATTTTTTTTCCTGTGATACAAGAGACCTTAAAGTTTTATATATATTTCAAATTTGTTTTTATCCTGGAAGTTAGCCAATTATCTTAAGAATAACATCTTATAAAACAGCTTAAAGATGCAATCTGTGGGAATATTGCTTAAGATTGGAAAAGTATTCCAGCTGTTACATTTCTTTTCTGGAAAACACTTTAACAGTAAAGAAGTTAGAAATTTGAAGCATAAATTAGATAAGAATCTCCAAAATAGGCCTGAATTAAGATTTGATTTAAGAGGCTTGCCAAGTGAACAGGAAAATAAATTACCTAGTTTGTCTGACTCGATTACCCTATCAATTGCTGAGTTTGGCCCTAATGGAAATCCATTCTGAAATGGAAGTTGTGAGATGCTGTTCTGATTACTAGTTCTGATCATATCTGGCTGCATTAATTCAATAAAATCCATTGCTGTAGATTTAACCATTTGTTGTTTTTCATGCATCTTGGAATAAGACCTTCTGGACAAATCCTCAGATGGACCTACTCTCATTTTGGTACCTAACTGATACTTATAACAGTTATCTTAATGTAGGATTTATTTATTTGTGTCTGATATTACATGTGTACAGAGATTAGAGGTACAGGCTGGAGATTATAGAAACAAGAAGGAAAATTTCATACTTGCATTGAGTTTAGAAGGCTGGAATTATCTTTTTTGAAGACAGATGAGGGAAAAGGGAAAATATCTTAATGGGGTCACATTCCTTCGGATGGTGGCTTGAACTCTCAAAATGTCTACAGAGCTTTCTAAGCTCCAAAACTTCTAGTTCTCAAGATCTTTGAAAACACAGATAAATTGCTAGAGCAAATATGCATTTTGTAGTTTATTTTTCTAAGTATAATGTAGAGTTCTGTTACAGCTACTCAAGCCCGGCACTTGATGAGCATATCAGTGATATGCATGGATTTTAATTTCTTTCTTCTTCCTCCCCCAGATTCTCAGCATGGGATAAGACTGATACCATGACTTTTGTGAGTTGTACTAAAGATTGCATAGCTTTCTTTCTGAGCTGCCTAGTGACTGCTATGACTAATGAGCAGGGTGATCCTTCACATTGAGTACAGAAGAGAGAACATCAAGCTTCACAAAATAGTAAATCATTTAAAGAAAACAAGTCCAGGCTTGCTGATTTCATAGAGTCATAGAATGGCTTGGTTTGGAAGGGACCTTAAAGATCATCTAACTCACCCCCCTGGTCATAGGCAGGGATGCCACCCACTCGGTTGCCACCACATAAGTCGGCCAAGGCCCCATCCAAGCTGGCCTTGAACACCTCTGGGGATTGGGCATCCACAATTTCTCTGGACTACTTGTTCCAGTGCTTCACTAACCCTACAGTAAATATTTTCCTCCTAATGTTTAATCTAAATCTGCTCTCTTTTAATTTAAGACCATTTCCCCTTGTCCTATCATTATCCACCCAAGTAAAGAGTCCTTCTCCATCCTTTTTATAAGACTTCTGTAACTATTGAAAAGCTGCAATGAGGTCCCCCTGGAGCCTTCTCTTCTCCAGGCTGAACAACCCCAGCTCTTTCAGCCTTTCTTCATAGGAGAGGTACTCCATCTTTTGGTCATCTCTGTAGCCCTCTGAACTCGCTCTAACAGCTCCACATCCTTCTGGTGTTATGGGCCCCAAGTCAGGACACAGCTCTTCAGGTGGGGCCTCACAAGGGCAGAGTAGGGGGGAACAAACCCCTCCCTTGACCTGCTGGCCACTGCTCTGTTGATGCAGCCCAGGACGCAGATGGCCTTTTTGGCTGCAAGAGCACACTGCTGGCTCATGTTGAGCCTTTCATCCACCAGAACCCCAAAGTCCTTCTCTGCAGGGCTGCTCTCAATAAGTTCTCCCAGTCTATACTCCTATCTGATATTTGATTCTATATAGAATTATAGATTGAGGCATAGCATATTTAGGGTAGGCAGAGACCTTTAAATATTGTCTAGTCCAATGTCCCTGCCAGGAAGAGGACACCTTCCAGTAGATGAGGTTCTCAAAGCCCCACGCAACCTGGTTTTGAATATTTCTAAGGATGAGCCATTCAAAACTTCTCTGGGCAACCTGTTCCCTTGTGGTAAAAATAAATAAATAAATAAATAAATTTCTTATTTAATCTAAATCTATCTTCTCTCATTTTGAAGCCATTATGCTTTCTCCTATCATTACAGGCCTTGGTGAAATGTCTTTCACTGTCTTTCCTATCAGACTCCTTTAGTTACTGGGAGGCTGCTATAAGGTCTCTCTAGAGACTTCTCCTCTCCAGGTTGAACCCCAATCAGCCTGTCTCATAGGAGAGGTGCACCAGCCCTCTGATCGTCTTCATGGCTCACATCTGGATCTGATCCAACATGTCCATGTCCTTCTTGTGGTTGAGGCCCCAGAGCTGAATGAAGCACTCTGGGGGTCTCATGAGTGTGGAGAAGAGAAGGAGAACAGATATGAAGAGAATCTTTTAAGAAGCTTTTAAGCTCTTTTAAGAAAGATGCAATGTCTAAATAATTCATCATATACCAAGAAACATTTCTTTACTAATCTGGATGCCTTACTATTATTTTTATTCTATTCTTTTTTAACGGTCATATTGTACGTAACATCTATGAAAGAAATATGGTATATTATTGTTTGTCTTTGGCTTGTAATATCTTGTTTTGATGAGAGAAAAAGATATATGCAGCTTTTTATAAACTAGAAATTATTGTTTTTGTCTTTGTTCTCATACAGATATCAAGAGTATACTCACAACAGCATTGTACTTTACCCCGGGGTGAAAACTTATAAGCTTTCCTGATGACAAGAAACAGAAGTAATATTTGAGTAAAATGGGAGGGTTGTGAGTTTTCTGGTGTTTTGTAATTTTCTTTCCTTCTTTCTTTTTCTTTCTTTCTTTTTCTTTCTTTCTCTTTCTTTCTCTTTCTTTTCTTTCTTTCTTTCTTTCTTTCTTTCTTTCTTTCTTTCTTTCTTTCTTTCTTCCTTCCTTCCTTCCTTCCTTCCTTTCTTTTTTTTCCTTCCTTCCTTCCTTCCTTCCTTCCTTCCTTCCTTCCTTCCTTCCTTCCTTCCTTCCTTCCTTCCTTCCTTCCTTTCTTTCTTTCTTTCTTTCTTTCTTTCTTTCTTTCTTTCTTTTCTTTATTTCTTTTGGTAATCACATCTAAACTGTGCTGCTGATAACACACAGATCTATGAGTCTCTTAATTTTGTCCTCCCAGCAACAGGAGAACTAGGTAGTACAGCTTCACGGTCATTGCAGAGACAGCAGAGGACTTTCAGTTAGGTTGCAAACAGATGTTTATGCATCAGACGTGGATAATTTTGTATCTGTTCATAATGACATGTTTTATTGCTGTCATTTTGGAGGATAAAATCTGGCTGACTGTGTGGATGACTTGGAGCACAATTTTGTAAATTAAGGATTATGGTTGTTTCTGACAGCTCCCTTAATGAAAATTTAGAGGTTGTTTATAACCCAGAGGACTGTTGAGCTCTTCAAGCCCAACAAGTTTAATAAGACAGGGAGATGAGGTTTTGTTTGTTTGTTTGTTTGTTTGTTTTTTAATTTACCAGCCTTTTAGTCAATGACTGAGAGAATTCTTTTTCCAGCAGATGACTTTTCTCCCATGAATACATGGGAGAAAGTTCCTTACAAGGAACTTTCAGAGGTGTTCCAACTAAGTGTGGACAGTTAGGTAAAAAAATACTAACACTATTGTTTTTCCACAACAGAGTGTCAAATCTATATGACAGGAATAGGTTCTACATATTGCTATGTCCCAGATTCACGGATATTGATATTCTGACGATTTGAGGTGGTGACTCTGGGGCACTTGTCCTGTTCTTAAATGCAAAGCAGATACTATTATTTGTAGTGAGATTGAAGAATTATGTTTAGTTATCTCAAGGTGTTTTTTTGTTTGTTTGTTTGTTTGTTTTGTTTTGAAAATGCAGGACCTCATTGTTATGTGATGATTGCCACTCTTCAACTCTGCCTGCTTGGCTTTTCTCTTTCCACATTAGGACACTCATTCACCTGTTTTCTCAAATCACTTCTGTTTGCATTTCTTTGGCTTTTTCTTTTTTTTTTTTTTTTTTTTTTTTTCAATACCAGAGAGATGCAATGAGTTTATTTTTTTATTCATTTAAATCAGTGCCTTGCCCCAGCATATATTACATTTAAATTTCACAGCTAAATTTCACAGCTTTGTTTTATTATTTGTTGGAATGGAAGGAGAGACAAAATGCTCTGCAGAAGCATAAAATATTGTAGGAAACCATGTCTTCCTCATTTTTAATTTGAATAATTTTGTTTGAAAACAAGGATAAAGTTTTGTTTCTGGAATGGGATTAATTCAACCAGTGGCTCATGACATTCACAATAAAATCATGCATTGTAATGTGTTTAAGTTATTGAGTGAATAAGAAGAACAAGTGATTCTTGCTTATCATGGAAAATTTAATACATAATTTCATTTTTTTTTAATTTATTTCTTTTTTTTTTTTTTTGTGAGACTTGGGGAAAAAATACTGTTCAAAATCCAAGAAAATCATTAAAATTATTGCAGCTGTCAACTCAAAGAAAGGAAAACAAATATATGAAATAAAATTTTGACCACTATGCAGTAAGAATTGGAGCCTGCACTTGTTAAAGATGCATCTTTATTAATATAACAACTGAGACTTTGTCATGTAAATACATAAATGTAGCACAGAACTGTAGTATACTTATCTTGTATTTAATTTTATTTTTTTTGTTAAAGCTGCCTCTTTCAGAATGACAATGCAGAATGTCTCAGAGTAGTCATCTCTCAGTGCCTGATTTTAATTTCCCAGTGTTAGTGAAGTGTTTATGTATGGGGGGTGAACTCAGAGTGGTTTTGTCAAGACTCACATTTCTCTCTCTGGTGTTTTGGAAAGTTGCTGTGGAAAGGCATCTTTACATATTTACTCCTGCTTTTCTTAACAAACGCTATGACATAATTCTGCCTATGCTTAACTTTCAAAAACATCAGTAAATAGAGCTTTTTGGAGTGGTACAAGAAACACTGATGTGTTTCAGTGACATGACTGCTCCTCAGGACTAATAAAACTATTTACTGAAGGTGTCCTGCAATAAACTCAGCTGGATGGTTTAAATTTCCCAAATCCTCCTGGTTTTAGCTGAGATAGAGTTAATTTCCTTCTTAGTAGTTGGTATGGTGCTATGCTTTGGGTTTAGGATGACAATAATGCTTATAACACCCTGATGTTTTATTTGTTGCAGAGCAGTTGTTGATGCCACAGTAAACAATAAAAGCTGGGGGAGTTTGCTGGAATGGATGGCTGCTGCTTGGGGTCTGACTAGGCATTGGTTGGCTGGTGCTTAGCGGTTGCATCATGCATTCTCTGCTTTGTTTATTCTTGTTGTTGCTGTTTTCCTTTTTCAATTTTCTCCCCCATCCCTCTCAGGGGAGGGGAAGTGAGCAAGTGGCTGTGTGGAGTTTGGCTGCATGCTGGGTTAAGCTACAACAGTGAGGTAATAATGGCATAGGAATCTTGGGCTGCAGTCTCTCTTTGGGCCCTTAGCTGAATGGAAAATCACTTTATGTGGGAAATATTCAGTATGTTTCACCATGATCATATCTTCTGTCTGAAAAATTTGCTGGAATTTTAGAATATGCTACCAGTGATGATTCAAATTGTAATTCAAAAGCTACTATTTATGTTAAATTAATGATAAAGCTTGTAATATGTGAAATATAGCAACCAAGATGTCTCTGAATACCCCAGTAAGTTAAGGTCAAAAAACTGATCTGACATCTCATACACATATAAAGAATAGAGAGGGAAGAATAATATAAGAGTAATGAGGTTCTTTGCATAGTTTTCTTTCTAAATAATAAGACATAAAATGTGTGACATTTACCAGCTTCACCAGGAAATTAAACCCCTATTTCTTTTCATTCTGAAGATACAGTATCTTCTACATTTGGGGGATTAGTCCTCAGAACCTGACACAGATAAAACAGGTGTAACAAAAGTTCTGCTAGAATAAAACCTAAGACAATGTTCTGACTTCGTTTAAGTGGAGATTGTAAGCAGTCTGGTCTGTTTACTGGTCTCCTGCCCCAGAAAGTCAGATATCACTTCTAACTCTGCAGCTGGGACTGGCAGCAAGTCAGTCACATATAAACCACATTGTCTTGGCAGGCTTCCACCTGACCCTTGAAAAGTCCCCTTTAATATTGTTTGTTTGCCTCTAACAATTTGTAGATGTACAGGAACAAAACAAAGAGTTTTGTTCCTGTACAAAACACTAATAGACCAAAAAAAAAAAAAAAAAAAAAAAAAAAAAAAAAGATATTGAGTCAATTCAAATTCTTATAGTGGAGGAAAGTTTATTGTTGTAATCATTTCACTGCTACCAAAGGAAAGAAAGATGTTACCTGGGGCTATTGATTTAGATATTTATTCCATCTTCTTAAGTAACATGAGTTATGAATTTTTCTAATCCCAATAAATAATTTAAAATAATTTATTTAATTTGTGTTCTAAGAGCTTCTACTGCATGACCAGAATGATCATGACAGCTACAAATAAAATAATATAGATTTATAACAGTGAAGAGGTACTCTTGAAAGTTGAAAAAAATACATGTTTTTCATACCACAGACACTAAATGATGAATTCTTTGATGTCTCTGCAGTTACCACCAGAACACTGGAAAACACAGACGCACTTTTGGAGAGGCAATAATGGACCGGGTTGCTCAAAGTGCCATCCAGCCTGGCCTTAAACTCTTCCAGGGATGGGGCATCCACAGCTTCTCTGGGCAATCTGTTCCACTGCCTCACCATCTTCAAAGCAAAGAAATCCTTATATGTAATCTAAATCTACGTTTTTAGTTTAAAGCCTATCACTTCACTCCCCGTCAGAGTCCCTCCCCAGCTTTCTTGAAGGCCTCCTTTAGGTACTGGATGCCCACTACAAGGTCTCCCTGGAGCCTTCTCTTCTCCAGGCTGAACAACCCCAACTCCTTCAGCCTGTCTTCATAGGAGAGGTGCTCCAGCCCTCTGTTCATCTTCATAGCCCTCCTCTTGACTTGTTCTAATAGCTCCATGTCCTTCTTGTGCTGGGGGCCCCAGAGCTGAAGGCAGTGCTCCAGGTGGGGTCTCACAAGAGCAGAGCAGAGGCAGAAAATCACCTTCTTCACCCTGCTGGCCATGTTTTTTTTGATGCAGCCCAGGATGTGGTTGACTTTCTGGGCTGCCAATGCACATTGCAGGTGAAGCTGAAAGCTGTTTTTTTCATTTATTGGATACAATAAATATATTTATTGTATCTGGAGCATACCCCTGCAGCAACTTGACTTCTGCAAGATTAAACAAGAGATGTGAAGGGATGAATCTAAACAGATGAGACTGCAACTGTTTAGATGACTTCATGATATATCAGTTGATAATAAAGTGGGTTTCTTCTGACATGCATTCCTGTGACTTCTCCCAGGGATTAAATGAAACTAATGTATTCCATCAAATATTACATACTAAAATGGGTAAATCACTGCCATTCCATTATTAATTGATACATTTATAGGCACAGATGTCTTTCTGTGTCTCTGCTTCCCTGGTGTCTTCTGTTTAGATCTGTAAGGACGGGGATGAATATCCACTGGGTTATTGTGAATATGACATTAGTACAGAAATACTTAAGGCAGGATATTTTAAGAATAATTTAGAAATAGGGATCATAAGCAATGAGTCTTTTTTTTTTTTTTGCCAATAGATTTCTTTCTTGTGTTTTGGAATGAGAACTATGATAATGTCACTAAATGTTTTCACCCACAGGACATAGCACAGTGTGTTCCCAGTCCTGACTCATGTCTGTGTGGTTGTACTGGAACTATTTGTCAGTAACAGCTCAGATATTATGTCTTTGCTTTTCTTTGAATATCTTCAGTACCATGTGAAACCAAATTGCATTTCTGACCTGAGGGAAAATACCACAATACCTTTCACTATCTCTTTCTCTTTATTAGCTGCCTCTCATGGATTATACGAATACCCCTAAAAATGTATTATCATATCTGAGATGGCAAGACAGAGGACTCCTCTGCTGTACATGGTCAATTAATAATCATTTGGCAGTGGTTTCATATAGTACTAGGGAGAAGGCCATAACGTTTTTTTTGTTTGTTTGTTTGTTTGTTTTCCTCCAAAATATCAACCAGTTCCAAACAATGTTGTGCTGTTCCTGTCAGAAATATTATTTTCAACAAATCTAGCATTTTCCACCAGAAAAATCCTTCACGGGAGATCTTCTGATGTTTTCTGGAAGAAGGTGCCACATGGTTTGTCTAATAGGGCTTTGCAGTTTTCATAAAATCTTCATAGAATCATTCACAGAATCATTAAGGTTGGAAAAGACCTCCAAGGACATTTCATCCAACCATCCCCCTACTACCAATGTCACCCACTAAACCATGTCCCTAAGCAACACGTCCAACCTTTCCTAAAACACCCCCAGGGTCGGTGATGCCACCAACAAACTGTTCCAATGCCTGACTACTCTTTCTGAGAAGAAACGTCTCCTAATATCCAACCTGAACCTCCCCTGGTGCAACCTGAGGCCATTCCCCCTAGTCCTATCACTAGTTGCCTGTGAGAAGAGGCTGACCCCCAGCTCCCCACAGCTTCCTTTCAGGTACCTATAGAGAGCAGTAAGATCTCCCCTGAGCCTCCTCTTCTCCAGACTAAATAACGCCAGTTCCCTCAGCTGCTCCTCATAGGACTTGTGTTCCAGGCCCCTCGCCAGCTTCATAGACCTTCTCTGGGCACTTTCCAGGGCCTCAGTGTCTTGTAGTGAGGGGCCCAAAGCTGAACACAGCACTCGAAATGAGGCCTCACCAGAGCAGAGTACACGGAGAGGATCACCTCCCTGGTCCTGCTGGCTACACTATTCCTGGTACAAGCAGGGATTTAATCAGCCTTCTTGGCCATCTGGGCACACCGATGGCTCATATTCAGGTGAGCATCTATTAGCACCCCCAGATCCTTTTCCTCTGCGCAGCTTTAGAGCCACTCTTCCCCAAGCCTGTAGCACTGCACGGGGTTGTTTTGGCCAAAGTGCAGAACCCAGCACTTAACCATGTTGAACCTTGTCCCATTGGTCTCTGTCCATTGACGCATCCTGTCCAGGTCCCTCTGCAGGGCCTTCCTACCCTCCAGCAGATTGACACTTCCCCCCAACTTGCTGTCATCTGCAAACTTGCTGAGGGTGCACTCAATTCCCTCATCCAAGTCATCAATAAAGATGTTAAAGAGGATGGGCCCCAATACTGACCTCTGGGGAAGACTGTTGGTGACCAGTCACCAGCTGGATTTCACTCTGTTCACCCCTACTCTCTGGGCCTGGCCACCAAGCCAGTTTTTAACCCAGCAAAGAGTGTACCTGTCCAAGCCATGGGCTGCCAGCTTCTCCAGGAGAATACTGTGGGAGACCATGTCAAACACTTTGCTTTGTCAACTTATGGGCCGGGATAACATCTTTACCCTGTAGTTGTTGGTTAGTTTTAGCCAATCCATCAAAGAAACATTTTTATGCTACATGTTGCTGTTTGCCATAACTCAATCAGATAACTGAAATTCACCATCAGTGATGAAAACAGGTGCTGGATCTGATTCATTGCATAGCTGTAATATTTCATATTTCCATACCACTTTCCATGTTGTGGGCTGTGAAGACTAAAATTTCCCATCCAGGAATGTAGAAAACAGAAGCCAAATGAAGAGTCAGAGTCAACATTTTTTTGATAGCTGTTTCATTTTATTTTGGAGAAAATGGTTTAGTTCTTTGTTGATGCATAAAAAAAATAATAATAATAATTGGATGATAGCTTAATTACTATTTCTATCACCGTTAAAAGTAAAGTTTCACCAGTGTTTGTGGAAACAAGTCTTGCTAATTATTAGTGGAAAGTTACAATTTCCTATAGAATAGAAAGCAGTTATTTGATATTCTTTCATGAGGAGACAAAACCTGGTTTACTTTTACAGATTTTTTTTTCCTTGCCTTCAGTTAATATGTGGACAAAATTCAATAATATCTAGCACCCTTAGAAAAAGTGTTTTGAATTTCACCCAACTCCAAAATGATTTATATACCTCCAGCATCTCCAAAATTTTGTTCTGTATAGCTGTAGATATCTGTCCAAAATAGCTTCATCTAGAACACATCCTTTATCTCTTTTTTTTTTTTTTTTTTTTTCAGTTTTTTTTCCTTTCTTCTCTTAAAAAAAAGTAATTAAAAAAAACTATACACAAATAGCAAGCAATTTCTACCATATTTTTACTATAGGGTCTTCAGTCCTCAGTACGATATTTGTCTTATTGCCTTAGTTTTTTTTTTTTTTTGAGTACACCTATTATGTTACTGAGACGCTAAATTTATTTATTTATTTTTTTATCTCACCAGAGACTCATAATGAATTGAGCTTTTCCTTTTCTGTACGCAGTCAAAAATGACTTGCAATTTATCATCCATTTCATCAACAGGTGCCTAAGCACTCTCTTAGAGGAGTAGAGCGTCCTGGCTAAAAGCCAATGGTAAGCTGAAGTACTCAGAGCCCATTTTGAAAAGATACAAAAAACACTGCAGCCTATCTCCGCAATTTCAATACTTCAGTAACATTTTGCCCCCCAAAACTCCACTCCATAACCTATAAATAAAAGACACCCACTAACCTCTTCTATTTAAAATAATTATTATTCAGCAACAAGATGTATTTCCTACTATATTTCAATTTACATTTCAACCAATTTAAAATCATTTAATAATAATAGAACTGGATGCCTGAGTACATTTAATTGCATAATAGCTTTAAAATATTCTTTGGTGGATAGAATATATTCACAGCTTTAGGCATTTTGTTGTGATAAATTTTGCCAAAATTAGGGAAAAATATATTAATGTTAGTTTATTATTCAGCTAGACAGGTATCTGGAGTGTTAGTATCACATCCTGCTTCTTCCTTTTTAACAACATTGAGTCTCAAAGACAACATATTACACAAGGAAAAATTACCAGCATCCTTCTGATCAGTGGAGACTCCTCTCTGCTTCATGCACCTGGAATTTACTGCACTGCTGAAGGTTACCTAGTTTATGTGCAAAGACAGCAAACTAATGTACTGTCTCTTAGGTCACCATGAAATAAAAAGAACCAGACTTAAAACGACAAAAATTTCCCAGCCCAGTCAATATAGGCATATGATTACAGGGCAATAGAGTAACTATGTTAATCTCTAACTGTACAAATAGTCCTTATTACTGCAATTATTCACTAATTCTGCTGGTCCACTTGATGAGTAATCATTAGTGCCATGACAAAGATTCACAAACTTTAAACACGTTGAAGTGAGAATAACTGCATCTTCAGAACATAGCATGTTTTACCAGCTCCATTCCCTGGAACATTTGAAGTTACATGGGTAGATTTGTTAAGAAATTTAACTATAACAAACAGAGTATGCAATCTGCTGACAGATAAACAAGCTTATTTTTCTTCCTCATTCTACAAATTTCTTATTATTCAGGCTCAAGAATAAATGGCAAGTGAGTTCCATTTGACATCATTTCTTCCTTAGCAGACTGCTGTTGTTTGCTTTATTCATTATGAGCAATTGAACAGAAGTGTTTTCTACTGCAAAGCAGAAATGAAGAAACAAATAGTTGACTTGGAATCATGAATTTCTTAAAGACAAAAAATGGATATTCCCTTGTAAGAATTAAAACCTTATCCTAGTCACCTTGTTGTTGGTGACTGTTTTTTTTGTTGTCGTCGTTCTCTTACCTTGTAAGCATTTTTCTCCTAAGCCTCTTCCTTTTTAGATAAGATTTAATCTTGCCAGTGCTCTCCATCACTTAAATTCTAATGCAATTCCTTTTCTCTCAAGAGGCTGTAGAAATCAAAGTAAACTTCTAGCTTTAGAAGGATTTTTAATGGAATTTAGACTAAAAGAGAAAAAAAGGAAAGGAACAGTACAAGTCTCTCCTCAGCACAGATGTGTTTAATTCTCAAGACTGCTGATGGGAAAAAAGACATATTACAGACTTGATAACGGTAATTTCTGTTTGAGGAAAGACATATGTAACTAAGACAGAGACAAGAACTCTCTATTTCATTTCATCTGTGATTCAAACTTCTAAAGAATACGCAACATCTTGTT
>CM021797.1:64463487-64485179 GCA_011076525.1 Nettapus auritus | reverse complement strand
CATCATATTTTATTTTTTTTAACCAGTATCTGTGTTACAGAGGATCTGAAATGTTTTCAAATTCTTATAAAAGTGGGGAGACAGGGACAGGAGAGTGAGGCTGATATTGGATATTCTTTTCCTAATATAATTTCTTCTGTTTTATTTTAAGTGTATGAGTTTTACTAAGGACAATGATACATGTGATTCCACATTGCTTTGTCTTTCATATATTATTGTATATTCTTAGAGGCACACTCAGAAGAAAAAAATCAAATGAAAATACAGATTACAATAAGCATTTGTGTGGTACAGAAAACATTCATAACCTGAAGTTAGGAGGTAAAACAATCAATTCTGCACCACTGAGGCATAATAGAAACAACATGCATATTATTATTATTATTATTATTATTATTATTATTATTATTATTCTTTTATTTCTAGCCCTTATCAAGAAAGCTTTTATTTTTTTTTCCTCATCTACTTATGGAGAGGATGGGAGTGAGGGTCTGGTAGCAGAAGGGGAGGGAAGTCTACTAGGAAAGCTTGCATTCTTTTATTATTCCTGATAAGCAAGCAAGTCTTTGCTATTTCCGAGCTCTCAGTTTGCCTACCTGACTAATTGCTGAGACACTGAAAAGATCTTCAGACAAAATGACTGCCAACATACTTGGAAGATACTGAAATTGGAAAAGGAAAAGGAGACAGAATCTACTTTTGATTTATGGTACTAAAGGAAGAGTTCAGAAAAACAACAGAGAAATGTATGGCTTTGAATTCTCTTCAGATGCAGTGTATTTTATTTTTAATGAAACTTATGGTAAGAAGAAATTTCCATTTTTTAGTCACATTAATTGAAATTTTAAAAGTTACTTACACCTCCAACTGCAATGTTAATTAGCTTTCTCAACATATAAGAACTTATCTTGAGATATTCATTTATTTTAAAAATATCTATGTATCTTTTAAAATTGGCCCAGTTACACATGTTAGTGTGTATTATTCCTTGATGTTTAGAATGCTTTGAGGTACCATTCATACATTATTTGGCTGTCTGTTTATCAGTGTGATTAAACTTCCATGTTATGGTATTAGATTTCTGAGAAACATAAAGCACTGTGACAACAAACATCAAAAACAATGTATGGGATGCTGCTAATATGACAAAGTTTTTGAAGGGATCAGGCTTGACAGAAGCCATTAATAACGGTCTGGAAAAGTGGCAGCTGCTACTGATGGAAAATTAGCTAATGAAATGTACCCTCTCACTCTGTGTAAAAGCAAGGAAGAGATTAACATATTCTTGTTCATAAGTTGACTCAAATAATATTCATATTTTAAATTTACTGTAAGGGAGAAGAGAGAGCTATTATGGAAGGTGTAAATCTAAGTGGGATTGTTGGAAGAAGCTGGGCTCTGTGGTGTTGCCAGATCAATGCTGATATGATGGAAAGTTACCTGAAGCTGGAACATATGACATGAAATGTTAATATAAAGGTTACTGAGATTGTGGGGAAAAAATATTATGCCTGGCAAGCTTTTAAAATCCTTCTCTGAGTGAACAAAATGCTAGCAAGTCAAAGCCAGATTCAAAGAGCAGAGGGCTGAAAGAAGATACCTGTTGTGGGGACATCAGCAGAAGCCACAAAAAATGGCTTTCAATTTCATTCCAGAAACTTCTGAGTATCACAACTGATGGTTGCTGTGCCATGAAGTTTCACCAACCTTCCTTCCATAATGTGTTATGGACTTCTGAGGAACACAGACATTAACTAAAGCTGCCTAGTGGAAAATCCCATAGTATAAAAACAAAAGCAGTGGCAGTACAGTTCCCCTTTGTTCTGTGTGGTGCCACTACGAGCTCTGCAGCACAGATTAAACCAGACATTTGGAACATTACTTGGTAAGGATGAAACACATTGCTGAAAACAAATTCACAGTTCTCCCCTTAGTAAAATGTATGTGTTCACATACAGTGGCATGTGATTAAAGCAGAGGGTTGGGATTCATTTATTTATTATTATTAATAACTAATTAATTAATTAATTATTTTTACTGGAACTGTTAAAACTCTTTGGGAATTTTAAAATACTTGCTGTCTTCCTTCCACTCCCAGTCCTTTCACTCCCTCCCTGACTTTTGTGGTCACAGTGATGCCATTATGCTAGTTTCCAGTAAGTATGACACACAGTTCTAATTAAGTCATTTAAAACAACAGTTTTATTGCAAACATATGTGAAAACAAATGTGTTCTTAAATTGTTTTTCCACTGCTCTTTTGTGCATATTCGATGGTTTCAGTCATTTCAAGTGTGATTTAGGAAAGTTGGAGTTGATGGAACCCACTGTTTTATGATAAGAGGATACATTCCTTATTTACTGAAATATATGCAGTGTTAATAGGTGTTTACAAGGAATATGTTCAGTTTGTTAAAGTTTAATTCAAATAAATAAATATTACAAAGTACTCATTCAAGAAGACAACCTGTTATTTTCAAATATAAAAGATCTTGCTTTGTTAATTCATGTATTAACCTCAGATGGAGCAATGCCAGGCACAGGCACATACTGGGAGGCGAGTGGCCAGGGAACGGCCCTGCAGAAAGGGGCCTGGGAGTGCTAGTGCCAGCTGACTCAGTGTGAGCAGGCAGCAAGTCCTGTCAGCTTGGAGGGCAAACTGCATTGTGGGGGTGTGTTAAACACAGCACAGCCAGCTGGTCCAAAGAGGTGATTCTCCTGCTGTTTTTAGCATTGGTGCAAGCCTCACCCTGAATACTGCATACAGTTCTGGGCTCTAAAATACACAAAAGGTATTTAGTTCCTTGAATGTGTTCAGAAGAGGGCAACAAAGCTGGTGAAACATTTGCTGTAAGGACAGGCTGAGGACACTTGAGTTGTCTTGTCTGGAGAAAAGGAGGCCAAGAGTTGGCCTCAGTGTTCTCTACAACTTCCTGAGGAGGGGAAATGGAGAGGGAGGTGCCAGTGTCTTCTCCCTGGCAAGTGATGACAGGAGCCATGGGAATAGCACAGAGCTGCACAAGGGTGTGTTCAGACTGGGCATTAGGAAAAATTTCTTCACCATGAGGGTGAACAGATACTGGAACAAGCTTCCTAGAGAGGTACCTGATGCCCCAAGAATGTCACTGTTCATTTGTACAATACTCTCAATAGCATGCTTTAACTTTCTGTTAGAGAGAAGTGGTCAGGCTTGAAGCTGGATGCAAGGATCTTTGTAGGTCTCTTGCAACCTGTTCTGTTCTGTTCTGTTCTGCTCTGCTCTGTTCTGCTCTGTTGTGTTGTGTTCTGTCCTATTCAACAAAATTAATTAAACTAATTTTTATGTATTTATGACACAGCTATTTATATTATGACACAGCTATTTAAGTATTACCTCAAAGACCTACCAGTACTTTTAGTATGCTAAATACATTTTTGGGGGTATATTTAACCATTTAAATTTGAGAAGAACTTTTAAAAGCTGGTTAGTAAATATTTTGTTTCTCTGAGCACAATATTTGATGATATAGCTGTCTGAAACCAAGATTCTACACATAAAAAATAAGGTTTTAACTTAAAAAAAATGTTTAAGTATGAAGTGGAAGCTCAAGCTTAGGTCTGCAAGATGATTTAAGCTCAGCATGGCAGCAATTAACTGAAGGCGCCTAAATGCTGTAGAAACTATTGTTCTGGGTTCAGTGTTCAAACTCTCAATTCAGTATTTGGGGACAGGTAAGTATTTGTGAGGCTGGTCCTCAACAGTTCATTTGCTAAACAGGGAGATGGTCTTCATCTCTGCTTCTCTTTATGAATTCAATTACTTGCTCCATACAACACCGTTCTCAAAAAGGAATTCAAAATCTTAACACTTTTTGGAAGAAAGGCATACATGCAAGCTGCTTATCCCAATGTAGCTCACCCAGAGACACGGGAAGGCTCTATCATTAAAACTGTCACTCTGTTGCAGGATATATAAACCTAATCTGTCTTTCTAGAGCTTTGGAAGTCAAGTCTTCCCAATTCTTGAGTGAATGATCCTTTTATTGGATTTTAAAAGACTTTAGAGCAGTTATGTTCTCAAATACCTAGTTGAAATTACTTTAATTTTATATGATATGAACAGAACTGGCATAGTTTCCTTCTCTAATGTCAGTATTTTAATGAATGGAGGACATTAGTGACAAGAAAGATGAAGAAATCTTACTTGCTACATATTCTTACCTTAAAATGATCCACCGCTATATTATTTGCAGTTCCAGAAGCGGCTGTACTTGTTTTCCCAAAGCTGCTCTATCAGGACTCATATCAGTCTTTATCCCTACTCTCCTTAGCACTCACATCAGAGTAAGTGCAGCATCCTCTCCTGCTTTAAGCCCCAAAGTACAAAGTACAAATTTCTACTGGAAGCCCCCAGGGCTTAAGAGCAACCTCACAGCTGGTGTTTCCAGAAACAAAGCATGAGGATCCATTATAGGCCTTTAGATCCTCTCATCTTCGTTGCAAGCACATTCACTGTTTAATGGCATTTACTGCCAGCTTCTCCTTGGCCACTGAGATCGACTGAGCCAGCTTTTTAACCTGCAACATCATGTCCTTATCGGCTGTTCCCATAGAAACTAAATGTTATCTCTGTTTCTGGCAAGAAAACTCAGACACCAGCTCTGCTTGTTAAAACCTGTCAGAGGGCAAAGAACAAGGATATACCTAAAAACATACATCATCTTAAGAACATCTAAATGGTCTTGTGTTTGTTGAAAATAAGACTGTCTTTAGAAAGGTTGTGAACCACTAGTAATTCGAGGATATCTTCATTTTTACATTTTTATATTACATATCACAGTATTCAATGCACATACACCATGATCTCACTAAGAGCAAATAATGCCTGACAAATCTAATGGCCTGCTGTGATAAGGTTGCAGCATTAGTGCATAGGATTAGAACAACTGAAAAGCATTTTATACTGTCCCACACAATATCCTTGTCTCTTAATTGGAGAGACATGGATTCCATGGATGGACCACTTGGTGGGTAAGGAAATGGGTGGATGATTGCACTCAAAGAGTTGTGGTCAATGGTTTGATGTCCAACTGCAGATCAGTAATGAATTGTATTTCTCAGGAACACTGATATTGGGACTGGCGCTGTTTAAAATCTTTGTTGGTGACATGGGTTATATGGGGGAGATTGGATGCACCCTCAGAAAGTTTGACAATAACACCAAGCAGTGTGGTGTAGTTGACATGCTGAAAGGAAGGGATTCCATCCAAAGGAACTGGGACAGGCTTGAGATGTGGGCCTGTGAGAAAACCCATGAAGTTCAACAAGGCCAAGTGCAAGGTCCTGCACCTGAGTCAGGGCAATCCCAAGCACAAATACAGGCTGAGTGGGAATGGATTGAGACCAGCCCTGAGGAGGACCTGGGGGTGTTGGTTGATGAGAAGCTCAACATGAGCCATCAGTGTGCGCTTACAGCCCAGAAAGCCAACCCCTGGACTGCATCAAAAGAAGCATGGCCGGCAGGGTGAGGGAGGTGATTCTCCCCCTCTGCTCTGTTCTTGCAAGACTCCACCTGGAGCACTGCATTCAGCTTTGGAACCCCTTGCATAGAAAAGACATAGACCTATTCGAACGAGTCTAGAGGAGGGCCACAAAGATGACCAGAGGACTGGAGCACCTCTCCTGTGAAGGCAGCCTGAGGGAGCTGCAGTTGTTCAGCCTGGATAAAAGAGGGCTCCAGGGAGACACGTTACAACAGCCTTCCAGTACCTACAGGGGTCCTACAGGAAAACTGGGGAGGGACTCTTTGTCAGGGGATGTAATGATAGAACGAGGGGGAATGGCTTTAAAGTAAAAAAGCGTTTAGATAAGATATAAGGTTTAGATAAGATATAACTAAGAAATTCTTTACTCAGATGTGGGTGAGGCATTAGAACAGGTTGCCCAGAGAAGATGTGGATGTCCCGTCCCTGGAAGTGTTCAAGGCCAGGTAGGATGGGGTTTTGGGGAACCTGATCTAGTGGGAGGTGTCCCTGCTCATGGTGGAGTGGGTGGAATTAGATGATATGCCCCTTCCAACCCAAGACATTCTATGAGCCTGTGATTCTATGATTCTATAATATGTAACATGTTAGAAAAACAACTTTAAATCAGCTGCTAACTTAACTTTCTCAGGTTTTGTTTCTTTAAATGCTGGGTATGGCCTAAATATACCTACTTATATCAATTGTGTGTAAATGAACAGTTACAGCAATTGAGTGTGTAGAAGAGGAGACCTGTGTTCAAGTCCGGCCTAGTTAGCAATAACACTTCTAAGGTTAGAAAAGAGTAGCAGATGCTTCTCTATAAATGCATGCTTTAATCATAAATGCCATATGTGATTCTCAGTCCTGGATTTTCTCTGTAGATAACAAATATAATTACCATAATTGTTCAAACAGTTTTAAAAGAAAAAGAGTGAAATCACAGCATGATTCTGAATGTTTCTAAGATCAGTATTAGGCAGGGTCCACCTGCAAAACATTGTATACAATTCCCATGCATGGACAGAGGCAAACTGCAGAGGCAACTTCTCTGGCAGCAGCAGCTCATTTCCATCTTCTTTCCATCCTGGAAACAATTGGGTTTATCCCTTTGCCCAGTGACGCAACTTATGTCTTGTGACTGTTGTGCATTTCTGGAGCATTGTTTAATATCTGTACTCATCTAAGGGCTTGGTGAAAACATCAGCCAAAGTAGGTGCTATACCACTGTGGCTGACAGATCTTTTGCAGGATAGTCCAACAAAGTGAAGAGGATGGTACAAGCTATGTGACAAAAAGACAACAGGAGTAATGCAATTATTAAAATACTTGCAATTAATACATACTTGGAAGTGAGCTATAGTACGTGAACATCAATATCAGAGTGCAGGTGCAATCTAATGCACAATTGTTCTGAAAATTATTTCAAAACAAAGGAAGTCAAAAATACTTTGTATTGGTCTGGAGTTGCATTATGGAGGTGACTGACCACGGGCTTGTATTTATTAAACCCTGTCCAAACATACCTGTTAATGTCATGCCTTGTGGACAGTAAACTTGTCTCAGAGCTTGCCATCCAATCAAATCTCACAATAATTTTTTGAGGCAAGATTAGCACATAAACATTCAAACTGCAGGTACAGTTAAACCAGACCATCTGGGTTTACAACACTGACAATATTACATGGAATAATAGCACACAACAATTATTATTATGGGAAACGATTCATGAAGCCTGAAACAAGATGGAAGATAGGAACAAGCTACCAGAAGCCGAAAAAATTATCTGATTTCCAGCCTGTCTAGAGCTCATATCTATGAAAGTAATAGACCAAAAATCCCTAATTTTTCTATCTATAACAGTTGACTAGTGAGGGTCTTTGACTGTGGGCATAGATGTACAAAAATAATGTATTTGATTGCATCAGGTGGAGTGAGAAGTGTTGGATATTTTGCATATGCAGAGCATCATTGTTTCGTCATGTGCACTACACTTGGTCTATATCCTAAAGGAAAAGATCTACTGTCTGCTTGGCCCACAAATGTATCCCTGAAACATCCCTATTGTTTGAAATGGAAGAAAACCTGAGGACCACTGCCATTCCTTGATTAAGGAATTCTCCACAAAGGTGCAGATTAAAGTCTTCTCACACACTGATTCCATATAATGTCAAAAATTTTCAGGTATGATCAGCAGTGAAGTGTCTAATTAACCCTAGCAGTAGGAAGCCAGGCAAATACGCAGCCAGAGCTGTTTCTCTCAAGAACTTCTGATGCTCTAACACCAGACCTGTAAATTCATCTGTGAGTAACAGCCATGAGGATATATGATACATATACATATACACATATGATATGATATGATCATGACATATATGATGACATATGTGATACAGATACATATATGACATTTGACATATATGATACAGGTACATATACATATGAGATATATGATATGATGAGATTTTAATATCTTAGTTGGGTTTCACCTCTATGGACTAAAAGTCAACCTTACTCTGTCCAGACAGATTCCAAAGGCATTCCTGATCTTTTCTCATCTGATATGGATAGTGAGCAGAGTTCAGGTCAGAAAAACTATTTTAGTAATGGTAGCTTGTACTCAGCTGCTATCTTCCTCCAGGTCCTATCAGAACAGAATAGAGAGATCCAGTGATGCAGCTAAAGGTGTCTAAATCCAGAAAAAAAAAAAAAAAAAAAAAAAATAAAAAAAAAAAAAAAAAAAAAAAAAAAAAAAAAAAAAAAAAAAGAACAAAGTTTTGAGCATTGTGACATCAATTCTAAGGTACCTGACCTTTGGAGGGGAGGCCAGAAATCACTGTGAGGTGAATGAAGGGAGGGCTTTTTTTTTTGTTGCTCATAGAAAAAGTACACAGCCAAAATAGAGTATGCTACCAGAAGCATATTTGAAATAGTATGTTCATAAATTGTCATTAATTTTGATTTAAAGTATATTATTTTTCCAATAAAGTTTTTTAAAATTTAGTCATTGTGGATGTATGAATTCAGTTTTTAGTGTAGATTAAAATTAATACTTGTGATCACTCATTTTTTTCTTGATGTGTTATCTGCTCACAGCTGAAGATAATGTACAGAAGGTCTCAAAAATCACATATCACATATTATATATCAGTTTACAACCTGAAGGTTCAGTAAACCCCATAAGCAATGAAAACTTCATCTCAAAAAGAGTAAAGCCAAATAGATGAATAAATTAAGTTTGGGAGATACTGGTGTAAAAGCTAAAAACATCTATGTGTCTGATGCAAGAACACTTTGTACACTTACTGAATAAACCTTTCCAGGTCTTGATTGTGGTAGGATTGAGTTACATGCCAGTTGGAATAAAATATATAAGTACTTTGGACATCTTCCAAACAGTTACATGCTAGAATATGGAAAGCTTCAAGAATCCCATCTTCTTACACAACAGAGCCAACACTTTTTTCCCCAAAAGTCACTGTTTTGTATCTGAAGAAATAGAATTGTAAAAAGGGAAGTGAGCCTGGTCTTAACCAAAAGTCAATGAGTGATGTCTATTTGTTTAGGTCCTCATATGGTTCGCATCACTTAGTACTAAGGGCATCATCCAAATACATAAGAATATTGGTTGACAAACTTTTTTCTCACGTTAGAGACTATCACTCTTATCATTCAAACCTACCAGTGTGACATTATCTGAAATACTTTTCATATGACAAATATACAGACTATATCTTTAGTTACTTACAGAGTTTTACAAACAAAACCATTTCTGAATGATACTTCGTTTTCTTCCCTGTATGAATTTAAAAGTAGCCAGGTCTTTAAAAGACAAATTCAGTAGTTTTGAACTTGTGCATAACTAACAAATTTAAAACAACATTTCAGAAATTTCTTTCACTGAAGCTAATGGAAAAGAGATTAACAAGGTAAACGCTTGCTTCCAGAACTTTTGTCAGGAGCCACATTAATCTCTAAAATACTTACTTGCGAAAAGTAGGAATCCATATGCCTCCTTTTAAGAATGCTTAGAAGCCCAGATCCAAAATGAGAAATTGGTATAATTAGGTGCTTTCTCTTTGCTGAAGTGCCTGCCTTCAAGTACAACACATCTCTTGGGGCTGACATACATGTATCAATAAAGGACTATGTTCCTTCTCTTCTCTGGTGGCCTAGGACAGGCTTAGATCACAGTAAAGGTGCTAGAGTCAATCCTCTTTTCTGTCTCAGTGGATTCAGTATGGTGTGACATTCATCTGTGTGACAAGGCTTATCCATAAATCCAGAGGGTAATTTTTAGAACATTGGGGTAGTGAGACTTAAGCAGTCTTGAAACTTTGGAAATATCAGTTTGCAGTTCATAAACTTTAGTGAAATAATCAGTGAGAGTTTGTGTGAGTTTGATCCCATAACTCAATTTCTTGCTAGGAGTGCAAAATCTAGGCTGTAATCCTTGCTCTTGTGTCTAATTGCCATAGGAATAATTGTTCCAATGTTTAAAACACAGTTACAATATGTCTGATTTGGTAGTGTTGTGGGAAAACAAACCTGAGTCGCCTTACCCGAAAAGATACATAAAAGAGCCATGGCAGTCAGTTCTGCACAGACCTCTTTTATATTATTGTTTGAAATTCTTGCCTTTGTAACTTGCATGTATAAAGTCCTGCCTATGGCAAAGATAAAGTCAAAGAGATTATTTTATTATATTTACCTCCAATTAAAGTACAGTTCATACTCATCTTCTACTCCTCAGCTGAGCAAGTGTAATGACTTGGATTTCAGACATGCAAAAAGCATTTCAAATATAGTAAACTGATGTATAGCAACACCAGATCTTATGTAGTCAGAAAGTCAACTAACTTCACATAAATACATCACATAAAGGCAGAGGTTTGATAGAAATTTCACCACTTAAGAATCATTGGATATGGTCCTTGAAATTAATTTTTGCCCATTTCTTGAATAAGCATCATCAATAGTTACATTTGTTTCCCTTTTCCATATGTTTCCCTTTGCAGAAAGCAGAATTGAATGTAAAAAAACCTCTTAAAATTATAATTTTCTGTTTCTCACTCTACTGATTGAAATTTGTGTGAATGAATGCAACCTGTGAAACTGCTTGGCTTGGGAGTGCTCTGTGAGAACAAAGTCATATTTATGTATGTCCCTTCTATAAATCTGGACAAACGATGCTTCATCTGATGAACCTTGGGAGCTCAGGCAAGTCTCTGGATCCGGAATAAACAAGATTGAGCATAAAACTCCTACCTTTTTAATGATTTCATTATTATTATTATTATTATTTTTTTAACAGGGATTAGTTGCTTTCTGCAGTAGCAAATGATTAAGAAACCACTAAAAGTTTGGATCCCAAAATCACAAATGCAGGTAATCAGCCCTGCAATTTCTGTAAAACTTGGATTTACACATAAATTTAGGGGAGGTGTAATTCCATAGAAATTTAGGAATGGGATTAAAGATTTTAATGTCTGTCAAAGCAAGAAAATATCTCCCTTGAACCTTAAAGAGAAAGAAGACAGGCTTTCAGCAGTAGTCTGACTCAGGCCAAACTAGCTATAAACTGGCTAAATGGTTGGCTTGATATGGTATTTTGTCAGATGATATAGTTTTAGGATTGTGTTTGCTTACACGGACTCTAGTTCAAGCAACTTTCAGAAGCTGCAGAAAGTTGGTGCTCTCAGATATTTATGGAAGTTTTAGTCAATACTTCACTGCAAACAACGTGCAAAATTGAGTAGAATTTTAAGATGTTTCTAGCGTCTTTTGTAGCTCTACTTTTTTAAATTGTTGTTGTTTTTGTTTGTCTGTTTTTTTTTTTTTAATTCATATGCAAGCTTGTCAAAGTTACAAACTTACACATGTAAGTTATGCTAAATGGGGCAATTCTGCATACTGATGCAGTACAAAGAACAGAACAAAGAACAGAAATTATCAGACATAAATGAATATGTTTCTATAAAGTCTTTTAATCTTTACCATGTTAGGTGAAATTTGAACTGGTGTAAGAAATTTAGAAATGATACTAAAAAATAAAACAAACAAGATATCTTGTTTGTGTTAAGTGCTAGAGCAATGGCAAGAGCCAAAGAAAATTTGGATTGCTCTTTCTTTACTTGTCTCTTGATACCAGAGCAACATAAGTGTGCTCTTCCTATATACAACTAATTTACATTTTAATAATAAGGTTTTCCCATCTTTTAGACTGTAAATGATATGTGGGAATTTCTTCTCAGTCACTTCACTTACACTTTTTAAAGTTCTTTTCATAGTAGAGTTATTCTGTGTAAATTTTTTCAGAGGAATAAAATTTTTTCAGAGGAATAAAATTCAATGCTAATTTAACTTAGCATTTTTCAATGCTAAAAAAAATAGCAATATGGGAGATTTATATGGCAATTTACTAAATATGGTACTTGAAATCTGCAGTGAAAGAAATTTAGGTATAGTTACTGGCTGCATGGAAGTATTCAGTAAGACAAAAAGGAAAACATATAAAGTAGAACTGCCTTCTGCTGTTTCATTTCTCATTTCTCCTGTTGCTTGCTAAAAAGACCAGAAACCATTCCACAGTTTGGAAACAAAACACATAAGAAGAAGTTAAAGCTCTGTCACTGTGTTGTTTTTGTGTTTTTCATTTGGGATTACAGACGGGATTATCCAGAGTGCACAGGCACTAGAGCTCATTTTTGTGAACCAGTAACTAAAAATGGACCAGTGGTAATAGAAATAATACTTACCTAGGGAGAAGATGAGTTCTGAGTTTTCCTAACACAGCTGCAGAAAATTACAAAATCTCCAGAACAAATTCAGAGCTGAGCTAAACGAGTATGGCCACTTTGACTGACTGGTGGATGAGACTTTTGGACATCCACTGTAAGTATTACTTGCTTGAAAATAATTGTCACATTTTTCAAAGATGCATTTGATAAATTTACATACTAGTATTCAGCACTGTACAACATATATGTTAAAGACAGGCCATAGGTCCTGAGAGACTGCTAGAAATGATGTGACTGATTCCAGGGAAATTAATTGTGGGACTCTGAAAGGTGATTGTTTTATAGGAAATATTGTTAAAAATAAAAAACATAGTGGAAAATCATTAATGGCCACATTAATAACAGATAATATTAACATTGTATAATAATTAATGGACAATAAATAATGAAAAGATCACATTTTTTCACTTTAAACTGACTGAATTTAGAAGTAGAATATAGGAGTATTTTCCATGTCATGGAAACATTTTACTGATGCCCCTTGGTACTTGAGTCTGTCATATTATGGGTCCAGTTTAGTAAGGCATGGACAGAACAAATGTATACTCTTGCCATGGCTTGGAGAACAGTCAGTACCTCAAAGGACTACTTGGCACTCATGCAATCCAGTCTTATGTTCGTCAGTGAGTAATGGATCCTCCCCAGTTATGTTTCTCTCTCCTAGCCTGTGCCATGGCATTTAATATTATTTGAGTCTGGGGAATAGGGGAGGAATTGGCAGAGATTCATTGTCTGTTGATAGATAATTCATCAATCTAAAATGAAAGCCTTGAATATGTGAATGTTCACCTTTGCTTTACTGCATATGACATAGAAAAAATAGCTTTTAAATCACAGAACCTGGAGTGGCCTTTGAGATAGAGACTGTATATATCCACTGTAGATTTGCAAATTAAAAAATTTCATGGTTTATTTTTTTATTCTTGCAACTCACTTTTCTGTGTTTGAGTTAGTCATTTAATTTGCCATTTCTGTTGCTTGGACTATTCTGATTAAGGTGCTTGTACAAATTTGTTAGCTGATAGTTAGCCAGTAATAAATATATAAACACATAAAACCTTCAGTACTTCCAGTAAATGATTTTCAAAAACAAGTACAAGAAATGACTAACAAAAAATACTGTTCTAGGATTGCTGTATTGCTGCTTCAACAAAGGAAAAAAAAAAAAAAAGAAAAAAGAAAAAAATAAAAAAAGATTTCATCTTGCATTATTCCTATACGTTGGAAACATTAGGAATGTTTCTCCTTGCAAAATCTCCTTGCAAAAGAGATGCAATAAGCATAGTATAAACATGTTTTTCATTATCTTATTAGTTACCTAATTATTTTTTGTTATCTATAACTCTGTACTGATTAGCATTAAGTCAGAGATTTTTGTTAATTCTCTCCACTGGAAGAATGGGCATTGAAATGAGCATTTGTCGGAGAGCAAAAATACATTCCTGCCTCTTTCAAGGACGCGTATGCATATAGTTCATTTGTCTTATTCTTCCAGATTATTAGCTTTTTTTTAATTTATTTTCTATCCTTTGGCTCATTGTTGAATGAAAGCATTGCACAGAGAATTATTTATGCAAGGTTAGAAGACACTTACAATTTCTATACTACCAACAGACAATGTTCATAACACTTGGAAAAGTTCATATTATGACATCAGCTTTAGGTACCATATTCTGACTGAATTTGGTTTTATAGTCATGTCTTACTCCATATGCAGTACTCTGTTGAATTTCACATTGAAAAACAGATCTTCATTATATGAAAGAACTCATAATTGATACATACTTTTTTGATAAGGTACTCTATTTCTTTATCTAGGTACTGAAAGACTGATTTGCAAGTAACAAGTCATTTAAAACCTTTCTTTTGTGTATTTCTCAGAGTGTTTTGTTTTGTTTTGTTCTGTTTTGTTTTGCTTTGACAAACATCAGTAGTAGTTGAGTAGTAAGAAGCCCACAGCAATTTAGTGCCTGGGGAATATATCCCAGGTGGAGGATGGTTGGCTTGCTATGATTTTTTTCACCTCACCCTGGAAGCTTGATAAAACTCTAGTCTTCCAAAGAGGACTTAGTTTCAGTAAGTTTATCTTCCAGTTTGTTGTATTTCTTTTTTTTTTTTTTTTTTCTGTTGAAGATGTAATAAATCTTGGGTGAGAGGAGTAAGGCAAGAACTTGGTGCAAGCAGTGAAATTACTATTAATCCGACTTCTGTTATGTTTGCTCATTATTGGTTGGAAATGAGCCAACTTAATTCAGAATTGTGTACTTTATTTTGTGATCCAGATTTTCTTTTTAAGGGATTTTTTGTTTGTTTTTAAAGAAGTGAAATAACATAACACTATTTACTTATATTACACAGCAGAAAGTACATTTAATTTTTCCCCTTTAACTGAAGGCAATCACAGAATCACAGAATTGTAGGGGCTGGAAGGGACCTCAAGAGATCATCGGGTCCAACCCCCCTGCCAAAGCAGGTTTCCTAGAGCAGGTTGCCCAGGTAGGTGTCCAGATGGGCCGCGAGTATCTCCAGAGGAGACTCCACAACCGCCCTGGGCAGCCTGTTCCAGTGCTCCGTCACCCTCACCCTGAAGAAGTTCTTTCTCATGTTGGTGCAGAACTTCCTGTGATCCATTTTTTGACCATCGCCCCTTGTCCTGTCCCCACAAAACACTGAAAAGAGGTTGGCCAAATCCCACTGTCTCCCACACTTAAGATATTTATAAACATTGATGAGATCCCCTCTCAGTCTTCTCTTCTCAAGGCTGAAGACACCCAGGTCTCTCAGTCTTTCTTCACAGGGAAGATGCTCCAGACCCTGTATCATCTTTGTGGCCCTCCGCTGGACTCTTTCCAGGATATCCCTGTCTTTTTTGTACTGGAGAGCCCAGAACTGGACACAGTACTCCAGGAGAGGCCTGACCAGGGCAGAGTAGAGGGGAAGGATCACCTCCCTTGATGTGCTGGCCATGTTCCTTTTAATGAAAGCCAGGATCCCGTTGGCCTTCTTGACTACCAGGGCATATTGCTAGCTCATGGCCAACCTGTCATACACCAGGACCCCAGGTCCTTCTCCTCAGAGCTCCTCCCCAGCCTGTACTGATACATGCCGTTGTTCCTTCTCAGGTGCAGGACTCTACACTTGCTCTTGTTAAGCCTCATTTGGCTTCTTCCTGCCCAGCTCTCTGGCCTGTCCAGGTCTCACTCCATGGCAGCACAGCCTTCTGGCATGTTGGCAACTCCTCCCAGCTTTGTATCATCACCGTACTTGCTGAGGGCAGACACTATTCCCTCATCAAAGTCGTCAATGAAGATGTTGAACAAGACCAGACCCAGCACCAACCCCTGGGGAACACTGCTAGTCACAGGTCTCCAGCTGGACTCTGTGCTGCTGATCACCACCCTCTGAGCTCGGCCAGTCAGCCAGTTGCCAACCCACTTTACTGTCCACTTGTCTATCCCAGACTTTCTCAGCTTTGCCATCAGGATGTAAAGTGGAGACAGTATCAAAAGTGTTGCTAAAGTCAAGGTAGATGACATCCACCGCTCTTCCCCCAACTACCCAGCTGGTGATGCCATCACAGAAGTGAACAAGGTTGGTTGAGCACAACTTCCCCTTGGTGAATCCATGCTGACTTCTCCTCATAACCTTCTTCTCTTCCAATTGCTTGGAGATGGCATCTAGAACAAGCTGTTCCAACACTTTTCAGGGACAGAGTTGAGACTGACTGGCCTGTAGTTTCCTGGATATTCCTTCTTGCCCTTCTTGAAGACCAGAGGGACACTGGCTATTCTCCAGTCTTCAGGCACCCCTCCTGTTCTCCAGGACCTTTCAAAGATGCTAGCGGTTCGGAGATCACCTCTGCCAACTCCCTCAGCACACGTGGATGCATCCCATCGAGACCCATGGATTTGTGTGCATTGAGCCCACTCAGATGCTCCCGAACCACTCCCTTGTCAACCAGGGGGGACATCTCCACCTCCCAGACCTTTTCTCCTCCCTCCAAGGTCTAGGAGTCCCGGTGGGGAGTCTTTGAAGCCAAGACCGAAGCAAAGAAGGCATTCAGTATCTCCACCTTCACAGCGTCCCCCATTACCAGGACACCCCCCTCGTTCAGCAGGGGACCCACATTATCTCTAGTCTTTCTTTTACTCTTTACATACTTAAAAACAAACAAACAAAACCCTTCTTATTATCCTTTATCTCTTTTGCAAGCCTCATCTGTAGGTGGGCTTTAGCCTTCCTTGTCGCATCCCTGCAGGCCCTGAAAACGTTCCTATACTCCTCCGAGAGGACAGGACCTTTTTCCACATTTCATAGACCTTCCTCTTCCTTTTGATCTTGTTGATGAGCTCCTTCCTCATCCATGCAGGTCTCCTGCCCTCCCTCCCCGATCTCCAACTATTCGGGATGCATCAATCCTGAGCTTGGAAGAAGTGCTGTATAAATGTTTCCCGTTTCTCACAAGCACTCTTGCCTTCTAGCAATCTAGCCAATGAGATACCCCCAAGTAGGTCCCGGAAGAGGACAAAGTTGGCTCTCTGAAAATCCAGGGTAGCAATCCTACTCTTTGCCTTACTTCCACCAATTTCCATTTTGAACTCCACCATCTCATGGTTGCTGAATCCCAAGCTGCCCCAAACCTTCACATCCCTAACAAGCCCATCCCTGCTGGTAAGATCAAGGTTCAGAAGTACCCCCTGCCTCATCGGCTCCTCCACCACCTGCATCAGAAAATTATCTTCTACGCATTGAAGGAACCGTTTGGACTGTGTGTGCCTGGACAAGTTGCTTTCCCAATAGATATCTGGATAATTGAAGTCCCCCATGAGAATCAGTGCCTGGGATAGCGAGGCTGCTTCCAGCTGCTTGCAGAAGGCCTCGTCGACCTCCTCCCGATCTAGTGACCTCTAGTACACCCCCACAACAGTGTCACTCATACCAGCCTACCCCTTAATTCTCACCTAAAAGTTCTCTACTTGTTCTTCACCCTCCCCCAGGTGGAGCTGGGTACATTCTAATTGTTCCCTCACAATATTTTAGTCTCTACTGAAATGAAGAATAACTTTGCAGTCTGTAATGTAAAACAGCCAATGCGACTTCTTCAGCATAATCGTCAAAGAATTGTGTAATAATAATAATAATAGTAATAAAAGACAACCACATCCAGTTAAATATGGAAGCCTTTTGGAAAGAGATTAGTCCATTACTCTTTCTGGACAAAAAAGGTAAAAGATCAAAAACTGTGGATAACTTGCATTTGGAATGCAAGTGACATTGTACTATAGTATAACCTATTGTTTTACTATAGTGTATTATAAGGTATTGTACTATAGTTTAACTTATGACTAATATTGAAGCTTTCAATTAATATTTTAATCAGCACGTCTAATATGCATACCTGTGGCAACTGAATGAAGCGTTCTGCCATGATTTTGTTTAAGATTAAAAATACAGGCTTAATGCTTCAGTGCTTCCCTATTTTGTATATGGAATATTTCCTTTAGGGACAAAAGAGGGATATAAAATAAATCAAGGTTTCATTTATCATCTTAAAAAACTAGTTAGTTCACCTAGGTAGCTTTTTGTCTGGTAAATTCTTTAGTTTTATTGGAAAATGTGAAAATGTTTAAAATGAATTGGAACATACAGATATAAAAATTTTGTTTGATACAGAAGACTTTGAACTTTTAGCTTTGGTAAATAAACAAAAATACCTTCAACAGGCAACAGGAAATTAGTTTTTAATTCATCTGAAACACTAATGACTTGGGGAAAGTTCTATACATATATAGTTCTACAAATACAGAATACACATATACATATTCACATACATATGTATATATATATATGTAGTTCTCTCTATATAATTTACAAAGTACTCATTTGGTTTATGTTCTTCTATACAAATAAGTATGAAAGTTTTATGGTAGTGTATCTGCTTCTCCTAGATGCTTAAACACTTGGGGTACTTTTTATTTATTGATTTATTTATTTTTAAAGAGAAAAGTGACTAAATTTAAAGTAATTACATTTCTGTGCTTCTCATATGACTGGTCTGGCTGATCAGCTTGAAAAATGATTTCTGTGATTCATGTATGTTTTAAAATTACTCGTGATTTCACGCATAGTTTCTAACTCTCTTTGTGACCCCACACATTAAAACATTAAAATAAACAACATAAATAAAACAGCATGATCAGATTACTGCTTTTGTGTGGGTGCTCAGTTCACTCTATTTGTAATACTGGGTTATAGGATTTTTTTTTTTTTTTTCCAAAATGAAAAGTGCCATCTACTGAATCACCAAAATCAAACTTTGCAACATCTTGAGATATTTTCCTGAGAGATGTCCTTTCCAATTACTGATCACACCAAGCCTTACTCAACTTGTGAGCTTTAATGAGATCACAGCTGGCAATGGTGCGGCTGAGTGCCACATTGCTTCACTAAGTATTCATTTAATGTCTGTTTTGTTTTTGTTTGGGTGCTCTTTTCTGGATTAAAAAGTGTTAGTGGAGGGTCAGTGAACTGCACTTTGAAGGTTCAAAATAACTTCTACTTCCAAAATAACTTCATTCCCCAAGAGTTTTGTGGAGACTTCTTGTGCATCCTCTTCATTTTACCAAGGGCCTACAGAGGTCAGCAAGAAAATCATTGTAAGATATTAATCTTTTTTTTTTCCTTTTTCTTTTTTTTTTTTTTTTTTTCCCTGATTATCCACTTCAGATATGATGACCGTACAACCAGAAAGACTTTAAAAAGAAGAAACTGACAGTACACAGATAAATAGCATTTACATGCAGAGATATAAACAAAAGAAATCAAGGAACAGGAAATCATTTAACTTTGCTCTGGGACACTGCCTATTTGCTAATTGAAACACAGCTTAGGATATTATAGCTTTTTTTTAAAAACAATTACTCTCAGGGCTTCACTCGTGGTAAAATTACTTTACTTGGGTCTTAGGACTATGAATTTTGTTTGTTTGTTTGTTTGTTTTCCCTCAGTGATAAACAGCAGTTACTTGGATGAACACAAAATGTCAGCCATTATATATACCTGCATAGCTCATAGAAGAATGCCACTACTGAAGTGGAGAGATTGGTGAGGTGGGAACAATTTATATCTTCAAAAGTTTGGAAAGTCTCCAGACATGGTCACAGGACTAAGGAAACGTGATAACCAAGTGATCATGGGTAAAGTCTTCTCATGACTTCAACTAATGTGATAGAACAGAAATATTCTGTTGTTAAAGAAAAAATATTTTGCAGTAGGAGTTGCCAAAGCTTTATACTGAAAACATAAACAGTAAGTCACTGTGTAGGAAAAATATGTCTAATCGTGAATGTTCAGTTAGGTTAGACACAATTTATCTGTAGGAAATCTGTTATCAGTTTTATCACAATGCTGATGATTTCTACCACAGAAATGTAGCAGGCATGATCCCTTATTTATTTAAACCTTGTTGCATACAGGTGTATACGGTGTACTATTACACAGTATCCTTAATTTCTGTCAGTAAATAGACTGCTTTCTCTTAATTATAAACTGGATGTGTGCTAGCTTCTACAGAGATAGTTTCACTAGTAGCTTTTCATATTTTTTTCCTGCTAAAACAATGCCTTTGAGGAAAAGTATTCAAACAAATTAATAACTTTGAAGTCGCTCAACAATTTGTGCATTGTTTTCTTCTCAGCTTAGTGGGGGCTTGTCTGGAGATTCAGACAGCATTTCTTTGCTAGCTTCCAAAATCATATGATATTGTTGCTCATACAGAAACTGTTAAGCAAAAATAACCAGCATGGATGCTTTTAAAAGTCACTGTTAGTAGAGCTTTTGCTATGGTGAGATGAAAATAATCTACCATGAGACTTGAGGGAAGTCAAAAGCAAAGACTATTATTGAAAATGGTTTTCTTAAAATTGTTTAAAAGTTCTGAGAGACACTGAAGGAAAAAATATTTTCTAATATATGTTCACTAACAAATGATTTCAGCCTAATGCTGCAGGTTTTGTAGTGGTTAAAAAGTCAAAAGATAATTACTTGTAAACCAAGACAGTAAGAGTTGCTGTCTGTCAGCCCCTGCTTATTCATATCTCAGTCCCACACCCTTCCCAAACTGTTCATCATCATGTGAGATTTTGTACCATGTGCAGACACACTGCTCTGGGCAAGTTTTCTGCTTTTCCCTGCCTTGCTTAGCTAGCTTGAAACATCTAAGGTTGCCCAAATTCTCAGAAGCATTTACAGCATCAAGCTCAGTTGCAGCCATGCAGTGCAATCCTCAAAGCTGGACTTGACCGTGTGCCCTCTTCTTTAGGGCAGTGAGGCACTGGCACAGGCTGCCCAGAGAACTTGTGGATACCCCATTCCTGGAGGTCAAGGCCAGGTTGGAAGGGGCCTTGGCCAACCTGGTCTAGTGGGTGGCGTCTCTGCCTATGGCAGGGGGGCTGGAACTGATGATCTTTAAGGTCCCTTCCAGCCCAAGCCATTCTATTGATTCTATGGTTCTGTTCATAGCTAGTGGGAGATAAAAAATACCTAAACCAATTCTTCTTACCTGAACATGCCACCTTTTTGTAGTAAGATGGAAAACCACTGGAGGTGAGGGTTTTCTAGCAATCTCTTCCATTTGTAGCACAGACAGATCTCTGAATGACGCTGGAAAGAGCATGTGCTCAATAGCTGCATGGGCCTCTACTTTAGAGAGAGGCAGGCAGCACATTGGGCAGCATCCCAGAGCTGTTCTGCCTCATGCACGTTTTTATTTCTGTCTCATGAGATGGACAACCTTTACTTCCCGACTAAAGCAGGGTCTCCTGTGTGTTTGCTGGGTGGCCAGCAATATTGGCGGCCATAGACTGAGTGACTTTTACCAGTTTGGCAGCAGTCACACAACACATTCCTTCTTGCAGCCACCTTAGAGCAGCTATCGGGAAGCCCAAAACACCCTGAGGAGCCCGTGCGGAGATGTGGTACCGCCGGGTGTGTGGCATCCCCAGGCTGCGGCACCTCGAAAAGCTGCCTTTTCGCCCCCAAAAAACGGACACTGTTGTTGCAATTGAACTGCCCTTCAGTTCCTCCGGACGGGAACTGAATTGTGCGCCGAGCCAGCTGCCAGAAGCGTCCCAGTTGGGGTGGTGGCGGTGGAAGGGGGTGTTTCGGCGGTCCCACATTTTTCTCCAGCGGGGGGCTCGAGCACCCAGCCCCGCGGCCGGGCCGCCCGGGGGGGGCCGGGGGGGGGGGGGGATCGATGCAGCACCGTGCGTGCGCTCACCCAGCCGAGCCGAGCCGAGCCGGGCCGGGCCGGGCAGGGAGCACCTCCCGCGGAGCACCCTCGCTGCCTTCCCCGCCCGCCGGGAGCACGGCGGGGGCGACGCCGCGGGCGGCGG
>CM021797.1:64436505-64463087 GCA_011076525.1 Nettapus auritus | reverse complement strand
AAGGTGAAGGAGCAGATCAAGATCATCGTGGAGGATTTGGAATTGGTGCTGGGGGACCTGAAAGACGTGGCCAAGGAACTTAAGGAGGTGAGAAGCGCCGGCAGCGGGGAGCACAGCGGATGGACCCACGGTCTGCCCCGTCCCCCCGGAGCTCCGCCGCCGCTGCCCCGGGCTCTTTTCACCACTTCTTTACGGCGGTCCCAGCAACTAGTGGCCGGGCCAGGGAGGCCCCCCGGCCGTGCCCTGGGGGGTGTCTGTGCCCCGGTGGGTGCTGGTGCCCGGGGGGGTTCCGTGCCCCGGGGGCGTCCGTGCCCGTGCTCCGCTGCGGCGCCCGGCGCTGCGGGACAGGGCGGGCGCGGCTGGAGACCTCGCGTTCCCCCCGCAGCTGCCAGGCGGCGCTCCAGGGGGAATTCCCACCCGACGGAGTTTTCAGCTGGGAGGCCGGGGGTGCTCTGCGGGGTCCCCCCGGGGAGCCTGGGGAGGAACGGGGGTGCTGCAGGACGGCAGCTTTCCGGCGGAGGGAGAGGCGGCAGGAGCCGGTCTCCTCCCGCCCGAACGCGTTTAACTTTTGGCCGCACGGTGTGAGCCCGTGTGCACCCCCAGGCTGCGGCCCGGCGCTGCTCCGCCGGCTGCTGAGCGCTGGGGGGTCCCTGCTGGGGACCCCCGCACCCGGTGCCCTGTGCAGCTCGGGGTCCCTGCCCGGCCCGGCGGCAGCGGTGTGGCGGGTCTGCCTCTGCCGCTGCCTCTGCAGGCTGCACCGGAGCCCTGTTTGTCTTGTCGATCTGGCAAGATTGCTTTTGCAATCTTTCCTTTTGCCCGTGGCGAGTGTCGTCTCCCCGAGGTTAATCTGCAGGCGGGGTGCGATTACCGCGGGGATCTTCGTAAGCAGCGAAATGCTGTAGCAGGAGAAAAACAATTTGGCTGTCCTTTTGGAGATGTGCACGTTATCTTGATTTTGCTACACAACTGGTCGACAGATGGTTGGATTATGCATTGAAATTCAAGTCCAGAATCTCTGTGCGTTGCTGCATAATCCTGGATTTGACATTTATAAGAGGCTGTGTCTTTTGCTATCAAATATTAGTTTTCTATTTCAACAACATGGTCAACAAGTTTTATACAACAGACTTTTGCCATCCGAGGCAGGCTGAAATTCACCCAGTGCTTCATATGATGCTGGCAGATACATAAACACACGGCTCACTAATCACAGCTGTTAGACTTATTCCCACCCACAACTCCAGATTTCTCCTCTTTTTTTTTCTGAAAATATAATTTCTTAACGTGCAGCTGTCTGCACTACTTTTATATACATATAGATATATATATTAAAGTGTATATATATTGAAGTATATAAAGTACATATATTAAAGAAGTAAACATTGTCTATAGAGCAGTTCTTTAAACATTTTAAAGTCTGATAGAGCAAGCTGGCTTCTGTTGCTGCAGAAGCACATTTTTCAGTACCTGGAATTCCCTGCACATAATCACTCCCAGCTTTCCTCTAGTGAGCAAACAAGATCTCTGTAGGTGGAGGTCATGTGTCATCATTTACTGTGGCATGTTTTATCTAAGCAAATGTGTCTATTCTGGTTGACTGCATCTGTGAGAGAGAACTGCGTTTACCTCTGCTTGATGGGGAAACAGCTTGTCTGGAACTTCTTTTCCCAAGCAGAAGTGAAATGTAAAAAGGAAGTTGTAGAAAAACGGTGCTGTAATCTGTGAAGTCCTATGTATGTGTTGAAGGGTGGTAGGATTGTCAAGAGTATCTGCTTTGAGAGCATATAGAAATATTTCTGTAAAAAGGGGACTTAACTCCTGTTTGTAATCACACATGAGTTTCTGAGGAACAAATTCTTTATACTTTATAGAAAGGTGATACCTGTAATATTGTGACAAGTAGTTGTTGCATGTTATCTGCTTGTTTGCAACAGTATCATTATGTATTACATACAGTTTGTATGGCATTTATGGTCCGCTGGAGTTTGCCATATGAGTACCCCCAGTTGTCTGCCTTTTGTAGTATGGACTAATCCTGTACAGTGGTTCTTGATGCATCTGAAATGTGTACGGTTTAATGTGGAAGTGAGGCAATTGATAATATTATAAATGACTAATCATGCTTTTGTAGTTTTTTTGTAGGTGTTAGAATGCATTTGCAGGTGTTTCATTAAAACATGTAGGAAGAGCTGGTCTGTGGTTGGTTTTGGTGAATTATACACAGAAGTAAATCTGTCCTATTTCTGTGGTTCCGTACTGTAGGACCAAGCAAGGTGGTAAACTCAGCCAAATTGTGTACTTCTCAAAATGTTTAGGCTATACTTTTTCTTCACGGTATGTTTGCTGCAGTCAGACTTTTGTACTACCTCTTCAGTTGTTCTTTTTTTTTTTTTTTTTTTTTTTTTTTTTTCCCTATCAGGAATACAGTATTCTGAAAATGGCTTTTCCTTCTTTTTAAATTGTTATTATGTTAAAAAACCTTACATTCTGTTTTAGTGGTAGGTTATGAGGTAGGGTTTGTTTATTATTTATTATTATTATTATTATTATTATTATGCAGTTGCAGTAATAGCTGTGATATTGAAAATGTGTAATTTATATAACTTTTTTCTGATTATGTTTACCTGTTTTTTACTCTGAATTACCAATTATTTATTATGCAACACTTAATATGTCACTTCAGGCATTGGGGTAAACTGGATGTCCTCTCGTAGTGTCTTTTAGCCCTCATTTGTTAAGTTTTATACTCAAAATACCATCAGATTGTAAGGTAGTTTTATTGCTTTAGAGTGAATAGTTTTATAACAGTAAGTAGTATGGCTTACAAGACTTGTATGTCATTACATTTAGCTTGTTATTGTTTACTTATGTTAATGTTTTTGCATCTGCCCTTTGTTCCAGAGCTTCTTTTCTGATGGCTGCTGCAACAGCTTTTGTGTTTAAATAGAGTCTGGGGAGGGGAAGTGGGGGAGGATGGGCTGTTAAATCCAGATGCCTGAAGTTTATAATTTTTCTGTAATAACATACAACAAAATCATGTGGATTTAAACAAGTACATGCTAAGAGTTCTCATGTCTGAGAAGTGGAACATCTGCCTCTTTTCCTTGTATTTACTGGTCTGCTCAGTCTGAGGTGCCCACAAGGATGGGGGATGGAGAAGTGCTGACTGGGGGGCACGTTAGATGTAGGGGGGCTAAGTGGAGAGTTTGAGTTCATGTATGGCTAGTCCATAACTGTACTCTCTATGGTACTGTTAACTATGGAGAGACTCGTCCACTTTTGTCTCCTTGCTAAAAAGAAAGACAGGGTAGGTGTATACCAGCAGTGGGATGTGCTTTTGTGCTGGAAGAAATTACTGTTCAAAAAGGATTCGAGTGGCCATTATTTAATGAATATTCCAAAGAAAAATCAAAGGAGTGCCAGATAATTGAGTAACACTGAATGTTTCTTTAGTCCAGGCTATTTCAACATTAAGTTGGTGAAGCCTACTCCAGAGTATTGGATTAAAGACTTTTTTTTTTCTTTTTCTAGAGTCAGTTTAGAAAGATGGTTATTATTAAATGTTGCTTTGCAAATTTATTTGTCAAGTACTTAAGCAATGAGGTGATGAACACTACAGGAGACAAGCAGATGTGTGCCGATTAAACTATTTTGAGTGTAAAATGCACAATGTGGTCCTAATTCTCTGACTGACTTCAGAAGGCGTTGTAGGTAGGGGGTGTGCTTGTGCACCTGAGGATGCCAGGGAAAGGAGATCACATTTTTAAGACTTTACTGCTTTCACACTTTACGACGTTAGACATTTCTGGAGCCTTGCTCTTGTTTACATTAAGGAAATACTTCACCAAATCATTTGATAAATACTTCTTATTGTAATAACAACTCATCATGCAAAACAAATTCCTGGAAGTTATGTGTGAAACATTTGCATGGCTTTTAATTGGCTAAATAAGCTTCAACCTTTTATCAAAAGGAAGCAGCTGTGGAGCTGTTGCCAATATTTAGGATAATCCAAAATGGAGGTGCAGGAGAAACAGTAGTCCTAAGAGGCATTGCACATGCATCAGTAAATTTCCAGTCTCTCTTACTCTACCTCCTCTGCTCTAAATCCTTCTAAAATGTTTTTCTGAAAGAATGAATGAATAATCACCCCTCACCTAACTGCTACTTTTATTTTTCATAAATATGTGATATATAAAATTTGATTATGATTTAAATAATGTTTTCTGAGTGGTAATGGAACTATTAGATGCAAAAATAAACAACAACAACAACAAACAACAAAACAAAAACAAAACAAACAATAAAAAAAAAAAAAAAGTTTTTTTTTTGCATGGGTAGATGACCTGTTTCTATAATCAGGCCAGTCATATTTTTTTAGGTGTGTGGGGGGGTAATGTATTCCCTGATCTACATTTTTTACGTCTGGCCTGTATTGAGCATATTAGAATTTTGACACCAGTGTTTTCCATTCCTTTCTGGTTTCTGTGTTCAGCTGGTGATCCAGATGGCAGTAAGGCTCTTCAGGTTGTTCTGTGTTCATCCAGAATCTAGGAAGCTGCAGATTATATCCAACAAGAGGATTAGAGCAGTGACAATCAATCAACTATCAGTATCTCTGTTGTGCAGGCAGAAATACGAACAGCTGTACAAAAAACATTATGGGTTCATATTTTAACATGAAGTGTGCAGGGTTATAGTGTAAGTATGGAATATACTGCATAGAGTCCTGGGGCTAGGCAAAGCAAAGCAAAACGTTTTAATCCCTTCCTTCTCCTGCTCATTCCTGCTATCAAGGAGCTGCAGGTCTTTCTGCTAGGTGGTGGCAACTGAAGGAAGAATTTTTCGAGCATGTTTATTCCTGCTGTTAGAAATTCCACAGATGCAGATGCCCTTACATATGGATTTTGGATGGTGGCACTCTTCAGCATTCCTTTTGGAGCGGGTCTCGCTTCAGTGTGTATGGGTTTTGTACATGAGGTCAATAAGGTGCAGGGGGGGGGAATATCAGTTGGGGAGTGGGGGGCGACTGAAGCTTTCTCGCTATTTTTGTGGCTGTAGCTGAGTTTGTGGTCCAGGTCAGGGACCAGCACCAAGTGTCGTATGCCAGATGGCATTACCCATTCAAAAACTGGCTTCTCTCTCCAGCAGCAGACTTTTCTGATTTCTCATTGCAGTCCTTAGTGACAGATGCAACCATGGACCCTACCTGGATGTTTATTGTAAGTGCAGAGTATGATTCATTATGTAAGAGAAGCACTGCACACAGCTTTGTTGTGATCTGCCCGGGGTCCAAATGGGGCCATAAATAGTCACTGCAGGTAAATGAATCATAGTTTTCCTTTCCCTTTATTTTTTGTGGCCTATGAAGTATATATACAGTTACGCACAATACAAAAGCACAGATGTAATTACATACAATTATTTTGCAGATAGCATCAACAAAGCTAATAGGGCTAAAAGGTAGCTATGAACCTTAAAGAATGTTTTGAGGTTGTCAGGACCACTTAAAAACCTGATTTAGTACTAAGTAAAGTTGCTCTATATCTGATTTTTAATCAAAGCTATCAATAATCTATTGTGTAACACAATGAAAGGAATAACTAGCATAAATATAGAGCACTGCTTATTAAAATCAAGAGACTTGATGGAGGGAAGCACACTGTCAATTTGTGCTAGCTATTTTGTTTTTCTAAACACTCATGTCAGTTACTTCATTCCCTTTATGCAATACTAAGCTCCTGATAGTAATGTGCATTGTGCAACCATGAGCTAAATAGAGCATATATAAATTCAGTTTTGAGATAAAAACAGTATCACAGTGAACACATGTATCTTCGTGCTAAAGTATGAACTTCACACAATCTGTGCACTACTGACCGTGATACGGAAAACAGGAGTAGTGAGGCAAGAACTTCAGTCTGTTGCAGTCAGACATTTGACGCTGACTTCAGCAGTGACAACAATAATGTCATGGAGGCAGAAGTTATTTTGGGTCTGCTTCATTTTTGCTAAAAGTTCAAAATTCTGAGGAATCATTTGCTGCCATGTATGTATATGAATGTGTTATAAAAAATAATGACTTGGCTGAGTACTGTTATTTAAGTTTTGCAGATTTTTGCTGGTTCCCTCTGAAAATGAAACAGTATCTCTCTTCCCACTACTCACATACCTCATGAAGTTCTGGAACAGCCTTCCCACTTCCATTCAAAAACTTGCAGCCAAATTGCTGCTCACAATCGATTTATACACAACTAATTAATGCTCTGTCTGGTGGAGGTGGGGTGAGGTGCACCCACTCTTTTCAAGTTTCAAGAGTACTATCTCTAGTACCTACTTCACGGTATCTTTGTAAACAGCATCACTATCCTCTTCTAGTGTTAATTTTGTTTAGAGTTGCTTGTTGGTGGCTTAGTCTTCTCCATATGTTAGTTGTATTCTTTGAAAGGCAACTGAACTGAATGGTCAGCAACCTTACGGCTAACTCATGTGTACCCTGTTCAGATGTCCCCATCCCCATACTGGAATTTTCAGCAGGGGTTATTGTTGAGAGGCAGACACAGTGAAGGGGTCTGTTTTGCATATAGGCTGCTGTCCTGCAGCAGATATTCAGTCATGCAGGTAACATCAGCTTTGGTGCCTGTATGTATACGGGTCTCTTTTATTTTGCTATTAGCTGTTTTTTTTTTTTTTTTTTTTTTTTTTTTTCCTCTCCGCAAAAAGTAGCAGATAATGTACTTTGTTATCTTAAGGTAACGGTCTTGAGTGAGGTAGCATTTCACTCAAATGTCAATGTATGGTGCATGTTACCATTCTGCTGATTGTTTTTCATGTTAGCTGTGAATGTGTTAAGCGGGGCAGCCTATACATGCCTTTGTCTCTCAGCTCGTGTGCAGCTCTGTACATCACTGACTTTGGTCATTCTTGCAGCTACCTACAATGCTCCAAAATGCCTTTTCTTACTGTACCTATGAGAAGAACGAAGACAGAGGCTGCTTCCACAGTGGAAGTGCTGAGAAAATCCCCTAGCAGATCTCTGACTGCAGCTTTCTTCGGTCAGTTCCGTGTATGTGTCGAATTACTGGGGGTGGGAGGGCTTGGTGGCTGAGCTGTTGGCGTTCTGGTTTAGTTTAAGATTACTGTACTACAGCTGATTGCAGTTGTGAAGAGAAATTGCCTCCAAACAAGAGGAGTAGTACTGTCAGTTGTTGCTTTTGCAAAAATAATAGTGTGTTCATATGTCTTTAAAGGTTAACAAACCCTTCCATTGTTTCACGCAGCATGTGCCACATTACATTACGAAGACTGAGAGCACTGGTGTTGAATCACTTCCAGATTTCATTGTAGATTATTTCTCAATAATGTGAAAAACCTTCTAAAGTTAAAACACCTTTCCAATTTTTTTTTTTCTCCTTAAGTCTTTTTGGATAACTCTGCAGTAATTATTTCAGTCTGTCATCCATGATGGTATTTTGTTCTTTCCTTTAGTGTGGTGTGTTCACAGTTCTTTCAGTGATAGAATAGCTTCAGAATAGCTTCAAGGTAGAAGCAGAGTACAACATCCTTACTTGCACTGTAGTGGTTTATGTTGTAAGAGAAGGGGACAATTTTTGTACATCTGAAAATAATGGGGGAAGTTTAAGATTTGATTAAAGTGAGGCCATGTGCATGGGGTTCTGGAACTTAAATGGGAAACCAAAAACTAGGTTTGGCCTTCCCATTGAACTGCAGAAAGTAAGCTAAGTGCTTGAAGTGTTTATTCAAAACCATCTTGTTTTGATATCTAATAACATTTGTATTTTGTTGGAAAAGACATTTGTTAAAACAGGTAGCTTGTGTGACCTGAAAGATGCGGTTTAAGGAAATAAACCCAAACTGAAAACATTAACAAATAAACAGTTTGGGCTCGCATCACTATAATAACTGATTGATTTGTACCCATGTAATTCAGTATCCTCCCTGTATAAAATTATTGTGGAAAAATCAAGGTCAGCATGTTGTTTCTTTTTGTTTATCATAACAAAAACCAAGTATAATTATTTTCTTGCAATTTTTTTTTTTTTTTTTTTTTTTTTTTTTTTTTTTTCCATTGTTGCTGTTATATGCCTTCTACTTTTTCTTCCATTTTGTTAGAAATGGGTAAAAAGAATATGGTCACTGTATTAATTCTCTGAATTCTTGTTAGTGCGTGTGCTAATGAGACAGTAATTGTCAGCTAAAATTACTACTTACAGTTCTGTAGTTATTAGAGAAATAAATGGAACATATGTATATATTTTTAAATATCATAGGATCACAGACTGGTTGAGGCTGAAAGGGGGTCTCTGGAAATCATCCAAACCACTCTAGAAACACCTAGAGAAGGTTGCTTGGGATCTTTTACAATTCGGTCTTGAATATCTCCAAGGATGGAGAGACTACAGCCTCTCTAGGCAACTTGTGCCAGTGTTGAATCACCCTCACAGTATTTTTTTTCTTATTTTTAAGTAGAATATCCTGTATTTCAATTTTTGCCAGTTGTCCTTTCATTTAGCACCACTGACAAGAGTCTGACATTGTCGTCTTATTCCTTCCAATCGGATATTTATACATTTTGAGATAAGATCCCCTGAGCCTTCTCTTCTGCAGGCTGAAGAATCATAGTTCTCTCAGCCTCTCCTCATGTACCAGATGTGCCAATCCCTTGGTCATCTTACAAACTTGCTTCAGTTTGTTCATATTGCTCTTCTGCTGTGGAGCCTAGAACTCTGCACAGTACTCCAGATATGGTGTCAAATAAACAGATGCATATTAAGTAAAAATGCTGTGTTAGGAACATCAGCTTCCCTTGATAACATTTCTTAATCTGAAAGTTTAAAATTAGTTGGAAAACATTCTCTACTTCTTCATTAAAGTTGCAGTAGTAAATGGTTATGGGCTTGTCATTGTCTGGGATCTAAATGTAGGTTTTACCTACTTTCAAAACCAGCAATAAATAACATATTTGCAGTGTAAATATAAAGGATGAATATAGTGGATGCAGACACCAAGAGTTTAGAGTTAGTTTTCATAAGTGAGTGTAGTCATATGCATACGTGTGGAACCTCTGTGTAACGTTAGGCAGCTAGATGATCTTTAAGGTCTGTTCCAGTCCAAATCATCTTATGATGCTATGATCCTAGTAGTCCCTACTTTTCTACAGGTCTTTCATTTTCTTTTCCTAACCTCTGTCCTCTTTTCCATCATAACAGTTTCTGGTGCATATGCAACTTCTGACCTTTATTCATGTCACTGTCAGCAGCTACAAGAACAATGTTTGGGGCTGTTAAACGTGCATGTTTGACTGTTCTTGAATGCTGACTTAGGAAGGTAAACAACAAATTTCGTAGGTTTGTCTTTAGAATTTCAGGTGACTCTCTGGAATTTGTCTTAGTAAAAAAAATGTTCTCCTTATGAGTCTTTTGCATCCTAGTAGGAGATTGTACCATGTAGTATCTGGAAGCATTGGTATTGCTTCTTTCTTAATTTCCAATGTGGTATAGCAACAGAAAGCTGTACTATTTGTATTCCAAAGTTACCTGGGCTGTTACTACAAGCAAAAACTTCTAATTTAAAGTTCATTATAGGTTCAGCTAACACTGTTTTCCAGCTTTCCAGTTCAGCATCCAGAATATTTAAAATTCACGGCATCTTTCCTCAAAATACTGCAGTGTTACTGTCCTTAACAAAAGTGTTTCAAATGTCCAACTAGAGTGCACTGCAGGTGATTTTACTTTCAATTTCAGATGCAATTTGACTGGACTAAGTTTACAACAGTGTGTGGTTTCCACTAGTTCTACTGAGTTTTACCTGTATTACCACCTGTCCTGCAGGTAGTCTAGCCTTATTTGACTTTCATTGCTTATAGGGCAGGTCTGTTTTATGAGATGGTTTTAAGGCTCAGTAAAACTGTTGTATTTGGATAAAAAATGTCCTGTGTATGGACGTGGTTTCTGGTATCTTGCACCTTTAACTGAGACTATGAAACTATACAAGCTAATCAAAACTGTTTATCTTGGCTAAGGTAATAACTTCTGTTTCTTGAAATCAAAATGCAGATGGTACAGTGGACCTGTAAGGCTTTCAGAAAATTGTTATTTGACCAGACTGGGTTGTTCATGTTGAAGCAAGAGAATGAGAAGGCTGGGATTGCTAGTTTTTGTTGTTGATTGTTACCCGGTGATTTGGATGTGCTTATTTTTCAGGTAGTGGTTATTTGATTCCATCTAATAACAAATGAACAAATGCCATAGAATATGTGTGTTTGGATTATAAACACTAAATCAAGTGAGAATACTTCAGTTAATTATTTTCATTAACTAACTTAAATCTTAGCAAGCAGAGTCTTTACTGTTGTGACACAGCGTAACCACCAAGGTTTTTTGACTGAACTGAGATGTTAAATTAGCTTGATTAGTATACTGGAAAATAGAGTATAGTAGAAAGATATGAGACAAAACAGCTGCATGGAAAACAAACAAAAACATAACCAAGAAAACAAAACAATGACAAAAAACAAAAGAAATGCAAAACAAACCTCAAAACATATTGCTACACAGAGCAATCTTTAAAGTATGGATGGATGGATGGATTGAAGGATGGATGGAAAAGTTGTGCAGCAAAAAGTCATAGTACTGCAGGTGCTGAGGATGTTGAGTTAGGAAAAACAACAAATAAACAAACAAACAAAAACCCTACTATGTCAGAAGGAGAACTTTTTACTTAATACAGGCTTTACATAGGCTGTTTCATTCTTCAGGTTGGCTTGAGTGACTTTTTTTTCACTACTTCTAAGGTGGTCTACACTGAATAAATTTGATTTGACTTTAATAAAGCTGTTCCAGCTTATACTAAGACACTGTTCTTTTGCCATTTAGCAGTGCCAGTTATTCTGGAGGTTTCCATGTGTCTGTGAGAGAAGTTGGTATCTGATTCATGGGATTCCTTTTCTTTGTCTCAGGAGGAATTAGAACCGTAGTGCTTATAAAGATAATAATGTGTAGGAATCACAGTGATGAGTATCTAAGGCTTAATTTCATTGTTTACCAAGGAATCATAGTCTAAAATTGATTAAAGCTAGACATACACAGCAATTTTACATTTAGATGCAAGGTAGCTGATGGAAATGCCTTTCAAAATCTTCAGGAGAAAAAAAAGTCCTTTAAAATAATAAAAGTCATCAAAAATCCTTTTGAAGTCTTCTGTTCACTAGCAAATCTTTTCTGAGTATCAGTTGCAAGATGGTAAGTGTTGTGTGTAGCATCTTGTGGTAAACCTGCATCTTGACTACAGTATATAGTTTCTAGGAGATGAATGAATGAGGCTGGCATCTTCAAGTTGCACTTCAAGTTTCTTAAAAAGAAAAAAAAAAGAAAAAAAAAGAAAAAGGGAAAGAAGATCTAGTACTTCAACAGAATGTTTAATATTTTCTCCCTAATTTGGTAGTCTGCTGCAAAGCTACTTCTCCCTTTGAATATAAATTATTTCAGAGATTGACTGTTTAAAAGACATTAATCAATCAAGGACATAAAATAGAGTACCAAAAGCAAAAGCTAATAAATAGCTCTCTAGATGAATTCCTTCTTTGGTAAACATGTAAACAACCCTCAGTTGATGCTTTGTAATTTTAAGTCAGGTGTTGCTAATAATAAGCTTGTAAAAGGATTTTTGAAGATCTTGTTTCATTTGCTAAATATGAAGCATACTTCTGTTTAGTTTTCATCACTTCTGACAGTGACATCTCATAATACAGCATTAATGTCCTAGTACTATGTGACAGCTTCTCAAATGATTTTTGTTTCTCTTATAGCTACCTTTTGAGAAAGTGGCAAGCCTCAGAGGGAATTGAGAACATTACCGAACCTTAATTTTCTGAAAATCGTGTTCTGAAGTTCTTGTTTTAATAACTGGTTTGTACAGGCAGAATTCTTCTCCCAAGTTCATCTATTACTTCTCAGCTTAGTTTCGTTTATTGATGAAAAAAACGAAGCATCACTGTTATCATTGTGAATTACAGAGATATGTCTTCCGTCAATGCATGGTTTCTTGGACATAATGAAACAAAGTCGTCTGTTGTATGAATGCTAATTTACTACAATTACATCTTGATCAAGTGGGAATAACTACGAGATTTTATGCTAATTAAATGTCTGTTTTGAACAGATTAGATTGTTACTTGGCTTTTTGTAGAGTAACCACAGTCTTGCAACACTACAGAGTAATTGTTCTTTGAAGAACTTTGTTTTATACTTTTGTGAGCCTGTGGGCTTAGAGGACAAAACCTTATCATCTTGCTTTTTTCTAACATAGAGCAGTAGCAAATATATGTACATTTAAGGTTTTCTTCCAGTGAAGGAGATGTTTTTGTAGTTCTCATGCACTTCCTAATATGGACTGCCATTCAATACAGATTTAGGAAGCACAGTACAATGTTTTTGTCAATGTGAACTGTTTAATCTGGGTAAAGATTCCTTAAATATGAAAACAAAAAGTGATAATAAAATTTTCTTACAATTTCAGTAGTAGTAGCGATTATGAGGTGATTCATAACAAAGCCTTTTATTCTTAGCAGTATCCTTTATCTTTGATTTCTTTCTGCTTCTGATTTTCATATGGTATTTGAGATGCAAATAATATGTACGATAAATTAACATATGAAGAACACTGTGTTACTGTGTCTATAGACTACTTACAAAACTTTTATCCCATGACTTAATATGTGCTGTACGTTAGTTGTCTCTGTTCGTGCATGTATGTCCTCTGGTGGAAGTGGCTACAGATAATACACTAGGCATTCTCTATTTTTTAAGGAAAAAAAGCTCTGTAGAAAAACATAGCTCCGTAGAATAAGATTTCTTTGAAAGAATGGTTGTCATTAAGGACATCAAAGGGGAATAAATTATCTTAGTGTTTTCTGTACCACTTCTGAGGAACAGTGAAACTGTAAGAACTCTGGAGAGATTCACAAGCTAAGCTGAGTGTTTGCAAGATGGGTAGTGTGGTCGTCTGAATCGTTGTATTATATGCATTATCAGGACAGAAATTGCAGTATGTGCATTATTGGGAAATAAATCTGGAAAGTGATTGGTCCACTTTCCTAAATGAGAAGGCAAACATTACACTAAATTCAGCAAGATTTTAACAGTTCTCTTATTACAAGGGACTGTGGTGTTATTCTGCAAATAATTTATCTGGATAAATGTTGGTGCAGTGTTACCACCTTGTTTTGCAGAATGCTTTTGGAACTCTTGCTTGTCCTTGCCTTATGTAACAAGATCGTTCATTATCAGTAGAGACATAAAGGAATCATAACTAAAAGTAGGAATAAGAATTACTGGTGAATTTTGTTCCTTCCTGGAAAAGCCTTAGGATATCTCAGGCATCGGGACAACTGAGATAGAATTAAGGACTCATAAAATACAGGACAAAAGAAAAGAAAGAGAGGTATGCTGATGGTCAAGGAGGCAGGCATTACTTGGCTGTTTTTTCCAGTTAGAAAAGAAAGATGGAATTAGAGCAAAAAACTTTCCAGTCACAAACTCAGTGTATGATATTATCTAAAATGCCATGACTTTTCTGTGTGGTGGTCTATGTTTTATTTAAGAATAGATGACTGGGAAGAAACAAACAAACTGTCTGTGAATCCAGGACCCTTCTGCTGCAGGCAGATCATGTAATGTTTCTTACAGTTTATCTAACTCCATTTTAAGTATATCTAGCTTTTTTTTTTTTTTTTTCCTTGTTCTTTTCTTCCTACTCTTCCCATTCAAAGCTTATTTCTAACATGTGGTGTAATAGCTGGGAATCTTTTTTTTTTTTTTCCCCGATTTATTTATTTACTTGTTTCTCTGCTTATTTATTTATTTATTTATTTTCTAGTGTTCCCACTCAACACAAGTAGCTCTTGAGCTCTCCTCTTCCTCTGCCTGTACTTCTACTTAGGTGCACTGATAAAAGCAGTTAGACTTCTTTATTAATTCAGACTCTCCCTTCTTTTGAGGGAATGGAGCCTTTTTGTCCCTCTTTTCATTGAGGTTAGACCTTCTAGAAATGTACAGAGTACTGTGGGGAGGTCTGACCAGACCTTTGTACAGTGTTACTTATCTCTGCTAATTTTTGATAATTATCAAAAAAATATTTCTTTTCATATATCCTGAAGTTGCATTTCCATTTTGGCATTGGGTTGGCATTAATAGCCATTCAGTGATCATCTTGTCCACACAGGTCTATGCATTAGTGAACTTACAGTTTGTAGCACAAAGCTGTTGAGTTTGTCCTAGTAGTTGTAATTCTGCATATTTCACGTTGGAAATTTTATTCCTCTCAGACGTGTAAGATTTACTTCATCCTGTGTGCATTGCCTTCTAGCTCTGCTGAATCAGCAGTTTTCCTCAAAGCATTTGCCACTTTTGTTGACAGGGTGATTAATAAAAGATCATATGAGATTAGGCAAAGAATGGCTAAGGAGTTTCAGTGCTGTTTCCACTGGAGCCAAATACACTGCTTTTCGTATATCTAGAAAATCAGCATATAAACAGCAATGTACCTTAGAGTTGGCTTTTCAAACCCTCAAACACTCTGCAATTATGCTGTGGGGTATCTTGCCTCTGTGTATGGTGCCTATGTGTTTTTTTTTTTTTAGTGAGTGTTTTCTTGTTTTTTTTTTAATGTCTTTAAAATAACAATGGACAAAAATAACAAGAAAACACTCACTAAATGCATAGAAATGCCTAGAAGCTGACTAAATGTATAGAATCAAGCTCATGCCTCAGGAAAGCCCTGGGCCTCAGGTGGTTATAACATGGGAGAATGCTTAAGGAGGGTGCTTGCTGTGCTCCTGCCCTTTAGCATCTGTTTTTGATCATTGCTGGAGATGAGACGACAAGCTTTTGTCTCATCCGGTGTGGACATTCTTACGTACTTTATCATAGTTTAGCCAATTTTACTTACTGTCTTTATCTCTTTTTCATGTTGCCCAAAGTTAAAGGGTTTCTGAAGTTAAGTTAAATAAAAATTTAATATAATACATTTTTCTCTGTCACCTGCTATCTCATTTAACTGGCAAGATTAGCAACTCTTTCTGCTGGCCCTAGAGATAACTCTGTTAGCATTTCCAGAGCAGCAGATCTGAGCTCATCCCATGCTGCTCACCTTGGCACATTGTTTTTAAGCTTTAATTTCTGTCTCTTGGTGCTTGCATATTCATAACTGATAGGCATAAAAGCCAAGTAGTTCAACCACCACTCTTGAAAGCTAATACAGATTGAAATTTGAGGGCCATCTGTCTTTAAATTATACTGACAACTATATTATTTCATTTTCTTCAGCAAATCTGAAGAACCTTTCACTTCTTGATATCATTTGTAAGGCTGAATTCAGGTTGTTAATGAATGTATCATTAAAGAGATCTTCTTTACTGTTCGGTCTTGTTTTAATGAAGTCTTGGTGGACTATTCATTTCTGTGTGTTCTTTGAGGTAGTTACCAAGTTAGCTATGGAAGTTTAGGACTATGATGCCGTTTTTTTCACTTTTGCTTGAATAATTTGCCATCCCCCTCCTTATGCAGATTCATGAGCTCTTTAATTAACCTTGTTAATCAGTTCCCTATATTCTGATGTCTTTTTTTAAGTAGAGACTTATTCTCTTTGTTCTTTCATTTTAAACTAAGCATGTCAATCTGCTATTGTTTTATGTGGGGCTAATGCTATGATTGCTCTTTCTGCAGGGCCTGAAAGAAGGTCTGGAAAGAGTATAATCTTTCATGGAAGCAGTAACTAGTTGGCAAGGATATTCTTCCTTAGGAATACTTTTGTATTACCATTAATGCATGCAACTTCGCGTGTGTTATTGGATGTACTTGAGTTAGGAGGAGATGGGAATTGCAAGTGCCAGCCAATGAACAGCGTACTGGACAGTGAAGCAGATTCTGCAAGTTTAGTTTGTAACATAGGTTCAAAGACTAATAGTTACCAAACACCTTTATGAGACAATGGTTGTACCACAGTAGTATTATTAAATGATTGTTACAGTAACTTGAATGGCAGATACTGAGACTGCAAAGAGATGAGCTGTAAAAGGATTCACGAAATTACAGAAACTGATGTAGGTCTTCAGATTCTCAGTAATGTCTGTGCAGTCTGGTAATTTAAATCTGGAGATTTAAAATGTTAGAAATACAACATTAGGATGGGCTTTCTCTTAAATTACTCCTTGCTGTTCCTATTTTTTTCCCTTGTATGAGCTTCTCCCTATTCCCCTTAAATTGCAGCTCTTATTTTTAGGAAAGAGTATGTCCTCTGTGATTTTTCTATATGGGGGTAGGCATTCTATATGGTGGTAGTCTCATGTTGCTATTTACAGACTTTTATGTATTTCTTTTGAGATTTTTGTTGTTAATATTTTGTTCTTTGGAAATTAGAACACTAGTATTTCTGTGATGTGCTTGATTAAGAAAACACATATTTTAGCTCTAGTTCTTCTGTTTTCTCAGGCCCTGATTATTTTCCAGAAACATATTTCAAAAGGTCTTTTCCCGTATTAATTACATTTTACAGGAAACAAAAGATATTTGCATAACTTAAGTTCTGTCCTTGTTCTAAGACAAAGCGATGCTTCTAATTAACTACTGTTAGTGATAGCCTGACCTAGTTTGTCTTGTGGAAACCCCTTAATTCTCTCAGAATGGGATTGATTTTTTCTTAATGCTTCCTGTCTTTCTTGAGGGTTAGGTTTCATCTGTTATGAAACTATGGCCACGGCGTATGACCCTGGTGGACTTAGAATGTCTTCGCCAGCATATTTTTTTTCTCCCCTCTCTACTGTTGGCTGACCCATGGTAAAGTTTTTCAAGCTCTGGGAAATATTATATCAAGATACCCAATTAAAAGCAAGAGTGATAGCAGCTGGAGACAGCAATATAAGTGGTGTTCTTTTATGAGGGAGTAAAATTAAATGTTTGTCTCTGCATGCTGTTAACAAACATACTCTATTAGTAAAGTAAAATAAGGTCTGAGGGACTGATTTGCTGTAGCATGTTGTATAGTCATGTCAAAGAGCACTGCCCAAAATAGCTCTGTACATTCTAAAGGGCATTAAATACCATTTTGAAGAGTTTTCTTGGATATGCTGACTTAATTTTCCTTCATCTTCCTTTCCAGACAAATATAGTTACGGATAGTGTAATGCATTGCTAGATTGCCATGTTCTTCCCATTAGAAAATATCATCCTTTATTATTTGTAACTTTTTGTGTAAAGGCTAAGTAGATTAGAGAGTTCTATACTAATTTCTGCATCATCCTGGTATTTATTTTTTTTCCAAACTTTATTTCAGATTTAAGTGGTTGATCTAGTTCAGAGCAATAAGCATCGGAAAAAAAACTAATTGTTTTCATAGTGCTTGAAAGTTGTTTTGACCTTTCCTTTCTCCGTACTATCACAGGAGCATATGCTGTATTTTTATTTATTTTTTATTAAATTAAGGAAGGCTGTATGATGTGACCAGGGGTGTAAATGCACCTGTGATTTGCACTAACCAGTCTGAGTCCAGGACTCCAACTTGCAAGTCGAAGAGGATTTCTCTTTTCCCCTCCCGTGGGTAAGCCAGGTCACTCTGCTGAGTTAAGCTGGTGGATATACACACATCTGAAATGGAAGGAGAAGGCTGGGCAGCAGGTTGAGAATAAACTGGGGTGAGGATGATAAAACGGACATAAACTCTATGCAGAGGTTCTTTTAGTGTGTAAAGGAAAGCTTGGCATAGGGGAATGGGAAAATGACCGTAAATGAAAAAATGAGCTCCTGATATGGCTATAACCAGCCAGGTGAATGAGGGTTCTGGAAAGAAGATGTCATGTTTGAGAGGTTTGGGTAGAATCCATGTACTATGTCCATTTTCTTCAGAGCACTGAGTGAAAATGCTCACAGACTCTCACAGTCTCTCTTTCCTTCTCTAAATGTGCAAAACTGTCTACTAAAAGGTCCAGCTGCTGTGTCAGGTCCTGCATATTATGGCTGTCAATTTTCTTGTTCACTTGTGTACCAGTGGTCTTACAATGATCCACATGACTTATGTATCAGCATGATGCCCTTTGTCGGTTTTCTTTTAAACTAGGAAATGAAACATAAAGAAAATTAGGGTGTTTATCTTCAGAATGGTTTCTTTATTAATTTTGATGCAGTTTTCAGTTGCATTCCCTTAACTGTTTACCTTGAGACACTGCCTTACTTACAGTGTTTGATAATGGCCTACGCTTGCTGTGTAAGTAACTGTGTGATACTGTTATTATAATTACTTGGTGTGGTAGCCCATGCCTTACACACAGCATGATGTTCAGAGATTTTTTGAATGGAGGGTTATTTTCCTGTTGGGCTGTTTGGTGATAAGCATCATTATGATCCTAGAAAGTCTCATACATGTTTAATGAATTTATTTTCACAATACATGTGTGAGGTGAGGGGGTAATATCTCCCATTCACAGATGTAAGACTGAAGAGTGCCAAATATGAAACACTACAGACATTGTTTTTCAGTGTACTATGCACTTCATAGCTGCACTGACTTCATGTGCAATTGTTTTTTCTTTGGCAAATAAGATAGGAGTATTTCAAGTCAGATACAAGGAAATAAGGAATATACAACCACAGGGCAGATACAGTTTTGATACCACTGATTTCGTGCAGCATCATGAGGCTGTGTGATAGAGACATAGGTAGAGTAAGGGTATTTTTGGAACTCATTTATTATATTAGCCACCATATCATCTCCCCCCTTTCTTAGTCTGTGGATTAAGTTTAAAATATTGTGCATGCAGGTCTGGACTAAAAAGTATATATGCTAGGGGCTTCCACTAAAATTGAAGGGGCAGTTTAAACTTGTCAGTTTCTGATTTTTAAGTGTTAGACTTTAGAAAGGACACCAAGGAAATACGATGTTTATACTGATTTAAGTGGCTTAAGAAAACTGCATCATTTGTACTGAAACTAATGTCTTAAAATGAATCCCTGACTAAAATGAGGGCACTAAAATGATAAGTTATGAGATGGTTTATGTAAAATGAAGAAACAGCTAGCTAAAATTAACTAACTGAATTATGGAGAAGTGGAATAGTGTGTCTGTCTGTAAACTGTTTTCAGCTGAAGAGCTGTCATAATCTGTGTGCTTTAACGGAGAAAATAGCACCAAAAAGCTGACTTTATTTTCAGGAAGAGATTTCAGCCTGTATTTCATTTTTCTATGTTCTCATAATTCCTTGTGCACAGCCTTTTGCAGCAGGATATTCTAGTGCTCACGTAATGCTCACTGATCAGATATATGTAGCTAGTCAGATATATGGAGCTAGTTATTAAGTTATTTCAGGATCTGTGGAGTCTAATCAGTTTATGGAAATATTTTCACTTATGATTGATTAAAATAACTGTAAACATTAATTTTAAATGATCTGAATTGCACAGTGTTACTAAATCAACTGATCTGTACTGTTGAGGTATTATTTTCTCTCCTACAGTCTAAATTTACATGTTTTCTTGTTTGAATTTCAGTCTTATTTTGTCTCAGTGCTCAAAGATAATCTAAATTCTTTTCATTAGAAAATTAGTTGTGCTCTTGAAGAAATGCACACTCTTTTTTTCCCATTTAACTTTGATCAATAATCACCTTTAAAAATACTCTGACACTCAAAGAGAATCTTTTATTCCCTAATTGTGGGTGATCCTCATTACAGTATACACATTTCAGAAGAAAGTGTTTCTAAAACACTCTGAAAACAGGTTGGTTATATTTTTTCACTGGAATTTTAATTAAGCAAAGCCATCAAGGATCTAGGGTAGATGCTCTTTAAAATTGTAAACTGAAATCCGTAAAAAACTAAGTGTATTGCAGAAAGGAAATTCTTCCCAAAGGTGAACTAACTACGCAATGTGTTCTACATTTTTTTACAGGGCACATTTAACTTTCTTTATTGGACTTGTTATACGTCTTAAAAACAAATAAATAAATATATAAATGAAGCTATTAATTATATGTATTAAAATGAAGATATGAATCTCTTTAAATACTCTCTCTCTAATGTTCCTTTACTTCTTTCTATGGATGTTGTCAGCATTATCTTATTATAAAGACAATGCAGTCTCCAGGATAATACACCATTAGGGATGATGCTGTTTACCGATAACTCAAAAATATTTTGCATTCCTGCACTGGGTTGCAACATAAACCTGAAGTCAGTAATGTACCCTGTTTCACATGTATTGAAAAGCTCATCAGAATGTGGAATGACTGGAAAGGGGAAACCTGATATTTTTGTCTCTCCTGGTTTTGGCAGGGATAGAGCTAAGTTTCTTCGTAGTCACTGGTATGGTGCTGTGTTACAGATTTAGGATAAAAATAATGCTGATAACACACCGATGCTTCAGTTGTTGAAGAGCAGTGCTCACAGAGACAAGGACTTTCCTGCTTCATGTACCACTTGGCCAGCGAGGAGGCTGGGGGGTGCACAAAGAGCTGGGAGGGGACACAGCCAGGACAGCTGGCCCAAGTGGACCAAAAAGATGTCCCATACCATGTGGTGTCATGCTCAGCAATAAAACTGGGGAGAGTTGACTGGGAGGGCCACTGTTGCTCAGGGACTAGCTGGGCATCAGTTGGCTGGTGGGAGCAATTGCATTGTGCATCACTTGTGGTGTTCAGTCTTTTTTTTCCCTTTGTTTTTGTTTGTTTTGTTTTCATTTTTTATTATTATTCTTTAACTGTCCTTACTTCAACTCACAATTTCTTGTACTTTTCGGTTTTCTCCCCAGTCCAGTGGAGCTGGGGGCAGGTCAGAGGGGAGTGAATGAGCAATTGTGTGGCATTTAGCTGTCTGCTGGGTTAAACCACAACTGTCATATTTAGGGGTGTCATTATTAGATTACTTATAGCTAAAAATCATGTAATCACAGAATGATAGTATGGTTGAAGTTAGAAGGGGCCTCTAGCTGCCTCTGGATGAAAAATCAATCTTTTTCTTACAAGACACACAGGATGTGGTGCCAGGAAATTTTGGAACCAGTGTCATCTGCAGTATGGGATCATTTTCTGATCTGGGATGAGCCCACCTCCGTCACTTCTCTGTTGGATGAATGAGAAGTGAAATGCCAACCTGTCTTCCAAGAGTTTAAAGACTCATTCCTCTTTGTAAAGACTTTGAAATTCCTTTGCATGCCATACAGACACTTATCCTAAGACTTGCCTCTGTTTTGAGTGTTCCCACCTGTTGTCTGTGCCCCCTTAGCAGCCCTTTCTGTATCTGGGTTGCCCTGGGTGAAGTCAGGCAACAGAGAGAAGACAGCAGAAGTGTCAGTACAAGAAAGAAGGGACTGGATGCAGGCTGATGACATACCCACCTCAAAAACAGAACAAAGTTGTTTACCTCAGTCAGGGCAGATAAGCATCCTTGTAAGCAATGCTGACCATCAAAGGAAGTGAAGGAAAGCAGGGAAAAGGCTAGCACTGTGCCAGGAGACAGTGAATGGCTCCCTGATCTGCAGATTCATGGGACTAAGATGCCATTTCCCTGTACTTGGATGGGGACAGGGTGCCAGGGTAAATACATATGTGTGATGGCTCTAGGACTGGATGGGGCCACTGGTCCCTGCTGGCTCCCCAAGGGCAACTGGAGGCAAAACCAAAGCCTGGGCAGGAGCTTCCACCAACATGTGTCAGCAGGCATCATATGTCCCCTCTGGCATGGTACAGGTCCTGGCTGTCCCAGTGGCTGTAGCTGAGCAGGCTCCTGGGGTATGAACACCCCTGGAGCCAGCAGCAGAGACCAGAAATGCTGCACAGAAGGGTCTCCTTTGGAGCTGGAGGGAAAGCTGCTTCCCCTCCCAGCCGTGCTGTCATCAGTATCTGCTGTGCTGCAGATGCATAGCTACAGCAGGCTTTCCTGTGGGAAGAGATGCCACTGCCCAAGGGCTTCTGGTGCATGTCCCAAATATGGCTGTCCAAATGAGTCCAAATGGTGAGGCAGGGAAATGCACCAGTGAAGTTGCGGGGGTGAAAGCATCCCTGTGTGCTTGGCAGCATCAGCTGTGTTTTAAGAGCAAGACTTTGTCTATGCTGTAGTCATTGCTTTATTTCTTTTTTTCTTAAATTAAGAGTTTTAACCCTTCTGACACTGCTAGCAGGATGTCCTCCTGTGGGACTGGGGAGAGTCCTGGGGTGTGCTGGCCCTCCTCTTTGGGGCATGGCAGGGCTCCTTGGGTGAGTGGTCCCTGTCCTGTCTGGGAGTGGAGGGGCTGCAGCTGCAGACCTGGCCAAAGGAACTTGCCACCTCCTTTCCTGGCTCCTCATGCAGCTCCTCCTGCTCTGCAGGGATGGGGGGCAGTGAGGGGGCATCCAGGACATCCATGAGGAAAAGCATCCAGTGTGCTGAGGAGCTTGTCAAGTTCGTGGCTGGGAGGGCTGCTGGACGTGCTTGGTGCCCGGTTTGTCCATGGCGCTGTCTTCCTGCTTTCTGGCACTGCAAGAGTCCTGTTGGCCCAGCAGTCTGTGGGCCTCTTCACTTCAGCTATGCCTGATCACCTCCATAAGCCACTGCACAAAGGTCATGGTATGGTGTTGCAGGGTGCACTCCAGTGCTTCACCCACAGCCTGCTTATCCAGTCCACAGAGGTAGAGGGTGGAGATGATGAGACTCTCCATTACAACAATCTCCACTCTGCCCCTTAGAGTTCTTGCAGTTCCCATCACAGTCAGGGCAAAATGAGCTTGAAGATGATGTGTTGCTCATGGAAAAGGCTGCCCATATGTTAGGGTGGAGGCTGCCTAGGGGAACACTAAGTACCATCCACACAGCCCTCTTCTTGGCTCAGAATGGCATCAGTTGCAGAAAGGACATTTGGGATGCCAAGCAGCCTTGTATACTGCCAGCATCCAGTGTCCATGAGCTCTTTCTGTGCTGTTGGTGGCAAACAATGGCTCTCTGGGGGGCATAATGGAGTATGTGAAGAAGTTGTGCTCCCACACAGAGAACTTGATGACCTTGATTTGCCCTGTGCAGAGTGGCAGTCTACTTTCTGGCTGGCCCTCTTTGTCAGACATCCAAAGCAGAATGGATACAAACGTGGCAGGACAATGGCCAGGTTGTCACTGGTGTTGTGGCAAATGTCTCAGGTCCAGTGCAATGGCATGACCAGGACCAGTGTGCAGTGCAGCAGGCTCAGGAGAGCTGAGAATGAGGAACTCCTTCCATGTGCTAGAGCCACATCTGGGAAAGTGTGTCACATGCTGGAAGAGTGAGAGCAGCCACAGTCATTTGCTGCAATGACAACGGATGGAAGAAATGCCCCAATACCTCACCAGGAAACTGCAGCTGGTTTATCCTGTGCCCCCCAAGCACCAGTGCCCACCCCATGGCTGCTCCAGGCCATGTGTCCCCACACAGCTCACCTGCGCTGTTGCAGGCATGCCCTGCAGGGCCATGGCAGCCTTAGGTCTAGGGAAGCACAGCAGATGGTTGTGGGGATGGGCACTGAGAGCTGCTGCCAGCAGAGCCACAGCACAAAGCACCCAGCCAAACTTTGCTCCACCTGCAGGCCCTGTGGGCGTGCTGGGCCAGGCTCTGCTGGTGCCCCAAGATGTCACGTTATGTCACCATGGGCTACCTGTACCTGCAAGCCCTTGTGGCACTGAACCTCAGCTCCGATGTGGGGCTGACGTAGGCTTGGTTTCCCTGTCCGGTGTCCTCTGGGCACTGGCATAGTATGGTGCTGGTCAGACCCAATGTCTGCTGCTGAAGTGATGAGAGTGGCATTTGGGAAGGTGGTGGAGCCCAGGCATCTCCCTCTCAGATCTCTACCCCCTGGAGCTCCTGGAGAGCAGCTGCTCTCGGCAGTGCAGTAAAGGACATGAGGCAAGATGGAAGCCAGTGCCAAACTCCTCCCACCGGGTGTGTTGCTGGGTGGACAGGCAGCCCAGCCCCAGTCCCTGGAGAAATGGTTGCAGTGAGAGGCCAGGCCATGGGGGTGATTGCACCAGCACTCCTCCAGTACAGTGGCAGCATTGGAGGGGTGCTTTAGTCAGTGCAGCTCAGGGTGGGGAGAAGACAAAAAGACATCAACTATGAAAAAAATTATCTTGGCCAAAACCAATAAACAAGGCACAAGGCTGTGTTCATCATGGCAGCTATCAGGACCCCCAAGTCTTCTTATACCAAGCTGCTTTCCCAACTTGTATTGGGTGCCTGGGGTTGTTGCTCCCCAGGTGCAGGATGCTGCACTTAACCTTGCTAAATTCATGAGGTTCCTCTCAGACCATTTCTCCATCCTATCCAGGTCCCTCTGAATGTATCAGCCACTACTCCCACTTTTGTGTCATCTGCAAAGTTGGAGAAGGTACACCCTGCCCCATCACCTAGAACATTAAGATGCTAAACAGGATCAGACACCGTATTGATCCTGCCAGGGGCAGACTGCAAATGGCTGGTCTCCAGCTAGACTGTTATCCACTGATCACCACCCTCTGGTTGGTGCTGATTATGCCTTAGTCAGCAGTTGAAACTGAAAAAAAATGATTCCAGTCTTTTGTTGATTTTACTAAATCTAAGTTTTTTCTTCCATTACGTACAGTCATGAACAAATACAGCTGCTCTGTTGTACTTGTTTTCTTTTTAAATCTGGTTTCTTTCTGAACTTTTAGTTACATCTGTAGGTAATCATTGTGGCAGTGTTGAAGATCTGGCTTTTTCGAGGTTTGTTTTTGAGCTTTCTTGCTCAACTGTTGCTGTCCTTCCGTTGAATGTGCATCTGTTCAGATGGTAAAAATACCACCTCTTCAGTTGCAGCAGATGAAGGAGAGAATGTGGAGATTAAATTCAGTGGGAATTGGGGATTATTATTGTAGGAAACATCCAAAACAAGTCTTGGTTCAGTCTTCAGAGCTGGGCTGTAATAGGTACTGTTTGAAAACCATTTTAACGTGTAAAATGGCTTTTATATTTAAAATGAAACCCTGAAATTAATTATTTTTCCTTGCTTGACCTAGTTGTAGGTTTTATTAAAAATGCAGTGCATGTCAAAACACCTCCTGACTAAGAATTTCGAAAAAGAAATGATGTGTAACATTATAGCCTAAACTCAGCTCCACATTTTTGTACTAGGTTTAACTATATTTCTCTGACCTCACCAGGGTGTTGTAAAAATAACTGCACTGAAGATTGTAAAACGCCTATATATTATGGTAATGGCGGCCATATAAGTACCTCAGATAGATGGATAGACAGATAGCATTAGTGCATTAGAGGGTTTCTTGAGAACACTAACCAGATTAAGTACTAGTGTTCTCTTATGCAGCAATGTTAATTGCCAATTTTTGGCAGTTGTACAGGCGCTAATTACTTTTTAATAGAAGAACCAATAGAAGAAAAATTTCCACTAAGCTTTTATGGATAATTATTGATTATTTTTTTTTTTCCTTTCAGGAGCTTGAAAGTTTGCTCTTAGAGCATCCATCAGATCTGTCTTCCAAATAAATGGTAGCATTACAACACATGCAAGATTGTATAAAGCTATTCAATACAATCCCTGTCTGCTTTTTAAATGATACCATTTAGAATCTGCTCTCTCACTGAGCAGATAGTTCATAGAGATAATACATTTACATGTTGCTTTGTCTTGTTCAAACATGTCTTGCTTCTACATTGTGTTACATAACAGACATCTGCAGGGACTGTCCACCTTACCCAAAGCTTTTGAAATGAAGCCTTGTGACTGTGCTGAATAAATACACAGGAGTTCTAGGATATAATGCACTAAATTTGCCAATGTCTATTGCCAAATGCTTTCAGGTTTTACTCTTTCTATGGCTCATTCTGTCATTTTGTTGTCATGTTGTGCTCAAAAATAAAAAGAAGAAATTACTGTATGAACAGTATCAATAAGGATGAGATCCAAGTATGATAAAATTTAAATAATTTAAAAAGGTGAGTGTGTTATTGACAGTGGACTGAAGCAGTATTGACATCATCTTATATCACCCTTCTGTCAAGTGGTTGTTACAGTTCATTGGCATTTTAAAGTAAAACTCATCTTTTGTAATATTTCATAAACTAATATGTAATGTCTTCTGTGCAGCAGAGTTAGGCCAAACACTGGTGGTTTTGGCTGCATACCCCACTGTGGCTTCAGGGTTCAGTACGCCCCATCAGCTATACGGTAAAATAACAGCTCTTCCACTTTATGTGAACTGTAGGAGATTCCTTGAAGTACATGACTACAGATTCAAAAGGGATGAGTGATCATGCTGGTTAGATTCTAGTAGTGTATCAGATTGTCCTTAGGATGACACATGCAAAAGCATGGATGTTTTGGTGAGCTATGGGCCAGTAGAAGCAATCTGCCACAGGCAGTCCCTTTTGTGGAGATTGATCTCTGGATCAATCAGGCATACGAGTCCTACTGTCACTCTTGTCCAGCATTTTACTCTAAAATCCTCCTCTGTGAAGTCTGGTCCTGTTTGAAAGATTACTGGGATTTGGAGAAAAATTTTTAAAAAAAAAAGTTTTCTCCAAATTTTTTTTTTTTTTTTTT
>CM021797.1:64418321-64431810 GCA_011076525.1 Nettapus auritus | reverse complement strand
GGAAAGGAAAGGAAAGGAAAGGAAAAAGAAGAAAAAAAGAAAAAGAATGTGTGTTGGTATGTTATTTTTATTAATAGATGACTAATTCTTATTATTTTTTCTTTAATAGAAAACCCTTATGCTGGGAACAGGGTGTAGCACATAGTCCTTGTCCTGTCTGAGGAAACACATAACCATGTTGTACTCTTTAGGTTCTGTGGATGACTATAAAATAGTTAAAGCTTTTTATTTATTTTATTTTATTTTATTTTATTGTATTTTATTGTATTTTATTTTATTTTTTCCCTATGATTCTCCATTACATGCAAAAAAATGAATTAATGAGATACTTATTTGTTAACATTATTAGAGTGTATTTTGGACCTAGCCCAAAACAGTATGAAAACCATGGGCTATTTCCTTTGCTTTGGTTTCTAATGAAAAGTGTGCTAGGTGAGTCGCTGGATAGCACGTTTGGTGTGTGATCAGCCTACTAGGTTGATACCTGGCAGGTTTCTTTTTTGTGAGGTTCGAAGGTGTTTTTTTTTTTTTCCTGCCAGCTTTCCATTAGATTGCACAGCCATAGCAAACATGACCGTTTTTTCATAAAGGAGTTTTTTTTGTTTGTTTGTTTGTTTGTTTGTTTTCGTTGAAGCTTGACGTAGTAATCAAATGATTGCTTAATAAAAAAGTTAATCATAGAACCATGGAATCAAAGAATATTCAGATTTGGAAGGGACCCATAAGGATCATCAAGTCCAACTCTTTGCACCGCACAGATGTACCCAAAAGTTTAGACCATGTGGCTAAGTGCACAGTCCAAACATTTCTTAAATTTATATAGGCTTGGTGCAGTGACCACTTCACTGAGGAGCCTGTTCCAGTGCGCAACCACCCTCTCAGTGAAAAATCTCCTCCTGATACCTAGTCTGAACTTCCCCTGCCTCAGCTTTGCCCCGTTCCCGTGGGTCCTATCACTAATGTTTATGGAGAATAGGTCACCTGTCCCTCCACTCCCCCTCGCCAGGAAGTTGTAGACCGTTATGAGGTCCCCCCTCAGCCTCCTCTTCTCTAGCGTGAACAGGCCCAGTGACCTCAGCTGCTCCTCATAAGTCATCTCCTCCAGGCCCTTCACCATCGTCGTCGCCCTCCTCTGGACGCTCTCCAACAGTTTAATGTCGTTTTTGTACAGTGGTGCCCAGAACTGCACACAGTACTTGAGGTGAGGCTGCACCAGCACAGAGTAGAGCGGGACGATCACTTCCCTCGCCCGACTAGCGATGCTGTGTTTGATGCACCCCAGGATGCGGTTGGCCCTCCTGGTTGCCAGGGCACACTGCTGGCTCATATTCAACTTGCTGTTGACCAATACCCCCAGATTCCTCTCTGCAGGGCTGCTCTCCCGCGTCTCGTCACCCAGTCTTTATGTACATCCCAGGGTTGCCTCGTCCCAGGTGCAGGACCCGGCACTTGCTTTTGTTAAACTTAATGTGGCTGGTGATCGCCTAGCTCTCCAACCTGTCCAGATCTCTCGGCAAGTCCTTTCCACCTTGTCTGAGTCTACAGTTCCTCCAAGTTTGGTGTCGTTGGCAAATTTGCTCAAAACACCTTCCAGTCCTACATCCAAATCGCTTATAAAGACATTGAAGAGGACTGTCCCTAAAATGGAGCTTTGAGGGACCCCACTAGAGACCTTCTGCCAGCCTTATGTGGCCCCATTTACCACAACCCTTTGAGCCCTGCCCGTCAGCCAATTGCTCACCCACCGTATGATGTTTTTGTTTAGCTGTATGCTGGACATTATGTCCAGTAGGATCCTATGGGAAACTGTGTTGAAAGCCTTGCTAAAGTCCAAAAAGATCACATCAGCTGGTTTCCCTTGGTTGACTAGACAGGTGATCTTATTGTAAAAGGAAATCAAATTTTTTAGGCAGGACCTCCCACTCACGAACCCATGTTGACTGGGACCAATGGTCCCCCAGGTGCGCTTCAATAGCTTTAAGGATTATTTTCTCCATAATTTTACCAGGCACTGACGTGAGACTGACAACCCTGTAGTTGCCAGGGTCTTCTGTCTTACCCTTCTTGAAAATTGGCACAACATAATAAATACACTGTTTCATTCAGAGTGCTAGTGGTTTTTTTGAGCTCTATGCCAGGTTCAAGTCCAAGCAGGCATTTGGCTTTGGGTTGCCATAGGTAAGGAGTAGATTTCAGTGTTGCTTTGGTGCAGCTTCAGAGGGACATATCAAGTTTTCCTGCAGCACCAACTTGATGTTCTTACACTCAGCAAGAACACTGAATTGCCAATATGTTGTGATGGCCTTTACCCTGGAAACCAAGAGACTTTGTTAGGGCATGAATTTTATTCTGGCTTTCATGAGAGGTAATACAATCTCCAGTCAGAAGATTGTGGTAATTAGTAGAAAATGACTATTTTAACAGGTCTGATAGGATGTTAATATTAAGAGCTTATTAATAAGCAATACTATATTCAATGTCTTAATAAGGAAAGAGATGACAATAAAAGAAGGAAAAGGAATATATTAAATCAGTAGCGACACACATTTCCAAGAGGGTGATTTTATTTATTTTTTAATTTCTGTGTCCTCTTGTGAATTTGTTAATTGACTGACTTTAAAGAAACCCTAAAATCAGCATTGTAGGGAACAAATTTCTGGGGCAGTAGAGGAGGGGAGATCCTACAACTAAGGTAAAGTCAAAGTAATACAATAGAGACATTTTAGAAATAGATGAGAAATAACAATTACAAGCCTTAATATGAGACACTTTGAGCCTCATTCACTTGAGAGATATACACAAAATATTTTATTTTGAGCAACTATGCTGTTCTTGTATTCATTGAAAGCCCTTATCTTGTGAACAGATGAATGCTTCATTATGTCCTCAGGGGAAATGCAGTTCTAAAGGATTGTGGAGACTGGGTGGGATGGGGAGAAAGGAGTGACTTTACCTCTAACAGTTCTTTGTGTGAAATATTTTAGTTCAGGAGGAAAAGCAAAACTGAAAACAACATCTGAGAGAGTCTGTACACAGCTGCCTAATTTTGGAACAGGGACAACCGTAGTCTGCCACCAGGCTTCCTAGGTTTTATGTAAGTATTTGTACTGCCCCTTAAAACAAAATACCTCAGGCTGGAAAGTGGTATAGACTCAGTCAGGAACTGAGTGGTGAAAAGAAGGAAATCCACAGGCTGCTTCCACAAGTATTTTGTGATTCAAAATTATTCATGTTATTCAGTCATTTCTCAGTACCATATTATATCAGATAACATAGAAGAAAATTCCCCACTGGCTTGTGCTGTCAGGTTAAGACAGAAATCAACGGGTGAGTATTAATTGGAAGCACAAGAAAACAGTATTATTCAGTATTAGTTCAGCTACAACCTTTCACATATTTTTGTAGGAGGAAGGTAGTGTTTTTTCAGAAACTTACCTCTGTGGGATATCATTGGAGAAAGTCCATGAATTCTGACTTGTAAATTTAATGTTATGAGCTAATGATGGAAACTCCGTTATTGCTATTCCCCCTGCAAGCCTGAGTGAGAGCATACAGTGTAAAACTGAGAAGGGAAAACAAAACAGGTGATGCTTGAAAAGGAGTTCTAATAAAAGCATACAGAGAGGAACCTTTTTTAAAAATACATGGCAGGTAAGTATTCATTGCAACTCTACTTTGGAAAGTTCTGGTGGAGGCAAGTTTTTCCTCCCCTGTGCCTGGGAAAAGGATGTTGTAATAACGTAAAGTTGCCGGTGACTGTCTAGCAGTCAGTGATATTTTTCGTAAGCTTTCTACATCAAGAGCACAACAGTGGTTTTTGGCCTGTAACAATTACGAAAACTGTTCAGCAGGATGTGTGACTAAGAGTGCCCAGCATAATCAACAAATATAATAGATCATGGAATAACTACGTTCTTCTGCTACTGTCCTTTTTCCACCAGTAATCACTCTGTCCTGAGAAATGGAAGACAATATTCTGTTGTCAATGGCAACAGAACACATCTCTAAGATCGAGTGGTTGCAACATGGCAAGAACTCAGTGCTGGAAATGGTATTGATGGCTCACCTCCTCCCAGTTAATTACAGCCCTCCCTAGCAAAGCCAGAAATCCCAGTGGACAGATGACATCAGTGGATCTTTCTTTTCTCCATTACTTACCCACCACATGACTATCAACTACAGAAACTTCTTCTAAGTAGTTGTCCTGGCTTTGGCTGAGTATGGTGCTGTGTTTTAGATTTAGGATGTGAATAGTGCTGATAACACACCAGTGCTTCAGTCATTCACACAGGGCCATGGCCTTTCCAGCTTCTGGTGCTGCCCCCCCTCAGTGAAGAACCGGGGGGTGCACCAGGAGCTGGGAGGGACACAGCCAGGACAGCTGGCCCAAATGGAACAAAGGTCCACATGGTCAGCAATAAACCTGGGGGACCTGGTTGTGGGAGATGCTGTTGGTTGTGGGAGAGTGGCTGGACATTTATCAGCTGCCGGTGAGTGAGCAACAGCATTCTGCACCACTTGCTTTGTATTTTTTTTTTTTTTTTTGCCTATTTTTTTTCTCCTTTTTTTCGTTTTGGACTGTCCCTGGCCAAAGAGTTCTTGCAGTTTTCAGTTCTCTCACCTGTCCTACTGACAGTTTGAATGTGGAGGGAAGGAGCAAGTGACTGTAGGTTAAACCAGAACAGTAGTTTCTCTACACTCTCATAGCTAAACCTACTCTATTTTTTCAAGTCAATGTCAACCCCACGCAAGCCAGTTTACTTTCAACATAGCGGCACTGTCATATTCCCCATTTACTAGCTGTAATTGTTATACCATGCTTTGTGATGTATGTTTGTTTGTTTTTCTTAAAGAAAAAATTGTAAAACTTGAACCCAAAGTCAAATGCTGGAATTGCTGTCACCCCTTTCATGATAAGTTAATGTCAAAGATTCAGAGATTTCTGGCCATCACCATTGCAAAGTATTTACTGAGCAAGACCTAAAACACTGTAAAGATCAAGAACAAAAATATTCAAATGTACTATTAAAACAAACAAACAGACAATCCCCGTCCGCCCTAATATTTAAGCTCTTGCGACTTTTGGGAGTCTGACATTTTTATTTTTTTTCTGAGCTCCTTGTTTGGTAAAGGCTTACCAAAACTCCACTAACGCAACTAACTCCATATGTTAGGACAGCTAGTGTGTTTTTATGCTGATCTTGTCAGTTCATCTTTTAGTGTACAAACACTTTGTTTCATGAGAAATGATCTTAGGACCCCTCTGCCTTGCAAATCAGCAACTGCAACAGCTTGCAAAGTGTTTTCCTGGAGGAAGGGAGACTAAACAACTTCTGTCAGGGTTGTTTGGATTTTTAAAGTGGTGTCATTTGGATGAAGTTGTCAGAGTGGACCTGAGCAGATGTGCCAAGAGGAGAATATGCACTTCTGATCGTGTCGCCTTAAAGGAATGAATATTACAGTATCTAGTGTTTCTGGAGAAGAAATCCCCCATAACTGTCCTGAGTTCTCCCTTTCCAGGTATATATCTGGTTATATGGAGTATCTGTTTCAGGGAGACTGTATTTTACTGATAGTAATTTTTAAAAACTATTCTAATATGTTGTTACACTCCTGTTGTTATGAAGACTGTTATTGTTTGATCATGGTTCTCCAAGTTGAAAGGTATCTTGTATGTTAATTGCACTCCTGATTTTTTTGAGATGACTTACTACTTAAGCTTTGAAAACACTATTTTCAGTGCAGGCTGCAGTAAGGTATTACTAGTCAGCTAGCAGGAATGATGTTTTAAAGTATGTTGTATACAGAACAGTATGTCTTCTGGATTCATCTATGTGTATGCACAGGTGTTTTGCTCAAATCTATTGCTTTTGCCTTTTGCAGATTGATTTTGAGGCATGTCCTCCTCATCAGAAGACTAAAAAGAAGAAAGTCTGAAAATTCTTTCTTGGACAAACATCAGGAATGAATTATGCTCTGGTGAATGATCAGGGTTAACTAAGGGATTATGTTGGCCGTTAATGCTGTACATATTTTTTTCCAGACCATGCAGGCATGATTTTATTTTATTTATTTATTTATTTATTTCTGTGAATCCTGTTTTAAGTTCTTTAGTGCTCTAAGTATGTCTTTGAGGTCAAAAGCATTTTTCAGACTTTCAGTGCATTTGCTGCATGACTGATTCAGCCTGATGTGACTTATCACAACATGACTTGTCATCAGAAAAAAGCTGAGAAAACAAAAGCAATTTCCTGGAAGCTAATGTTGAGAAAACCAGTGTTGAGGGCAGAGCAAGAGAAATGCATGCTTTTAAGAATGACTTCTTTTTTCTCCCAATACTCCCTTTCCACTTAAAGAAGCTGTCTAATAGAAACTTGGCAGGTAGTAAATTATAATAAGATTCTGAAACTGGGGGTTGTTTTCTAGTGATCCGGCAAAGAAAAAAAAAAAAAAAAAAAGTATGTTGCATTGGTTCTGTCTTTTGTTGTTGTTGTTGTTGTTGTTGTTGTTGTTGTTACTAATCTCTTAATGGGAGAGGAAGATAAATAATTAGCAAAGTAACTGAAAATCATAGATTTCAAATGCTATCGTAGTCTCAGTGGTCACTTATAGTAATTTCAAGTTTGGAAGCATTCATTTTTGGTAGTTGAGCCTGTCAAGACTGTTGTCAGCATTCAATTTTTTTTTTTCTTTTAATTTTAATAATTTATTTTCTGTGTTTCTGCTCTTACGGCTTTTCTTCTCCAACTAATAAACTTGTGAAAGTCAAAAAGCACAAATCAGAATGTTCTCTGTAGTCAAATAGTAGTATTTGATCATTTTATACATATTTAAGTACATAAATACATTGATGAGCATAATTAATTTACTGAGGTTGTACTGCTTAAGCCTTTACATGGTGAGAAGATGGTGATAAAAGGACTGGTAACTATTGTCTATAATGAGTTAAATTCCTTATTTAACTTGGTAAGAGTGAGCTTATCTGAATGCTAAGTATAGTGGAAACACTTTTTGAAGGTATTTCAAGGTCTTAAAGTGTTTAGGGAGATAAATTTTAATTCAGTCACAACCTGTAACATCTGTTTTCATGTTTCTGAACTTAGCTTGTGCCTTACTTTTAGTGTTCAATATTATTTCGCTGGTGTCCTACTTTTAACTTCACAATCAAAATAGAGAACAACAGTGGGATTCTTGTATAATGGATAACTATAATAGGCTGATACAAAAGAGCTGATATTTAAAGTGAATGCCATGTTATTTTAGCAAGTTACTGTCAGTTCAAGATGGAGAAGAAAATATAATGAAAATCATAACGAGTCTGCAGGTCTACCGGCATGACAAACTGATAGAAGAGACATGAAGTGATATAGCATAAATTCAGTAAACAACATTTGCATCTGGCATAGGAGTTTTCTTTATGTATCATGCACCAAACATAGAAGATTTATCTTCTCTTTCAAGAGGCAATGGGCATGAACTGGAACACAGGAGGTTCCATCTGAACCTCAGAAAGCACTTCATCACTGTGAGGATGACTGAACGCTGGCACAGGTTGCCCAGAGAAGTTGTGGAGATCTCAAAAGCTTCAACATGTTCCTTGGCAAAAGGTTGGACATGTTCCTGGGCAAAGCAGCTCTAGTTGGTCCTGGACCAGATGAGGTCCGTCAAGAGGTCTCTGTCAAAGCCAACCACTCTGTGATTCTGTGATTCCATGAAAATTTGATGTCATAGGATCTTGAGAGTGCTGAATATGTGAAATGATTTTTTTTTTCTCTTGTGTTTTAAAAAAATCATGTTTTAACTCTTAACACCATGAATTGAAAATGAAATATTTTTTATTACATGTATCATCAATGTTTTCTAATTATATACTTAACTATAAAGTGTACATTTCTTATGGTATTTATTAGTTGTCATTTGGTTAGAGAGGCAGAAGAGCAGGAAATGTATGACATAGCTAACCAAAAGAAGCTATACTAGAAATATTTTTCAGTTCAGTTTCCTTTCTGTGCTGTAATTTAAATACAACATTTACTAGTTGTGGGAATTAAAACGAGTTGGCTTAATAGTGATTTATAGTCCTTTCTAAAATAATTTGAAGTGAGCATTGGATAAAAGCCTGTGACTCATAAGGAAAAATTAAGAGTCGCCTCTTTCTATGGAAGAAATTCTAGTTTTGTGTGTTCTGTTAGTGAAAGCTTCTAGCTACTTGCCATTTTTAAGGAACTCTTTTGTATTATAGGCTAAGAATCGCCTTGAAGCTTTAAATAGATTTAGAGATACTAAGGATAAATCTCAGGCTGCTGTTATAGACCAGTTCTTTGACTTAAGAACTGAGGGTGTTGCACATCAGCTCCAGAAATCTTACTGAACTGTGTAGCTAGAACAGGAAGCATTTGGGCTAACACTTAGCCAATCATATATAGATGACAGGGAAAATTATCCTAACACATATTTGTGTATGATAGTGTTATTGAGTTGGGAAAGTGAAACAAATAGCATGCTGATGTCCAGATGTCATATGGGTGGATTTTCTCAGTGTTTATTAGAAGCTTGGAAGGGAGTCTCCCAGTGTGGGTATCTCATAGCATGCAACAATCAAACAAACAAAAACTCAAACAATCAAAAAACACGATTTGATTGATTCCCAATATTATGGTAGAGACATTACCATGTTTGAAGCTGGAAGATATGTTTCATTTTGGTTGGGTTGCTGCTTGTTTTGTAGTTGGCAGCTCAGAAAGTTCAGGCAGTTACTCTTCACCCTTATGAATATGTTCCTTTCTGAGCTCTCTTTGACTTCTCAGTGTGGTTGCAGCCATCTTAATTTGTTTCTGTGAAATAAGCATCAGCAACATGTCAAGTCAATGACTCCTGAAGAAAAATGCCTTTAAGAACTGTATTAAAAAGCATAAACCTATAAAAATGTGTCATCTAGAAATATTTATTTTTCAAGTATTTTGAAGTGCAGTTGTTCTTTTTCAGATTGTATTTTGGCTCTGTGCAGAATATATGTGTGGAAAATGGCCTTTTTTTTTTTTTTTTTTTTTTTTTTTTCTCCCTGAAGGTTTCATCTAGCTTGAGGTGGGCATATAAAAAGAAAGGGGAAATGGAAAAACATGCCAAAAATGCAAATGCAAACACAGCTTTGGAAACAACTTTAGTGGTTTTACAATTCTAAGTGGTTTTGGAGAGGTAAGCCTCCCATTCCTTTTCTAGAGTTAATATGTGTTAGCATGTGGCTGGCATTTCTTCCCTACATTACCTTTCCTCACTTATTTTCTGTCTTGCTTGCAATTGGAGAAGAAACCCAGGAAATATTTTTCAGCTTTCCAGAGTGGTTTGACAATTTTAATATTGTAATAAGTACTGTTTGAAAGCTCAGCTTAGGTACCATCTGCACGTATATAATTTGTTTTCAGACAATTAGGCTAAATATTCTCAGCAGCTACTGTTCTTACTCATTTAAGCTCCTGTCTTAAGCTTGTCACTTCCTCATTTCCATCCTTGTTTTCTTTTTCATCTGTGTATCAATTTGAGGCAATTTAGATCTCTTGGGAGCACTTAACCAATTTATTGAATGCACTTTTTTTTTTTTTTTTCTTCTAAATTTCATCTACATATATTAGAAATTGGAAGGCTAAAAACCATTCTATTTTTCCATTACTCAAAAAAGCAGAATTATTGCTACAGTTAAAAGCATTTATTTTGAGGCAGAGATCCTTATGCAAATGTCCCTATTAAGCATTACAGGAGAAAGATTTCCAAATTTGCGATATACAAGGTAGGTAAACAGGTTAAACAAAGGACAGTATTGTTTGAGAGAAGGAAAAAAGGAATAAATTTGGAAATCTTTGTGTAATCCACAAAAACAGCTGTAATGTTCCAGAGAGCATTGGAAATGAATCCTGACAGAGTTTCTCCGTGTGGGACTTGCGCAGATAGGCATTAGTACAAAGCATTTCTTCTGTGTTCCATGTGTGTTGTCTGGGCTGAAGTAATGACATCATGATCTGACGTTCATAAAGACAGTATTGAGTTCTTCCAGGAATTAAGGTGTACTCTTCATAGAGAACTGCCAGTGGACTGTAGGGGAAGAAAGTATTGGGTCAGGCTGGTATTTCTTATGCTGTCCTCTGCCTCTCACACGTCTGGCTTGGCAGTGTTCTTCAACAACCCTAGTAATGTTTACTAGTTTGGAAAGGGTGTGATGACATCAGTCTGTAGGGAGTTTCATAGAGGGCTTCCTATGTGGAACTTTTCACTTCCAAATCAAGTGAGCAGACAGACCTTGCAGAAGTTACATCCCGATTTCCAGGACTTCTGGGTTGCCAACACTTTTTCTTGAAAAGCAATGTAATCATAATGCATTTTTTGCATCTTTACAGTGCAATTTGATTTGGAAGAAATACTCCAAATGTTACCAAACATGCAAATAAGTAGGTTCTGCTTAGCTTTCACGTTGTTCCCAGTTTCAGCCAGAGCTCTTTGATGGGGTTTATTCCAAACTGCTGGTGTTGCAAGAGCTCCTGGTGTGCCTGGAAGTCCTGGCAATGGATGGTATTGCCCCTCACCATAAACTGATTTCCTTTTGCCACTATCATTCTGGGCAGGTGGTTTGTGGGGACAGGACAAGGGGCAATGGCAAAAAAATGGATCACAGGAAGTTCCGCACCAACATGAGAAAGAACTTCTTCATGGTGAAGGTGACGGAGCACTGGAACAGGCTGCCCAGGGAGGTCTCCGTCTCTGGAGATATTCAAGGCCTGTCTGGACGCCTACCTGGGCAACCTGCTTTAGGGAACCTGCTTTGGCAGGGGGTTTGGACTCGATGATCTCTTGAGGTAACTTCCAATCCCTACAATTCCGTGATTCTGTGATTATGTGTGATTCTGTGATCCTGTTCTGGATATATATATAAATGTATATATATATATATAAATTAAAAGCTTACCAGGAATGTTTTCTGGAGGTTTCACAGTGGTCTTAAAACATGTCCTAATCAGTAAGTGAAAGAGACTTTTTTTTTTTTTTTTTGATTGGATTGGATTCTTTGTTCTCTGATACTACCTAGGAAGAAGAATCAGAATTTTTGAAAATGCATCACTCTGCCATTTTTAAATCAGGGAAACAACTGGTTCCTGGTTCAGGGTGGTAAAGTGACCTTATGTCTTGCTCAGAAGTTGCATGAGTTGCAGGGACTTAGATCATTGTTGAATGAAAAGGAAGTGTTGGAAATTTTATTTCCTTCTTCAACTGGCTTTTTGTTTTGTTCTGTTTTGTTTTGTGTGAAACTAGAAATAGCTTCTGTCTCAGCCAACTGAGACATTAATGCAATTTCATGGTCAAATAATTCTAGTGAAGTAGTAACACCTTGGAGCTACATAAATTCGAATATGTAGAAGCATAGAATTACAGAATATTCCAAGTTGAAAGGGATCCACAAGGATCATCATCTCCTCCTCATCATCACCATCATCATCAGCTCCTGAGCCCACACAGGACCACCCAAAAACCAGATCCATACTGCTGAAAACATTTTCCAAATGCTTCTTGATCTCCATCAGGCTCAGTGCCATGACCACATCCCTGGGAATCCGGTCCCAGTGCCTGACAACCCTCTGGGTGCAGAACCTTTCCCTAACACCCCCTGACCCTCCCCTGTCCCACCTCCATGTTGTTCCCTCGGGTTCTGTCGCTGTCCCCAGAGAGCAGAGCTTAGCGCCTGCCCCTCTGCTCCCCTTGTGAGGCCACCATGAGGCCTGCCCTCGGCCTGCTCTGGGCGGAACAAACCAAGGGACCTCACCTGCTCGTCATATGTCTTCCCCTCCAGATCCTTCACCATCTTCATAGCCTTCCTTTTAATGTTCTGTGGTACTTTTATAAGCTTCTTATATTGTGACACCCAAAACCACACCACAGTGCTTGAGGTGAGGCCTCTAGTTTGTTTTCTCCAAAACTTCTGCTTTCTTAAAAGACATTTGAGAATAATATACCAATTTCAACACCCCTTCAAAAAGTTTTGTTGTATCTATGGTGGAGTATCTTGCAGTTATGCAAAATACACAATAATTTAGTGACTATGGTACTTGCCTGCAGCACAGGAGAATGAAATGTTTAATCACTAGTTTGAATTAGTAAGCAAACGGACTTGAAAAGAATCTTAGAGGAAGCACTTTGTTCCCAGCTGAGAGCCCTGCACTCTTGAATACTTTGATCGTATTTGCATGAAAAATTTCAAAAGGTCATGGTTCTCTCCAGTGCAGAAAGGGATTGGAGGGTGATGATGACAATTTTGTTTTAACTGGCTGAAAACCACTTCCTGGATAGCTCTAATGAATTGCTATAAATCAAGTAGTAGGATGTTGCATTAGCATATTGGAGTGCTAGTTTCTTTCTTACTGTTTTTTCTTTCTTTTTCTTTTTTCTTTAGTAGCAAATGAAGTAGAATGAAAATGACAAAGATCCCAGGTGATATAATTAATTCTTTAATTAATATGCAATATGTGTGGGTGGGATGGTGGTGAAGGAAAATTTGCTTACACACATATTTCTCTTCAAGAAATATTACTAGCAGCAGGTTAGCAGATAAAAACTGAAGGACATCTGTCTGTGCTAGCCATGTGTTCCTGAACATGTCTTACTCTTTAATCTCTTTTCAGACTATTGCAGATGTTCATTGCTTAATTTAGAAAGAAGGGAAAAGAAGGATAACAACAATAATTCCAATGTATTTATTTTCTGAGCATTGTTTTTATTTCCTCATTTCCTACCCTTGAACTTCTGTCAGGGATGCTGAATACCTCCAGCTTCCTGTTTAGCAAAAGGGAGGCGTTTTGCAGATGCTCAGTATTTCTCAAAGCAAGCCATGTGTGATTTGGCTTCATTTTTTTGAAGCATATATGATGATGGTAGTTTCTGAAGTAGAAATATTAACAGTCATTTTGGAGAAGAAATTTATGTCCTTAGGATAATAAATCTTTTAGGGCTGATGTCCCGGCCTGTTTTAGTAAAGGTACTGAAAAAGAAAGGGCATTATAATGCTTGAATGCAGGAGTGGTTTTCAAGTGGATTATTTATTTATTTTTGTCAGGTTTGGGAAATTTGAGATGTCTTTCATTTATCTTCATCTCATATCATCTTCATTCTCTACATTTTTTTTTAGGAAAGCGTGATTTTTTAAAAAATGTATTTTTTTGTAAAACTAAATAAACTTTCTCATCTCACTTCAGAGGATAATGACCATTAACTAAGTTAGACTTCAAAAAGTATAAAAAACTAGGGGACCTGAGTAAAATAACCACTATTTACTCCCTTCCGTATTATTTTATTCCCTCTCTCTTTTTTTTTTTTTTTTCCCTCTGACTAGAAAAAGTAAAAAGACTCATTTAATTTAAACTTATACTTTACAGGACTGCACTTGTGCACTGAATACCTAATCAGTTGAAATAGGTGTCAATACAGTCTAAAAATCACAAATACTTAGAGT
>CM021797.1:64397825-64417921 GCA_011076525.1 Nettapus auritus | reverse complement strand
TTTCATGGCATGAGAGGAAAATTTTACTTTGGAAAATACTATTATCCATGCCAGTTAGGTACTATAGCTTTCCTTTGCTGTTCTTTGTGTCGCATTTTAAGTTTCTTCTGAAAGACTGATGCATAAGAAAGAAAAGAAAAAAAAAAAAAAAAAGGAAAAAAAAAAAAAAAATTCCAATTTTCTGTCTTGCAGGTTAAAAAAATAAGGTGAATTTTGGTGGATTTTAATCATTTGGAGAGAAGGGTACTCTGGCTGTCAGAGCTGGGAGCTTATTTAAGTCATTATTAGTAACAGACTCAGCATTGGATAATATACATTTTGGTGCAGAAAAACTCTGCTGCAGACTAATAAACTATCAACATAGATGTTAATGCAAGTTGAAACCATGAAAGTCCATGTGAATTGTAATGCAGAAGAATCTGTGTGAGAGACTGATATATCTTCCATACTCAGCTTTTTCTTGGGGTGTCCCTGCTGTTCAGTATTACACTTCTTGGGGTGTCTGTGCTGTTCACTAGTACACTGTTCACTTTAGGAATTAAAGCAGTCCTCTTGTAGTTTAGTTTAACTAATGAGATTTTTGGTGGCTGACTGCTGTTTCTCCTGTCATGCAAAAAACTGATACAGATAGTTTCCAGCCATTTGCATATTTCAGTTTGATCTAACAACATCAAGATATAGCTGTGTTGAACAAATAAAAGTTAGTGCAGGTAGAAAAGGTTAAAGTGAATGTTTAAAGTGGAAGAAGAGTAAAATGTCCTGGGAGAAAAGAGGAAACTACTTTGCCATTTATAGCTTTGCAGTCTACAAGATCCCGCAGAGCCTTTCAGTTTTTTTTGTTGTTGTTGTTGTTTGTTTGTTTGTTTGTGTGTGTGTGTGTGAAACCGTGGGACAACTCTGTGGTGACAGTGTCATTGTGGAAGTTTGCTTACCTCATGTTCTACTTTGCTTCTTTCGCTAGCATTTTTATATCCTAGCTCTAAAATGAATATAGGCTTTTTAATTTATTTATTTTTTTTACAATAGAGGATAAGATCTGTAAATAAATAAAGTACTATTTCTTCCTTCTGGAAAGACAGTGCGATTTTAGTTTAGAGATTTGGCAATAAAAGTGGGAATACCAAAATTCTATTTACAAAATATTTAAATTATTTCAGTTCAGGGTTTGTTTCATATCCATAATTCTGAAGCAACTTAGCAGATTTCAGTACTTCTCACCCCTATTACTGAGCGGATATACTTGCAAATTAATTTTGTTGTAATTTCTTACTTCTTGGTTGCCATTTTACTTTCTTTAGAAAAATCTTGTAAGGAAAGGTATTTCTGGGATTGTTTCTCTGAAAAGATAAAGTATTGAGCCTTCTTAGCTAAATATTTAGTCGTCCCCCCTTTTTTTCCTTTTTTTTTTCTTTTTTTTTTTTTTATAAGGCAAGACAGTGAGAATCTTGGCAACGTAAGCATAACTTAATTTGCTTTCCAAAATGTGAATGCCTCTGACGTGAAAAAACTGACTCTGTTGCAAATCTAAAATTAGATTACATATAAATACATTCAAAGCTGACAAGCTAAAATTGCTCCATGATGAATATCGTTTTGTTTATATGGAACTTATTTTTAATAACTTTTTATCTTTTTTTTTTTTTTTTCTGTTTTGTTTTGTTTACTTCAAAGCTGCAGCTGAATGCCATCAGACCTTGGAGTCCCCTTCTCTGATGGATTTATGTATTTCTTTATCTTAAATGAAATAAAAGGGAAGGGAAGGGCGGAAGCAACTGGAAAACTTGATGCACACTCCAGTATGTACAAATTTTTGAATTCTTAAGACAGTTTTCCCATGAGGATATTCATAGCCAGCAATGGATCAGAAAAATTAAGTAGAGAGAGCAGAGCTTCCTGGCTAAATTAGGCTTTTCTACAATGAGTCTGCTCAGTGCCAAACTACATGAAAAAGTTTTCCTGATAACTGTATTTTTCACCTTTACTTTTACTTCAAGTTGGTGCATGTAACTGGAGATCCAGAAAAGGGTCTCTTTGGACACATTATCTGTGATATGGGTGCTGCAGGAACAAGTTCAAGCCAAGTCCAGGCCCAAGCAGGTGTAGTTAAATGATGCTGCACTGCTTAACGTGGACTTGCTGGCTTACTTTTGAGACTTCTGGAAGTTTTCCAAACAAGATGTAGCAACTGTGTGGGATGAATCACTTCAGTACTGATTTAAGCATGATGTTGCAGTGTTTGGTATGAAAGAACCATGTCTTACATTCTCTGTACTGCACTAAATTATATCTTATTGAGATTGAAAGCAATCAAAAATGATGCATCTGGTGGGAGTATGCCCTAATTCATGCAGCTATGCAATGCTTGTTCCAGGCCTGCTATTTGTGGAAAAAGAAAATGAAATACAAACGTGTGTGGGTGATTTCACACCTACCTGTATCATCTTTTTAAACTCCTCCATGATGCAGTTCCTTCCTGTTGATTCATCTTCTTGGGAGTTAGTTAGCTATTTCATGAAGATGTATATTGTTAGCATTATTCCACTTAGCAGTGGAAGAAGACAAAGGTTGAAAATGAATTTGCATAGTATATTTCAAGTTCCTTACTTATTCTCTGTTTTCAGCAGATAGTCTTTTTGCTAATGTCCTTCTTGTTTATAGTCTGATTTTCTTTGAGCTTTACATCGCTTATCTTAGTTTAAATTTGCATTTGACAGCTTGTCTTTCGCAAAGTGGTTTCTTTTATACCTTTTTGGTATGCTGAAGCAGATATCTGAATGGATTACTCATGTCAGAGCTTGATCATGAGATGGATTTAGGGACAGAAAGTGGGTCATGTCAGGCTAACCTGACAAAATACAGTCAGGATTTAGATGGCCTGCTCTACCCAGTATTTTGCTTTGATTGTCATTTAGTAACATAATTTTTAAAACAGATACTAATCAATTTCATCTTTTCTCTAAGTTATACCTTTGTCAAGATAAGTGTCAATTTAGAGGACTCAATATATATTCCATCACACCTCCTTATTTATTAAGAAAGTGAAATAATATCTTTTCACATTTTAGCATATTTTTCTTCCTTTAATGGCTAGTGTTCAATATGTTCAGTTAATGGGCGAGCTATCAGCAGAGAAGGAGCCTGTGCATTTGCAAATATATCTGTTCATATCCAAGACAGCACTGGTGGCACTTACGGTAGCACAGCAGTTACACAACCAAGCACAGCAGGTATGCTTACAGTGGTAGATTGCAGAGCAGATATGCCTCATTAACCAACAGTAGAATTCCTAAGTTCTGTCATTGATTGTTTTTCCGTATTTACTTTGAATGCCACAAAGTACGGGTTGCATTTTTTATCCCCAAATAATTATAAGCTAAGCCTCAATGAAAAGAATTTCCCATGTAATGTGTTTGGCATATGCAGTTTATATCATTACTCCACCTGGGTAGGCATGGTATTGACTTATAAATGAATTGCTACAGATTTATATGACTGTCTCAAAGATGGCACACTGACAAAATGGTTAGATGAATGCTTGGGCTGCATAAGTCCTTTTATCAAATTAATTGATAAATTTTATATTTGAATAAAGTCACCTATATAAAATTAATTCATGTAAAATATTTGTCATGTCAAACAGTCTTACACACATAAGGTACTGTGTTCTGCCAGAAGTCAGTGTAGTTCCAGAGCTTGTTAGCTTTCAGATTTTTGTCAGAATGAAGCTTGTACAAATACTTTATTTATTAATTATTTATTAATAATTATATTGAGGCATGAAACTGAGTTTACTGTGAACTGCCTAAGCACCTAAAACTCACCATGAAAAGGAAAGCAGATCACACAGCATGTGAGGTTCAAAGTACTGACACCAAAAATTATGATTGAAAAGAGATACTAACAGTAGGTGTATTAGAACATACTGCTTGATTGAAAATCTTTAGTGTCTCTGAGTTGGATCAGTCAGGGAATTTCTGTCATGCAGGTTCATGCAAATGTCTCAGAAGAGTGAATAAAGTGCTTGCTCTGTCACCTGCTTTGCACTTCTTTAAAAAAAAAAAATAAGAAGAATGACAGAATTTGTAAAATATTGACTTCCATTTAGGTGAAAGGCAGGAGGTCGTTGTCAACCTGTCTGTGCTTAGGGTAAAAATAAAAGAAAGTATTTGAAATATTACAGAATTAACAGCACACGAATGCTAACTCTCATATTTTTTTTTGCACTGCATAATGTAATACAGTTATAATATAGTTCTATTAATATTTGATAGTAGGAAGTTTTGACCTTTAGAAAACCTGAGTTCAAGCACGGTGAAAGGTGGTGTTCAAAGTAGAAGGTTGGTGCAAATAACAGGAAAAAAGGCATACACTTTGAAAGATGATGTTAACAATAAAGAAAAAAAATGTTATGCCAATATTTATTTGATAATTAATTAACATCTTGCCAGGGGTAATCAGATGACTTGTATGTTTCCTTTCTAATTGCTGTATTCTGTTCTTTTTAATACTTAATGACTTTCATGTAGCCAACAGCTTTCCTGAGGATATTTTTGGTGGGATACTTGACTAAAATAGTATTTTTTTTCCTAGAAGCCTCCTTTATACATTTTTTTTTTTTTCTATTCCATAGTTCTACAAAGACTTTCTATAAATTATCTCAAAGCAAATGTAAGCACTGTAGTCAATAGCATTTGGGGTGGGGGGGGGGGGAGTGGAGCACTGACATACTGGATATACTCTGAAGTGTACATAAGCAGAGCTGATTTGAAGATAGAATTGGGATAGTCAGGTCTTTCCTGATGCTAGTGTATTGTTATACTGCAAAATGGAGTGCAGTGCAGAGATTTCTGAAATAGGAAAAAGACTAATTGTAAAGACTCAGTCAGGCCTTCTCTTCTGCAGAGCAGTAATCTTCAGCTCGGACAAATCTCTTCATGTAATCATATAGGTGTAAAATCTGAAAGTGTTTTATGCTCACCTATCAATGTGAGGAGGGGGGCTTTTTAAATTTAAAACTGTGGGATCATACTTTCAGAGGTGGCATACTATTTTGTAAAGTGGAATTGCACTTCATTGCCACAATGACAAGTTTTTATTAAATGAGGAAAATAAAAATGGCCTTCAGGTATTCAGCAAATGCATTTCATTCCACTTCTATGCAGGGATCATTTTCTGTGATGATACTGATGATATAATTGCAATACTCACAGGGTCACTGTTTCCTGCAGCGAAAATATCACAACATTAACTACATCTAGCAAGAGGAGCTGACAGTGCAAGTAGGATTCTTAAATGTGTTAAAAGGTGGTTTGAAACTAAAAATGTTGAAGGGATATGTTAGAAATGTTTCATGTGGTACACTGTGTCCAATTTTAGGCTGCTTTTCAAAGGTGAAAAAATAACAGACTTAATAGGATCAGGTAAGATAGATTAGAATGGTTAGTTCATGGTGTGACTTACTGCGTATGAAATTGAAGATTACAAGTAAGTGAAAAAAATAATCAGGATTTGGATAAAGCATTCAAATTATACATGCTTATGAAAGTGAATGGCTCCTTTTTCTTCTGTTGTCTAAGGAACTGAAATTATTACAGAATACAGTTATTTGTCTGCACTCCTGGTCTTAGCAGCCTCAGTTGCAACTTGCCACTGAGCAGTGGTTTTTATTATGGTTATTTTACTATTAATATTGTTAACCTGTGTGACTAGCTACTGAAGTTTAAAACAACTAGGTTTTTCAACTTCTATCATTTGTGTAATTCACTGAGGATTCTGGGGAAACCTGAAAAGTTGAGGTGCTTTAATGGTAGGATTTTCCTCTTCTGTTTGTCTGAAGTTCTTCAAAGCCTGTGTCTGAGAGCAGAGCATCAGAAAAAACAATACAATCAAGCGTGGCAAGTATGAGGCACTTCAGAAGGGTAGTGTTATAAGCACTAAATCTTACTGTAAAAGAGGAAGCGCGAATGTAGGTGTTAACTGGTAAAAAATCATTGAGCCAAATGTCTCATGTTGGCCATTTGCTATACTTGTCAGGACCCGCTTCCTGGGCTCTTCAATGTTTTTAAGACATGTGAAGTCTGGAGCAATTTTGGGTGCTGACTCTCCTGCTGCAGCCTCTGGCTGTGCCCAAGTCCCTGTGCCTCTCAACTGGAGACCAGTCAGTCTGTCTACCTCTTGTGGGATCACAGGATAACTCCTGTGAGGATGGAGCTGGGGAGGTTGCTGGTGCCCACAGCTGCTGCCAGCAGGCCAGCCCTGGGAGTCAAACCAGGCCACTCGGGCAGGCAGGGAGCCATCACAGCCCTGGGTAGCCCATGCCCCTGCCCATCTCTACTCCTGGGGAGAGGTTTCCCTGTGCCAGACCTTTGCCCTCCCACCGTACCCCACAGAGAAGAGCCCGGCTCCAGCTCCCCGGCAGCCTTGTGTGGGCGCAGGGGTGCTGCTGGGTACTCCTGGCCCTGTCCCTTCTCCAGGCACAGCTGGGCCTCATCCCATGGCCTCCCCACACAGGGCTCCAGCCCCGACCACCTCAGGGCCCTCTGCTGAGCCTGCTGTCATTCACTGATGTATGTTTCACATTAGGAATCCCAAAACCAGGCTCATAGTCTATGGAGTAGAAGCATACACTCATAGAAGCTGACCTCTTGTATGTACAGCTCAAGTTGCTGCTGGCCTTCACTGTCTCCGCTGGTTCAAGCTTCATATCACAGTTGTTGCTGAGATACAGTCTTTCCTAGAGGTGTTGTGAAGATTTGCTTTTCAGCTGCTTGGAGCAGTGGATTTAAGCAATAGATGTTGTACGTCATTTACCATCATTGCATTATGTCTAGCTGGTAAGAGAAATTATCATAGTGAAAATCATGTATCCTAAAGAGAACCCCCTTACTCAAGCTCAACGTTTATGTAAAAGCCTCTGAAATCTTTTGGTGTTTGTGAGGGTGTCACTAAAAACTTCCCCACAGCCTAAGTTACTGAAATTATCAAGAGAAAATATGTGACTCCATTTTGGCAGTCTTGCAATTTTTCAGCCAATTACCTGGGAAGCATCCACAGCATCTGAAGTAACTCTCTTGTGTACCTGTTCTGACACCTGACAAAACTGGTGCTTATCTACAGGAGCTAACCCCTCATCTAGAGTAAACTGTATTCAACACTAATGAATAATATGGATAGCTTCTGCTGAGATCTTGGATGTCAAGAACTGCATATCACCTTTTGTCATAAGAGTATTCATAGCTTATGTTCCTTTGTTCAAAATAAATTGCTTTTTTTCTGATGCTGTGAAAATGTGAATGAATTTGGCTTGTTATTGAAATTGACTGTTGCCTAGTCAAACAGCTAGCCTGCCTTTAAGGAAAAAAAAAATGAAAAAGAAAAATCTCTGTTTATCATGGATTGGGGCATTTTTTTTTTTTCCCTGTTGTCTCAATCTCAGGATTTAGAAATCAACAGTCATTTGTGCTGCTTCTTCCTTTTTTTTTTTTTTTTTTCTTTTTTTCTTTTTTCTTTTTTTCCCAGCTTTCATGATTACTCAGGCTCCTCTGCTTTCTGTAGCTGTTTTTGTTTATTGTTTGTTTTGGTTTTGTTTTTAAGCAGAAAAACTCGTGATTTCTCCTTTTAGAACACAGATTTCTCTGTGTTCTAATTTACAGCTGGTATATTGGGAAGGTGCAATACCAGTGTCAGAGAGCTTAGTGCCAAAAGAGTGGAAGAAACTTGCATTGCTGCTGTAGTGGAGATCTGATAGGGAGCTGGACCTGATCTTGGGGCCAAAATCACTTTTCTTTAAACTGTCTGCCAACAGCTACTGAATAAAATACCTCATTAAACTATGAAACTGGGTTGCCATAAGAGGCAGTTAGGAATTTACTACTTCTGTGCTTTAAAAGCTAGCAATAAAAATGCTAAGATAGCCTTTGCTGTTCTTGCTGTTCATTTGAATCGTGAAGAAGTTTTGCTTGTTGTGGTCTTCTTTCTAAATATTGTCATTCCTCTGCTTATCGTATACTCATGTATTTAAATTCTTGTGTTGTTTATTCTGATGGAAGCTGACTGTTTTTTTTTGTTGTTGTTGTTGTTGTTTTTTTTTCTAGCTCTTGGAAAATCATAATAGTCACTTCTTATATATTTTTTTCTGTGTTCAAAGTTCTGTAGAGTCATTAATTAAATAGATAACAGAACACTTGGTGGAGTTGGATTCCAAGGCTAAATTAAATGCAAGTCTTAAAAATAAATACATAAAAAAAAAAAAAGTAGTATGAGGAAATTACATTGGTTTCATTTTTCTTTTGTTGAGTAAAGTCTTTACAGCCATTACAGCTTTGTTAGTTTTGATTTAGTCTCCAGAGGCAAAATGGAAAATTTACTAATTTTGAGCACATTAACATCATGATATAAATGTTACACAGCCTGCAGGTAAGTAGAGAGTGCAACATTATGTTTGTAGCATTCTGTAATATACAACAGTTTATTTTCTAAAGATTTCTATTTATTACAAAACACCAGAAGCAAGTGTGCTCTGATTAATAAGGTTAATATAAATATAGATAATAAGCTACTATGTATATGTAGTAAATATTGCAAGTATAGCTCTAATTAACAGCAGTAGCAATTACAAGTAGTAGAAAGACAATTAGAGATAGTAAAAATCAGTAACATATCATTAAATATGGATTGGTATTATTATAGGTTCAAAAAGCTTACCAGTAATACTATGGTAGTGAATATGCTTATTATGAATTATACACTTATCAATATTGTAACATCAAATATAGTTATGATAGGTTATACTTAGCAAATTTATTAAGTTATGCTTATCAATAAGGCAGATTATTTACATAAATACATATTTATAAAAATCACCCCTACCAAGGGCATCAAACTGATCCCAGAAGAGGTGTGAAGGTCATCTTGACATCTGAGGGTGTAAGTGAGAAAATCAGTTTCAAAAGATTGACTGCCTCCAGAAGTGGGCCCACAAAGGGGACCAAAATAATGTATGGAGAGTCATCTAGAAGTGCATCCAGGTCACAGGATCACAGGATCAGGTGTCGGTCTGGAGTTAGGAGTCAACCAGTGATGGTCAACCTGTCTTAAATAATAGAGAGAAAAGTATGTGCAGTACAGAGAGTTTCACAGGGAGGGAGAGAGGCTCCAATTTGGGTAAAAATCAGAATGTTTTTATATCATTGAGTCGTAACAGGGCATAGGACAAAAAAATCCCATGTCGATTCCCAATTTCTCAGGCTAATTTCCTCTTTTCCCTGACTATTTTTCACCTTTTCAGGCATTAAGTTGTTCCTTAGATTCCTATTTGTCTTTATCCAAGATATTCAGGATGTTCCCAGCTCTCAGGTGTCCAGCTGCACTTCATGGACATAGCCTGGACCCTTCAGGGTTTCTTTCTGGTTCCCAAGCCAAGTTCTACAGGGGCTGCATTCCCAGACTGGCAGACATTTATCCTGTCAATTTATCCTGTCAATAGCAGCCATTTTATGTCAGTCCCCCCATAAATAGGCAGAGGATACTTCTAAATTCAAGCTGCCAGAACTACCACTTCAAATTAACTTCTACGAATGTTAAGAGTAGCTGAAATGGTGCACACCATGAATTTTAATGTAATTCAAATTAAGTACACATACATGTCTATTTTAATGTTATTTTGTATTTAACACAGTCATCTTTCTTATCATTTTTTAGTATTCCCAGATGTTGTACAAAATGCAATGTTACTTAAACACAGATCATTTTTTCAGGCCAGCTGGTCATTTATTCCAAAGCAATGCACAACTGAGTTACATGTTTGTAAGCTAGTTTCAGTATTAATCTAACTTTGTCCATATTTTTAAATTTTTAAATTCAAAACCAGGAAATTAATCCTTTTTTTATTTTTATTTTTATTTTTTTAAATATAGTAAATATAAATAAATTATTTTCTGTAAACTAGAGAAGGAAGCAATTGTTGTGTTTTCATGTAATGTTCATGTTTGTGATTTCATTAAATTAAAACAAGCAAACATACTATGTCTCAAAATGATTAGTTGTACATGTATATATACAACACTGTTTCATATGGACCATTTACACTCAGTTTGGGGGGGACAACACAAATGAAGTGTTTCCTTATCGTCATATCACTGTTTATGAAAATATTTCATTTGAAAAATAGATCATAATGGGCACTTTGAAGCTCTGATGCTTCTCCTGTTGGTAATCCTGGTCAAAGTAGGAATTGGCACAAGATGGTACAGTCTGTTACATCAGTAATGATTTAAGGATCCCAAAGAGTTCACACTGAAAAAAACCTTTTAGCGTGTTAGTTTTCTACAGATATAATTTATATCGTCAACTTCTGCTAAGTTTATGTCTTATATCTATGGGGTGAAGTCTTATGGGATGACTGAAAAAATATTATCTGTAAAGAAGACAACTGGAAAAAAAAAAACACGAATAATCTCCTTGCTATTTCATAACTGCTAAATAGTTGCATATGGTCTATTAAGAAAGGTAACTACTGTACTTTATTTTGCAATAAATAAAGCTTTTATATTGATTAAAAGACTAAAAAAAAAATAATTAGCAAACACCTATTAAGATAGTCTCAAACTATTGCAGTAGCTAGGCACAGCAAAATGAGGAGAGGGCTAAGGGTAAGGAAGATTTTCTTATGTTGGTGTTTGTAATACTTGTAACCTTACAGAAGCAAGGTGTTGAAATCACAAAGTTTGAATGCAAACTATAGCATATACTCCTGTAATTACCAGCTCACACTTTTAAGTTAGATAATGTATCAATGTCTGTGTATCTGATTACAGGTGCTGTTTGGAAAAAGGTGTAAATGCTGCCATTCGTGTTCATCATCTTTTACAGAAGTGAAATTCAAAAGATACTTAAACTACTGATTGCACTAAATGGTACAGTAGGAGAGTTGCTGAGCTATTTGAAAATGTCAGACTTGCATTAGTATACCTGACTTTTTAAGGCAATTTTGGGACAATTTCAATCTTAACAGTAGAGTTCCTTGGGCAGTTTAAAAACAAACAAACAAAAAAACAACTCCTCTCAAAATGATATGGATTAATTAAATCTCTGTTTATGATGTTATCTTTATCGTGTACTTTGAGCAAAGTTTTGTGGTCCTCAAAACAGGAAGCATCAGGACTGAAATCTGAAGGTTTGCCTGTCACAGATATAAAGTCTAAGAAATTGTTTGGCATAGTAGACACAAAAATTTAGGGAATATCCAGTGGGAGGTTTTGACTAAACCTTTAATATATTCATTAGTTATGGGTAAATAGGAACTTGTTTGATGTAAATAATGAACTGAAGGTAGGTATTTCCGTGGCTTATATATGAACATCTGAATTCATAAAAAGCAAAATTGTGGACTGCATGTGTTAGGGGCTTTTGCTGATTCTTAGGTTTTATGTAATTTCATAGTTCCTGAGCATCTCTGTAGCATCAGAGTCTGTATCTGAGTTTTCTGATATGGAGCTGCATTGTTACTGTAGCTGGTAGTTCATGGGTTTTGCTGTGGATCAACATCCAGATCTTCATTTACATACCTGTCTAAACAATATGATTTGGTAATATTTCTGGTTTTATCTGTAAGAAGGTACTTACCAGTTTACTTAATTCCATGACGACTTGTGTTGTATGAAATACCCATATTTTGGTGTTGAAGCAATAAATGTAAGGTAACTGATCTGAAGCTCAGCTAAGTCATAAAACTGTTCTTGGGTTTCTAGTGACCTGGACAAGATGACTCTACTCCATAGATGGAATTGAGCTAGATTTCACATCTCAGTTCTGTGCTTAGCTGTCTCCTTCTCACAAAATAGAGTGCTTGGGTCAAACTCCTTTGAACAGCACAAATTCTGCGCTGAATGGCAGAAGCTTAGTAATCTTTCCCTTCTATGGAGCTCCCCCAAAATGATGAACATCTCCAGATATCTGAGTGCAAGAGCTCAAAAATATATTCTGAGAAGTCAGAAATTCAAATCCACTGTTCAACTCAGACCCTAGTGAAGTTGTAACAAAGTTACTCCTTAAAGTTACCACTTAAAATATTAGGGACTGGGAAAGTAAATCTAAAAGTCAACAGTAATTCAACTCAACCCCTACTTCCTTGATAAGAACTTCATCATTTCACCTTGAAGATTTTTTTTTTTTTTTTTCTGTAAGAAAACTGACTCAATGCACAAGAGAAGATGTAAAGTAACATACAAACATTGCTTTAAGAATCTTCTCAGCTTCCACAGGCTTTGCTGATAGAGCCCTAGTATGAACAGATGCTCTAACAGATGTCATACTTCTCAGAAGCAAGGAAGTTGATGATTTAAGGGTTTCTTGACTGGCAAATATCACTGGCAGAAGATTTAGAGCATGTAATGCAATACTGTGTTAGCTGATGCTGTTCATACTCATCTAGATTGCACTTTCAGATTGGTCATTGCCAGCAAATAGGTGATGGACATAATTGGAAGGAAGTTAGCAGAAATAAAATTAATGAACAGTAAACACGGACTCTTTTATTTTTTTATTTTTTTATTTTTTTTCTTGATTTCAAGAATCTTGATGTATGTAGGATATAAAACATCTCCAAAATTAAATTAGGCCCGGGTTCTGAAACTCATAGCTCTGCAACCAGTTGTAGAGGTGCTGCCATATTTCCAAACATTCAGTATTCTCATTGTGCAACCTATGTGGTTCTAGATCTTAATCTCAGTTTGCAAGTGTCAACATGAGTAGGGCTGAAATGCCTTCCTTTGCCAGGCCCTCTTTGTACTGTTTTGGGATGAAGAGGCAACATGAAGGATGACCTATTCTGTCCTGTGTAGCACAGGCCATGGCCTTAAAGACACAAAGCACTGGTTGGCAGGGAGGAAATTGAGTTTGTGGGATGCAGGTTTTAAGTAATGGGTTTTCCTTCTCTTGAGGCTACAGAAGTTGACTGGAGACCAATAATCAGCTCTCCGTCCTAATGAAACTTCAGAAGATGGTGAAACTCACAAAATAAGGTTGCCGCTAAAGTTAGGATGTGACTCCTTTTGGCCAGAATGATACCTAATCTCAAAAACAATCAGTCCAGAATAAGCATTTTCTTCATAAATGAGAAACTAGATATTTCTGCTTCATAAATTAGATAGATTGGAAGACTTAAAGAATCCCTGACACATGATAACTAATCTGTTTTGTCGACTTGCTTGGAAATCCTGCACAACTCAGACCATAGTGGAACCAGGCAGTCCTGCTCTTTGAACCAGTGGAGAAGGCCATTATTTTCCATAATCTCAACTGGCAGACAAGAAGCTGAAAACTGGACTGCCAGTAAGTGCAAGTTAACCTTTGTTATGGCCTTATGTTTAACAGAGAGGTCGTGAGGAGTTTGATGTGGTTGAGTAAGGACTCAGTCTGTTGTTTCACTCCATGAACCTGCTGATAATGACAATCAGGTCATCTACGCTAATACTGTATGAACAAAGGACAGTCAGTTCTTCCCAGCTTCAGGCAGGGCTAGCAGAAAGTTGGTATATCGGGTATGTAAGCCCATAGTGCTCAAAGTAAAAAAAAAAAAAAAGTCTATTTCTTGAGGACAAATTCACCATCTGAGTGCAACTATCACTTTGATTTACTGAAGAAAGAGCATTTTACTTTGAGAGCAGGATAACTTTCTTGATAGTGTTTGAGACTAATGATGTATATGTTCTGAAACAAACAAACAAAACTCTTTTTTTCAAGCATAAATCCTCATAAAACATAAACAGTTATTATTTTAAAGTGGTTAAGGAATGAACTACAGTTTGAAGAAAATAAATATGTAAGCACGAGAAATCCTTTTTCTTAGAATGAATGAATGAGTATTTTGCGCTTGTCAGTGAACAAATGCAATGAACATTTAAAGAAATGTCACCATGTTGTATCTTTGCACTTTTAACTGATTTCCGTGAGTTTAATATAGATTTTTTAATTGCTGCTTTCTGAAGGCAATTCTGTTTTTTAGTACAGCTACAGATGGCATTAAAGTAGAACCAATCAATTCAGTTAATTCTGCCAGTCTATTACTCCTATTCCTAGGAGCCTGCAAGTCAAATGATTTATTTATTTATTTACTAGATATACTGGAATAAAGAGCAGTTTATCACAGCATCTGGTGGAGAATAATTCAGAATTTAAAAAAATTTACATTGTTACCACAATGAGGCCATGTGCTTGCTATATTTTAAGAACTCTGATTCACTTGAGGGACAACTGATTTGAGGTCAGCTTCAATGGCAAGGTATTCATTGTCAGAAATTCAGGTAGTTTCTTCATGTTATATTCTTCTACTCGTACAGATATATCTGTGTAGAACATTAAGTGTTTTTAAAAAATAAATGAGTGCAAGGTATTTTAAAAATGAATTATGAATGTTGAACTGAGATTAGCAATCAGAATATCTGTCCTGATTCTTCAGCTAATTAGAGATTCAAGGACAGGTACATCTTCCAATCCTACCTGAGAAGATATGGTAATTCTATGTGTTTCATATCATTTCTGATCTATTTCAGATTATTCCTATAAAAAAAAAAAAGAAATCTTGTTGAAATTAAAGTAAATCGCATGACATTTGTAGGGTAATGATCAGATTTTTTTAAAGCAAACTAGCTGGAAATCGAGTGAGTATTTGGTATCGTGAAAGTTTTAATGTAAAATTGGAAAAGCGTATGTGGGAGAAATCTGTTAACATGATTAAGTTCATATTCTTCTTGTAGTTAAAAATGTGGTTTACTGTTAAAATTGGAGACTGACTGTTCTGTGGAGAAGAGCTAGTTCTATGTTACATCTTGAAAAGATCTTACAAAACTGTGAGAGTCCTAACTTATTTGGGGTCTCTTTCCCATACAGGAGCAAAATGGGTGCAAGACCAGTACCTGAGTTGCTGGCCAACCCAGAGGCAAGCCGACCTGCATCCCTAGCAAAGGCTCAGCTGAACTGCAGCTCCATCAGGTGGTTACAGGAGCAAGCATGGGTTTAGGAGATAAGGGGCAGAAAACATGGGCTATGAACAGACACACCAAAACAGAAGGGCAACAAAAGACAATCAGAAGCAGTAATGATGTAGAGCAGAGGACATAATACTAATATAAATCACAAATTGGATCAGCAGGTTAGAAATCTATTTTTTTGGATCTTTTTTTAAATAAAATAAAATAAAATAAAATAGGATATCCTATTTAGTTTTGGTTTTATTCTTAGAGATGTCACTTTTTTCCAGTGAATGGCCCATATCTATAGGTAAATCAAGTCTGTGCTGGAAACTCAAGCCATCTGTTTCATATAATAAATTTCAACTTTATAATGATTGAAGTAAAAGTCTTTCCATCATTTGTTTAACAGAAAGTCATTCCTTTCCTCTTGGAAACCTTCAGTTTTTATTTTTTTATTTTTTATTTTTTATATATAATGCAAGGTTGTTAAAATATAATCTTTTTTATTCTTTTTGCATTTTGCTGGAAAGTCTACATTTTATACGAAAAAAAAAACAACCCACCAAACACAAAAAAAATATTGAATCCTCACCCTACTCCCCAGTCCCAGACACCAAATGAGAAATTTTCACGAAGATAATGAAAGGAGTAAATTTCTAATCTTTGTTGTCTGCTGGAGTGTAACAACATACACAGCTTCTGAATAAGTCATGTGTCCACATTTTCAGCAATTTTCAAAAACATTTGTGTTTTCAAAAGCAGTTGTGTTTTTTTTGTTTGTTTGTTTGTTTGTTTTTAAAGTATTCCTTCTTGCCAGCTTACAGTCTGTGTGTTCGTGTGCAGAGTACCTAAGAGTATAAATTACGAGGAATAAATCTAAAAGGGAAAGCAGAATGTCAGTGTCAAGATGTTTGTTGGTGCTTGTTAAAGCCCTTCCTAGAACATCTAGGAAAATGTGCATATAGTGAATGCATGCACCAGCAGGAGCGACTTTAACTGAACCTATATGGATTCCCAGGCTAGTTCTCAGTACCAGCAGACATACTTAGTCTTCCTGCTAGACTGGCTAAAGGAGATTGAAACAGCTGAAGGAAGCTTGGCCGAGAAGGGAAGTGAGCTGAGGAGAAAAGCTGCTTGCTCAGGCTGGGGAGTGGAGGCGAATTGCTCTTTATTTTTAGCCCAAGAGGGAAAATTGCTGTCTGTCACTGCCACACTTCAACCTGATTGAGCAAATTGTCCCTGACCGGTCCCTTAAATAGCTATTGGCATCCTAGTGTCTGTACTGAGTAATATTTAAAGATGAGGAATTAAAAATGTCTGCTATCTTGCACAAATTAGCACCAATGGTCAAGATGAGTCAAGAATAAGTAAAACTTAAAGGGAAAACATTACTTAGAATTGAGGCTTTTTTATTTTTATTTTTATTTTAGATAGATGATACTGCTTAATATGTGATTTCTACCCTTCAAAATAAATCATTTGAGATTCTTAGTTTGACAGAAGGAGAAGAAAAAATTTATGTGCACTCATCTATATTTCTCTCTGTATTCATGATGTCATGATTCATTTTTCTTTTTGTTCTTTGTTGCTTTTGATTAATCGGATTCTGTTTAAAGAACATTGCTATTATGTGTCATTTGACTAATGAAGGTGGAGAAAAAATGATTTCACAGACTATGGTTTGAAAAGTTGGCTCAGTTAATTTTGACAATGAATTTGATATTGGCCATTAACTTCTCAGTCTTTTTCAGAAAATCGAGTAATCTTCTGGGTGATATACCCATTTAACACATTCCATTGTTTGCGATTATAAATGAAAATTTAAGGTGTTTTTTTTTTGTTGTTGTTTGTTTGTTTTGTTTTGTTTTATTGTTTCTCAAGATGTTCTCTCTCTTTATGTGGGCTGCTGCCTTCATGGATGTGAAATAGATAGAACTACTGGGTAGGGATAGAGCTGATAAAGACATCACGGATTTAGGACCCATGCTTACCATGACCTCTGTGAGGTCTGGAAGCAATTTATTTGCGTTCATCTGACTTCCTGAAGTGTAAATTTATCTCAGCTTTTGTCATGCCATGTGACACAGCAGAGCTTCTGTGAACATATGGAGCCTATCTGCAACACTATGCAGATAGGGAGCTGGAGACCTGAGTACATAGACTACTAGCAGTTAGGGAGATTTTGGTATATCTAAGTTGGGATGCCAACAACCAACATGCAGGACAGGGAACTGAACAGGTCAAGAGAAAATGCTTGTGACGCCGCATATATTTTAATACTACCTCTGATCACAGGTTGGGAGTCCAACTCCTTCCTAGTGTGAGTGCTTCCTTTCATAAACGGCAGAGGCATCACTTTGTTTCAGAAAATGTCAGGAAGTGTATGGGAGGTGGTATCTAAAAATAACGGTGATAATTGCTTTCTGCTGGTGGGAGGCTTTATTTTGGAACATAGCAAAAGGAGGAAAGAATGGGAAGGCTGCAGCCAAGGGAAACCTTAGCAGGCTTTTAGCCTCCATGTGGTACTCACTCTGGGTTACTGGGGATGATTTTTAATGCTGACTGCCTGCACTCACGCTTGATGTAGAATTCCTTAGCATAGAATATCAGACCACCAGCTGATGAGACATTTGTGCCTTTCTTTGTTGAAATTGCCACTGTCACCAGCCACTGATCTGGGGGTCAGGTAGTGCTGGTTGGGTGGGAAGCAGCTTGCTATTGTGTGCTGAGCAGCATTCAGTGAATAAACAAACAAACAAACAAACAAACAAAAACAAACAAAAAAAACAGCAGCAGGGATTCAGGGTTGTTATATTGGAAGTACTGGGGAAGGGAATAGATGGGAAATGGAGGTATATGAGGAGATATGTGTCCTGTCTTAGTCTGTAGGGTTACAGGCCATGGTTGAGACTAATCTACTCCAGTGTGAGGAACAGACAAGAAGAGAGCTATCTACCTACCTGATCTGTTGCATCTTTTATGTATTAGTATCAGAAAGAATAAAACTGGAATATACTTGAGAATTTTGGCTTAAGTAATGATATGTGATAGTAATGTGTACAGTTCCAGTGAGCTGGAGGTCTGTTGATGTTAAGGGATGTTGAAATAGCAAAACGTGTTTTGTATTGCTGAAGAATGCTATTGGGTTTCTTTTCTGTAGTCCTCATTCGTAGTACCTTTTAAGATGTTGCATGTCTACATGTTTATTGATACCAAGCTGTGCTCAAAGTTAGTTGTGCTCAAGTTTGTGAGATACACTTGTTAGGACATTTACAGTACATAACATACCCAACAAATGCTAAAGTGAATAACACAAATAGTGTGGTTCAAAAAGTTAATTTTACATAGGCTTTTGATGTGCTTTAACCCTGAAGGCAGCTAAAACCTTCACTTATACCCCCCATCAGTGGGATGGGGGACAGAATTTTGCAAGAAAAGTGCAAGAACTCAATGGCTGAGGTAAGGACAGTTTAGTAAGGAGGAAAAAAAGGGGGAGTTGGGAATTAACAGTAACAACAAAAAGAATAATGCAAGTGATGTACAATGCAATTGCTCACCACCAGACGACCGCCGCCCAGCCAATCCCCGAGCAACAGCAGCCCCTACAGCCAACCCCCCAGTTTTATTGCTGACCATGACACCACATGGTACAGGACTTCCCTCTGGTCCATTTGGGCCATCTGCCCTGGCTGTGTCCCCTCCCAGCTCTTGGTGTACCCCAGCCTCTTCACTGGCAGGGCAGCACAAAGAACTGGAAAGGTCTTGGCCCTGTGTGAGCACTGCTCTGCAACAGCTGAAGCATTGGTGTGTTATCAGCACTGTTCTCATCTGAAATCTAAAACACAGCACCATATCAGCTACTAGGAAGAAAATTAACTTTATTCCAGCCAAAACCAGGAAATATTTTTTACATCAACAATAAAAAACAGAAAAACAACCTTTTGCTACCCTAAATTATTTTCTCCGGTATATTCTGCTCAAGTAATTAAATAATTTAGCTTTCATTTCCTAAAATTATCACAGAAATTAATATATGTTCTTTTCCCATATCTGTGCTCCAAAGCTGGATAAAAATCATTTCTTCTGTGAAGATATGAAATAATTTTGATTACAAAAAATTCCCAGTTGATCCAGTACCATGTTTTGTTGTGTTTACTGTTTAATGGAGTCTTCTTTACTGCAATTTAAACTGGTTTCTCTCTCCACTTCTTTGATGTATAGAGAACCTGTTCATTCCAGTTGTCTTTGCAGGGACATCTTACAGAAGGATGAAAAACTGTTTTCAAATATTCTGTTCTCTCTTTTTTTTTTTTTTTTTTTTTTTTCTATTACTGCACTAGGGAGTATGAAGGACTGATTAGAAAGAGAATTGTAAAAAAGCAAACTGTGCAGCAGAAAAGCATAAAAACTATGGTAAGACAGATTGCAATTTTACTAAGTTTAGTGACTCATCATTCAGCATAAAGTATTGGTAGTTTGGATGACTACTAGATCAGTCCTGATTGGAAATTGTTATCTATTGCTTTAACGAAACAGCTTCATGATTTTTGTTTCATTTCTTGTAAGCAGAAATCTGAGCTTTCAGTCCTTTCTTGGAGGATAGAATTTGTTCCTGTTTTGGCAGATTTAATTAAGAAAACAAAGTATTTCAGATTAAAATCCAAATTGGCCTCTCCATAGGTAAGAAGTGAAGTACATTGATAGTGAAATTTATAGGGCACATCCTCTGTTAGTGTCAATCTTGCATTGGGCAGAAAGACAATATAGATGTGTCTGGATGTGTCAGTCATGCACCTTTCAGAGGTAATGAAATGCAAGATAATTTGGAGGACCTCTTCTGAATCAGGTCCTATTAAAACACTCATTCCAGTTTTGAAATTTTACTGCTATGTCAGGAGTGCCTTGTTTCCTCTCCTAAGATGGAATAACAGACTTTTCCTTCATTGTTGCAGTTAAAACTATTGCTAGCTGTAAATATTCTTAAATCCTTTGTATTACACAAACAGCCACACCAGAAGTATGTATCTCAAGTAGATGCATTATTTTGACCCCTGCCAAGATGCATTTCTTTCATATTTTTTTCTCCGATACATATATGTATATATATATATGTGTATGTATATATAT
>CM021797.1:64358823-64375460 GCA_011076525.1 Nettapus auritus | reverse complement strand
TTACCCTCTGCTGTGCAACAAGGAAATGGAAAAAACACAGTGTTTATAGAAGTTTCTAGAAGTTTCTAGAAGTAAAAACAAGTTTCTCTTGTGTTTATAGAAGTGCTGATGTTCGATCAAGACAGTAGCTTGAAACTCACCAACTGTAAGATGAAGGCAAGGAGATTATTGTCCTTCCAGAAAATGTGTGGAAGACACCTGGGAGAGAAAATTAAACATATTCCAAGCTCCTAGTGTCTTTATCTCTTCATGTCATCAACTCATGTTTCATCAAGTTTTATAAAATAACATTTTTCTGGTCATGTTTCAAAAGTATCACCATAGGATCCCAGGCAACAGTGAGCTGTGTAAATAGTTCCACAGTCCCTGTGTCTTCAATCTGTGGATATGTAGCATTTTAAAATAAACTGGAGTGAATGCTCCCTTGCTCTTCCCTAGACACTTCGTCATTACTATTCAGCTTTGCTATTTTTACTTTTTCATTTATCTGCATGAGAAAATAGGTAATTAGAGCACTGACGTCCTTTCTGCCACAAAGACTAAAAATGAAAGAGTTATGATAAAATTTTGCTCCTTTCTAAAATTATTCTGTAAGATACAGTGTGGCAGGTGTGGTTTTAAATTCAGTACATCCAGTCTGAGATGACACAAAAAGACACTGCTGACCTCTCAGCCCTCCCTCACAGAGCTGAAACTGGCCCTGTGTTGCAGTTGGTATTGCTTAAGTGGCAAACCACATGGATTTGGGGAAAATATATTGTGCGATATATCTGCAATAAGGTAGACATTTGTGGAATTTCATTTATATGGCTTTTTAATATGGCTTTTGAATGTAAATTTAAATCCCCAAATACTTCCTTGGGATTATACATACTGTATTTCCATGTGTATTTTTAGGTATAAGAAATACAAAATAACAGAGTGAACATTCAAAAAAAAAAAAAAAAATATTTTATATATTGTGCCTTCCCGTGTTTTCTCTTTAAAATTAACCCTTGTATAATACTACATTTTGATATTTTTTGGGCCTTTTTTTTTTTTTTTTTTTTCTTGTTTCAACAGTTATACCTTGACATTTATTCCAAACAAAAGGTAAAATTTCCAAGGCCTCTGCCTTACTGCTTTACATGCATGAGCTTCATAAAATATATTGTTATTTCTAAGAAAGAGTACCAGTGAATTTTTTTTTGGACTTGAATCTGCAAGGGAAATGGCATGCTGCTGTTGCACATTCTAGCAAAAGTAACAACTCTTAATGCACATGCTTGTGTTGATTTAGTTTCTTTATGGAAGAAGTAATTTTGTATTCTTTGAAAGAAACAGGTAGGGACCTCTTTCTTGGTAAATAAGTGGTACGTCCCTATTTCAGACTGACATTGGGGTGGCTTTCCTGATTATGAAGCAAAATGTGAATTTTCAGTGGTGGAAGGAGCTGTGTATGCATTGCCTTAGGACAGAGGACAGCATTGCATAGAATAATCTCTGGATTGCTGTTACCTGCTGTGTTTGGGAATTTCAGGCAAAAAGTATGCTATGAAGAGTTAAAGGGTCTTAAATTAGACTCATCTGTCATCATTCAAGGATATTTTATTTTAAAATATCTCCCTTAATTAAATAGGGGCTTTATGAGTGAGATGTGCACAGTGCCTTTTTAGATTTCCAGTGTTCAATTGTTCTGAGGCCCAATTTTAAGTTAAATTCTTCCCTGAGAGAGAGGAAAAATTAGAAACCTGAAAGGGCATAGGGATTCAAGTAACTTAGCACATATTTCTGAGAGGAGCATGTACAGTTTTTCTTCTAAAGCTTAGCATTCATTATTAAAAAGCTTGCAGGTTCATTGAAATAATAATAAAAAAATCCCTATTTTATTTTTTCCATATCCTCCTTTCTATTAAAGAAAAATAAAAATGGCAGGAAAAGTGGTTTGGTTTGTGCTAGGAAGTCACTTATTCTGAAGGCAGGCAATTGAAAGTTTGTGAAAAATATAGGCATATGTTCACGTCTTCATTGAATAATTGTATTCCCTTAAGATGTGACAATTTACATGAACGAAGGATACAATAAATAAAGCAAGTTTACTATAAGAAGTGCTAGTCTTGCATCCAAATGGTATTTTTTAAATTATTTATTTAATATGATTTTTTTTGTTCTGAATGTGCTGATACTGTAGATGAACTGAAATGACACATACTTCATCTTCATCTTCATACTTGTATTACATTATATCTGAACAAAAGTAGAGTATCAGTTGGTAATTTTTAATTGCATGCATGTTCATTTGATTCTTCAGTGCTAGCATCTTAGTTTATACCCAGACATGTTCTTCCCTTTACAATGGACACCTGTCTCAAGGGTGCATGTGCATGAGGATAGTTGCTGATGGGGCAGCTGGACACATCAGTTAAGTCAGTAAGTGTCACACATTGTCTTATTTCTTGACAATACAGCTTGTTTTTCTTTCTGTTGAAGTGTCCAAAGGAGTGTCATCTGGAGACAATACTCTTGTGTGCCATTTGTCCCATTTACCCGCATCTCAGTTCTCATGTTTTGGTTACTAATTCCTTCTGTTGCATGTTTTCACATTTATTCACATAGGAGGATTGACTCTTGAATTCTCAGGTCACGCATTAAGTTATATTTTCTTAATTATATGTCATTAGTTACCCAAAGACCCAGGTTTATTCAATAATTAGATCTCAAGTTTCTTTCTATTATGGGGAGGGATAAGAGGATAATGTACGGTCAGAAATGAACAGGGTAACTTAGCAGTTTCTTAAGTTATAGTATTGTGTGTGTCACTTTTTTTTTTTTTTTTTTCCTGAAAAGTATTTAGTCAGGGAGAACACATTGGAAATGTTTGTGCTGAAAGCTTTCCAGTTCTAGTTTGGATTTTCTAAAGAATGAATTTCCGTGTCTTGGAATTGCATCTTGATACTTTCATTTAATGCTCCTCACATTTTTCATTATGTATGTGACTAATCTTTACTTTGGTGATGCTGAATAGGAAAAAGATTAGTCACTCATACCAAGGTGTTCCTGAATAGCATTTTGATTTGATTATCTCTTCCTTCAGCTTTTCCCAGCTGAAGAATCTTAGTCTATTTATCCCTTCCCTTCCCTTTCCTTCCCAACCTTTCCCATCCCTTCCCATCCCATTTCAGACTGCCATTCTAGTTTGAAACAGGCAGTAACACCAGGAATTAATAAAAGATTAGTCTGAGTTGTTTTTTCCATGGTGTGCAGTAATCAAGCATTACTTCTGAATAAAAAAATTTATCCTGCATTTGTAATTTGAGTGTTTAAGGGAAATTCTATTATAATATTCTTAGTATTTCCAAAGTTGAATATATTGAATTTTCTTTTTATGAACTTTCATGAGTAAATAGGTCATTTATAATCACAAGTATTTATGAATGAATAAATGCCTGTTTGTGAATTCAGTGTACTGATCTAAACATGCAATTGCAATAATTTATGCTGTTACCATAAAACTAGTCATGCAATAATCAACACTGAACTCTGACCTCAGCCTGTGAAAATCAAGCTTATTAAGTCATTTGTGGTGTTCCTGCATAACATTTTACTGCATAAGATTTTGCTACTGCTTTATCAAGCTTATTTTTTAAATGCTCCAATCTGCAATGCTTTTTACAAGCATTCCCCTTGTTTGACCTTACTGCATATACTTTTAGTGTTTTCTGTGCAATTAGACGCACAAAGACAAACCCAGAAAATGTTCTAGTTTTGTTAACTCTTGTACAAAGCAGGGCTGTTCCTTTCCTTTTTCCCTGTTTCTTGTGCTGGGGCTTTACAATTCCTCTTGTCGCAGTAAATGATTCATCCCACCATACTCCCTCCTATTCTGTCAACATTTGAAAGGCACAATTGGATTTCATGTTTTCTGGCAATTAATTAGGTTTATAGTCTATCTGTGTGTGTGCCCAGAGAACTGCTGGTGGTGCAGGTAGCACGTGCGAAAGCGTGGGTTTCCTCCACACTTCAGCTGCTACACTATCCCTACCCATATCCCCCCACATCAGCTTGTTCCCTCTAAATCCCCTGATGATTTCCTTGAATTTATTCAGCAGCCTGGTCCGTACAGAGCAGATCTGGGAATTAGACTGGGGTTGCTTTATGTAAGGGGGTACTTAGATATATTTGGTGTTTTACTAATTTGAAGACTTCTTTTTGGAAGCTATTCATTTCTAAAAAACAATTTAGCAACTATTTCTCTATAGGTGATATCAAATGATTTAATCTGCTGCCTCATGGAACAGATTGTGTATGTGCTATGCTGGGCTCACTCTGAAAAATTAGATCATAGGGGTTATTTTATTATATAAAAGGTGTTATTTTATTTTATTTTTAATTACTGCAGTGAAATAATTTCTGGGAGATCCTGTGTTTGAACCATTACAAACACATAATTTTTTTCTTATGTTTCATTCTTTGCTAATTGGTGTAGTTATATGCATTGTTGCTTTTGAGGACTTTTATTTTGCAACCTTTTGTGCAAAATTAACAGATTATACTATGTGTTTATATATATGGTTGTCTGTAAGAAAGTGCTCATAACAAAATATGTATACAATATGCATATAAATGGAAAAATAAATCTGCTTTAAGAAAAAGTGCAGCTGTCATACACTGGAGAAATGAGGTACAAGTTAATATTTTTAAAATGAGGCAGTGCATTCAGTAAGGATGAAATGTGCTAAATGGTTTACTCAAACTTTTGTTTTGAAAGCAGTTCAACTTCCTGGGAATTGACAGAGGAACACAAACCATTTCCTTGGACATGCCCCAGCCCATCACCAGTACGTCAGCCAGGGGGTCTGTTCGGTGAAGCAGTTTTTGAGCCTTATGCCAGCACTCTAATACTCCTGTGAATTTCTTGGATCAGCAGTTGCCTTATGTGATGCAGGAGTTGGGTCAGGAGAATGTGGTATACAGACACTCCTGAGCTGTTTGTCCCCGAGGCTTTTACTGTTTTGCTCCAGGATGTTAAAGTCAAGAATATAGGATATGCTGTGAATTAGTGGAAAGTCAGTCATCCTTGGGTGGTTGTCTGTTGGGCCAAGTGCACTGAATCAGAGGTCCAAATCTTTTGTTTATAAATGTCAACTGTTTGATTTCTGAATTCAGTGTAAAGACTTATTTAAAAAAAAAAAAAAAAAAAGCAAAAAAAAAAAAAAGCCAATTTTTTTCTAAACTGCCTGTTTTCTTTATCATCTGGGATAATTTGAGCGTGAATAGTGAATGCATGTTTCATGTTTATAATATTTTCTGTAAATGGGATAATTATTTTCATTTTCATTCATGTCACAAATGCCATTTGACCATTGAGATGTATTAAAAAATTAACTAGTGTTTGGATGTCTCTCCTTATCAAAGGAAATAGTAATCACTGTTCTGAGTACTCTTTAGACTTGTTCATGTAAATCTCTTAAGGGTAAGAAGCTTAGCAAAGACATAAACCCATATAATAATATTTTCCGATAGACCATCATTTCTAGGAGCAGAAGTATAATGTTCCAGTGATCATTTTTCTCTCATTCTCTAAAGAAAAGTACCAGGGCAAACACTTATATTGACAAAATAAATATATTTACTGATGTGTGAACTTGAATAATTCTATGACTCCTTTATGAGAAGGTACTCAGTCCTTGGGAGTGAATAAAAATATTCCATACCCAGCTGCAGCTTTCTAGAGCTGTCTTTTCTATCTACATAAAAAATCCCTAAAATACATTTACTCTCTTGGTTTCTGTGACATAGCATCACTCCTGTTAAGTTGATATAAATTTGAAAATAAAGTTACGCAGCAGCAGGAATTACAAACAATTACAAGCATTAAAAGACATTTTGTTTTTCTTTTTGTAACATTCATGTATTCAGTCAAAACAAAATAATATCATAAATAGTATTTACTGCAAATATATCTGATGAAGAGAAATCAAAAGTAATATTGAATCTGAACCCATTAAACCAAGGTAGTGGAAATACATCTTCTCCTCTCATGGAAAACGTTACTTTAAACAGGTCAAAAAATGGCTGTAATTTATGCAATTCTTTGATGACTGTTTATCAAACCAATGTGTGTGTATATATATATCTGTATATATCTTGAAACAATGTAATTTTTAGGGCTTTCAAAACAAAACCTAATTAGATGCTTAGTCTTTGTTAGTACAAACCATATTTTTAGAATTTTTCTTACCATAAAAAGATGGTTTTCTCATTTGAGGCATCTGAATTCTTTTCTACAGGTTAAGATTCAAAACTCAGTAAACACATTTAGAGAATCCTCCCTCAGAACAAAGCCTGGGCTTGAGCTGTGAGTTTGTAAAACACACTGTTATGTCCCTAGAGTTGATAAACTGACAATGCAAGGGAAAGTGTAGTGAGGTGCCAGTTAGGAAAGGATTATCAGTTCCACCTCCTGGGTATCTCAGCAGAACTAATGGAAAGCAAAGGATTGTGGCCAGAGTTGGGGTTTCCTGGGCTGTGGGCAAAAGTTTGCAGACATTGTGTTGCTCTTGCTGATGCAGCATGAACCCTGAGACTGAAAGTTTCACCATACATGTCAGTTTACATGAATACCTTCTTGAATTTACTCCAAAGCTGTAATAAAGTCTCATGCCTTTATTAAAGGCTGTTGTTTTGGTGGCAGCAGGGGCTTTTCTATCACAGTGGCAGCATAGCTCAATGGAGAGCAAAGTGGAGACCACAAGCCAGCAAGTTACCCTTCACTGGCAGGGTGCTTCTTGCTTCATGGCTTGGATGTCAGAAGAAGTCAGGAAGGAGTCTAAATAGTGTGGTTAGGCCAGCAAAGCTCTGTATCATGCAAGTGGTTTATGCAACTAGTCTGAAACTTGGTGCTTGATGTTGCCTCTGTGCTGTTACCTAACTCTTGTGCTGGTACAGGTGTGGTGAGTATGTTAAGGAGGTTTTGGTAAGGACTGCACAGTATATTTCACAGTCACTTTGCATTCAGGCAGTGAACATTTTTTCCTGTTTCTAGCAGTAATGGATTCCTAAAATCCTCAGGAGAGTTTTTGCTCAAGTTTTATTTAAAGATTAGCATGTCTCATGGAAGATTGGCTGTTCAGTCTTCACTCTGTCATCGTGTTGGTCATGTGCTTGCAAAAGTGAGGAAGAAATTATATGGATATATTGTTAACTGGCTGATACATATAGTATCATGACTTTCAGATGGCTATAATCACTCTATGAGTATTTTCTCCCCTCAGTCCTTCTGTGTTTCTAAGTATCAGACATCCAAAAGAAGCAGGTATATTACAGTCTTCTGTACAAAGATGCATTCTTGCATATTTGTCTTACCATATATTAGAAAGCAAGAGAAGTGTCTGCCATTCAGTAATACACTCATTGCTTTGAAGGTCATGACTTGTGTAGCTTTGAAACATCAAGCATGAAACATGAAATTAGGAGTCGGCATGTTTCTTACAGTTTGGTACTACTGATGGTTACTAAGCTTTGGAAAATGTGAATTGCTCTTGCACTTTTACTTGCTATGTGAATGCTGCACATGCATGGTGCTATTGAATATGAAAATGTTAATGGCTAGTTTAATATTATCAGTGCAGTTACTTTGGTACCTCACAGTGGTACAATCTGGAATACTGATGTCTTGGCAACTGTAGCTAATTACAAATCTCTGTATAGACTTTATGAACATATTAGTTTGTGTCAGCTAATGGAACAGGAGTTCAGTGGAGAAATAATTAATTTTCTGGGATTATTGTATATTCATGAGGTGATTTTTATTCAGTTTAGCTATAGCTGCTTTAAAAGTTGACCGATGTAAATGTCAGACAAGCTTTGAGCTAATACAGCTTTACTTCTGCATGGCTCAAATGTTAATTTTTTTGTACTGGACCCATTGCTGCAGAGAGATTTTTTGGCAAAAGATAACAGTGAAAGATCTGAAGAGCAAATAGGTGTGGGAAATATCAGACATTCAGATCATGAAAATCATGATTAATTTTGTTCACACATTTAATCAAAACAATGTAGGGTTTTTAAAGTAGTGTGATGAAAATGGACAGTGTAAAGGAGACTTGCAATATCTTCAAACAGTAGACTTCAGGAGATCTGACAAAGCACTGTGAGTCAAGACAAAATAGAATTTAATTTCATTTTAATTGAATGTTGCATTTTTGATCAGAGTATTTCATTGCTCATGGATAGAAGATGGCTATGCCTTCTCTTGTCATAACAAAAATAATTTATTTCTCCTCTGACTTCTGATTTTGTAAGCATTAATTTTTTACCTCTTCTTTTGGTAGAATGCAAAAAATGAAATGGTGGAGTGTAATGTCTGGGTTTAGTAAAGCATTTTGAATACCCAATCTGTTTTTTTTTCCTTTTTTTTTTTTTAATCCTCTGTCTTTTTCAAAGTTTTCATGTTACTGAGAGAAGGGACTCCATCTATCAGGGACTCCATCAGGCAGAAAGCTGGAAAGAAATAAAAGCTTTTTTTTTTTTTTTTTTTTTTTTTTTTTTTTCTTATGTAATAAAGATCCTGTGTATTGGAAAGTTGGCATACATTGTTCCAGCCATCAGACGGACTTATAAAAATATTACTACTTGCTTCTTTCTGCAAGTAAACACATTAATCTGGAAATTAGATGCAGTTGGATGTCTAGATAAGGTGAGTTAAATCAAAGTCTTATGTGTAACAATCAGTAAACTCACCCAGTGATGAATTTATTAATTTAAGTTTTGAGATTATGAATTTAACAATGGCATCCTGCCTAAAATACAGATTCCCTTTTTTCTCAAATGATTCATTTCCACAACATTAATCTATTAGTTTATATTTTCATGCATTCCCTTTTCTCAAAGGGCAGGGTTTAAATAAGGACTAAAGGTAGCTCTGCTCTACTGCTGTTAGAGACAATGGAAAAACTGTATTATTGCTTTTTATTTTTATTTTTTTCATTTTTTTTTTCAAATATATTTTTTCAATTTTTTAAAATTATTCAATTATTTATTTATTTATTTATTTTTTTCAATTATTTATCCTTTACAATAAACCACTGGGAAAAATGTAATTCTGCTTGCAGCCCAGATATCAACTGATTTTTAATATATAAAAAATAAAATGTTTTACTTGATTTGTAAGTAGCATTCCAGCATTTTTCTTAAATTATTATGAGTCTAAGGTTTATCTTTTGCATGTGAGATGTACTAGAAGTTTGGAATTGCATAAGGCAGCCCACAGAATGCAAGCTTATGAATAAGCTGAGCAATTTTTAGGCTGCATTTGCTTCATTAACTTTCTGCTGTGAGTGTGCGCATACATGAATGCAACATGTGTATATATATATTTTTAATTTATTTCTGTGTAATATCCACATTTAAATGAAAGCATGTTTATGCAGCTTATTGTTTCTGCCAGTCACTGAGATACCCTACTAGTCCTTATTTTCATACATTGGAAAACATGCTTCCTACAAATTCTTGTAGTCAGTTGTGGGAGAAAGTAGTATTTTCTGTAATGACTTAGAACAGATAATTAAAGCTACATTTTTAAATGTGCTGTGTAGGCAGCGAGTGCATTGGTCTCAGTGCATATTGAAATCCAGAACTGAATGACCTCAGTTCTGGAACGAGCTGTGTATAATTAGGTGGGTGAAATTGTGTTGGTTTGGAAAGAAAAACTGTAGGCAAAGTATACTTGATGGAGAATTTGTGAACAATTTTATGTCAAGAGATATTAATGTTTTTCTTACTCCTAGTATATAAACAGTAATGGGTACCAGAGAGGGTTCAGGGTTTCTGAGACCCAGTAAAAATCAAACAAGGACAGACAGGACTAGATAATTCATAGTGTGTGATTTAAGTAACCTTGCAAATGGACATTGAAATGGATAGATAATGGCTTCAGAGAGTCATAGTGATTTGACACACACTGTGTATCCCTTTATTAACTTGCTATAGAACTTGCTTGCTTTATTGACTTGCTTGGGTGGAAACCTGGGGCACCAAGCTAGACAGTAACAGAACAAATGTAGCCTGGGAGAGCAATAGAAAACACTATGAGTGTGTTGGTGGGGACTTCTTCAGGTATCTCACTGACCTTTTTTTTCCCCTCAAAACATGGTGATTTTGAGATGGATAATTCTATGAAAGGTGAAACCTGAAATTCTTCTGAACCTGATCAGTAAGTTTTATCTTTCACTACTGAAGAATAGCACTGCTCAGCTGCTAAAGCTGTTTTGCTGTTGCTTTGTGTAGCTTCTCCTTATCCTGCACCCACTATATCCATCTTTTGTGTAACAGGTTCTGTGGGCTCTACTCCTGTATGAACTTCAACCCTTAACTCATGCATTTAATATGTATATTTACTTTGGATTTATTTGTTTATTTAAAGAACATGGTATTGATTTCTTCTTTAAGTTTGGTATCTGGGACAAGTGACAAATCACTTCTTGAGAGATTAGACAAGTGTGAGTGGTATTTGAATGTCAGCAAGATACAAGATATAAGTAGTGCTATGGATGTGATGATCAGTGTCTGTGAGGACATGGCAAGAGATTGGCAGTCAGGGACAGCACGGCATGCTCAGCTTTTCCATTGGGGCCATGTAGTGTTATGCACCCTAGTACATCATATGATTGTATGTTACTCATGAAAATATCAAATTTCTAGAACTGCTTGCAATAGCTATTATCTGAAACACATTTTCTACAATGTATAGTTAGATTAGGTGAATTTTGAGTTGGTTTTGTTTGGTTGGTTGTTTTCCTTCCAATAGATTTGTAGAGCATACATTATAAGGAAATGATAATGAAAGGCGTATTTGATTTTTTTAACATCTGCACTTGAAACTTTACTATTTAGCGTTTCATTTTTCTATCTGTGGAAGGAACCTATTGCCCAACAATATTAGCAAATGGGATTAGCCAATGTTGTTTTGCTAGAACATAATATGTTGAACAGTAATAATGGTAATAAATAGTGCATATTGGGGGGGAGGTGCTGTCTGTATACGACAGAATTGTAAATCCTCTGTCAGAGTGTACAGTCTAAATAAGGAAAAGGTAAAGAGTAAGAAGATAAACAGTGTTGCATAAAGGTGAAGCATATTATTAATTTGACACAATACCATGACACAATATTTGTGATGTTTTTACAAAGGTGTTTTTGTCCTAAGTATTCTGATATTAAGTAAAGTAGAAATAATCTTTTTAAGTTCAAGTTCTTTTTTTTTTTTTTCTTGTATGTTCTGTCTAGATGATAGTTGTTGCATATCACAGTTATGCTACACAGAAACAAATGATGAAATCAGACACATACTTAATATACTTCCATACTTCCATAAAGTGTTTTTTTGTTTGTTTGTTTGTTTTTCACTAGTAGACCAGAAACTGAATTAAACAAATTGTCAATTTGTTTGGTGCTATCTGATTATGTGATATACAGCAATAGCATATGAGTTTTGATGAGTTTTATGGTAAAATGTTAATGCATGCACCAAAGGTCTGTTGTACATAACCTCTTCTCATCAGCCATGTTCTGGTAATAATGGGGCTACATTTTTATTTGAAATCAAGCCAAACCAGGATGATCTTTGTAGCATAGTGAGAGAAGCAGGCACTTGATCTATCTTCCTATTGCTTCTCTGTGCACCCTGCCAGCAACACTGGAAAAATCCCACTCTTTACATATAAGGACCACTTCAGCATAATAGGTACAAAACATTTCGTTCCTGCTGTGACAAGAACTGCAATTATCAGAAAGGGATTGGGAATTATAAGGACTGGACATGAGGACTCTTCAAAGCAGATTAGTAATGTGGGTGGCAATCAAAGAAATTATTTAGTACTTGTGGGATTGCGTAATTAACCTGACCAGAAGTTGTTTTGAGAGAGAGAGGAGGTATTCATGCCTTGTAAATTCCAGAAAATAATGTGAAAGGAAGATCCAGCAAACAAGAAGTTGCTTTTTTACTTCCCTCTCCTTAAGGTTTGGTTCAGATTTTCTTCGTATTGCCGTAGTCACCACAGAAACACTTATTATCCATAGCTTTAAGTATTCTGTAACTTTCTTAATAGCATGCTAACTCGACTGAAAATGCATAGTAGAGGAGCCAAAAACCAGAACAAACCTTCAAAGGCTATGTCTCAGCTCTTTATGCCAAGGTGTGCATCGCTGACCTTGTCTTTGATGGAAATTTGCAGCAGTTGCACTGATATCTTGATGGCAGTTTGCTGCCCTGCATGGCTGGGACAGGGGTTGCTCCCCCCAGCCCCTGACCCCACTCACTGTGTTTTGCAGATCTGCTTGGAAATCGTTTTCTACTTTCTGTGTCAATATAGTCTACTACTGCAGTTTCCTACTATAAGGCAACTATTCATTTGCTGAAGTACACAGACCTCTTGAATTTCACCTTCAGCTTTTAATTAATGCTTCTGATAAGTCATACTTCTCTTGCATCAAAAAGAGCAAAAGTAACTAACTACCAAAAGGTGTGCCACAGATGCAGAGGGATCTGAACCAAGTGCACAGTAGAGGGGCAGGACCACAAGCAGTGAAAATACAGCACCACAGTGCTGGATACAACAGATGAACAAATAACTCTTTGATACCTCAGCTAAGAATGACTGAAAGCTAAATTCTTGTTTAGTCACTCAGCAATACCAGAAATGTAAGCGCATTACAGACCTAGTGGTTCCTCATGTCTTTCTGTAGGTGAAGTATTCCAAGCAGTTAAATTGCATCTCTGTTTTCTGAGTGTTTTGAATGTGGGTGTGTCTTAGCCTGTGCTTGGATCCCAAGAGAACGAACTGCTCAGTGAACTTGAATTGACTAATGCAACATAAAATCCTTGTGAAAATGAAGCTGTCTGGTGTGTATGCATATTTCAATAGGTCAAGTAAGTCTGGATTTGACTCCTTGCTTTTGTCACAATGTTCATCTTACAGATTGCAGAGAAGCAAAGTGTTTCTGTTTTGCTACATGATAACCTACCTCACATTTAACCAGAAATGGATTTGCAAAAGCAGGTAATAGTGCCAAAAACATGAGCTAATGGTCTTATAAGGACAAAAATGTATTAGTTGTTGCTTAAAAAAAACCACATAATATTGCATTTTGGCAGACTTTGAAACAATTACCTCGTTCAAAAGTGCTGGAAATACCTCAGCTGCAGAGTTTGTGGATGATCTTCCTCCGTGCCTTCCTTTCTCTCTGCCTTTCTCTCAGGTTGATTAATAGTACATGTACTGTATCTGAAAACAGAATAGTACCTAAATCTTGAAGACATCTTAAAGAATTTAGGTAAGCATTACAAAGCCCAGCAAATAAAATGCATATCTCATTGCAAACTTCAGCTCTAAACTCTGCACATTCACCTTCGCTCTCCATGTGCGTTTAGTTCTGTAGAACCTTAACTTTGTGGTTCTATGGATCCTTGTGGGAAGGGACCCACAAGGATCATCAAGTCCAACACCTGGCTTCACACAAAACCGCACAAAACCAAATGTTATGTTTTTTGTTGTGTTTTGTTTGTTTGTTTGTTTGTTTGACTGTAAGGCAACCAGAAAGCATTTCTTCAAGCTCTGAAAATAAATATTTTGATGAGATTCAAGTTTAACTATAAAGTAAGCAGCCATCTATATTAACGTGTACCACTAGATTGTGTAATTTTTAATAGTTTAAACAGCCTCAGCAAGGCTGATATGCTATTGTGAACACTGCACTCATCACTGAATCATTTAAGTATATTTTTAATCATAAAAAGCAGCTACAGTTCATATTTTCCTTCTGTTTAAAATACATACAAAACAGTACTAATGGCCCAAAGGATTCAAATTTATGTATGTGTGTAAGGGATTTTTTTTTTTTTTTTTTTTGACAAGTTAGTATTGTTATTGGCTTTCTTCATATAATTAGGAAATTGAACTAAAAATGTGGTTCAGACCAAATCCATGGAAAGAGACAAAATAATCATTTGTAATGTTTTGACTTTTATGACATATACAGAACCAAGGATGAGCTAAAAACCCTGATTTTTTTAATTCCCTTGTGCTCATATAGTATTTACTTCAAAGGATATGAAAAAAAAGTTATCCATAAATATTAAGATAGAATATTCTGTGAATTTTAATTAAAATCTTGACTTATTATGTGATGCAGTATGAGCAGAAGTCATTTAACTTGGAGCAACTAATAATTAAAAGGCAACCAAGTATTAATTTCTAACCTACAAGGTTCATAGCAACTACTTTCTCTAGTAGCAGGGTTCAACTGATTTGTTGCTATTATTTAGTAGTGACACTATTATTTATTAGCGGTATAAGCTAACGATGGGCTATCTCCTGTCATTTATTATGTCTAGTACCTCCAGATGGAAAAAGTCAATTGGAGTCTGAAGAAACCTCTACTAGGATCAATATTACAACATCTTTTTTGTTCTCTCATTCTTGGAGCAGCGTCTGCAGCACATTTACTTCCAGATGTGGCCAGTAGCTCATAGGGGAGCAAGGGAGAGAAAACTGCTCACCCACCTCACATCATAGGAAGTCTCATCTGAAAGACTTATGCAACTTCTTATTAATCACTATCACTATCAATAACATTATTTTTATCAAGACAGGTCCTTCAACCTACTGCTTAAGCAAAAGTTGTTTCTTTTAATGTAACCATGGCACATTAAAGAGTATTTCAGAAAGAGTATTTCAGAAATATCTGAAGAGAAAAGCATTCCGATTCAGGGGGTTGTTTCGTTTTTCACTGTAAAAAGTGGAGGATCCTGTCACTTCTTAAAAAATTTGCTTTGAACATTGGATTTGTCCAGACTTTGAATTAGAATGAAACTTCATGGATTGTGCAATTTTGGGTAGTGTTTTGAAACCAGCAGATGAGTGGGAAATGTGTCTATTAAGCTAAATCTGTCAGTTCTCTTCAGGTCTCTTGGAACTATATTATAGTTAATGTCCAGCACTCTTAGAATTACTACTTCCAGATTAATGTAAATTCATTGTAAATGTGGCTTTGAAATTGTCACAGAAATGGTGGTGAAATCTTAAAATATGGAGGCCATATAGGCCTAGAGTAGTTTTTTGCTAATAAAATCTTTTTAACCAAAAAAATCCACCAGTCTAAAACATGGTCTCAAAAAAGACAAATAGGCTGTTCTTGGGGATCATCTTTTTGTATTTTAAAACAAAAGGATTTCTGAAGCCTCTTTTAGAGTGCCAGAGGAAAATAAAAAATACTGGTTAATTCTCTGCCTAGTGTGGTGTTGGCAGTAGGTTTTGCTTTTTGTTATTCCTCTTTATTGGAGAAGTTTGAATTCATTTATATATTTATTTATTTATTTTCCCAGTGCTGTAATATTACAAGTTTGTCTTGATTTGGTTTGGTTTTAGTAGTTGTTATTAGTGTATCTGAATAGTATACCTAGGAAACTGTTTATGTGTTTAGTTGTATGTTTTTTCTAATCCTACAGGGAAACATACAGTCTCCATGGTGAGCATTAATGGCTTGGGGATGCTTGTACTTTAAGGAACTTCTACATGCTGCTTACGTTAACACTTATTAGTTTAGAGAAATGTTTACCATTCATTTAAATTAGCATTAAGTATTGAACAAGTCACTGTATTTGTAACCATTATGAATCAATATTTATAGAAAAAGATTGTTACATAGGGACCTAAAATCTCAAATATTTTATGGTACTGCATTTTTAGCTGTTTTAGAAACTTTCATTTAGAAAACATTGGAAGTAACAAGAATGCACAAACTAACCAATCCTTAGTTTTTGTCAGTATCCAGCCATTGTTTAATTTTATTTTCTGCTTTTAGAGAGAAAAACAGCAGTAAGTAGCAGTTTCTAAACTGTTATTTTAGAATGTATTTGTTATTCAGAGGACACACCAAAGTCTCACAGCTCCAGTGTTCTGTGGATGCTGTATAGTAAATAAAAGAGGTTCACTGTGAAGGAGTATTACGGAAGCACATACTCAGGGGTTACACTTCAATTCTCTTGTCTCTTTTACACATAGGCCTTTTCACTTACGTGCACATATAAACATTGAATGCTGATTACCAATTTATCTTTTAAATTTTCTGTTATGTGGTGATGAAGTAAAAAAAAAAAATGTATACAGAAATCATGGATCAAATGCACATTTTCCATATCCAGAGTCATTCTTTTTATTTTATTTTTATTTTCTTATCCAATAGAGTAAAAATTAAGGTCTTCAATCGTAATGTTTCTAAAAATATAATTTATAATTCCATGAATTCAGGAGAAAATAGACTCAAACCAAATAATAAAGTACTTGTACAGTCTGCTTATCATAGTCTTATTCTAGCCATTTTCAGAGATAGGATATGTGGTAGATTATTATGTTCTCAATATGAAAATGAGCATTATTGCTTTACTTTCATGAGCTTAAATAATCACAGAAACTGTATCTATGCTGTCAAACTGAAATTTAAAGAGTAGATAAAAAAATTAACTTCAGTTTAACGATAAAGAAAAAATGACTGATTTCTTATTAACCTGCAGCTTTCATTGTGAGTCGTATGAATTATTATTAATTTTTAACATTTATTTTGTTATATTTTTGTTATATTCCTTTCTCTGGTACTTAAAA
>CM021797.1:64340571-64358723 GCA_011076525.1 Nettapus auritus | reverse complement strand
TGGAATCTGTTCTTGAAAATCAATCTTGAAAATCTTGTCAAACACTGCTGCCCATAGAGATTGCACATCTTTCTGTTCTTTCAAATATGTGGACTGATTTGCTTTGCTTAAACAGTCTGGGCAAATGCTTCATCATGGGCAAGACAGGGGAGCAAAGGGAGGTTATAGCTGATAACACAGAGCAAGAATTGTTTTTTAGTGTTGTCTGAGGTGTGGTCTGGTTTTCAGCCTGGGAAATGAGGCAAAATTTCATGCAAAATCATTGCATTCCCTTTCCAAAGTGTATACAGGTGTTGTCTCTGTGTCTTTAGATGTGACATATAAACAGATTTAATAACCTTTACTTGAAATTAATTACCATCCTTTATTGCCAAACAGAAGAAGATGTTAATATTTTACTGGAGGTATAAAATTCTGTTACCTAGGACAGGTAAGAGTGCTGATGTTTCACCTAGCATTTTTAAACAGCTTTTTGTTTGTTTGTTATAAATATTCTTTGAGGTTGATTTTATTGAAAGCATTTTTTTTTAACTTAATTTTCTTAGGGTTTTTGTTTATTTATCATCATTTTATCAGAGTTGCTTTTGTATATGACAGAAACTGTAGCTGTCTTGTCCTTCATGCTATGAGTATGTCTCACAAACCTACCTTTACCTCTTCCAAGATCTTCCAAGCAGCTTCCTTAGTAGATTCCATCCCAAAGGCTAAAGACAGAACTTGCTATGCAAGATCTTAAAGAGGCACCTGGAGAGCAGGTCACTGCTCTCTTTATTTCCTTCTTATTCTTGCTTGGGAAGGAAGCTTTTTCCTTTTAAGATTTTGAATATGGGTTTCCCAGTTTGCTTTCCCTGAAATGCTAAGTGAGGATGATGATAATGAGTTTTCATGACCCTATTAGATTCCCAAGATTCCAGCATATTCATAATTTTCCATTTATAAATTTACACCCAGCCTAATTTGATCTTCAAACTATTTCCAAATCTCGGGGAATGATTGAGTAAGCTCTGTAATTGAAAATCATGAGGGTGTAATGTACTTCAAAGTAGCTAAAGTTGCTAGTACATTCTTTAGCAAAACCTTTCTAGTGAGAGTTAACAGCTGACTGAATTTTTTTTTTTCTTTTTCCTTTTTTATAGAGTTGGGATATGTGTAAGCTTGTTTAGGAGGGTATTGATCTTTCAGATACTGTAATGCTGTCAAGTCTGATGCTATCTGTGCACTTTGCTGGTGGTGCACTGGGGGTGGCTGTGCCTGGGTTGCTATTGTAAGCGTCATCCCCCAAAACCTGAACTCAGAATCTTCCCCAAAGTGTGTATTAACACACACACACAAACATATGAATGAACATATCAGGCCCATTCCTACCGCTATGCTAGAATAGCATAGTATAAACAGCTTCAGTATATACAGCTTCAGATATAAAGATGCTGCTGGATGATACACTGGAAAAAAAATTATTGTAACTTACTAATGGTTGAAGAAGGACTGAGTGTAGGCAGCTGTTTGATTTTTTTTTTTTTTTCCATGTCTAAGAACTCTTTGTTCTACAGACATTTGTTATGGTGTTTGGTATTTGATACATTTTAATCAAATATTTGGTATATGATGAAAAATTTCCAATACTGCCTTTCATAGCTGTTTTTGTTTTATTTTGCAAAATAGCTACAGTTCATGTATTTAAGTGTTATGCCGCTCCATGAAGCATGTTGTCTGTAAAAGCTCCTGTGATTTTTCTCAAGCAGAAAGGTGGTATATCTCTGTAATTACAGTGACAAACAGCAGTATATTGTGGATGGTAAAAATTTATATGGATTAAAGATGAGATAGGCATGTTGATGGTAGAGAAATAGGTAGGGATCTATTAAATGCAGAATCTGTTAAGACGTCCTTGAGATAGAAATGGTTTGACACTGGGATAAGATTCCACAGAAATATATCTGTTTGTCTTTTCTATTCCTGTGGTCTTGCCCAGACATCTGTTTTTTGTCATTTTTTCAAACTATTGTTCTAAGTAGATAATTTGTCTCTTCTTGTATGGCTTTACTTTTCATTTTTATTTGCAATTATTTTGCTCACACCACTTTATAAAAACACTTCTAAGCTAAGTTTGGTTCAATTTCTCCTTGGCCTGGAACCTGCAGTCACTGGGAATGAGTGAGAAGTTAGTTGCTGGAAATGCAAAAGGTATGGATGACTGAAGCTAAGCACCTGAGAACAGAGTCTTCCTGTGATGTTATACAGCTAGCAGAGAAATTGCATTTGGGAAAAATAAAAATAAAAATAAAAAAAGTTGTATTTGTATACTTAGTTATATTGAACATTAATTTCTGTTATTAAAGGACTAACTATTCTGCGGGATACAATGACCTAAGATGATGGGAAGGTAAAGTATAACAGCTTGTTTTAGAGATTCCTGTAGTAATTAAAGCAACTGACTGATTTCTTGTAGGATTAGAGAGAGTGTCATAAGATATTGGAGATACTGATATAGCATGTTTCCATTTCTTTATATATAGGCAAGAATTGCTTCTTCCTGATAGAGTGGATTGCAGTTCTATTGTTAATTAAAAGTTTCTTCTAATAGTTTATCTTGTACTTAGTTTTTTTACATAGAATGAAAAATTATCCATGTCAAGCTTTGCAAGTTTTTTGAACGGATACAAAAATACCAGAATTAAGATATCTTTATTTTACTTCTTTTCATTAAAAATATCACCACATTTTGTTCATTTTACCAGTATACTGGTATAATTACTTCAAAGAAAGCAAACAAAAACTTGTGCTAGGCTCATGGCCTGATGTGCCTTTTGTTGGTTTAAAATTAAGATCCATATCTGTCTGTAATTTTCTCAAAACTTCCACCAAAATGTCATATCAAATCTCATAGCTTTACACTGCTGAATTTAGTACTAAATAGTACCAAATATATTTGCATTATGTATATGTAGTACTAAATAGTAGTACATATAATACTTATAGTGCTACTAAATACATATAGTACTACTAAATATATGTAGTACTAAATAGTGCTAAATATATGGATTATAACAATTCTATCTCAGAAGTAATATCAGAGCTAAGTACCATTTCCATTTTGCATATGCAGCTTTTTTCAGAAGTGCTAGCTTGTAGAGGTGCAAGTCATTTCAGAAATGAAATCTTACTCATAAAATCACATGAAACATTAAAGAACATACAAAGAAGTGAAAATGGATAGTCGCCTCAGAAAAAATATAATTTTGAGTCCTGTGAACTTAAAATCTTATGAGTTTTTAAGGGTATATTACTTTGTTTTGTGAAAAGCAATTTGTTTCTTTATTCAAGATCTGGAAAAAAACAAACAAACAAACAAAACATTTTTTTTTTTGTGGTGAATTGCATGCAGCTGTTGGTTTTTATATTCACTGAACATCAATACCTTACTGCCTTGTTTTCCACTGCCTTTAAAACAGAAGAAAAGAAAACCTGAGGGTACATCTATGGTAAAGAGATGATAAAATTCTCAGTAGATCAAATATACATTTTTAAATGTGCATTACAGAATCACACAAACACAAGTACTCCAAAAAGTGATTGTAGCTAATTGAAGATACTCTTCTCAAAGATAAGGTTAAAAAATAAAATAAATTGTTACTTCCTATGTCATGTTTTACTAGTTCTATTCTTATAATGATATCCTGGCACCCAGTAAGAAATTGGAAGTTTTGAATGTTGGTCTAGTCACGTTAGGGTATTCACCCAGAAAAGTTCCTTACCACTGAGAGGAGTTAACAATCAGACAAAATTTGTAAGTAAAAATCAAGAAATAGAAATGGTAGGCCAGCCTGGGCAGCTTTTGAGAATCACAAGACATTTTCTTTGATGACATTCTCAGTTACATTAAACAGGGGCTGCAGTTTAATTTCAGTGAGAAAGCAATACATTATACTCTCGATATATATTTTAAGAAATTTAATTAAAAAGTTTGATGCACTACAAATTGCTTGTAAAGTCATTATATTGTTTCTTTCATTCTTTCCTTCCTTCTTTCTTTTTCTTTCTTTCCTTCCTTCTTTCTTTTTCTTTCTTTCTTTCTTTCTTTCTTTCTTTCTTTCTTTCTTTCTTTCTTTCTTTCTTTTTCTTTCTTTCTTTCTTTTTCTTTCTTTCTCTCTTTCTTTCTCTCTTTCTCTCTCTCTCTTTCTCTCTTTCTTTTTCTCTTTCTTTCTTTCTTTCTCTCTCTCTCTCTTTCTCTCTTTCTTTCTCTCTTTCTTTCTCTCTTTCTTTCTCTCTTTCTTTCTTTCTCTCTTTCATGTGGGGAGTTATTACATCCTTTGGACCACCTAGTAAAAATTACATACGTAGTACCAATATATCCTCCTTAGAATGGTGGTTGCAGTGCAGAATTTCTATGAGTCTAAGTAGTGTAATAGAGCAATATAAAATCCATAAAGTGGGTCAGAGTGAGCTGATGTCCTTGTTTATTCGAGATTGTCACACAAGATCTCACAGAGCGAGCTGGGGAGAAGGGGGCATCAAATCTGGTTAATGGCTGAGGAGCTCCTCAGGGTATAAGAGGATGACTCCCTGTACTTGCACTTGTGAATCAAATGCTGTTTTATCACTGAACTGAAAACCAGACAGATTCTGCACAACTAGAGCAGCTTTTTTGTTTCTAAATATTGTCTGTCTGACTCCATACAAAGTGTGTTGTGAAATGGAGTCTATTTTTCTTTTGACTTGCAGTTTAGCATAGCATCAGTGTTAATGTTTTGGTCAGTAATTGTCTGTTATTTTTTCATCTCATTTGAATTTTTCTTTCTGGGCTGAAAATGAAACAAAACAAAAGAACATAACAGTAAACAGAATCACAAACTGTGGTGGGAATTAATTTGGACAGATAAACTATGTTGTCATGTCAGAGCCATGTTATACTATTTTTATGTTTTACAAATGGACAGGTGACAGAAAATTTCCATTCTGTACTATACAGTTGCTCAGAGGGCAGAAGATAGTGATTTAAATTCAAGCATGGTTCATATAGCCAGACTCAAGTTACTCCTGAGAAAATCTTTGCATTGCCAGAAGGGCAGTTTGAATGGACGCAAATTTTCTCATCACCATGGTCTGCCATTTTGTGACACATGTGATGCATAATTACGGCTATGTCCTCGTATCAAGAGTGGACTTTAATGTCTCCATTTCAAAATAACAAATAGTCTCTTCTGTTTCTTTAGAATTATATTGCATGGAGTACATTTATATTATACAGTGTGGAACAGAAACAATACTTTTGTTGCACACATGAGGCCTAAAGCAAGTAGGCTGTTATTTGTGACTGGTGCTACAGAAATAAAGGAAATAAAATTATTAGAAGTTTGTGCTTGTGCTAAAATAACATTAAAATATATTTTTTTTCTTATTTCTTGGGAATTTCATATTGGAAATTGTGAATTAATTGTGAATTAATTTTATTAAGTGAATGTAGACTTAGTATATTGTCCAGCTAATGTCCATGAGATATGCCTATAGATAATAATGCAATAACAACATCAGCTGTCCATTGGCTGTCTTTTTCCTCACATATGCAGTGTTGGTTTCTCTGGTCTTAAATGGTTATAGATACTTTGAGGGGAGTACCATGGTAGAAAATAAAGGAAAATAAACTGAGTTTTTGATGAAATAATCCAATTGCAAACGAAACAAACCAAATATTTAGCAACAAAATATTGATGCTTAGCATTATCAGATACTGTAATATAGGCCAATCTACTGTCACAGGTACAAGCTTTCAAATGCTTCTGTGTTGAATAGCCTTACAGTTACGTCTTGCATTTCAGTCTTCCCTGCAGCTTTTTTTGTTTCGCTACTTTCCAAGGAGTTTCTTGCAATTGCACCATCCCATTCCCTACCTCTAACTGATAGTTAAAACAAATGAACAAACAAACTTATATTGGATTACAGGAGAGGATTCAGTAGTATATTTAGCCATATACAGACAAACCCTAATACTGACACAAATCTACACTAAACTTGCAGACGTATGCTTGAATTTCATGCTTTAGTGCACATATCTCAAGTGTACTGTCCTTGTTCCTTTCATTTTGAGAAGTTTTCTATGCCTTGTTTACATATGTAAAGTGAAGTGATAATGTGAATTCTTTCTCATTCTGTACCCTGGATCTGAAGATACCCATAGGGTTCAACTGTACCTCGTATCTTATAGATATAGGCTTACTTTACTTGTATATATAAGGCTTACTTTGAAATCAATAACATTATGACCAAATTAATGAAGGTGGAAAGTAAAAACGAAAAACTGAAAGGGGTAAGGAGGATTGTGGCAAAACTGGAGGCACCCAGCCTCATGCTCTCCTTACAGAACATCACACATGTGCCATGGGGCCCCGAAACAATGGTGTGACCTTTTTGTTAGTGAAATGAAGTTGACTAGTAACACTTCAGTTCCTGTGATTAGTTTTCATATGTCCTGTGAAAAAATACTTAGTTCCTATGTTGTGGTTATCTGTAGTTTAAAACTAGTCATTCAACTACATGTAGAGTGAAAGGCAGTTTTCAGGAAGGCCTTCTGATATTACAAGTTTTGGTCACGTCGTATACACTGTCAGTTGCATGCCCTATATTAAAGTGACTGAAAAAGGAATCTGGAAGACTAGAAGAGATGAGGCTTTGTAAAAATGAGCAAAGCAGAATTACAAGTGGTAGATGAGATCGTTGAGTAAAATCCATAAGTGAATGAATGGTTGTAACTTCAAAAATCAAGCTGCAAGTGCTATTTCAGGATTACTTCAGAGGATAACAGATCTTAAGGAAAATTCATAACAGCAGATAAGGTAGTCTGAAACAGGAGGGTAGTTGCTCCTCATTACCTTAATTACGTTAAAAAATAGTCAGCAAAGGTTGTACCAAATTTAAGATTGTAGGTGTGTAATACCACTGATACAGTGATGTGTATGCAAATCTAGATTGTGTGAAAGGCCAGAGATGAAAAATACTCTGCAGCAGATTTAGATTCAGAAACTGTCATGTACAAGCTAAAGTTAAATAATTCATTCTCCTCCTGCACTGGAAGGCAAAACATATTACTGAAGGATTACTGTTCACGTACAATGATATTGCCAAGTAAACCCTAGAGGGAAAGAAATGGAATTTCATTCCAGAGTGTTTCAAGCTATATTTCTTCTGTATTCAGTTGTTGAGCTAGCAAACTACCCATCCCATTGTTAAGTTGGCAAAATAATAATAGTAATAATAATAATAATAAAAGTGGTTAAAAAAATTGTGTACTTCAGATTTGGGAAGGAAAAAACTGTTTCCAGAGAGTGCTTCTGTTCTGTGCTTTTGCAGGGACAAGCTTTTCTCACTGTTTTCTCTCTGGTCATTGTGCAGGTGGTTGACCAGATCGACACACTAACATCTGACCTGCAGCTGGAGGATGAGATGACGGACAGTTCCAAAACAGACACACTTAACAGCAGCTCCAGCAGTACAACAGCTTCCAGCTTGGAGAAGGTCAAGGTGCGGGGCAGTGCTCCGCTCATCAAGCCCCCTGCACACCCCTCTGCTATCCTCACTGTGCTGCGGAAGCCAAATCCTCCCCCGCCTCCACCACGACTGACGCCTGTCAAGTGTGATGAGCCTCTGAGGCTGCCTCCTTCGGCCAACCCTGTCAAGACTAATGGTACCCTGCTGAGAAATGGGCCCAACCGCATCCCAAATGGAGATATGTGCTGTATACCGAACAGTAATTTGGACAAAGTTGCGATGCAGCCTCTAATGCATAGACCCGAGAAAGAGCGGTGTCCTCAGCCAGGAGCAAGGGAACGGGTACGATTTAATGAAAAAGTGCAGTACCACGGTTATTGCCCAGACTGTGATGTTCGGTATAACATTAAAAACAGGGAAGTGCACTTGCACAGTGAGCCTGCCCATCATGTAGGAAAGCTGCCGCATCAGTGCCATCCTCTGCCGCCTCCACCACCTCCACTGCCTCCATTTCCCCTAGAAAATGGAGGGTTGGGGATAAGTTCCAGTAACAGCTTTCCTCCTCCAAGACCTGCGACTGTGCCTCCACAAACTGCGCCAAAACCCCAGAAGACCATCTTGAGAAAATCAACCACTACAACAGTGTGATGTATGCCACCTGAAAAAACTTTTTTTTTTTTTTTTTTTCTCTATATAAACATAAATAGATAATGAGCACTTTCTACTTGAGCAATAAAAAGACCCAATGTATTACTCCCTGTGTCCAGTGAAGTGGCATGAAAATCACATGGTAAGTACTGAGAAGAGTGCTTGTTGATTTTACTTGTAGTCACTGTAAAATGTCATGGCAAAGGGTACTGAAAAACGCACAGGATTCAGCGCTTGGGCAATAAACTTCTATTGCAGTTTCATATCTGTAGCATGGTTTAAAAGACTGAAAAGAAAGTTCAGTTTGAAAATACAGATTGGTGATCTGTGACAGATTTCCAATGGACTTTGTGGAATAACTAGTGCTTCTGGGTTTGGGGAAACTTTATGTTTCTAGATAGTATGTTTTAAAATGTTATTTGATGAAGCAAAGTGGAGTGCTAGATAATAACTTTTGACTGAATTCTAGCAAAAACATTTTTCTCTGCCTGATTGCTTGAGCAAAGGCATTGTGTGTGGAGCTGTGCAATACTAGGCAATCATCAGACTTACAGGCAGCTTGATCTTTGGTAGGGAAGAAGTAATTGAAAGGTATGTTGATATTTCTTTGGAAATCCAAGCTATCTCACATTTTGTTTCTCACTTGCTCAATGTGCTGCATCCAAGGAGAAGGAAAGAGCTTTCAAGGGATCAGGGACTGTCTCACTCAGTTCCCCTCTATTTCCACTACTTCCACATGAAGAGTGGTGGTAATATTTTATCTCACTTATGTCCACTGTAGATTAAAGCAACACAGCACACTCCTGCATTTTTTACAAAGCTTTTGTCTGGTGCAAATTTATTTTTGAAGGCAAAGAAAGTTTTACCTAAGGCTTTCAGGGATATCCACTTAATTCTTGTAAGGAGCTTTGAAGTTGAAAAGCTCTGTGCAATTATGAAGCATTAATATGCAAACCAATATATTGTTCATGCTATCACATTTTGATGGTGAACCCAATTAATATTCTTACTAGATGAAAATAAGTCCTCAGTGTTTTTAATTATATTTTGAAAGAACCTTCTTTTATTCTTACAGAGAGAATTGTTGGTACCTAAAGTTAAAACCCATCCAATCAGTGAAGAAAATCTGATGATGAGTCTGTTATTTACAAAGTTGTGCCTAATTAGGCTCTTAAATGTCCCAACAGCAGATGCTATATAAAAGCAGTATTTCTTTATTATTATTATTATTTTCAGTTGAAATGTAAAACACACTCTATGGATTGATCCAGGTTGGCTTTGGTAGGGTATTATGAGAGGAAACAGATTTTTAAAATCTAAATTTCTGTTTACATGCAGTAATAGGAATTTAACTGGAAAAAATATCATCAAGCTGTACATGCAGTTTCCCTATATACACACTGCAGTAAATTTAGAGTATTTATGCCAAAATAATAATAATCATAACAAAAAATTTAACAGATTAACAGATTTAACAGATTTCAATTACCTTTGAAAACTTACACAGTGAGCAAGGATTGTATACTGTGTAAGTACTCATTTAGAGTCTAAAGCTTCAAGTCATATTACTTTCAAGCAAGGAATTCGTCTTAAATGCATACTCATGCTTTCCCTAAGTGCTCCCCATGTGCTTTTCATGATGCACCTCACGTTTTGCATTGTTTGACTACATTTAATCTTACGGGAGCCAAGTGGAGTCCTACCACCTGCAGGAGAAGGCAGTAACTTGTTGTATGTATGCATGAGATCTGTGCTGCCTAAGTTTCTGTTGCACTGATTAAGCTCATGCCCTGCCTTTTACATGGAAAATCTCTTCTAAAGTCATTGAAACAGTGTGGGGATGTATTTACACATCCACATTGCATAGCTATAGTTTTTCTCTTAAAGAGAAAACTGACCATCATGGTGATTTTATCACTACAGAGGGGAACGTATAGCAAGCCTTTTAAATGATTTAATATTTTTTTCCTTCTTAAAAGAGCTACTGCATACAAGAAATTATTGGACGTGCAAGTCAAACATTCCATATTGAATATAAAATATTTCTGTGTCATCTTAAATTTAGGAAAATAACACTGAATAATTGTAAGTGAGAGGGTATGCTGCATGGCATACTTGGCTCAGTGTTTTCCAATATAAACTAATCTGTGATAGCAGTGCACAGAATTTCTCCTCTGGGTTGTGTCCTGGGCTTGTCAGAAACTCATGAATGTGTTAGTATCTCCAAATTAAGGTACTCTGTGGATGTGCTTGGATATGCATCCAAGTTACAGTTTCATTGCAATGTTTGTTTATAGGTCTCAGCTTTGGAAATTTAAAGTGGCAGCTAACTTTCAGGATTGGCTTATGTATTCTGCTAGTCAAACCTAGGTATTTCATGTTTAGTTTTGTTCTCCTACATGTTCCATCTTTCACTTTCTCTCACTCTTTCAGAGTGTTTTCTTGTCTATTTCACCATGCCACTTTAGATGCCACTTTATTACCATTTCACGAACTGTGGAAAAAATGCTTTATGCATTTTGATAGGGGGAAAAGTACTGTGCAAAGTATACACCTTTTCAAATGTAATGCTGCTTTTGGCCAGAAACAAAAAACAAACAAACAAACAACAATAACAAGTTAGAAGTGTGAAGCTTTTTACAGCTCTTTTTATTTTATTTATTTATTTATTTATTTTCCTTTTTATTTTTTTTCAGGTAGTTTGCTAATCCAGGCTATCTTTAATGAACCAAAGTGTTCCAGGTTTTCTGTTCATCATGCTACCAGAGATGACACAATTCTTCTGTTTTAATGAGAACCTCCATGGCCTGTGTCATAGTGGGAAGTATTTTTATCAGTAGAATAATTTCACAGTATTATTTTGGCAGAATAAAATCCAGTTTAAACCAGTTAAACTTGAAAGGCATTTGAAACAATTAACTTTGAGCTTTGCAGTGCTTTCTTATGCATTAAAATGGCATAAGAAAGAATGCAATACTACATTCAACCAACAGTGATTTTTACATTTAAATTAGGAATGTAATCTCTATGAAGCATTTCTGAACACCTGTAACATAGGATGTTTCACTCCTGAGCAAAACACAATAATCTAACCAGAACCAGACAGCAGATGTCTGCCCTTGAAACTTAAATATAATATCGTTGAGATTATATTTAATGTTCTGCACAGATGTTAATACCCTGTATTTCTGTACTGAACTTTATGTATTATATACTGAAGAACTGAAAGGCCAGTAACAGAACTTTAATGCAACATTTACCATAATTTCAGAGTGCTGCTCAGCTTTGATTCCCCAATATTATTTTAATGTTTGAATTGTCTGGATCTGGACATCTCAGAGGCAAATAGAAGGAGAAGGTATTTTCTATCAATGTAATGAATGTGGCAAGCTTAGGAGGATGGAAACAAACAGTGTAAATAGCTTATTTGGTAATAATGGCATTGATTAAAAAGCAGCTAGCATATGAGTGCTTAGTAAGAAAGGAAGCACTGCAAAATCGAGTAACAATCCATCTTAAGGATCTATGGTAAGATTCCGCAAAAAGATTGCTGATCTTTTTATTGCTTGATAAAAATCACTGTTCTTCCTGCTCTCTTGTCTTCTTGAGTTGTTACACCTTACATCACAGCTTTCATTGCTCACAGAAGCAGAAGATTTCAAGTCCTCAGCCTCCTTTTTTATGATGAGATCAATATTTTATTTAAAATGTTACATGCAGTAGGTAGAGTAGAATACAGCTTTTGTTAACTTCTTAAAGATTATTTGACTAATTGATTATTAGTTTTGAAATGAACAGAGTACAGTGTGAATTCATTAATTACCAGAGGGAGCTGTGCAAGCCCTCTGGACCTGCCCATATCTCCATATTTCCATGTTCTAATTGTGGCTTTCCTTTCAGTGAAACTATGAATGGTGAATTTACATGTGGAGATAATGTCATGCTATGATTGCTACCTCTCTCAGCTGATGTATCGTTAAAGTAGTCCTTGAGTATTTGGCATATATTTACAGAGGCAGTATTTCTCATTCTTGTGTATATGCTGTGATCCATGCTTTTTCAAGGGGTAGGTGTACAAGTATATGAAAATTACTTATCCTCTGCTAAAACACTGGTGAAGATTACAGTTGTATTTCAAACTAGTAATAAAATCATCCGGTTTAGAATGATGTAAGATTGGAAAAGTGAGACAGGCACAAAGGCATGCAGTGGAAGAAGTGCCATGGTCAGCGGTGGTACACACAATGTTTAGAACACTTATACTTGGTGTTTTCTGTGTAATACATTGTAGGGCAGTGTGTGGCATATAGCACACAGTAAAATCATCCTAGTGATTCTGAATTTGTTGGCACAGACAGTGCTGCTCACAGCTGCAGTGGCAGCGGCAGCGCTAGTGCTGCTGGCTCAGCTTGCAGCAGCGCACTGTGTGCAAGCCGCAGTTCAGCCTTGTCTTTGCTGGGGAACAGTTGTGTGGTAATGGTTTATTTTGTTCAGTTTCTGTTTGCTTGTTTGTTCGTTTAATGGGGAAAAAAAAAAAAAAAAATAGCAGGGTTTTTATCTTACTGGGTTGTTTTGTGATGGAAAGAAGCCCAAAAGCGGAGAGCAAGTTTTTCCCCCATATGAATTTTGACAAAGTGTGGTAGTCCATCTTGGGATACCTCTGGGGAACATGTGCAAGTTACTGACACTCCTGATCATCAACAAGTTGACATCTGGCATTTTTTGATGTTTGGCATAACTGGACATTGAAGAGCTCTCTTACTAGTTGACACAGGAGCAGCTGGGATAAATGGGCTTAACTGTGTGTCTTCCTGCAGGAGGGTGGCCCATGCTCATGTCAACCTCTGCAAATCTGCTGCTGATCTCTGTGTTTTTACTTTTGTTCATGAATGGCAAAGTCCTGGTGCTACGTGGCATGGGAGGTTTGGTTAAGAAGTAACATTGCAGACCGTACCTGTCAGCTGAGCTGTATTACTCCAGCCACATAAGCCTAGCTTGCTATGTGTTTCATGATGCTGAATCTTTGGAAATTTTGAGTAAGTGGGGTTATTGCTATTGCTTGAAACTCAATCTTGAATCATTTTAATCATAAGAGAGCAAGAATAAAGTCAGTGACACAACTTTTCATAGAAGTGTTTATTTCCTTTCCAGTTCAGTGTTGCCATGTATGTTATTAACGCATGTTAGTCTCCTTTTGATAGTAATATCTTTTTTATAAATGTCATTGTGATTATAATATATTTATAAATCTCTATTAATATATTTTTTTATTTTTAGCCCTATTTTATTTTTACAGATACAGTGTGTGATTTTATACAGGAGTGCCAAATTAGATTGTCTTCTGTCACCGTGGAGTAGCTATCATATGCTGTAATTGTAATGGATGATCGTTTTCCCTTGGTTTCACAATTTAGAATCACAAAATCATAGAATATTTTGGATTAGAAGGGACCATAAAGACAATCTAGTTCCAACTCTTTTGCCATGGGCAGGGACACCTCCCACTAGACCAGTTTGCTCAAACCCCCATCCAGCCTGGCACTGAACACTTCCAGGGATGAGGCATCCACAGCTTCTCTGGGCAACCTTTTCCAGTGCCTCACAACCTTCTGAGTGAATAATTTCTTCTTAATATCTAATCTAAATATACCCTTTTTATTTTAAAGCCTTTACTTTTTCTCCTATCACTGGACTCACTGACAAAGAGTCCCTCTCCAGTTTTCCTGTTGGACCCCTGTAAGTATTGCTGTGTAGGCTTCTATGAGGTCTTGCTGAAGCCTTCTCTTTTCCAGTCTGAACAACCCTTACTCCCTCAGCCTGTCTTCACAGGAGAGGTGTTCTATCCCTCTGATCATCTTTGTGGCCCTCCTCTGGGCTCATTCTAATAGGTGCACATCCTTCTTGTGCTGGTGTCCCCACAGCTGAATGCAGTTCTCCAGGTGGGGTCTCACAAGAGAAGAATAGAGGCGGAGAATCCCTTCCATCAACTTTCTAGCCATGCTCCTTTTGATGCAGCCCAGCATACAGTTGACTTTCTGGGCTGCAAGCGCACATTGATGGTTCATGTTAAGCTTCTCATCAACCAATAACCCTCCTCAGAGCTGCTCTCAATCCATTCTCCACCCAGCCTGTATTTGTGCTTGGGATTGCCCCAGTCCAGATGTAGGACCTTGCATTTGGCCTTGTTGAACCTCAAGAGATTTGCACAGGCCCACCTTTCCAGCCTGTCCAGGCCCCTCTGAAAGGCATCCCTTCCCTCCAGTGCATTGACCGTACCACAAATCTTGGTTTCATTGGCAAACTTACTGAGGGCGCACTCAGTTCCACTGTCCGTGTCACTGACAAGGAAGTTAAATAGCTCTGGTCCTGATACTGACCCCCAAGGAACACCATTTGTTACTGATCTGCACCTGGACATTGAACACAACTCTTTGAGTGCAACCATCCAACCAATTTCTTATCCACTGAGTGGTCCATCCTTCAAATCCATGTCTCTCTAATTTAAAGACAAGGATATAATGTAGGATAGTGTCAAATGCACAAGATCAGGTAGATGGTGTTGGTTGTTCTTCCCTTATCTACCAATGCTGTAAGCCCATCATAGAAGACCACCAAGTTACAACATGATTATGTAATTCAAATTTGTAAAGTTAATTTTGGGCCTCTGACACACACGAGCCAAATCACTGTGTTCAGTGGTCACTGAGAAGAACTAAATCTGACACCAATGTATGTTCACGTCTGAACCAAACGCACTTTTCTTTGCACACTCTTTGGAAAAAAAAAAAAAAAGAAAAAAAAAAAGAAAAAAAAAGAAAAAAAAGGTTGCAGAATCTTCTGTTATTACATAAAAAAAATGTACATTGGCACACTGTAAGTACATTCTAGTTTCATCCTACTTCATAAAAAAACAGTCCAAGTGACATTGCCAACATTAGTAAACATTAGATTTTCAAATATTTGTAAATTAAATATCAGGAGATAATGATTAGTTGAAGGTAATGTGAAGTAAAAGAAAAACCTCACTGATCTTCACAATTTCAAGTATTTACCCTTGAAAACTACAGAACAGTTCTTTCAAAATAGTGTATAAAAACTCGTATATGAGGAAATTTTACAATGCATCAGTCCATACTGATGAAATGTAAGAAGGAAATGAACTGGATACATTCTCTCGGCTTATCCATATCTGTGTGGACTAGCTTCCTCATACCATGTTATTAAACTAGTCCAGCTGAATCAGTACCAAAAAACAAAAACAAAAACAAAAACAAAAACAAAAACAAAAAAAACAGATAAAATGTTTTTCCTTTACATTATGTATTTACTTATTTTTTTTAATTGATTATAAGCCATTGTGAACCTTTATCTATCTATCTATCTACCTACCTATTTATTTAAAGTGGAGACATGCACATGTTGGTGGAATGTCTGTAGAGCAGAGGGAGCGCGGTGTGTAGTGCAGGCAGAATTGGAAATAAAAGAGCCAAACTGTCCAGTGCAGGCTAGGAACATTAAAGTTGACTTCTACTTGAAAGCTGGTTCATTTTTTTCCAGAAGTTTTGAAGTTTATTGTTTTTAAGACTTGTTCTTAAATAAATCTGCTGATACCTTAATTTGTACTGCTTTACCTAGAAAGTGTTTGAGATGCTTATCACTTTTTACCTCGATGACTAAACAAAGGATTAAAAGTCACTTTTGCTATTTAGGATATAGCTGAGAAATAATGGTGATACCCTCATTAAAAGCCTGTTTCTGTGGTAGAACTAAAAGAAACAGGCTGAAACACGCTGCCCAGGGAGGTTGTGGAGTCCCCTTCTCTGGAGAGACTCAGGGCCCGTCTGGACACCTACCTAGGCAACCTGCTCTAAGGAACCTGCTTTGGCAGGGGGATTGGACCCGATGATCTTTCAAGGTCCCTTCCAACCCTTACAATTCTGGGATTCTGTGAATGTGGAGCCCAGTAATGAATGCATAGAAAACAGGAGATTTAATTACACATAGTAAATAAAAATGTGGGTAAGTGCTTTAAATGCTGTCCAATGGGAGAGGAAGAGGATAAATGGAAAAGAAGATAGTAATGTTATAGTAAGTTTCTTATCTCTGGTACAACATGAAACTAGGTATGATGCATAGCTGCAATGCCCATGAGAAGCACTGGCAGGCAACAACAAAATTCTTACTGGACTGACTGTGTTCTTAGCCTTGCAGCATTTCTGGACCCGAAGCTAAATCAGATTTATAAGGCACATTATGTCTCAATATCCCTTGCCAGACAGGTCTGCAGGTCCGTATAATATGAGAGCAGTGCCCAAATGCACTACAGAAGACAAAAACCCTGTAATTTGCTCAACTCGGGGTTTAATTCTATCAGAACTGTAAAGCGTTTAGGTTAGTCTGAAAGTTTAGCTTTTTGTACCCTTCATATTTTTTTCTTTCCTGCTTTCCCCTTTCTTTCTTCATAAATGTAATGAGTGAGAGAATGGCATGAAGTTCACCTCTGTTTAGTTTAATTTAATGTTGATCAATATTATTAAGTTTATCAGGTATGTCGGTAAGAATGTTTACAAAGGGTATTCAGATACTGTCTGTTCACTTCTAGCTGGAAGCATACCTATCATCAACAGTCAGTGACATAAACTGAATAAAGGGAGTGAACAATTTACCTTCTGTCCCTTAGCATGCATTGACTGGTAATGGACTGCCAATTTCACTCTAAGAGCTATCACTGAATTTAATTCTAAGCAGATGATTGAAACTAGGTCTTTCTGGTTATCACAAATTGAAGTGTTGCATTTCACAGACTGAAGTTCCGCTTGATGCGTCTGTCACATTAAAAGATTCACATCTTTATGGTCAGTGCTTTTCATCCTAAATATTCAGAATAAAGATTCTGACACTGGCCCTCACACTTGAATGATGGAGTAGTGGGAGAGAAAGGGCATCTTTTACGACCTCTTACTGAAACATAAAAAGCTTTCCATCAGAAACCTATGTAGTTCCAACAGGCATGGCTTTCTGGAGTCTGATTTTAGCCTGAAAACTGAAGAGCCAAAGTTCCCAGGGGCTCTAAAATTCGCTCCAAAGTATTGCTAGCTCAAGAGGTCTGTTATTGCTAATAGTAGTAAATTTTTGAAAAGATTGAAAGAAAACAAACCACTTCTTTTCTGAATCAATTTTAAAGTTATTTTTGTTTCCATGAATTTTGTAATAATTCTTCATTGTTCTAAAGTGAAAGAAAACATTTATAATGTTATAATTCCATACCAATACAAATACTCCTAGCTCTTGTCCAGTGAAGTTTTCTAGGCAGCATATGCCGTGGGCAAGAAAATTTTACAGAAGGACTCGAAAAACTGCCTTGTGTGTTTGCTTAGTGAAGCACAGGATTGCTTGCTATTCTCACACCAGTCCTTATTTCCCCAATGTACATTTACAGGATGTGGTACACAAACTTGGAACTGTAATTTTGTTTTGTACTGGAAATCAACCCTTCATTGTTTTTTCACCCTTTTCCAAAAAGCAATAGTATTTGATGTATGTCTAATGCCAAGCAGCAAAATGTGAGAAAGAAAGCTTTGTGTACTCCAAATATCCAAATATATGATTATCAAATATCTCTTAAAATATCTGAGATATATTTTCACTGCAGTAAGTGAAGACATCTCCAGACAGTAAGTGAACATCTCCATTTTTCTATCGTGTTTACTAGTCCAGAACACATCTTTCAAAGAGGATTTATTCATAGATCACAACCATTGCAAATATATACTGGATACCATATACTAGTATATAGCATGTAGTACCTAGTATATATAGTGTATATATTTAGTATATATAATATATAAATAGTATAGTATATATAGTTTAGTATATAGTATATACCATATATTCTATACCATACTATATATTATATACTACAGAGTATATATACTACATAGTATATATATATATATACATTATCATAGTATATATACTATGTATAGTATATATATAGTATATATAGTGTATATATATTATAT
>CM021797.1:64255811-64328967 GCA_011076525.1 Nettapus auritus | reverse complement strand
TCCGTTAGGATTGAGGGAGAAACTAAAATCAAGCCATAATACTGATAGATATTTTCTGCTTATCAGACAAACAGTTTATTCTGGATCTGTTTTGAAAATATATCACAAGCAAAATCAAGTAAGCTTAGTGTATTAACTTCACGTAGTTATATTTTTCACTTAATGTTACTTAATATTTAAAAGACTAAGATGAAAGGATATAAAGCACAATAAATAAGATTTTCTCAGAAACTTTCAGCCTTCTTTAGGTTTGGTTATGAAATTATATAATATATCCTCATATCCTATACACTCTTATTTGTGGTGCAATAACAAAGGACCTTCAAAACTACAGCTGCTTCTTCCCTTTCTGAAGAAGGGATCTGACATCAAATTTGCTTTAAAATTTTTCAGTATGTGGCTGACTGATCATCACCAGGTGATACACAAATCCCCTAATTACGAGCAAAACAAAACTTGTGATACTGGGTTGCAGTCAAATGCAGTTAAGTGCTGGAGAAGATGCTACAGTAGAAACTAAGTTTATAAATGGTATTATATTGCTGCTGTAGTTAATCAGTGTAGATGTAATATGTGGGTGGAGAAATTAGTAATGAGTATAGTCTTCCTCACTGCTTTTTCAAAGGCTGATAGCAAATGAGAGTGTGAACACCTGGAGTCAACATGCAACCACATAGAAAAAGAGTGTAAGTAGCAGTGGGAGCTGAAGGAATGTTGAGGAAGATTTTAAGAGATGGGTGAGGAGAAGTACATTTTTCCTCTCCTTTTTTCCCCAACAGGGTACTAACAAAGGCAAGATCTCAGCCATTTGCTGTACAGAACAGTTCATGTACCAAAGGCTGGAACTGGTATTTAGTGGTTCATTTTACTGCTTGGTTTCTTGGTCTGGATCCAATTTATTGCAGTAACTTGCTTATAACTAACCATCTGTTTCATGTTATGTACAACAACAAAAAGTTTGTTTGTCCTCTTTGGAGAACTTTTTGGTCATTTGTCATTATTTATTCATACCTTTCTAAACCCAAAAGCTTACAGTGTGCAAAAGACTTGATTTATGGAAAAAAAAAAAAAAAAAAGAATTTTTGCCTACTCACTTTTCATCATTTTTTCTTACTGTCAGAGAGTGATTTGGCAGCCTGAAATGTACAGGTGCTACATTCATTTTACATTAGAAGCTTTTCTCAACATGTACAGTAGCAGGCATTTTGGCATACTAGTGAAATTTTAAATTTGTTTTCTTTTCCCCAGCTATTATGGCATGACTGTGTTTACATTCAAGCAAATATTTAAATGCAGCTGGCAAAATATTAGAAACGTAGGGAAAATATTTTATTGGTCAAGGTTTCAAAATAAGAGACTTCTTTCCTGGCTCATCATTTTAGAATACTGCTTTAGTAATTCATTTATAAAAGCCAAAGCTTCAGCTTGAATAGAAGAACTTGCTACTGTTTCAAACATGAAAAATTTAAAATAATCTAATTTGTAAAAAATTGTTAAAATTGTTAGAATTGTTAAAATCAAGCCATGACTTTGCAGGGTTGAAAAACCCTCCTTTGGACAGGATGAATAAGAAAGATAAAGAGTCCAGGGAAAGAATGACTCCCAGTGAAGTGGCATATGCAAGTGGCTTCATCACAAAATTTCTTTCCTGCAGGCCGCTTTGTATATGGGATCATTTGTTGTTTTTCTTTTGAACACATAAGGAATGGGCAGAGAACATTTGCTTTAGCAAAAGAAGCACAGCTTCATATGTTTGCTGTTGGTTTTTGTTTGTTTGTATGCCTATGATACCTGTAAGTCCATGTGGCTGACTGGGAAATTTTTCTTCTGAGTTTTTGTGACAAACAGAACCACGGGTTTCCTTTTCCCTGGAAAAAAAAGGAAACCTGTGGTTATGTTGCTATATTTCTAGTAATAATCCATTGCTGGAATTTCAAATAAAAGATGTGTAGCATAGAATAGGTAACCTTTGTAAAAAGCCATAGATGTGGTCCTGGGAGAAAATTAAAATTATAGGAGAACTACAGTTGCATCTCACAGAATATGACAGTTAAGAGGAAATTGCATTGAAATGTCATTTTAAATAGCTTAGACAGAAATTAACCCTCTGAACAGACAAGGCCAAAACCATCCATAGAGCCAGTAGCTATACTAGTTGCATCAGGGATAAATCTGGTCCACTGTTCTGATGATAGGATATGGAGCTTGAAAAGGGCATGAAAAAAGATGAATTGGAAACAGATGTCAGAAAACGTTTTTAGAATCATGCACTTATGAAGTAGCTACTGGGCAAAGCAGTTGAAGGAAAACACAAGGGGACAAAAAGCAGGGGGCTGGGGGGGGGGAGGCCAGGGAGAGAAATTTGATATCTCTCAGTAGCTTCTTCAGATGAAAAAAAAAATGTATGTAGGTGCAGTCTGATACCCATAATAGTTCCTTCTATTCACTGCAACATTGAGGTGTAAATTGGCAAAATTGAAACCCATTTAATTTAATTTAATTTAATTTTTCTTAAAGTCTTGCTTTGTGTATCAGTCGAATTACAGCAATTACTTAAAACGTTGAGCATGTGCCAGGTTATTAAGATTAGGGAAGTCATTTCATAACCACTTATTGTAACTGCAGTTTGAGGAAGACTGCTCAGAGGACTTCAGGGAAACTAACTGCTTATCTAGCATATCAGGCCAAAGCAAGCCTCCAATGCCAGGAGACAGGTTATAGGATTACTTCTAAGGTGCACTTATCAATGACTAGAGTCAATAATGCATCTCATGTTGATACTTCCTAACATAAGGCCATCAGAAGAGTGGTATAAATGTGTATCCAGCTTTTGAGTCATAGGTATGAATCAAACATTCAAATCTGTAGTGTGGAACTTTCCACAGGCAAACTGAAAAAAAAAGAAAAAAAAAGAAAAAAAAAAAAAAAAAAAAAACAGCAGGAGGAAGGAGCCTCACTGCATTGAGGAGATCTTCCTTGTCTTCATGGGAGACAGTCTGTATAGCATATGTGCCTTCCTGAGCACATGAATCTGTAGAACACACATCTGTGTATGTGTGAAGACATGTTATATTCCTTGGGAAATTATAGATATGGAAATAGTAGGTTTTAATTTACACACACAACACACATGTATAACGCACAGGTGTACCTTAAAAGGCAAAGGAGGATTTTTTTGAGAGAACCTCTGCACTATGTGCTCAAATGTTGCAGTGATACATAGCAGATTCTGCAGAATGGTTACATGCATTTTATACCTGTATTTCTAGAGATCTGCTGAAAGCAAGGCTAAGTGACATTACTATCTGTTCCATTACTGTTCTGAAGACACAGGGACTTGTTCAGTTATTTCTTGTTTTCACATTGGTTTGGGTGCTTTCTTTCATGCTAACCTGTATAGGCTATACTGTCTGTAAACATTACATGAAATGATTTTTTTAAATGTATTTTTTATATAATGGTTCTGATTTGCATCTGACTCTAGACTTAAAATAGTATTGTCTGTATCCAAATCTTATGCCATTTAAATAATTTTATAATAATCTAGTAGAAAGGTAAACAATCACAAAAATACATCAGGAATTTTCTACAGGGAAAAACAAACAAACAAACAAACAAACAAAAAAACCTTCAGAATGATGTATTGATCCTAGGGTTCTTTCATAGTGCCAGTGACCAGATGTATGAATATATCACATGTATTCTCAGGTTTGTATTTAGTTGCAGGTCTGTCTGTGTAAAAATTAGAAGCACTAATCCCTGGGAAATTGAAACTTACACAGTTCCATGGTATTTTGAAAAACTCTTTGTTAACAGGCAAACATATAAACTTGACAGGAGCTGCTTGTCTGCTTAGCTGGTTGCACTTAACATTTGAATTGCAAGACTGATTGGTGTAAGCACAAATAGGTATCAGATAACCAAGAATGCAATATGACTGAGCTGAGATTTCTACTTTTCATTAGACAGAGAAAATGACATTTTGATCATTAAAATAGCAAAACTGACAACATTCAGTGAAATAGCACAAATGATTTGAATTTTTCAAAGCTGTAAATAATCTGGAAGTAAAATCCTGCTGCCTTTTCCACTTCCAGAGGAAATAAGGCCAAAAATGCCAGATGTTCTGTGTTTGTATTTGTGTCATTTTTCAAACATGCTATCCCAACTTTGATGATACTGATGAAAACTGGCCCTTCTTACCTATGAAACTTTAGGCATTTACTGTTACCATTGTTTGATTTTCTTCCCAGAAAAACTTATTCTGGAAGCTTATTATGGGCCAACTGTTCACTGCTTTATTTGTTTTCCCCAAAAATACCTCTCAAGAAAGGACTGTGAAAAGTGTTAATGTTTCCTTTTTTACAATGGATTCATACTACTGAAGTGCAAATAATCACAGGTATAATCACAGATTCTATGTTTTAGACATAGGTGAAACCTTATGTCAGATAAATCAGGTGAATATTTTACAAAGATGACATTGTTATTTGCTTTTTTAAGTTTAATTCATTGAAGGGAAGTTTGTTTTATTTCATTTTTTTCCTGGAAATTGTTATGTAGCAATATATAAAAACAATGTGCCAAGTTGGAGGCTGATAAATTAATCCATAATTATTTTGTTGTTGTTGCTGGTGGTGGTTTTGTTTTTGTTTTCCAAAATATTACATAGTTAAAAGTGCAACCATAATGGAATTGCAGTTGACCCACCATGAATCATACTAAAAATGTAATTTAATTCTATAATAATTGCAGTTTCAAATCTACATGCTAGTCTATCTTCCATAAGTAATATTTTATATTCACTCTGCTCAGAAGTAAATGTTGCCCAAGGTTTGAAGCTTCAAATAACTGTGCCCTGCTATTTTTAATCACACTTTGGACAGAAGGTCTTTCATCATGAAGGTCCTTTCCACTGTAGAATCTGCCATAAGTTTTAAGCAGTTGCCTTTATGTTAGATAAGGCTGTAGTTCAAGGCAACCTGTTTATTATAAACCTGTAACCAAATTCAGCACTGGCAGAGGCAGGCAAATTTCACAAGAGTAAGCATGACCATTTATATGAATGGTGGTTTTGGTCCATTAAAATTCGGTCCATGAGACTATCAGCTTCCCAAAAAAACAAGTTCCATAGCTCTCTTACCATATGATGGAAAAGTTTCTTTGAGCTCTCAAAGATTAATTACTGAATTTTCCCTCAAGTTATGGTACATCCTATCAATTGTTCACTAAAACTTTTTTTAAAAAAGGTGTTGCTTTTAGATATTTTTTATGCCTGCTCTTTTTTAAAAAATAAATAAATAAATAAAATCAGAGGCTTAATGTAAAACTTTCCACTGCCAGCTCTAGAAATGACAATGAATCCTATTCAAAATTGTACTTTTGGGCCATATTTAATCTTCAGTAGAGCAAAATACTACAAAAATTGCACTTTTACAGTGAAAATGAATGACAACATCAGAAGAACATAAATAAACTGATTATTCCATTCTGTTTGTGACAGGAGTCTCAGTGTACAGTTTTTAAAACCTAGGGTTTCTCAAGGACAATTATTCAATTATATTTTGAAAATGCATGCATTCTTTATAGGCTCTGTGTGGAAAAGCTTACATAATAATTAGGAAAAGGGGCCCAAATTTTACTGTTGAGGGATGTGGTAGTAAGGTTTTTAAAAATTTTACATAATAAATTAAGTATTTATTTAAACTAGATACCTTCAAGTAACATATTTCAAAATATTTGTGACAATGCATTTGAAATGTGAATATTTAAATTTTTACTATGCTGTCTGTTTTAACAGAAAGATTTCCTAAACGGAGCTGTCAAAAGGAATAATCTTCTCCTATTTAAAAAAAAAAAAAAAAAAAAAAAAATCTCAAACCTGCAGCATAGTTCCTAAATTTGAAGCACAGAAGTTTGCAAGTATCTCATTAAACTCCATTAAGGGTTCTGCACTCTGTATTTCACCATAAAGTCATTGGGCACTGAGCTCTTCCTCGGAGGATCTGGTGTCTAACAGCAAATGTATAAGGTAACCTGCTGCTTTTTCCTGACAAAAATTATTTTGTCAGGAAATTCTGTGATGGATTCTTCTCTAAAATAAAATGACTTACCAAAGTCATAGTACCAAGGTAGTACACAAAAATTGGTGGTGATAAAGGAGATAGACTTACACCACAGACATTTCCAAGAACAGTTTCAAGAATAACTTTCTATTTAAAGCTGTACATAAATTGCTAGGAAACAATATTGTGATATTGTGAAGAAAACTTATTTTTGCCATATTTTTGATATGGAATATATTTCTGCTTGCAAAGATTACTTCTGCTTGTGGTTATTTGTTTTTGTTTTTCCTTCTAAACACAAATTAAGTATTTATGTTTAAATTCACAACCTGCGGAAGGAGAAAATTTCCATAAAAGGGAAGAAGAACAACATAGTGATCTGTGGATAGACAAACCATGGAGGATGGGTAGAAAATAGGCATCATTAAAATGAAAAACTAAAATTTTGTATGTTTTAACTGTGTCTGATGGCAGGTAAAACTTGAGTTTGATCATTAGTAATTTTAGCATGGACAGAGAAGGTACCAAATAAGAAGGATACTTGCTATCATAGACAAACTGAAAAGCAGTGTTTCCAGTATATTCCTTAATCAACAGAGACATTTTCCCATCAATCTAAAGCAGAATAGTCTGACTCTAGACATCTGTGGAAAGTAGAAGAAAATGATTTGTTTCCCAGTGCTTTTTACAAAAATTAGTTTATAGAAACGTAACTGTCTAACACAGTTCGAATTCATTGGGCAAAATAAACTATTTTAAAACACAGCAGAGTGTTTAAAACTGACAGAATGAGTATCCAAAGATGAGCATGATTAACTTAAAACTTACAGAATGAGTACCCAAAGATGAGCATAATTAACCATCAACTTGCAACCATACAATCTTTTCCAGCATATCCTTTAATGTAGGGGAATGGATGAACACATATGTAATCCGAATGAATGCATATAATAATATGCATTTCAGCCATTTTGTGGCTGGAAAATGTACAATGACTCTAGATGTTCTCAGTAGCCAAATTTTAACATCCACTGTGTGCTATTATGTGTCAGAAGCCTGTGCTACACCCTTAATATCATTTAGATCAGTCATATTATACAAAAGCTGAAATTCTGAGACTCCTTTTCCCTCCCCTTCTCCCCTCCCCACTTCCTCCTCCCCCTCCCCCTCACTTCATACTACATTCAAAATCTTTTTTGGGGGGGGGAATACAGTAGACTTAGGAAGTTTGTTTCAGATTGCTTTTTCAATTCATTCTTTTATTTTGTAATTACTGAGTTAATGATATCCAGACATCTGAAGATTTTGAAGAGATATTTATTCAAGCATCAGAAAACATAAGTATTTATTGGTATTTCTTATGCTGAGTGCTTGTAAGCACTAGAGGTAGATACTCAGAGTGCTGGGTGTTATAGATCCCTGGGAAAATTAAAAACTCTGGGACAAGGCCCAGAGCAACCTGGTCTAAGTGTAAAGTCTGCTTGCCTTGGATTGGAATCTACTGGACTCTTTCCAGTTAAGGTTTTCTGTGATTTTATTAACTCAAATTGTTGGCTGGATGTAACTAAAATAATATGAAGAAATTGGCTTAGAAAGTTACTGCTTATACAGCATCCATCAACATGTGGAGTTCTACTAATGGACAAATACTGATAAAAATAAGTAGTTTAATCATGAAATTGTCTACAGAAGACATAAGATTGAGATGATTAATATTTAATTTCTAAACCATGTGTTAAGCCTGGTTGTGCTCAGAGGTTAGTGTACAGTGAAAGGTAGGTATTAATGCATATTTAGGCCTTGAGCTAGTTCAGATTTAGCAATCTGGAGAAATCTATATTAGAATTCTCTCATGCATGCAGTGGTTCTGAACGGTTTGATTTTCACTTTCTTGAGTTACTTGAAATGTGGCGAGTATTATATTTCTGTGAGTGTGAATTTGTCAGAATTCATGCTAACATAGTGATAAGGACATGAAATAATATTTTTAAACTGAAAAAGGATAGATTTAGATTATATATTATGAAAAAAATATTTACTCAGAGGGTGCTGAGGCTCTAGAACAGGTTTCCCAGAGAAGTTGTGGATGCCCCATCCCTGGTGTTGTTCAAGGCCAGGCTGGATGGCAGTTTGGGCAAACGGGTCTAGTGGGAGGTGTCCGGGCTCATGGCAGGGTGGGTTGGAACTGGATGGTCTTTAAGGTCCCTTCCAATCCAACCATTCTATGATTCTAAGAATTTCCCTCATTGCAGACTATGTTTCAGTCTTTCTTAACACTGATTGTTATCTGAAGTCAAGTATAGCACAATTCTTTTTCCTGCTGTAAGGATATCTGGTCTAATTGTATGTCTGTTCCTTCAGGCAGTTCACTGAATTCTTTCCTTAGGTGATTCAATCCTCCCATCACCAAGTACATTCTTAATTTTATTGTTTCGTCAATTGAAATGAAAAACACTGTACTGCTATATCATTTGCACCATATGTGCTGTTGTTTACAGTCTGAGAGGAGTATAACCATCAGAATTTTCATTAATTTTAGTTAATTACATTATCAGTGGTATTATAATTTAACATTCATTTATTTCCTTGAGTTTTACCACATAATATCTTCAATCATAATCATGCCGTTCTTTCCATTCCTTAACACGCAGGCATAAAAATGTGCCAGTATTGGTAGATGTTTACAGTGTACTGTTGTACTGGGTCTGGCTGGGATATTAACTTTCCCTGCAGCAGCCCCTACAGTGCCACGCTCTGCACTTGGAGCTAGAACAGCGGTGTTATCACACTAGTGTTGTGTCTGCTGCTGAGAAGTGCTGGCAAAGTATCAGGACTTTCTCTAACCCTCCTGGGGGGTGGGCAAAAAAATGAGAAAGAAACATCACCAGGGTAGGTGAAACATCACCAGGACCTAAACCAACCAAAGAGATATTCCATACCATATGATGTCACACTCAGCAACAAAAGGTGGAAAAAGAAGGAAGAGGGGAGGGGTGGGCTTTTGTTGTGAAAACGTCTGTCCTCCTCACGAACACTGACTACGTGCGTTGAGGCCCTGCTTCAAGGACATGGTCAGGCATCGCTCATTTGTGGGAAGTAGAGAATAATTTCTTTCCTCTGCATTTCCACATAGCCTTTACTTGTTTTGTTTTTGCTGATCCCTTTCCCCCTCCCTTTCCCCTTTCCCTTTTTCCCTTTAGCTGAATTGTTAATATTTCCCTTTAACTGAATTATCCTTATCTCAACCTGTGAGTTGTTCTTTCCTTTATTTCCTCCCCTCCTCATCTGAGGAGTGGGAGTGAGAGAGCAGTTGTTGTGTTCAGCTGCCCAGAATTCATAACATCAGTAATGTAATGAGTTAGTGACTGGGAGATGGGTACTACTTAGGAAGTAACTTGTTCTAAAAGGTGCCTTTTTTTTTTTTTTTTTCTGGATTACATTTTTGCCAATAAGAAACATTTCCTTTTATTTGTATGAATAATCATATTATTAAATCATAGTAATTTCATTTCTAAAGTAACAGCAGATGTGTCCTGGTTTTAGTTAGGATAGAGTTAATTTTCCTCCCAGTAGTTGGTAGGGTGCTATGTTTTGGATTTAGGATGAGACTAATGTAAATAACACGCTGATGTTTTAATTGTTGCAGAGCAGTGCTTACACTAAGCAAATGATTTTTCAGCTTCTTGCTCTGTCCTGCCAGGCTGGGGGTGCAGCAAGAGCTGGGAAGGGGCAGAGCCAGGACAGCTGACCCAAACTGACCAAAGGAGTATTCCATACCATCTGACATCATGCTAAACAATATATAGGGGTGACTAGCCAGGGTGGGGGGGCTGGCTGCTCGGGGATAGACTGGGCATTGGTCAGCGGGTGGTGAGCAATTGCATTGTGTATCACTTGTTCTGTACATATTATTATTATTATTATTATTTTATTTTCTGTCCTAATAAAGTGTCTCTATCTCAACCCATAGGTTTCAGTTTTTCCTGTTTCTCTACCCCATCCCAGAGAGGGAGGTGGGAGGGTGAGTGAAAGGCTGTGTGGTGTTTAGATGCCAGCTGGGTTAAACCGCAACAAGATGCCATAGGTATATCCTGTGGGATAATTTTTCATGGAAGTATTCATTTACTTTCCAGTGTTATTTGCCTCACATGGTGAAAAACACAAGCGCATAAGATAAGCCCAAAGCCAAGTCATAAAATGCTCAGGTTAGGTAAAAAGTTGTGAGTTGTGAATTAATGACTATAAACAGCAGCTCAGGTGCTTTACATGTACAGATGCAAATAGGTGGAAATTATGTGAAATTCTCAATTGCTTCCCAACTCTCATACTGCCATACCATGATTGACGTGAAGCCTACTTTGTGATTCCTTCCCTAAGCTAGAATCCTTTTTCAGGGGTTCAGTTACCTGGAAAACTTATCCAAAGAAACACCTGAGGCAAAGATTATCTGGTATTTTATATTGCTGCCATCTGTAAGAGTGTGTTTGTTTATTTACTTGTCTGTTTAGTTATTTATTAGCAGTTCATCCGATCTAGGAGAAGTATCCAGCAGGGAAAGTTTAGTTGCCATCCTATATTGCTATATTCAGAAAAGTCTGTCATGTACAAGAACTGTTTATCTTCCACGTGTCTTGCAAATGCTGGAGAAATTACCACTCTAAAGCAGGCAAGAAGAATGCAAAATGAGGAAGCAGTGCTATGGATGGCTTGGGTTTAAACTCAATAATGAGACTGCTGAGTTGTCCTGTTTAGTTTTGTGGGGTAAATTGCAGTGACTGTTAGGGCATTTTGTGTGTTTGTGTGACAGCTGATATAGCTTCTCTGTTTTTATTTTACTTTTGGGGCACTGTGCAGGTACTGTAGGTACAGCAAAGAACGAGGAAAGATTGTGCCTCCAGGGACAAGAGGGAAGGGTGCCGCAGAATGAAACATTTGGGCAATGTGGAGTAGAAATTTTGGAATGGGCAGAAAACATATAGTGCTATGACACTGGTGGTTTCCAAGAACCATTTATTGGGGGGGAAAAAAAAAAAAAAAAAAAAAAAAAGACTCTTTAAGGGTTGTTGAATACTATGAAGTCACTGGAAAGGCTGAATACAGAGCAAGAGTCTGGAGGGATATACAATGAGAGATTTGTTAAAATCCATTTTCATTTTTATCCAGTCTCGCACTATGCCTTTTTTCTATATGTTACCTTATTCCAGGAGCCCTGCTGAAACTTAAAAATTGAAAGACCTGTGGTATTTGAAACATACTCAGTTTTAAGGAAGAATCTTTCAGATCCACCTGAAAACTTTATCCTATTTAAGGTCCTGAGGGAGCATTTTTGCTTATAATTTCTCTGCTAGGGTAGCTGTCAAGTATCCTTTTGGATAGCACAGTATCAGATTAGAAATGAGAAGGGAGCAAGTCTGTTTTTAGTACAAAATTTATTTATTTGTTTACAATCCTCTCACTGGAATCCTTCCATCACCTGCAGTGAGTCATTAGTTGCATTCATGCTCTCTCTTCCTCAATGACTCATGCATTATTTTCTGCAAAAATTGCATAGTGTCAGCAAAAGGAATGGGGAAAATCCCACACTAAAGAGTAATTTGTAATTGGTGATCATTTTGCTCTTGTAAATAGATGACGGGGGTTAAAATCCACTCACACAAGGGAAATGAAAATTGCATTTCTCACTACTAGATTAATACTTTAAAATCTGTTTCCATCTATTCTATCCTCTCACAGAATCACAGAATCACAGAATTTCTAGGTTGGAAGAGACCTCAAGATCACCGAGTCCAACCTCTGACCTAACACTAACAGTCCCCACTAAACCATATCCCTAAGCTCTACATCTAAACGTCTTTTAAAGACCTCCAGGGATGGTGACTCCACCACTTCCCTGGGCAGCGCGTTCCAATGTCTAACAACCCTTTCGGTAAAGAAGTTCTTCCTAAGATCCAACCTAAAATTCCCCTGGTGCAACTTAAGCCCATTCCCCCTCGTCCTGTCACCCGACACGTGGGAGAACAGACCAACCCCCACCTCGCTACAGCCTCCTTTGAGGTACCTGTAGAGAGCGATAAGGTCACCCCTGAGCCTCCTTTTCTCCAGGCTGAACAATCCCAGCTCCCTCAGCCGCTCCTCGTAGGACTTGTTCTCCAGGCCCCTCACCAGCTTCGTCGCCCTTCTCTGAACTCGCTCAAGCACCTCCATGTCCTTCTTGTAGCGAGGAGCCCAAAACTGAACACAGTATTCGAGGTGCGGCCTCACCAGAGCCGAGTACAGAGGGACAATCACCTCCCTAGCCCTGCTGGTCACACTGTTTCTTATACAGGCCAGGATGCTGTTGGCCTTCATGGCCACCTGAGCACACTGCTGGCTCATATTCAGCCGACTATCAACCATCACTCCCAGGTCCTTCTCTGCCTGGCAGCTCTCCAACCACTCATCTCCCAGCCTGTAGCTCTGCTTGGGGTTATTGCGGCCCAGGTGGAGGACCCAGCACTTGGCCTTGTTGAACTTCATGCAGTTGACCTCAGCCCATCGGTGCAGCCTATCCAGATCCTCCTGCAGAGCCTTCCTACCCTCGAGCAGGTTGACACACGCACCTAACTTGGTGTCATCTGCAAACTTACTGAGGGTGCACTCGATCCCCTCATCCAGATCATTGATGAAGATATTAAAGAGGACCGGCCCCAGCACCGACCCCTGGGGAACGCCACTAGTGACCGGCCTCCAACTGGATTTGACTCCATTTACCATGACTCTTTGGGCCCGGCCATCCAGCCAGTTTCTAACCCAACGAAGAGTGCGCCAGTCCAAGCCAAGAGCAGCCAGTTTCCTGAGGAGAATGCTGTGGGAAACGGTGTCAAAAGCCTTGCTGAAGTTAAGGTAGACCACATCCACAGCCTTTCCCTCATCCACCCAGCACGTCACCTTGTCATAGAAGGAGATCAGGTTCGTCAAGCAGGACCTGCCCTTCATAAACCCATGCTGACTGGGCCTGATCGCCTGCTTGCCCCGCAAGTGCTGCGTGATGACTCTCAAGATAATCTGCTCCATGAGCTTCCCTGGCACTGAGGTCAAACTGACAGGCCTGTAGTTTCCCGGGTCAGTCCTCCGGCCCTTCTTGTAGATGGGCGTCACGTTTGCTAGCCGCCAGTCAACTGGGATCTCCCCCGATAGCCAGGACTGTTGATAAATGATGGTAAGCGGCTTGGCCAGCTCCTCTGCCAGTTCTCTCAGTACCCTCGGGTGGATCCCGTCCGGCCCCATCGACTTGTGCACTTCCAAGTGCCGTACCAGGTCACCAACCATTTCTTCGTGTATAGTGAGGGCCACATCCTGCTCCCCATCCCCTTCTACCAGTTCAGGGAATTGGGTATCCAGAGAACAACCGGTATTGCCACTAAAGACTGAGGCGAAGAAGGCATTAAGCACCTCCACCTTTTCCTCATCTCTTGTAACTAAGTTTCCCCCCGCATCCAGTAAAGGATGGAGATTCTCCTTAGTTCTCCTTTTTGTGTTGATGTATTTATAAAAACATTTTCTGTTATCTTTAACGGCAGTAGCCAGACTGAGCTCCAGTTGAGCTTTGGCTTTTCTAATTTTGTCCCTGCACAGCTCTCTTCTCTTCCCTCCCACTCTCTTCTATCTGTCTACTGCTCTGAATGCTTTTCAACAGGAAAAGAGGATAATCTTTGAGTGGACCTGACCTGGTCAGTTTTTACTAGGAGAAAGTGTGCTTACAAGGAAATCTAATTAAGGAATGTTTTCTGGATCCCAGTTAATTAAGAATGTCAGACGGGCCAAGTCACTCAAAGTGCTTTTGCATATATATATACATATATATACATACATACATGTATATATACATCTAGGTGTGTATGTGTATATAAAAGTAAGGTGTCAACTTGCAGTTTTTGTTAAGTAAGGGCATCTCTACTAGCCACTAAACACAGGGATTTTCAGGATAGTAATGTTGAATCTTGTACTTGTGTTGTGTTCTAGGCATCTTTGCCACTAGCTCTTTCTTATAGCCCATTGGATGGAACTAAATGATCTTTGAAGGACCCTTTAAAGATAAACTAGTAGCTTTGGGTCTCATCACTTTCAGAAATCTTAATAAGCTTTGGAGAAATTCAGTTATGTCTAGAAAATAAAGAAATAAATAAAAGGAACATAAATTGTAGCGATTACACCATCAGTTGACTGGCATCTTATCCCTGCCTATAAAGTTACACTGAGGCCATAATGCAATATTTTATATTCATATACTTTCTTGCATCTTAGGAACTTAAGCTGAGAGTGTGTAAATAATTTTCTTTCTTTAGAAATTCAACATTCTGGATAATTCATCTAATCCTGGATATTAATTTTATGTTCCCTAAAATTATTTTTCTTCACAAAGCTGTATGTTGATATGTATGATTAACATATTTTCTATCCTAATAGGTTACGATGCACAAAATATGATCATAATTTTAAAAATTAGAAATAAAAAGTAGAAATAAAATGGCAAACCAGAACTCATTTTTATATGTTGGAATTTTACAGACAGTAGTTTTCCCAAGGAAACACATGTACTGTAGTCTGTGCTCTACACTGCCTGTTGGTCCCCCAGGCCTTGGACAAACTGAGGCTCACTAGGAAGACACAATATGCTGTTGGGTTAGGGACACTATATTCCCATCTGTCATCGTGTGTAACCAGCAGTGGTGGGTGTAGATGTGTGCTAAGTTATGTTCTAAGAGAAACGATTTTTATCCTTTGGTGCTCTCAGACTTCTGGTTGAGAGGACTCGAGCTGTCAATGCCTCTGCCACAGGGTTACAGTTGGTTTGGTTTGGTGCTGGTGCAGATAGCCTGCTTGTGGTGCAGACTATGCTCCCAGCCAAATTGCAGGGCTTATATACATCTGCAGCTGACCTAGTGTGGGACATAACCATTTGTACTGTGGTGAAGTAAAGAAAATATATATGCAATAGCCTTTCACAAAGCTACTGTGTTACAGTCCCTGTTGAAACGTGCAAGAAAGAAATACACCACATGGAGCAGAATTGAGTCAGCAGTAAGTGTGATTAAATTATGTGATCAGCGTGTCTTTTATTTCCATGACCTCCATCACAACTGCTCAACTCAACACTAGTGAGGCGTCACAGTAGAAATGAAATGAAAAGTTTACTTTGAGAGTGTTAAATCAAGCAGTGACTATTTATATTGTTTTTTGTTTGAAAGTAGATTTTGTAAGTTCCCAGGCATTTTTGTAAGTACCCAAAGGCAGCTAATCGGATACTAATGAATAAGCAGAGCTTCTGAATATAAGGTCAATTTTAAATTTAATGAAACCTTGTAAAGTTAGGGGGCTTTTGAAAATATTTTTCTGAATTGCTAAAAAATTAAATGAGAAATTAAAATATTTCTAATAGTGATTAGTGCATTGACTAATCCAGCATTAGGAATTCAATTTTACTTAATACAGATAACATAAACTTCATTGGATATTCTTTATAATTCCTTCTCATTAACAGGCCATTATTTTAAAATACTATTGAACAAAAGGTATGTGGTTTTTTTGTTTGTTTGTTTGTTTTGATTTTTTTTTAAAATCTATTTATCCTTATATTTAAAATACATATATAAGTTTGTGGTATTACCTTGAACAAGTTCAAGAGTATGATCTTTCCCAATTTTTATATTCCTCTTTTTTCTGACTGGCTACTTTTAAAGAAAAAAAAAGAAAATAAAATAATAATAATAATAAAAAATTAAAGACACCATCATCCTACATTTTTTTTTGTATTACTATTTGACTTCTGTGATAAGATGAAACTTGCTAATTGCTTCTACACAGATTTATTAAGGAATTCCTATCTGAACAGAAGAAGACTTGTGTTTCAATTTAAACTTCTTTAACAGAAACCACATTTTTGATACTATTGATGAATTCTTAGCAGTTAGTGGAGCTTTCAGCTAACTCTTAATCAGTTTACCCTTTTTGAACTTTCCTACTTAGGGGAGATTTTCATGGGATAAAGGAGGTAGGATGATACATGAAAAGAATTATGCACCTCTAATCTCTACTGTAGAAAATCCTTGCATACAAGATTCCCTTTATTAAAAAGGGTATAGTTTGAGTTCAGCCGACAAGCATGATAGAAGCTTCAGTCTTTTTCATTGCTATCTGTAGCTCTATTGCTACATGTCTAATAAAATTAGAAACATGATAAATCTAGCTAACACAGCACAGTCCTAAGATTTCAACTCATTGAAAAGAAAAGGAAAGGTAGCAATTTTACTTTACCACAGTCCTAACCATCTGAGGTCATGATTAGGTAACATTATTTTAAACAGTGGAAGCCAGCAGGGTTCAAAGTGTTCATTTCTATCCATATGTTTAAATGTAACTCTGGAAGGAAAACCAGCATATTTTGACTCCCACTGAAAGTAAAATGTGATTGTTTATCTGTATGGCTGATGAAAAACTGAAATCTGTCCTTCTGTTCAGCATTTAGTTATTCTAGCTGACACAAATCCATTTTTTTTTTTTATTTCATTCACTCATTAATAAAGCAAGGGACAGATGTGCTATATTTACAAATTGCTGGAGGAGATGGTGTCTGTAGACTGCCTTTCCTTTGACCTTTGTTACGAAAGGTAAGAGAAATCCAAATTAAGTTGCTTCCTCTGCCTGAGGCATTTTGAACCTTCACCTTCCCTTGACTCTGAAGCATGCCCTGTTTCTGTACTGAGCAGTGTGGCTTCAGCTGCTCATGTCTGAGCCTCTAGTTCATTCAAAATCTTGGTAGAGGAAGGCACTGCAAGGGAGGAGTGAGTGCTGGGAAAATAATTTATTATTATTATTATTAATAGTAATTTCTGTTCTGGAAATGCAGTAGGTGCTGCACTGAGAAGACAGTATTCCTATTTCATCTGCTGCATCCTGGAGGATGGAGTGCGCTCCTCCTGTACAGCTACCACAAAGTGCATATCCTCTTCAGTCTGACAGCTATGACTGCTCTACCATGGGCACTGTTTTGGGGCATCACACAGAAAGCCTCTTGCTTGCCCAGACTTTCATGTTGGGGTTCCCCTAGGCACTGAGCTGCTGCTTCTGCAAGTGTGACCACAAACCAGGTCATTCTTTGTGCTAGGTCTTGAAAACCTCACCAGAACCTCATCAAGCAAAAACCTGAACAAATGCTGTCCTCACTGCCTGGCTCCTTCACCACAAGCTGTTTTTTCCCTACCTACAAAGGGGTGAAGTCTTCTGAATCTTTCCAACTTCCTCTCTCTTGCCATGCCGTCCATCAATGGAAAGCGATGCTCCTAGGTGTATGTGATGACTCGTTTAAGTGTCTTTACTCCTGCTCTCTGTTGGAATATATTTAGACATTCCCTAAAATAATCTTGGATCTGGTTCTCAGAGAACAAATAAATTCTCATGTATACGAAGACATTTAATAGATGATTTCAGGAGGATGCAGTTAGCAATTTACCATTCAGTGCACAGGCTGTGTTGGTGGGAGGAGTGGAAGACTTCACTCAAAATGGATTCTGGCATTGTAGAAAAAACCTTTTCCGAAGCGAGCTGTCAGCTTATCATTTATCCATTACATACCTTGCAGGTTTGACATGGCACATGAAGATTTTGTTACATTAGCAATGAACTTTCAATCATACTAATTTTCATTTGTGATTACTTCTACAATTTATATACCCACACTACTAGGAGCTTTTTATATTTCTTCCAGTCTTTCTGTAGCCTTGTTTTCTAGTTGGAAAATAACTATGAGACAGGTAGAACAGTTTACAAAGGTGAATCTTTACTTCTAGGGTTGTGTCAATGCCTTGTTTCTGAGCTAGAAGTTTAAGTTTAGAGCTAGAAGTTGTAAGTTTAGTATTTCTGTGTATGTGGTTAATAACTACTTCTAATTACTGATACAGATGATTCAGATTATTATTATCCCAGTTTATTGTCCCAGGACACATTTTTGGCTATGAAATACAAATACTAGTAATAAAAGCAAGCTGTTCTAGTTTTCTTCATCTGAAAGCTTTTAAATTGCTCTTGATTAGGGCTCTTTTAGGCATTAAGAGTTAAAATGCCTTTAAATAACTTTAAAAAGCACAAGTGATATCAAGGATGAATACATTTTTCAGCATTGATTTTAGAAGAAAATTTAATCTAGCAAAAGTTACAGCATCTTCTGTTGGGTTTGCAAGTGAAATAAAATACATTTTATTTTTCAGTATTATTTTCATTAGTAAGAATTCCGAAAGAAGTACTTCACCTCTCCATTAATCCAAAGCAGAATTCTTTGCTCCAGAAAAGAAACAAAACACAGTGCATTGTGACTGGAGCAGAACTGATTTTCAACTGTTTTAATTTTCAATATAGATTAAGGATTCAGGAATTTTTACTTCCTCTTTTGTTCCTGTATGCATTGTTTTGTCACACAGTGCCTAACAGAGGGTACATGTTGTATTCACCAGGCTCTGCTCACTTATGTCTAAAATCATGTCTGTTCTCTACAAAAGACTTCCAGAGGGTTAATTAAAAAATAATAATAATCGGATGACTGAATTTACTTTTTGTTTGTTTGTTTGTTACTGCATAATTTTTTTCCCCTTCTGTATGGTTTATTGCATTATCAGGACAGCTGAAAACCCACTGTGCAAATTCCTTTATCTAGTTTTGGTGTAGTGACCAAATTGCTGTTTTTCACCAAAGACATTAAATTTGTCCCATTGTCATACTTAATACAAAAATGTCATATATTTTGGGTAATTCTGTTGCTTGTGAAAACTAACACACTGTAAGTGAGATTATCTTTTGAACTGCTGATACATGGTCATTGCCTTAGATAGACACTATTATACTGTCTAAACTAATACTCATGCCTATTTTTCTGAAATTTTAGTATTGAAATGAAGGAATGAATGCAGGAAAAGAGTGTACATCTGAGAAGTCAAAAAGCATCAACCTTTAGGTGATTTTTCTTTTCCTTTCTGATAGACAAGATAGACAATATCCTCCAGGCTCTTCTGGGCTCTGACACAGGTGACCAACAGAGCTTCTGGGTGTCTCACATCTTTTTCAGTTTTATTTCTTGTTTTGCTGCTGATTCTTAACATTCTTACCTCTTCATTATATTGAAAGAGGGACACTGGAAATAACGGGACACTCAGAAACCTCTCAGAGCATTTGCAGAAGTGTCAAAACAGTGATTTCCAGTGCCTCTTAGAAGATCACCTTCCCATGCAAGGTCATGGCAGCAAACAGGTTTGTGTTAGTGTTGTGGTTTAACCTGGCCGGCAGCTAAACACCACACAGCCGTTCACTCACTCTCCCCCCTCCCTCTCTGGGATAGTGGAGAGAAACGGAAAAGTGAAGCGAGAGTTGAGATAAAGACAGTTTATTAAGATAGAAAACAATAATAATAATAATAATAATAATAATAATAATAATAATAATAATAATAATAATAGTGTGAATGAAACAAGTGATGCACAATGCAATTGCTCACCACCCGTTGACCGATGCCCAGTCTATTCCAGAGCAGCTGGCCCCCACCACCCCAGTCAGCCACCCCTATATATTGTTTAGCTTGACGTCAGATGGTATGGAATACTCCTTTGGCCAGTTTGGGTCAGCTGTCCTGGGTCTGTCCCCTCCCAGCTCTTGCTGCACCCCCAGCCTGCCCACTGGCAGGACAGAGCGAGGAACTGAAAAGTCCTTGGCTGCTCTGCAACAACCAAAACATCAGCATGTTATCAGCACTCTTCTCATCCTAAGTCCAAAACATAGCACCCTACCAACTACTGGGAGGAAAATTAACTCTGTCCTAACTGAAACCAGGACAGTTAGGCCATTTGTGTGGGGGATTTCAAATATAGGAAGTGAAAGTTCCTTCCCCTTTCAAATATAGGAAGTGAAAGTTAAGAGACCATAAGATAGGATTAAAAGAAAAAAAAAAAAAAAAAAATAGTACTAAATACAGTAAATTAAAGAAATCTGAAATTTATCCGTGTAACTTATTTTTGTAAGCAAAGACTTAACGAGATTTGGGAATCCTTATTCACCATTAATTACTTCTAATAATTTTGACTGCCTCAGGAACAGCAAACCATTTCTGTCTGTATCATTTCCAGAAAGCAAAGCCAAGTGTCTTTGCTGTGTACCAAGACAGACAGAAAGCCCATCCTACTTGAAAAAAGAATTAACAGTGATTTTGGCCTTCTGTTATGTGTAGAGGAGGAATGCTTGAAGAGATGTTTCAAATGTACAGAGGCTCATCTGTGACTTATTTTGCTACAAACTCTTTTAGTATGACTTGGAAAAAAAAAAAAAAAAGGCATTGGAGAGGACCTTAGCCAACTCAGTGGGAACAAAGTAGGGTTAACATTTCAAACATAATTCCAATCCACATAGCCCAGAGCACATACCACCACTCTGTTTGGAATCACAGTTTTGCAGCAGACTTTCTTCTGTGTCTTAATAACTGAGTTAAATAAATAGATCCAGAGGTTTTATTCTTGTTTTCAACTTCAAAGAAGTCCTTCAAAATGACTTAATCTCTTTTGTGAACTGCCCAAATAATTGCTGGCCCAATATTTTTTTGTGTTTTACTGGCCAGACAAACACCGTATATGAGGCCTGTGCTTAATACGCAAAGCACGGCCTTGCATATTTTACACCTTTTCCTCAAAAGAATTAGCATTAGAGGTTAATGGTATGCATTTGAATTTCGAGCTTCTTTTATTGGCCAGAGTATCTGTTTTGTTAAGCAAATCACTCCAAACCCAGATGAGCATGGATATTTGTGTTGAAGCAGGGGTGGCCAGCCAGGTTCACTCAACAAGTCAATCTGTGCTGGCAAAACTGTTGAGATTTGCAAATGATGCTGTTGAATTTTAAAAAAATAAAAAATTGAAAAAAAAATCACATGATCTGATGTTCATTGTGATCCATGTCTTTGAGTATATTTGACGGACATTATGAAGGATCTAATGCTGAGATGCATTTTGATTTTGAATTTTTCCTGTTATAAGAAAAGAGATCTGAAAATGGGGTAGTCTGTTGCCTGTGAAAATCATCCCATTTTCCTGTTGGAACTCACTGTATTCTGGTACCTATGTACCTGAAGTAATACTTTACTATATTTTTTTACATGTATTGATAAGTATATCTGCGTTAATAATTGAGAGAAATAAAGTTTCTTAAAGGCTAAGCGAAGATAGGCCTTGCTGCTGAGCTTATGTTTGACTGTCCTATCCAGTTGTATATAAAACTGTAAATCATTACAGGTGGATGAGGAAAAACACATTATCGCTAAATTTATCAAAAATTATTGTTTCATCCAAGTCTAGACTTCTTGGCATTCAGCTCAAAATGGTTAAACAGACTATGGAATTAAGGTGATCCATGGCAGACCTGCAAAACAAGAAGCTGAACTGTTGATCTTAATTTTCTTCCAAGAAAAGCTCCAAAATTTTCTGTTTTCTTTTAGATGTGATATTTTATCACACCAACATAACATAAGTCTGAAAGTTCACTTCTAGGATTACTCAAAATAAATTTGAATACATTTTGAACACCTAAGGAAAACATTAATTTTGCTTGTCTCTAATATTTCTGGCTTTTAAACATCAGTCACATATGGTTTGTTACAGTTCGAGTGGTAGATAAGTGGGAGTAAGACAGCCCATACGTAGGTTTTAAGAGACGTTGCACAAGAGCATCATCTTTATATAGAGTTATTTAAAGAGTTTGCTGCTTAAATGCAAGCTTGTAAACTTTGTATATATTTGCAAAACATTTAGCTTCTCATATTCTGTGTGTCTTTTTATAAACTATAAGCAAGGGTGTTCTAATAGTGTACATAACTCTTCACAAATCAGAGCTGTATCAAGGGTTACATTTGTACATTGTATTTTGTTGTATCCCCTCCAGGCTTCTTGTGCACCCCCACCCTCCTAACTGGGTGTTATGAGAAGCTGAAAAGCCTCTTACTCTGTTTAAGCACTGCTCAGTAACAACTAAAACATTGGTATGTTACCAACATTATTTTCCTCCTAAATCCGGAACACAACATGATACCAGCTACTATGAAGAAAATTAACTCTATCCCAGTTGAAAAAAGGACGTATTTGTAATAAAATTTGTACTTCTCCAGAAAATAAGTAGCACTTTCCATAAGGAGGTTCTTCCATCTTACTTCAATGTAAATGTCATGTCAGGCTGATCTCTTTCACATATACTGTTGCTGAAAGTTTAAATAATATGAAGGTGCTAGGTAATTTACTGATGTTTAGCAAGGTTTAATTTTTGTTTTGTTTCCACTTTCCTATCTAAGAATATATTCAGTTATATTTTCTAAATATCTTACTCTGAGTCCCCTTAATTTCCTCCTGGCAAAGAGGAAATAAAAAATAAATTTTTTTTTTTTTTCTATTTATTTACTTTTTTTTCCCCTTTTGGGAACTCTAGAAAGGAGCTGGGTGAATCTTGGTAAATGACTGTGTGGTACTTTCAATTTTATTTTTTATTTTTTTTCCAACATATGAAGTCTCAAGTGGTAGATGCTACCTTTTCTGTTGTGACTTTCGTTGTGAAAAGGTCTGGAGCCGCTGATGCAGAAGTCTTCTTGAGCTACTTGAGCTAAGTCTTCATGAGCTACTCAATAATTTTTAGCAGCTAAGAATTCTTAGCTACAAGAACAGTATTTCCCACTCCCCAGAACCATAACACAAAACCTTCTTCTTTTGTAATGAAAATGTGAGTACAAGTATATTAGACAACTAGTATACAACAGAATTAATGTGACCTTTTAGTCATATTAGCATGTTTCAGGAGAAAAGAACAGTTTTGTTAATCTCCACATTTCTACTGGCATTGAAATTCATTTTCAGTCTTCTGTGGCAAAATGTTTGTGCCAAATGACAAAGGAAAGAGTAAATCCTATCAAACATTTGTTAGAAAACAGCATGTTGTCAGAATCATGAATTATTTCATCTCTCAATAGGCAAACCTGCAGAAAGGCTGTGCCAAAATATTTACAGATATTTTCTGATGTTTTTTAGGTCTTCTTGGCTTGCAAAGTAGGCCTAATCCTACAAAACTAGTGGATTGCTTGAGTAATTTGAAATAGAAGGATCAATAAATGTCAAGAAAAAGCAGTACTGATAGATAAATTATGTGCTAAATGTCTTCTTTCATCTTTTTTCTTTTCTTCTTTTTTTCTTTCTCTTTTTTTTTCTTTTTTTCCTTTTCTTTTTCCTTTTTCTTTTTCCTTTTCTTTTTTTTTTTTTTTTTCTTTTTCTTTTTCTTTTTCTTTTTTTTATCTTTTTCTTTTTTTTTTTTAATTTTCTTTTTCTTTACCTTTTTTTTCCTTTTTCCATTTCTTTCTTTCTTTTTTTTTTTTTTTTTTTTTTTTTTTTTCCTAAATGAACAAGTGGAAACCTGACAGTTCACTTATCATCCTTCCTTCCTAACTCCAGGCTGAATGAGAAAAGGTTATACCTGTCAGCTGGAAGATATATTCTGGGCAGAATGGTTTTCAAAGTATTCAAGTGTCACTTTAACACATGTAATTATACAAAATAAAAAAAAAATAAAAAAAACAACCAACCAAACAAAACCCACACATTTAAGCTCTGAAAATTAAACATAAAACTCTGAAGTTATTAAATAATACCAGGTAGAAATCATTTAAGTATTTAACTATTCTATGTGAACTTTCACTTGTTCTGTGAATAATGTCCTTTTCACTGAGGGAAAAAAGGACTTCTTCCATTGGTGTGTAGATTATGCCATATACTCAAAGAAGTTTTGTTGTTGTTGTTGTTGTTGTTGTTGTAATTTTTTTGTTGTTGTTGTTTGTTTGGTTTGGTTTGGTTGTTTGTTTTTATTCAGGGAGTGTACATTCACATGAATTTGTGATAAATGTGTCCTGTTTTCTGTTATAGATTCAGCTTCAGGAATTGACTGAGTAAATCACGTGAAATATTATTTTTTACAGAATAAAAAAAAAACACCCTGACACATACTGGGGTGTTGAGGGGTGCAGGCACCTTCTAACCTATCAGATCTTCCAACTCATTGAGTGTCTGCCAACAAATAGGAGTATGAAGACAGGTTCAGTAAATGCAGGGCAGTGGTGGAAAAGTACTTATATTATCCACGAAGTAATAGGTCCAGCACTGACAGAAACTTTCCAACAGCAGACATTGGATCTGAAATTCTTCTGCAAATCATTGCAAACACAAAGTTACTACATGCTTAGTATTTTTATTTCATTACTTGCTTGATATGGTATCATGATACATGCCTTGTCCTTTGCAAAGAAAGATGGCTCAGATTTTGTAATGTGCTAGCACAGAGAAGCTCATTTCCTCCCGTGTATAATTTCTTGCTTTTTCTGAGCATGATAGTCAAATACAAGATAAAATATAGTCCAAAGCTAATGGTTTGAGAAGATAGCTGTGTACTAGTTCTGGGTACTAGTAAATATGTATCCCAGGGACAAAATGAAGAAAAAACACTCTTCCAGCAGCTTCATGAAAGATGTGTCATAACATATCCAAAAACTAATTAAGAGAGAAATAAGCTTCCTAGCCATGTGTTCTCCCTTTGCATGACCAATTCTGTCATAAGACATGTTTTAAAATATTGTCTCAATTTTCCAACACGTAAGAGGATGTGACCAAAAATGTTTAATGAAAATAAAAAAGGTCCTGTCAAGAAAAATGGTGTGATAAAAATGCTTCACATGGTCAAAGATGCAGAACAGAGATGTCTCAGCCAAAAAAAAAAAAAAAAAAAAAAAAAAAAAAAAAGCCAGAGGAAATTTAAAATTTATTCCAGAGTTTTGCAGAATACATCATTAGGAGTTTCACCAGTTTCCACGCTTTTCAACATTTTGGGGTCAGCATTTTTATATTTTTAATTCCTAATGTAGGATATCAACTTATACAGTGTTAAGATATACTCGTAACTTTAGTTCCCTAGATTTCAGCTGTGTTGGTAACAAGTAGTACCAAGAAAAAAGCCTTAATTTCTTGTTGTCAGTCCCACACATTTCTTATTTCAAATCTGAACTGTTTGGGACATGTTAAGAAAAACACTACAGCAATTTGGTTCTTAGTTCATAGGAAACATAGAAAAAATATGCTTCCTTTATTGACAAGCATAATGTTCCTTGCATTCATTGTATGATGCTTTTATTATTATTGTTTATATATATATATGTGTATATATATATATAGTAGAATATCTCTCAAAGCCAATATTCTGATGGTCTTCATTTTGTTGTGCAAACACACAAAGACAATAATCTTCTACAAACACATTATTTAAGCTGTATGTGTTCAGTTCAAAAAGTGCATTTCATAAATATTTTCATCATATACTCTGACATAATTTGAAGACTTCTGTTTGGGAGTAGATTTATAGAGCTATATACAGAACTGATTTTAGGGAAAAATCTAGGGGTAGAACAACAGAGGATTTGATGATTAACTTAATCACATTAGGAAAGATTAATAAGATTATAAGAATAATATTATGGTAGAAACTAGTACATGCTGTCAAAATATAAATAAACCATAATGTGTAAAGAAAAAAATAAAAATATATAATTTTAGATATTTAAAATTTGCATGTCATTTACGATCTCCTTCAAATCTTTAAGAGAAAGAAAAACAACTCCAATAAGCAATTGGAAATTCTTGTTTTCTCATTGTGAAATAAAATATTTACATACTGAAACAACAGGATAAGGCTATCACACAGAAATTGGTATACTGAAGGGTTCTGAGGAAAAAAAAATGGAAGAATTAGAAGAAAGTGTTGTGGTGGATTTGTTAACATTCTGCACTGTTTATGGGCATGGGCTTTATGTAGCTAAAATGTACATGGAGAAGTAAAATGCTTGGTAAAAACATTGTTCTTGCACTTGGCAGAATTACTGTAGTCACTTTTATCTGAAATGTTCTGGCTTCTGACTGAAAATGCTTATCTTATGAAACCTATAGTTTAAATTTATTCCTAAAAAAATAAGAATGGTATATATTTCTTGGACATTAACAACAGCCAAACAAAAGGTCTCCAAAACATCACCTTCCCTTTCAATAATTCCTTCTTTCACTGAAAGAAGTTTCACAGTAATACATCTGATTTAAAAGGTCTAAGAGAATACAGAAAAAAAAAAAAAAAAAAAAAAAAAAATAGTCTTTTTCTGAATGTAATTATTTCTTTGTCTTTCAGGTGTAACTGAGTAGCTGAAACAGATGCTAATACTATTTAATTGTATCTAGAAAATAAGTGCAATAAGTTTAGGAGGATTTATTACCAGGTGATTTTTTGATTATTTATTTTTTACTAGCAATATTTCTCATACTCAATATGTGAATACAAATAATAGATTAGCTGGTGCTCTGACTGCCAGCATACTTATTCCAGTTAACAGCGTATGTCCAAATTATTCTGTTTGTGCTAAAATGGTTCAAATAATGGAGATTTTAATTAGACCACTATTTCAGGTGTTTTTATCAGGGTTTTAAAATGATTTGGAGTTTTCTATAGCTAAGTATTAATCAAGTACATCTCTCTCGATTGAATGTGAAGCTGATTCCTCTTCTTTTTCTTCTTCTTCTTAATAAATGGGACTAGATGCGGCATAAAAAGTTACACTTACCATGTCATTTTCTGTGATCATTGGCAGTCACCATTGAACTTGTCAGTTAAAATTTGATGTCTTCTATATCACTTGTTTGATATTCCTGTCATACCACTATAGAATAAAAGTGCAGTTATTATTCTTTAAATATGGTAAATTGAACCTGAGTATTTCTGTATTTTAAAACTAGATTTGATTATTTAACTAAGATTAAATAAATGTTCTCTTCTATAATTTTCCTGTTTTGTAATAAACCTGTAAACAATTGTACAACTCATAACCAGTGCATGCAATAGCCATCTCATAGAACTGGGGTGAAAGTGTAGATTTCTTTAGCAGCCTTTTTTTCTTAATATTCTGCAGCTTCTGCATATCACTCTGTGCAGTGGCACTGTGGTCACTGCCACAATGAGGAGAAAGCTACAAGGATGTGTTGGTAGAGTTGACCAGACCCACTTTCAGTTCTCAAGAAAGCTGTGTGACAAACAAGGGGAAAATGAAAGGAAATGGCTTGGTGATAAGAAAATCATAGAAGAATAATATAATTAAGAAGAGTAGATACATGATTTTGAATGGGGAAAACAATGACATTGATTTCTTTGGGTCTCTTTTTTTTTTTTTTGGAACTGAATACTGGTACTGTAGAAGGAAGACTGATCCAGTGACGTCACAAAAACTAAGGAAAAGGGAGGAGCATTAATGTAAGTGAACAAAGCTGTCACCTGTAGATTGTCTGAACCCTTGCTCCCTTGCAAGGACAGTACTTTTGCACTATGAGGATATTGACAAGTCAGGCTCTGTTGAAGGGATTTTATAATGATGAATGTCATTATTTGATGTAGATCTTCCCTATCAAAATACTACAACCTACAGAAATAAAAACTAGAACACATTTTTCCAAGGACTGACCTATTTTCTCTTTTCCTCACTTCTTCATCTCTATGACAATGACTTGTAGCTATTGATGCGTTATTATATTATTGGGAGGGGTCAAAAGAGGGACTGTTTTTAATGCACATTGCCCACTTAGAGAATTCTTCACTTTCCAAGCTTAATCTTAACCTTCTAATCTGAATAAATTATTTACTTAATGTGAAGAAGTGCATTACATTTTTCACAGCAATGCAATTTGTGCTTTTTAGCAGAGATACTAAGAAACAAAAGGTAGATTTTTCTTCTTTGGCAGAGCATTGATAAAATTAAGGTGGATGTCATGGACATACAACTGGGAATAAATCATTTTGTGAGGGCTGATGACTGAATTAGAGAGATGGTAGAGGAATCCAAGTGTACCTGCTTTACTATTTACCGGTTTTGTAGTCATGATACCAGATATGTTCATATACGCATATATTCAACCCAGAGAAACATAAAAATAATATATTGCTTTTCATGCTGGTAACTATTCAACATTGTATTTTTAAATATTCTGCATTCAGAATAAATTTAAGGAACAACAGTTTACTGACAGAGAATAAACACTGTGTAGATAGAAAGATAGAATCATTCAGGTTGGAAGAGACCTCAAAGATCATCTAGTCCAGCCTTTAAACTCGTGCTGACAAGTCCACAATGAAACCATGCCACTAAGTTCTATATCTACACATTTCTTGAAGACCTACAGGGATGGTGACTCAACCACTTCTCTGGGCAGCCTATTCCAATGCCGCACAACACTTTCAATAAAAAAAATAAATAAATAAATAAATAAATAAAATAAAAATCTTAATATCCAATCTAAACCTCCCCTGGTGCAACTTAATGCCATTTCCCCTTATCTTATCACTTGGTGCTTGGCAGAATAGCACAATCCCCACTTCACTAGAGCCTCCTTTAAGGTAATTTTAAAGTACAATATAGTCTCCTTCTTTTCTCAAAGCTAAACAACACCAGCTCCTTCAGCTGCTCTTCACAAGACTTTTTCTAGACCATTCACCAGCTTTGTAGCCCTTCTTTGGACACGCTCCAGCACTTTGATGTCCATCTTGCAGTGAGGGGCCCAAAACTGAGCACAGTATTTGAGGTGTGGCCTCACCAGAGCCAAGTACAGAATGACAGTTACTTCCCTAGTCCTGGTCGCCACACTATATCTGATCCAAGCCAGGATGCTTCTTGGCTACCTGAACACACTGCTGACTCTCATTCAGCTGGCTATCAAGCAATACATCCAGGTCCCTTTTTGCTTTCCAAACACTTTTTCCCCAGCCTGCAACATTGCATGGTGTTGATGTGCCCCAAGTGCAGGATCTGGTACTCGGCCCTGTTGGATGTATTTGTTAAACATATTGCAGTATTTGCAGTATGTATTTCTTTTTTGATTACTATTACTTTTACTTTTGTTGTTATTGTTGTAAAATATCTGTCCTTTTCCATGAGTATTAAGCTGAATTCTAAGGCAATACCATCATTTATAAATTTATTTTTTAATGAGGTATTAACATACATGAATCATTCTCCCGAGATGTAATTGAAGACAAAAATTGTGACAACTGAAAACATTTTGTGTTTTCAGTGATATGAAGAGTGTCCTCAGTTAAAAAAATACATTTCTAATAGATATATACTAATATATATATAAATATATATATAACATATAAAAAGACAGGTATCTCCTGGAAAGAGTCCAGTGGAAGGCCACAAAGATGGTACGGGGCCTGGAGCATCTTCCCTGTGAAGAAAGGCTGAGAGACTTGGGTCTGTTCAGCCTGGAGAAAAGAAGACTGAGAGGGGACTTCATCAATGTGTATAAATACCTGAGGTGTGGGAGACACAGGGATTTGGCCAACCTCTTCTCAGTGTTTTATGGGGACAGGACAAGGTGTAACAGCCACAAGACAGAGCACAGGAAATTCCGCACCAACATGTGAAAGAACTTCTTCACAGTGAGAATGACGGAGCACTAGAACAGGCTGCCCAGGGAGGTTGCGGAGTCTCCTTCTCTGGAGATATTCAAGGCCCATCTGGATGCCTACCTGGGCAACCTGCTCTAAGGAACCTGCTTTGGCAGGAGGGTTGGACCCGATGATCTTTCGGGGTCCCTTCCAACCCCTTCAATTCTGTGATTCTGTGAAATAGGATACTCATCTTTCTGATTTCTGTAAGCCAAACCATAAATGGTTGATTAGGAAAAAATTCCACCCTCTTCAGCCAGTTTTGTCAAAATTTGTTTTACCATGTCTGTTAGATTGTTGGGCTACAATTGGTAGTTGTTGCAATCTGGAAAGTTAAGTAACTTTTTCCAAACAATTGAAATTTTAGTTTAGTCTGGGGGAAAAAAATAAAAGGGTTCGCATCACACCAACTTGACTTTCCTTCTCCTCCTCTCCTCTCCTCAAGTCTTCTCTCTTCTCCTCGAGTCTCAAGTCTCCTTGAGTCTCCTTGAGTTTCCTATCCTCAAATCTCCTCTTCTTGAGTCTCCTCACTTTTCTCCTTTTTTTTTTTTTTTTTTTTCTTATGCTGATCAAATGAAAGTGTCCAGTCATTATGAAAGAAGAGGAAAAGTTAATGAAGGGCTAGATTTATAAGACTAATGGCAAAGAAAAAAAATTTTCCTTCTCCTTGCAGTAGGGCAGCTCTAGGTGTGAATCACCCACACTGGAAGAGGAAGTTCTCAATCTCTTTTTCAGGAAATGTTAGTTTTTAATGGTAACCCATGCTAATGCCCTACCTACCATCAAGTAAGTATCCTGTGGCCTCATTTTTTGATGCTGATCTTGTCTAATGAATAAAGTAAGTAAACACAATACGACAGTGAACCTCAGCACTGAGTTGGAGCATTATTTTCTTTCACTCCTTGAGGACTATTTTAGTGCTTTATGCAAATTACAACTGTGTCACAAAAGGAAACACTTAAGGTCCAATGCAAAATACTGCATAGTATTTTAGTGATTAGGAAACTTGTCTGTCAGGTTAAAAAACTCCTGATGAAATGTGCTTTCTATTTAATTTCAGAACAGGGACTCTAATCCAGATTCTCAGGTTCAATTAAACTTCACTGAATCACAGAATCATCTAGGCTGGAAGAGACCTCCAAGATCACCGAGTCCAACCTGTGACCTAATGCTAACAAGCCCTCCACAAAACCATATCACTAAGCTCTACATCTAAACATCTTTTAAATACCACTAGGGATGGTGACTCAACCACTTCCCTGGGCAGCCTATTCCAATGCCTAACAACCTTTTCAGTAAATAAGTTCTATCTAATATCCAACCTAAACCTCCCCTGGTGCAACTTTAGCCCATTCCCCCTCGTCCTGTCACCAGGCATGTGGGAGAATAGACCAGCCTCCACCTCACTACAGCCTCCTTTAAAGTACCTGTAGAGTGTGATAAGGTCATCCCTGAGCCTCCTCTTGTCCAGGCTGAACAATCCCAGCTCCCTCAGCCGCTCCTTGTAAGACTTGTTCTCCAGACCCTTCACCAGCTTCGTAGCCCTTCTCTGGACTCTCTCAAGCACCTCAATGTCCTTCGTGTAGCGAGGGGCTACTGAACACAGTACTTGAGGTGTGGCCTCACCAGAGCCGAATACAGGGGGACAATCACTTTCCTAGCCCTGCTGGCCACACTGTTTCTTATGCAAGCCAGGATGCTGTGGCCTTCTTTTCTACCTGAGCACGCTGCTAGCTCGACATGCACCTAACTTGGTGTCATCTGCAACCTTACTGAGGGTTCACTCGATCCCCTCATCCAGATCATCAATAAAGATATTAAAGAGAACTGGCCCCAGTACTGAGCCCTGGAAGACTCCACTAATGACCATCCTCCAACTGGATTTAACTCCATTCACTAGGACTCTTTTGGCCTGGCCACTCAGCCAGTTTCTAACCCAATGAAGCATACACCAGTCCAAGCCAAGAGCAGCCAGTTTCTTGAGGAGAATGCTGTGGGAAATGGTGTCAAAAGCCTTACTGAAGTCAAGGTAGACCACATCCACAGCCTTTCTCTCGTCCACCCAGCGTGTCACCTTGTCATAGAAGGAGATCAGGTTAGTCAAGCAGGACCTGCCTTTCATAAAGCCATGATGACTGGGCCTGATCGCCTAGTGGCCCTGCAAGTGCCACGTGATGACACTCAAGATAATCTGCTCCATGAGCTTCCCTGGCATTGAGGTCAAACTACCAGGCCTATAGTTTCCCAGGTCTACCTTCCAGCCCTTCGTATAGATGGGCATCACAGATGCTAGCTGTCAGTTGACTGGGACCTCCCCTGATAGCCAGAACTGCTGATAAATGATGGAAAGCGGCTTGGTCAGCTCTTCTGCCAGTTCTGTCAGCAGCCTCAGGTGGATCCCATCCGGCCCCATCGGCTTGCGTACATCTAAGTGCTGTAGCAGGTCGCCAACCATTTCCTTGCGGATTGTGAGGGCCACATCCTGCTCCCCATCCCCTTCCACCAGCTCAGGTGGAAGGTATCGAGATAACAACTAATCTTGCAGTAAAGACTGAGGCAAAGAAGGCATTAAGCACCTCAGCCTTTTCCTCATGTCTCATCACTAAGTTTCCCCCTGCATCCAGTAAAGGGTGGAGATTCTCCTTAGTCCTCCTTTTTGTGTTAATGTATTTATACAAACATTTTCTGTTGTCATTTACAGCAGTAGCCAGATTGAGCTCCAGGTGAGCTTTGGCCTTTCTAATTTTGTCCCTGCAAATCTTTACAATATCCTTATAATCCTTCTGAGTGGCCTGCCCTCTTTTCCAAAGATCATAAACCCTCTTTTTTTTTCCTACTCTCTGTCCACAACTCTCTGTTCAGCCAGGCCACTCTTCTTCCTCGCCAGCTCGTATTTGGGCATGTGGGGACAGCCCTCTCCTGAGCCTTTAAAATTTCCTTCTTGAGGAGTGCCCAGCCTTCCTGGACACCTCTGCCCTTCAGAACTGCCTCCCAAGTGATTCTGCCAACCAGTGTCCTGAACAGCTCAAAGTCTGCCCTCTGGAAGTCCAAGACAGCAGTTTTACTGGTCTCCCTCCTGACTTCGCTAAGAATAGAGAACTCTACAATTTCGTGGTCACTCTGCCCAAGACAGCTCCTAACCATCACACCTCCCACCAGTCCTTCTCTGTTTGTGAACAGAAGGTCCAGCAGGGCACCTCCCCTGGTAGGCTCACTAACCAGCTGTATCAGGAAGCTATCTTCCACGCTCTCCAGAAACCTCCTAGACTGTTTCTTCTGAGCTGTATTACATGTCCAGGATATGTTGGGGAAGTTGAAGTCCCCCATGAGAACAAGAGCCAATGATGTCTCAACTTTTGCCAGCTGCCTGTAGAATTCCTCATCCATCTCCTCATCCTGGTTTGGCAGTCTGTAACAGACCTAACAGGATGCCTGCCTTTTTTGCATCCTAACCCATAGGGACTCAACCTTATCATTCCCAGTCTCAGCCTAGAGTTCCACAACATCAAAACACTCTCTAATATAGAGAGCCACACCACCACTCCTTCTGTGCTGCCTGTTCCTTCTGAAGAGCCTATAGCCAGTCATTGCAGCACTCCGGTTATGGGAATGGTCCCACCACGTTTCAGTGATGGCAACTAAGTCATAGCTTACCTGCTGCACAATGGCTTCCAGCTCCTCCTGTTTGTTGCCCATGCTGCATGCATTAGTGTAGATGCAGTTCAGATGAGCCATTGCCTACTCCCCTGGCCCTGACATTGTTCTCCCTGGCACACCTCTAATGAGCCTTATTCCCTCCCTCTCCCCGTCCCCCTTCCTACCTAGTTTAAAGCCTTCTCAATGAGCCCTGCCAGCTCCTGTGCTAGTGTCTGTTTTCCCCTTTGAGACAGGAGGGACTCGTCTGCAGTTAGCAGTCCAGGTGCTGAGTAAAGCACCTAAAAACTCATCACTTCAAGACCTTTGTATACCCCAGGACCTTGGACAGTAATGATCAGTTTCTCAAGTGGCATAATCTGATTCCAAAGATACCAGTGAACCTAAACCCATTTGCCCTGGCAGAAAACTAAAGCCTGTATCAGTAATAAAGTACAACTATAAAAGGTCAAGGTTCAGAATATCACAATTCTTTGAACTCTTGTTTACATGAAGAATGGAATGATTGTTCAAACTTCTGTTTTGTTTACTACTAACTTTATCAGTTTAAAGTAACATTTTTATAACTTCATCTTTGTCTTCTTTTCTTTTTCACAGCACCTTCAGGCTTGAAGGAATATCTATCTGGAGGCACATCAGTTAATTTCTTGCATATCAAATTCATCATTGTGACTTCTTGCACGCCAGATCTGAAAAGTAATCAGGAACCTGACCCTCCGTGGAGCATGGGAAGCCCTTCAAGTCAGAGCACAATGAATCATGTGTGTAATCTGCATTGAGTCAACTGTCTCAGATCAGAGAGGTGCAAGCTGAGTCCTGGCAAAAGCCACAGCCTTAAATTCCACTTAGTGGGAAAGAAGAATAAAGAGGACTAAATATCTTGCCCCATTTCAGAAACTGCTCTCCAAGCCTGACACTTGAGTTCTGTGCTGAGCAACCAGAGTAACAGATGATGAGTTTTTCATGGGTCAAGCCAGCATCCAAAAATATTTTAATATGTAGCCAAAAGGAGAAATGAAGCACTTAGGTGATAGCAGGATATGAATGCATTTGCTGCAAGAGAGGAATGTTACTGTCTACGGGGAAAGAAGATCTCTGTCATCCCTTGTACATATTCAAAGCCATACAGGAACAGGGCATCAGTGATATTAAATTGCTTAAAAGGATGCTGTCTCCTGTCCTCCACCCAACTTTGAAGAAGTTCAACTGTTAGAGATTACATCTCAATGCACTTCTAGTATTTGCACTGTCACTTCCATTCAGGGTAATGATGTGTGCCACTGTTTGCACAGACAGCCCCAGGAGATTTTTGACCACAACAAGCTATATTTTGCTGGGGCTTCAAAAGGAATATAAAAATTAGAGCTGAAGAAAAACATTTGTGCGCTCTTTCACTATGGGGATCTCTTCACTGAAAGGACTATGGTCCTTTCTTAGGTTTAAATAAATACATACATATACATACATATATATATATGTATATATATGAAAAGGCATCAACATTTTGAGGTGTGTTTAAAAAGGGGATATAATCTTTTTTAATGCCATCCATTTTTTATCATATTAGCAGCCAAGAAATTTAATCTATTGAAGTATACATCCAAACCGTTCCTGTTGAACGCTGACATTACAGTCCCAGTTACTGTTAAAGAAGTCATTTGTAATATGCATTTGACATAATTTTTTTTCTAGCCATTTGTCTATATTTCATGGAGAAATCTAACAGACAAGCGGCATTCTCAGTTTATTTTTCTAAATAAATGTCTTGTTTATATTATTTGCAGTCACTCATTTTGGCTGATTTTCATTATCTCCAAAAATGATTTAAAGACAGAACCAAAACACAGAAATCATTCATTCATGTTAAGCTGTAATGATTTGCTGACCAAAAGCTTTAATATAAATATTGTAATTTGTAAAATGATTAAGTATATTTATACCGGCAAATATGTATGGTAAACAAGAGGAGGTATTTTAACACTTAATTTCAGAACATAGTTTATTTTAATATCCACACAAAGAAATCTAAATATATTATGGGATAATTTTTTATTATCAGTAAGTTTTAGCAAGTAAAATTTGGATGTTCAAATGAAAGGAATGTAGTCTAATAATAGTAGTTTCCCAAATTACTCAGAAATCTTTTCTCAACTGTCTCATTTTATTCAAAAACTATTTTTGTTTTTGATTTTTGTTGTTGTTGTTGTTGTTGTTCATTTGTATGCTTCAGTATACTGAAAAGGCCATGAAGATAATACCATCTGATCACAAAAAAAATTGAAAAGTTATGGGTAAGAGGTTGTTCCTTAGAACAATCTACAGTTTACAGTTAAGAACAGTTATTTTTATTCATCTACTGCAGTCATTTGTTATCAAGTTATTGAAAATCTCAATGCTAGCACTCTTTTGAATAAAAATATTTTCCTTTTTTCTTAGTCCATTAGCCTGTATGTAATTTTAAGAGAAAAGTAAAACGTGATTCCCCATTCACTTAAAGCATTCATCTTAAATCTAATCATGTGTATCTGATTTATAAAGCTGCAGAGTTTTTGTTGTTGTTGTTGTTTTGTTTTGTTTTTGTTTTTGTTTTACTTTAATTCCATTGCTCTTTGGAACCTATTAAGTACTCACTAAGAAAAATGTTCTTTCAAAAACAACAACAAATGGAAAATCCAAGCCATTTTTCACCTGTGGGTTAACCTTGTAATAGGCAGATGTTTTAAAAATGTATTGCTCTGCTCTAGTGTACTAACAAGTGTATGCGTGTGTTTGTGTGTGTGTGCACGCATGCGCATCCCTACCTGCTGATGAATGCCAGCTCTGCTGAAGTAAGTGCCCCAAGTCCTGTTACTGCAGGAGATGCTCATGTTGTATATTTTGGAAAAAGACTTGAGTGCTGTCTGTGCTTGTGACTCTGAAGCCATAAATAGATTTACTTTATTTATTTTATTTTATTTTACTTTATTTTATTTTATTTTTTTTTTGTGAAATAATCAAATGAATTAATTAAGAGAATATTAATCTCCTTTATTTGGCAAAACTCGGGATCCTGTCATGGTTTGACTCTCTTTTCAAGGAAATCTAGAGGTCAATTTCCACTGGTGCAGTTGATAAATGAAACCTTTGTATCTGCTAAAGACTGATGGTTGTGTTGTTTTTTTTCCCCACATATTTTATCTTTTGGTTTGCTTAGAGACTTTTAAATATGACTTTATTTCTTTGTCATTAGAGTCATGCGTGGTTTTGGTTATGTATACTCTTTGGATAGCCTGTATTATAAAACTGGGGATCTTACTCCTTCAGACTAATGTTCAGAGTTGTTTAATGAAGGGACATTATCAAAATAATAAGAAAATTTCAGAATGATAATTTGAGCGCTTTCATTATCATCTAATAATATTTGGAAAATCTCTCTTTTTTTTTTCTTTCTTTCTTTTTTTTTTTTTTTTTTTTTTTTTTTTTTGTGAACAGAATGCATTCATCTATATTTGAAAATAGCCCAATAAAAGTCTCATGAAATAATTCATTACTACTTGCTAATACTTTTCTGCCGTGCTAAGTTCTAGATCAGCTCCTGTGTGAAAATGTTATTGTACAAAAATAACCTCAAACAGTGTAAAATTTTCTTCAGAAAAATGCAACAGATATGAAAAATAGTGACCTCGTTCCAGGATAGGTTTTACACTATGGGTGCCATGCAAAAATAATAAACATATGAGATGTGGGCTGAAGCAGATATAGTTGGCAGAGGACACTGCAAATCATGGTTTTCATCAATCACATGCTGTAGTTTACTGGGGGTTTCGTGCTGGACAGAAAATTTCAGTGCATGTACACATGCACATATGAATACACATATTGTTTCTTATTTTGCCAGCAGTGGGGCTGAGGTAAACCCAGATTCCTTGACCTTTGTGAATTAAATTGTTAAGTCTTGAGGTAAGTATTTTGTATTGTGATATACAATGAACTGATGGCTGCATATTATGCAGATGTTCCCCTGAGATAAAAGTTCAACACGGGAAAATAAAATGCTACTGGGATTTCAGATATTTTTTTCAGATTTTTTTTTCAGTTTTTGCAAGTAATTAGAACTGAAATATTTTTTTCATATATTTTTTTTAATATATTTTAAAACCAGAGGAGACAATTATCTAATTCTGTATACTGATGCCATGAAAGCCAACAAAAATTTTATTTTTCCCATTATCTTAGGCTAAACAATTCGACAAAAGTAGAACTTTTTCAGTTAAGGTAATGTTATAATGATAGATTTTAAGTACCAGGGTCTGTTTCTATTTATTTATTTATTTATTTATTTATTTTGAGCATTATGTACATAAGTACCTACAGAACTGCTTGTACAATAATTTCTTTATTTGCCATCTGAAAAGCTGTCTGAAGAAACCAATGTGCTTGGAATGATGAAGCTTACAAAACACAAAGCTTACACAGTTCTGTGTGTGTCCACAAGACAGAAAATTCAGTTACTGGACTTTTTTAAACACAAGGACCATCGTCAATTTCCGTTGCTTCATGAGAGAAACAGAAATGTTAAAGTAGCTATTTTGTAAAGCTGAAGCAAAAGACTGCATAAATCTGCTGATGATCAGGATGTTTTTAAAGTGCCCTCTCATTTAAGAAGTTGCCCCAAGTGTCACATGTAAAGAAATGTTCACATTTAAATTGAGATCAAAAGTGAATCTAAGTAAAGAGTGGAAAAAAGGCAGTAGGTGAAGCAAAGCGTGGTTTGAGAGGGCATGCCTACTGGGAAGAAACTATAGAAACATGGTGGAAGGAGAAGATTGAGTCTTATAAAAAAAAAAAAAAATAGACTGAAGAGAGTTACAAATACAGCTAACAATTAGACTGAAGAGAGTAACAAATACAGTAAGGAAAATATAAGTTTTCTTACAAAGCTGCAGAGACAAACTTAGTGATTTTTTATGGATTGGATAGTTAAGGATCCCATGAAAGAAGCAGCAAAAGCTAGGTGGATGTGGCGCAAAGTATTTTAGCTGAAGTTCTCTCTAGATTCAATATCCTTGCAGGACTGCAGAAGCCAGTAAATCTCTCAGTAGTTTTGCTCAACTTCAGAAAAGAGAGTTACATACAAACAAGGACTCCTGCTAAGGGAGAATCTGGAAGAAATCATTAAGAGTTATGTCATGGCAGATGGCACAGATGCTAATTAAGATACTTCACTGAAGGCAGAGAACAAATATTTCCTGCTTAGTAAGAAAGGCTTGAGAAAGGGCAAGAAGGAGCCTGTAAGGCTAGGCAGCATGATATCAGAGAATGCTAAAAGCAAGAAGACGTATTTCAGAAACTTGAAGATTTATGAAGAAAATAAAAAGGACTGTAAATTTGTTAATACTAAATATTAAAATAAAATCCAAAGCAAGGCATATCAAAATAATTGCAAGATACATAAGATACTTAAACAAAAGATACACAAGAGACTTAACCAAAATAGTCGCAAGAAACTTGAAAGTTAAGAAATGCTTTCTCTAAATTATAAGCAGCAGGAAGTCTGGCAGAGAGTCTGTCATGCCAAAAGATATTCAGGGAAAAGAGAAACACTGAGAAGAATTATACCAAAAAAAAAAAAAAAAAAAAAAAAAAAAAAAAAAAAAAAGTTTTAATCTTTTACTTCTGCTTTCCCTGTAGAAGAATCTGGGGAGATTGTCACACAGGAATTTTTCTCCATGATGGAACTCGTCTGAAGTCATTTTGAGGTGGTAGAAAACAAAATGAAGAAAATATCAAAAACAGATGGTATCCACCCAGGATTTTCAAAAGTACTCAGGGGTGAAATAGTTAAAATGGTAGCTGTGGCGTGTGAAATTCATGTTTAAAACCTTTGATGTTTTTTGAGGTGCAAGATTGTAAATAACTTTGCCAATTTTAATCTATGGGCAGTTAAGAGAAGAAAACAGACCAATAAGTCTGTAATGGGTAAATTAGTAGAAACTATAAAAATAGATCTTTAAAAAAAAAAAAGAGTCAGAAGGTAGTTAACAGTATCAGAGTCACCAAAGACTCTTGAGAAAAGAATGCTAAAGGCTGTCTTAATAGCAGTGGCTAAGAGGAAAGTTCTTGCAATCTTAAAAAAACTAGTTAAAATATCAAAGTAAAGGGTGGTTTTCATGGTCAGTTTTCACAGTAGAAAGAAGCCACCAATGAAGTCTCATGGAGCATGTACTGGGATCCATCCTTCTCAAAATGTATTTGAGCATATGAATAGTTATTTCATAAATTTGCTGATCATACTAAGTTATTAAAGGTGGTAAATATGAGTGATTTGACTGTTTATTAAAATGGCAAAAGAAATTCACTGAAGGTAAACATATAAAGTGACATATTTCATTTAACATAATATTTCACTTATCTTGATATTTTGCAGTTAAATATTTCTATTAAAATGTTAGCTCTGTGCTTAGCAGGTGAAAAAACACAAGTACGCAGTTAAGAATTATTAGGCAAGCAACAGAGTAAAGAAGTGAGCATCACTGTATCAATCTATAGTTGTATGATAGGCCATGATATTTAACCTTTTAAACAATGTTTCCAGTTTTGATCCCATCTGGAGATAAAAAAAATAAAAATATACTAAAAATGTAATAAAACTGAAAGAGCCTCTGAGAATGGGTGAAAATGATAGTGGGAAGGAGGTGATTTTGTCCAGGAAGTGGCAGCAGACAATGATTCTTTACATCACAGGAGAAGCATGAAAGGGAAGTACAAGAGAGATCAATAAAATCATGAGTGGTATAAAGTGTCTAGTTCTACCGGGTACCAAAAAAGCTCACAACAAGCAAGATGACAACAGAAAAAGAAGTGGTTATTTAAGCAACGTGGGGTGAAACTGGGAAACTGGGAAACTGTTGCTTAGCATTGCATATGCTAAAATGGGACTCAAGAGATGCTAAGAGGAGCAGAAGGAAAATAGGCATCAAGACCTGCTATTTAAAATGATAATATTTCTGGCTCAGCCATGAGCTATGAAGCATTGGTGGCAGGAAGGCTATCTGGAAGAAGCATTTCTATATGCATGCCTTTGATCCCTGTCAGCTGGCTTGTAGCACAGTTATACTGCTTACTTAAACTGAAAAACTTTGAAGTCACTGAAACACTTACCAATGGTCAGAAAATTCTCTACTTGTAAAGTTTATTGTGGACTTTATAGAGGCACTGTTATTACTCCAAACAAATTGACAAAACTCTCCAAGAATGATCATAAGGAAAGGACAACAAAAATGTCTAAGGAAAGTAAGGGATTTTGTTCTGAAAATCATGTCATAATGAAAAAATCACCTGTTAGTGCATTAACCATGTTTAGGTACTGATTAAATAGGCATGTATAGTAGAAGAAGTATGCCAAGAAGAGTGAAAGGCAGAGAGACACATACTTTGGAAATAAAAATGTTCTTTTGTTGCTATAACTTGTGATCTCTTGGTTAGTGCTGATTATATATATCATAAAAGTAATTAAGATCTCTATATATTTCCTTATTTTTTATACCTGGAATAAACATATTCTACTGATAAAGGCAGTTGCGTTGTACATTGTGAATGGAAATCATTTGAATAATTGGAATGGGGAATTTACCATTTAATCCTGAGACTCACTTTGATTGGACAAAATCCCTTTAAGTTTTCTGCATTTGAATATTGAGAGAGTTTTTTACATGTTTACACTAAAGTAGCATCAGCTGCGCATATGACAAGTCTGTTACTTATAGTGTAAGCTTTATCTAGACATTTTATTTTTCTTGAGTTATTCCCAGTTAAAATTACTTTTTCAATGCACTGGTTCAGCCAGAACCTCCCATGCTTCAGTTTGTGCCCGTTGCCTCTTGTCCTGTCTCTGGACACTATTGAAAAGGGACTGGCTCCATCCTCTTGACACCCTCCCCTCAGATATCTATACACGTCGATGAGGTCTCCCCTCAGTAGTCTCTTTTCCAGGCTAAATAGACCCTGTTCTTTCAGCCTGTCCTTGATGCTACAGATGCTCCCTTCCAGTCACCTCTAGCTCTCCAGTAGTTCTACGTCCCTCTTGTACTGTGGAGCCCAGAACTGGACACAATACTCCAGGTGTGACCTCACCAGGGCTGAGCAGAGAGTCAGGATCATCTCCCTTGAGCTGCTGGCAACACTCTTCCAAATGCAGCCCAGGATACCATTGGCCTTCTTGGCCACGAGGTCACACTGCTGGCTCATGGTCAGCCTGCTGTCCACCAGAACTCCCAGGTCTCTCTATTTGATTCCATTTAAAGAGATTTTGCAGTAATGATTAATAGGTTATGCAACAATAAACATATATACTTTTTTCAAATAAATATATATATTTTTAACTTTTGTAGGAGACAAAGTCAGTTAATCACTTCTATTTATTTTTATTTAATAAGTATAATATTGAATACTTGTGTGTGTCACTGTTACAGCTATGGTGCTACTGCTGAAATAAAATATATTTGGTTTCAAAACTGTTTAATCTATCTATCCTTAGAACAAATGTGTTTGTTTGTTTGTTTGTTTGTTTTGTGTGTGTGTGTGTTTGTTTTTCCCAATTTCTCTGCAAGACTATTTGCTTTCATATGGAGGATGCTGGTTTGTTCATCCCTCTATTTTCAGAGTACAATTGTCAGAGTACATCTCTGACATTATAAAACTAACTGTTGGGAATTTGTTGCCAAGCAGGTATTGCAGATTGATCTTTTTTTAACAGACTTATTTAATGTAGCTTGTACAAATTTTATCTTATGGAATTTAATCAGAGTTTTCTAAGAAAAATGATTTATAGTAACATGGGAATGGAATTTAAATGTTTCCACATACCTGATTATGGCTTTATTCCATTTGAACTAACAAGGTGATGTTTAGAATATAAGGGAATCGAACTGAGTGTTATCACCACTATGTAACTAATATGATTATATTCTGAATATTTTTTGACTTTTCTGTCAGTACAGGATCTAATTTTCTGTGGCAGTGGGAAAGATCTAATGGAGTTCTATTTAAGATTTCAAGGTTCTTCACCTTTTTTCTTATTGTATGCAGAGAGGAGAGGACTCAGAGAATGTTAAAACATAGAGTGGCAAAAGTGAGATATTTATAAAAGAAAGAAACAAACAAACAAACAAAAATAAAGGTAGTGCAGTTCAATTTGTTTTGGAAATGTGCAGTCACAATGAACTGAAAATACAGTACAAGACCCATAATTAAAAGAACAAAATTTTGAAATGGAGAATAGTAACAGGAAACGAAATACTGAATTTTAGGTTCCTGGAACTGAAGCCTATAAAAATGTGAATTAATAAATGATAAAAGATAAAATGTATAACACTCTGCCTTCAGACTTTCAAACATTTTTTTTTTCTGAGAAGTGGTGGGGGCATGAAAGCCAAGGTTTCTACAGAGAATCCAAGGGATAATAAAAGTACTGGTTAAAAGGGACTTCTGGATATATTTCTTTTTTCAGTTTCTCTTTTAAGGTAACGCTATCATCACCTCTATGGCAGATCAATCACAACTTTTCTTTATGCCCTTCTTTGATGGAGTGTCCACACCTTCTATGTGTACCCTTGTTCTGTGCTGCGATGCATTCGTAGTGAAGAAATTTTTCTGTGCATCCAACCTGATCTACACAGCTCACAATTAAAAGCCAGCATCCCTTGTGTAATCCTTTATATATCGTAGCAGTCTACTACTGGTAGGAAGTTTAGCTCTGCTATATATTTTTACAACCACACTTAAGTATGGTCCTTAGTTTCAAGCTCGCAAGACTAAAAATCTCATTTTATTCAACCTCTGCTTGTCTGCCATGAGCTTCTTGTTTCTTACCATGGTTGTAGTCTTCTGCTGAGCACACTGCAAAAATCCTCTATCTCAGAGCACGTTGTTTTCTTGCTTTCACTATGGGGTCAATCATCACCCTCAGGTCTTTTCTGCCTGCTGAGCCAGGCAGTCCTCATCAGCCACAGCTATTCCACATCAGGTGCAGAGATTGGCCCTTCTGCTTGCTAAGCTTTATGTGGTTTCACTTGGTCAATCCATGCATTTCCAAAGATCTCAGTGGCTTGCATTTTTTGACATTTATCATGTCAGTCACTCCTTTTAATGATGTATAATCCAGAAATATGTTGTTTGCATTGGGTTATCATTCAAATCTCTGAAGATGTTGAATATGGGCTCTAGCACAGATCGCATGTGTTACAGAAGTTGTTAAGACTGGTGGAGGATGATAAATAAGTATATATAGTTCATCGTTACTCTGTTGTTTTCCATGTGTTTGGAAAGTGAGCATCATCTGTGATTTTTCCAGTATCTAAAGTGAGGCTGCCCAGTTTAGAGTTTAGAGCTGCCCAATCTCACTTTATTCTTGAGATGGATGTAATGTTTGTCTTTTCCCAGTTGCGGAGGACTTTCTTGATTAGGAAATTTTTATAGATGATGGAAAGTAGCATTGCATGCATTTCAGCCAGTTCCTTCAATAAACTTCAATACATTCAAAACCTTCAGGTTAAATTTTATATGATACCTCATACTAATAGTTCCAACTTAACTTTAAGTTGTCCTTAACCTGTTGCCCTCCTGTCTGTCTTTCTGAATCAGTCTGCTTCGGAAGGTAAAAAGTAGGTTTTGCCTGTGAAGACTAGGGTAAAAAAGACATTAAATAAACCAACTATTTTATTTTTATTTTATTTTTTCCTGTGTTTTCCATCGGTCAATTGTCTCTCCTATTGACAATTTTTTATTTTCTGTGAACTTCCTTTTGATACTAGCACACTTGTAAGAACTTTTCATGCTACCTTTTATGTCCCTTCCTAGTTTTGGCTCTAAATGGATTTTGCTCTTCATGATTTGCATTATTAACTGCCTGAACAATACTTTCATGGTCTTCCTGTATTTCCTCTCCTTGTTTTCACTTCTTGTATGAATTCTTCTAGCATTTCTTTAGGTTTTCTGCATACCAAATTGACATTTAGTTTAAGTTCCTCTCTTCCTGAATGAAGGAGTGGTCTGATCATTCATTTCAACTAAGTTTCCTTTAAAAGTCAGCTAGCTCTTCTGTGTACTCCTTGTGGAAGATTCAGAGAGGAATGCTCCGGCAACTTTCCAAATAAGCCAAAATCTTCTGTCCTGAGGCCTACAGTCCAAAGTCCATCTTCTCAATCATTCATCAAAATCCCAGTGTCAGTCTTCTCCTGGTCACTGCAGCCCACACTGCCATCTGTGATCACATTCACCATCATTTCTTCCTCACTGAAGGAAGAAAGGTTGAGTATTTCCCTGCTTGGCCTCTGTAGCTTTTGCCTATCTAGCAAATGTCTGAATAGTTAACATAGAATCATAGAATGTTCTGAGTTGGAAGGGACCCATAAGGACCATCAAGTCCAACTCCTGGGAACGCACAGGTCTACCCAAAAGTTTAGACCAAACATTTCTTAAATTCAGACAGGCTTGGTGCAGTGACCACTTCACTGGGGATCCTGTTCCAGTGCGCAACCACCCTCTCAGTGAAAAATCTCCTCCTGATATCTAGTCTGAACTTCCCCTGCCTCAGCTTCACCCCGTTCCCATGGGTCCTATCACTGGTGTTTATGGAGAATAGGTCACCTGCCTCTCCCCTCCCCTTCGCAAGGAAGTTGTAAACCGCGATGAGGTCTCCCCTCAGCCTCCTCTTCTCCAGGCTGAACAGGCCCAGTGACCTCAGCCACTCCTCATACATCTTCCCCTCCAGGCCCTTCACCATCTTTGTTGTCCTCCTCTGGACACTCTCCAATAGTTGAGTGTCCTTTTTGTACTATGGTGCCCAGAACTGCACACAGTGCTCAAGGTGAGGCTGCACCAGCACAGAGTAGAGCGGGATGATCACTTCCCTCTCCAAACTAGCGAAGCTGTGCTTGATGCACCCCAGGATGCAGTTGGCCCTCCGGGTTGCCAGGGCACACTGCTGGTTCGTATTCAACTTGCTGTCGACCAATACCCCCAGATCCCTCTCTGTGGGGCTGCTCTCCAGCGTCTCGTCACCCAGTCTGTACGTACAGCCAGGGTTGCCTCGTCCCAGGTGCAGGACCCGGCACTTGCTTTTGTTAAACTTCATGCGGTTGGTGATCACCAAGCTCTCCAATCTGTCCAGATCTCTCTGCAAGGCCTTTCCACCCTCATCCAAGTCACAACTCCTCCAAGTTTGGTGTCGTCAGCAAATTTGCTCAAAATACCTTCTAGTCCTACCACCAAATCATTTGTAAAAACATTGCAGAGGACTGTCCCTAAAATGGAGCCTTGAGGGACCCCACTAGAGACCATCCGCCAGCCAGATGTGGCCCCATTTACCACAACCCTTTGAGCCCTGCCCATCAGCTAATTGCTCACCCATCGTATGATGTTTTTGTTAAGTAGTATGCTGCACATTTTGTCCAGTAGGATCCTATGGGAAACTGTGTCAAAAGCTTTGCTGAAGTCCAGAAAGATCACATCAGCTGGCTTCCCTTGATCGACTAGATGGATGATCTTATCATAAAAGGAAATCAAATTTGTTAGGCAGGACCTATTCCTCAAGAATCCATGTTGGCTTGGACCAATGACTGCATTGTCCCCCAGGTGCACTTCAATAGCTTCAAGAATCGTCTTCTCCATAATTTTACTGACTTGAGACTGACAAGCCTGTAGTTGCCAGGGTCTTCTTTCTTACCCTTCTTGAAAATTGGCACAACATTTGCCAGCTTCCAGTCTACCGGGACCTTAAAATCCTCCCTGTGGAATGAAGTCTGCAATCAGGGTACTTTTGCTAATTGTAGATTGTGCCAGATAAATCATATTCATAGTCATGTGGGCTGCAACAGATCTCCATCACAGCATCACCAAGACTGGGAGCATCTTCACAGACACCTCCTTACTTTCACACCAGGTCTCTGTTCAGTCAAAGATCTCCTTTACAGAACACATATCTCCTCTGCCTTTTCTTTACTGCCAACCTTCCATCTGTAGTCTTTACCAATTTATTTTGTGAAGACAACTAGTCAAGTCCAGTGGAATGAGCAACCCTATGGAACTGATCAGGACAAGAAGTAATTGCTAAATGGCGTTCAACCTAGATGTGAGAATCTGACAGGAAAGATTTACACATGTTTGTTCAAACACAGAGACAGGGGAGTGACCTCGATTACCCTTCTATAAATGGGGAAGAAGTTTTCAAATAGAATTTGAGGCTGTGAATTTGAGTATTACTAATACAGCCATCAATTGGGAGCAAGTAACGACGTAAAGGAAATTGAGTTAGAGCCCAAGAGTAAATGTATAAGTTACACTTTTGTTGTACTTGTCAGGATTTCAGAGAGCTGTGTGGTGTTCATTATGGTATACATGGATATTACCAAAGAGGGTAATGCTATTACCATAGGGTGACTCAAGCAGAAAATATTTGGTTGTCAGATCTTATAAAATATGTAAAGGTTATCAAACACTGTAGAGAAGCTTACAATAATGTGAAATTTGCAAATATTAAGTATTGACAGATCTACTGAAAGAAGATATGAGACCAAAAGATTCTGTCATGCCAGCAAGCACAGAACCCCTTTAAACACACTATCTGTGTTTGCTTTTAATTCATTTGTGCTCAGCCCATATGCACAAGAAAGTAGATTGTAATCTGTGTGGACAAAATCACTATGAAGGGCAGAAAAAATTAAATTGCTTAGAACTTTGTTATCACTTCTACTTAATCTGGATATGTAGCAGGGTAAAAATAAGTATGTATGTTCTGTTTTGATAGTTTGTTCTCACTTTAATTCTACTTTCTGTTGCCAGTATAAAGCAAAAGGATTTACTTAAAATAAGACTTTCTCTCCTCACCACTATAGTTTTATTGTAGTCAATAGGAAAATGAATAATTCCTATCTATTTGCCATTTGTAAGATACGTCCTGAATTAAGGAAGAACCAGGCTAGCTGATTCCTGCAAGTCTCAGTGAAATGTGAGCAGGAAAGGGGTTGAGAACAAATAATATTTATATCTCAATATGTATTCTGTGAGAATTAGAATTATTTTCTGGATGCATCTCTTTTTACTATCATGAAGCATGAGCAGATAGAAAAATGATCTAGATTAGACACTTAAATTAACTGAAGCTATATGAGTAACAATCTTAATAATGTAAGGTATGAAAAATGACAGAAGTCCTCTTTATTCAAGAAGGTTGATTAAATAAGTTTTGACTAATATTTAATGGCCATATTAAAAAGTAATTAAGTAATTTATGGATGGATTCACTGAGCGTGAACACTAAGAGTAACAGATAATCTGTCTTTTAGTAGGACTTTTATAAGCAATGGAAAAAAAAAAAAAAAAATCATTTACCATTATGGCTCTTTCTAAAACATTATAGTATGTCCTTGTTGTATTTGCCATGATCAACTGTCTAATAGAAACCACACAGATAGTATAAGGAAAAAGCTTATCCAGATAAATAGAACATATCAACTTCACTACTTCTCATAAATATTATTAGTTTATCATCTCTACATGCCTGCATTAATATCTAGTATGTCTTATTTCTATAATGTACTGTTAAAACTAGAATATATGGGGGGAGGGGGAGTATCCTACTGACAAAGCAGGAATGAAGACTGAGACATTTACTCAGAATATGTAATTTAAGTGTTAATATTTCTATGCAAAAAATGTCTAAAAAAATCTTTTCAGAGTCCCATTAATACAAATGGGCATCAGTGTAATCCTTGAGGGATGATATCTTAATTTTGATTGAAGCAGGAAAAGCAATTTAATGATGTCTCTAAGGACAGAAAGATTGGGGCTCCAGGCAGAAACATAAAAAGCATAGTGAGTTTTCAAATGCATGAATGGCAGAGGTAATACATTCTGTTCATGTACCCTCTGGGCTCATGTCTTTGATAAAGGTGTGTTTTTACATAGAAGTAGGAGGAAATCTACTGGGAAAAAAATACTATAGACAGCACCTACTGTTCTCCTGCTGTGTGTTAATGTCTTCATCTTGTAAATGTCTTCATAGAAACCATTTACAATTTTTTAAATTGGTTTTGAAATTTTATCTATTATGGATAAAAATCTTATGAATTTACTAGCTACCATTTATTCTGGTATGTGCAATCTCCTTTAATACTCTGGAACAAGCAAAAAAAATATTTAATTCACTGAAGTCTTATTAAGTTCTCATGTACAAAGGTCACTTGGACCAGCCAACAAGCCACATAAGTTCTCGTCTATTATTTCTGTTTTGGTATTAATAGTGTCTCAGATTCTCTCCCTCTCTCTCTCTCAATGTGTCCATTCTCTTCTTAATATTCATTTTAAACCAAAATAAGTCTTATTTGATCAACCATTTCAAATTATTTTCTTCACCAAACTACTCTATCCCTCCCCATCCTAAACAGGATAGGGGGAAAATACAATCAAAAACTAACCAACCAAACAAAAAATCTTGTTGAGAAAATCAGTTTAATGAAAGAAAAACAAACGCAATATATGGAAACTAAGTGGAAAAGAACATATATATTGTCTACTTCCCATCAATCGGTGGCTTTCAGCCACTACCTAGGAAGTGGATCCCCTGTGCAAGTAGCAATTGCTTTGGAAGACAAATACCTTCATAATGACAACACCCCATACTCCTCCTTTCTCTTAGCTTTTATTGGTGAGCAAGACATCATATAATATGCAATATCCCTTTGGTCACTTTGGGTTAGCTGTCCCAGCTGTGATTCTTCTTCACCTTGTGCCTAATCCCTGCCGACAGGCCACTGGGGGGCAATCGGAAACACAGCCTCAATGCTGTGCCAGCATTGCATATCAACTGGTGTGACACCAACACTGTTCTAGCTACACATGCAAAGCACCTTGCTACATGGGCTGCAGTGAGGAAAGCTAATTCTATCCCAGACAGACCGAATACCCAGAATGATATTTAATTGTTCTATATAGACATATAATTCTATATAATTATATTATGTGCTAGAATAGAAGCTGGAAAAATACAACTCTAATGTCTGAATGCTTTAAATAATATAATATTTAAAGCCACACTAAGATTGCTGGTATGGAGTCTGCGTGTTTAGACCCTTTTTTTTTTCTTTTTTCTTTTTTTTTTTTTTTTTTTAATTTTTGGATTAAGCAGTTTGACATTTATCTTCATTGTCACCCTGCCAAGGGCAATTCATTTGGTCTAATATCTTGCTGAAGAATGGAATGACAGGAAGTATTGAAATCAAGTAGTAGACATGATACATACTGCAGTCAGGAACATTCCTCAGGCAACATTAATGAATCAGTAATCTTGCAGTGTATAAAAGTTGGGATGGTTGTCCATTCCCAATATCCAACCTGCAAATTATGCCAAGGTTTTTTTCTAGGCCTTCTTAAGACTGCGGTTCCAGAAATTAGTACTTCTCAGAGAGTGCCTGAATATAAACCGTGATCATCTGAAGACAGAATATGCTTAACATCAGTTAGAATTAAGAGTCTCAGCATAACTGTGAAGCACTGAATTCTTGGCCTTCTACTCCTTTGAATTCTTAATAGCTACTTCAACGATAATGATGCTTTGTGGAGGAATGTGGTTAGTAAGCTAATAACATACAAAAACCACTCAGAGAGAGGCATTTTTGTAGCACTGGTAAAGAACTGCTAAAATGTTCTAAGTGGCAAATATAACAAAAATGAAAATGTATTTTTTGAACATATAAAGAACATTTTACTTTCACTATAAATGGCAAAATGCCAGTCTCATGAAAGTATTGTAACATCCCTTAAAGGAAGAATGTGGACTGAGTATTTAGTTGCTTGAGTGGCCTTTAATTTTTTTATTATTTTTTTTTTTTCATATTAGTGTTTGGCTGCCTGGAAATCTGTGCTACTATACACCAGTGAATAGCTATGGCAGCACAGCCTGAGGCCTGAGGTCCTTAGAGGACAACTATATATATATATATATATTTTCCCACAGACTCTCACAGCCCTAAATTATGTCAAAAATTGGGCTTTCAAAATACACAGAAGAATAATGACAGCTAGATGAGCCTTGAAGTACCAGCACTGTTTCTTAGGTCTTTCATTAAAACTAACATTGATTTATGTCTTCACCAGAAATCGACTGTTTCCCTGCCAGAAAGTGTAATTTTCTGATAGCTAGTACTTATGGATAAAAAGGAAATATATCTTTAGCACCTTCAGTAACTTTTCAGAGGCTAATAAAGTCCAATCAAGTACACAAATAGACCTAATATCTTGTATACAAAAGACTCCTGTGCCTCTAGATCCACACCCGGTGTTTGTCCAGTGCATGTTTTTCTATGTCTCACATACTGGAATCCAAGAACCACAGGAAAACCCATAAATCATTTAGAAGAAATCAGGCTCTATTTAAATGCAAATTATTTAACAGTATTTCAGAATGATAAATATGAGGACATTGTTGAAAATGATGTATGTGGCAACCAGTGTTTTCCAGAGACAGAAACTTCTTTCATCTGAGAAATATGTATCTTAATGAATGAATGCAGAATGTAGAAGATGGATGTGTCAGAATGGGAACACAGAAGAGAGAATTGACAACAAGGAGTGATTCAAGAGAAACACTGTAGTCATGGGGGTGAATGGAATTTGTGTAGTTCACAGGGAGTTCACATTACAGTGGGGTGTCCCTTTGTCCCCTGCACTCTGCACTGCTTTGCCTGACCAAGGCAGGGGCCACGGTGCTGCATGGAGACCTCTGGCAGTGTCAGTTGGTTTTGATGGCTGCTGTTTCCATTCCAAAGTCTCTCCCTCCCATTTTAAATCTTCATGCTTCCGTATATTTCTTTTTTGGCTGACTCCTTCTTTGTGTATAAAGACTTGAATCCCTTCTTTACCATTTAATCTCCTGGCTATTTAAAAAGTTCAGTAAAGTTTAACAAGGTAGTTAATTAACAAGTTATTTAACAAGTTAATGCACACTGCTTAACCCCTACATTCTTCACTTAACAGGTGAGATAGCATTATCCAGATCATTTATTTGCCAAGGATGCACATTGCAGGTATCTTTACAACATACTGATGGAAGGAGTGCCTGATAATTCTCAAACATTTTCCTGAAAAATAAAGGCACTTTCCTGAAGAATTCTTTCTATTAAGAACTAACCAGACTTTATCTTCTGCAAAGAAAATACAGGATTTCTATGCCTGTATCTGGGATTTGGAAACTGCTTTCATATTTTTTCCTTGCTTTCTGAGAAAGATGGTCAGACAGCATAGAAATGTTTATTTATTAGGTGATGGGATATCTTTGGGTAATATTAGCTTTGTACAAAATGAATCTTCTTGAAAGAAAAGAAGACTGAATGGAATTTCCTGCCCAGTGACTTGGCCCTGTTCTGAAGAGGCAGACTTTTATCTTAAGCAATTCTTTTTGTGTGTTGCAGTTAAATTTGTCTTTCTTTGTGAAATACAGTTCTTATTACTACCACAGCAGTCTATTATCCCCATTATAATAAGTTTCCTCATAAAGCTTATGTCTTGTACATAGATTGGTACTGTGAACCCCTGGCAGTATAGTGGGCTGACTTTCCAGTATTTCAAAGACAGGAAAATAACTGTTGCATCTCTGTTTCCCCTTTTCCAGCTTTCCATACGGAAATAAATATTCTAGATTAAAATTGTAAGGACTCAATGCCATCACTACTTTTTCACTGAGTAAAACATGACCTTTATTTTAGTTTGGAATAACTTTGTTCACTGGCCCAGTTTGCTAACAGCCTTCATTTAAGGCAGATTGAGAATATCTAAGTCTATCTAAAACAAATGCAAATTTAAAGAACATGTTGTGGTGGTTTTACCGTGCTAGGCAGCTGAACACCACAACTGCTCTCTCACTCCCCCTCCTCAGAGGAGGAGGGGAAGAAGTAAAGGAAAGAACAACTCACGGGTTGAGATAAGGATAATTTAATTAAAGAGGAAGGAAATATATATTTATATATATATATATTAAGGAAATATTATTAATTAACAATTCAACTAAAGGGAAAAAGGGAAAAAGGAAAGGGGAAAGGGAGGGGGAGAGGGAACAGCAAAACAAAACAAAACAAGTAAAGGCTATATGGAAGTGCAGAGGAAATAAATGATTTTCTACTTCCCACAAATGAGCGATGCCTGACCACGTCCTTGAAGCAGGGCCTCAACGCACGTAGCCGGTGTTCGCGAGGAGGACAGATGTTTTCGCAACGAAAGCCCACCCCTCCTCTCTTCCTCCTTCTTCCACCTTTTATTGCTGAGCGTGACATCATATGTTATGGAATATCTCTTTGGTTGGTTTAGGTCAGCTGCCCTGGTGATGTTTCTTTCTCACTTTTTGCCCACCCCCCAGAAGGGTTAGAGAAAGTCCTGATACTGTGGCAGCACTTCTCAGCAGCAGACACAACACTGGTGTGATAACACTGCTGTTCTAGCTCCAAGTGCGGAGCGTGGCACTGTATGGGCTGCTGCAGGGAAAGTTAACATCCCAGCCAGACCCAGTACACACGTCCTCTCACTCTCTGAATATAATGCCTTTGATTACATGCATACAGGTGTTTTCATGGAATAAACTAAATGGAAGAGCAGTGGTGGCATCCAGAAACGAAGTATGAAGACTGCCTTGGGAAGTATCAATATATGGCCAATGAATAAATTTCATTCAGAATGTTAATGATGAGACAGGAGGGGAAGAAAAGCCTGTTGCCACAAACAGAACCTTTTCTGAATCTCATTTCCACCAAAAAAACACAAAATTGATGACACCATGACCTTTATTTCTTACTGAAAAGCTCTATGACACCCCAGAGTTTGCGTAAAGGCTTGGGTTCTTTTTTCTGACTAGATAATTATGGTCCTGTTTGGTTTGGTATTGTGCCTAAATATACACATCTGGTATCATAACATATGTAACCTTTAGTAACTATACTATTGGTTTCAGCTCAGTAGGGCTATACATATACTGATGGCAATATATATTGAATTTTATTTATGAAGATGGTTTTGCCATTACTGTTCAGAAATAAATCAATACTAATTGGTTTCTCATATTCAGCTTTCCTGTAATGACATCTAGATGCCAGATTTTATTATTCTTATGATTTATTGTTCTTGTAATATAACTCTAAAGCTGTATTTTTACATGTCAAAAAAAAGAGAGAGGGTTATCAGAAGAATAGTAATCGGTATCATTGATTTTTTTAAGACAGTTGTTTTGCTCACTACTGCTCACTTACCTGCAAATAAAATTACATTTTACATCACACTGGAACATGGGAAGAGATGGCTATGTGGGAAGAGATTCAAGAGGTACTGACTCCAACTATCTTCATTGTAACAGCTTAAACTTTGAATCTCACGTACTCAGGTAAAGAAAGATGGTAACGAAAAACTGGGCCAAAGAAAAACCATTCTAACTTTATCTGTGCTGGTTATTATTATTATTATTGTCATTTAAGTTCCTTTACTCTTCAACAAGTGCTCAATATTTTTTCACAGCTGTACAAGTAATATGACTTAGGCTGTTCCAAACGAACATAAAAAGCCTCCAGCTATATAGCACCACTAAGTAGCATGTCACTTTATATGTATCATCTTTGAGGAACCATATACATTGGAATTACAGTTTACTGTTTACATTTGACAGAACCCTATGTGGTGATTCCATACTGATCGACAGCTGAGCTCCACCATGCTGCTCTCTCACTTCCTGTCCTCAAAATAAAAGGATGGGAAAATATGATGAAAAAATGCTCGTGGACTGAGATAAGAAGCAGTGCAGTTAAAGGAAAATGTGAGAAAAATGTAAAAATAAATAATAAATTTTTAAAAGCACATGCTGTGTGGAAGTAACAGGAGAAAACAGTAATTCTCTACTTCCCATCAGCAAGAGATGTTCAGCCACATCTTCAGAAACAGGACTTCCATACATATAATGGTTGCTTGGGAAGACAGGCTTTCATAACAACAGTTCCCTCCTTCTCCTTTTCCTTCCTCAGCCTTTATCACTGAGCATTATGGGATACCCTTTTGGTTAGCCTGGGTCAGCTGGTCTGCATGTGTCCCCTCCCCAGCTCTTGCCCAGGCCTTGTGATGGAGTTGGAGATACAGCCTTGATGTTGTGCCAACACTGCTCAGCAGCAGCCAAAACGTCAGTGATATTGGGCTGTTCCTGGTGCCCCTGGTGCAAAGCACAGAACTTTATGGTCTGCCATGGGGAAAGTTAACTCCATCACAGTTTGTTTGTTTCTTTTTTAGCATCTGAAATTTGATGAACATAAGAATAAATTCTCCACTTCCAGAGTTCTATATTAGCTTACCGTCAAATGGAGCAGATTATCTTGAGAGTCATCACGCAGCACTCGCAAGGCAAGCAGGCGATCAGGCCCAGTCAGCATGGGTTTATGAAGGGCAGGTCCTGCTTGATGAACTTGATCTCCTTCGATGACAAAGTGACGTGCTGGGTGGATGAGGGAAAGGCTGTGGATGTGGTCTACCTTAACTTCAGCAAGGCTTTTGACACCGTTTCCCACAGCATTCTCCTCAGGAAACTGGCTGCTCTTGGCTTGGACTGGCGCACTCTTCGTTGGGTTAGAAACTGGCTGGATGGCCGGGCCCAAAGAGTCGTGGTAAATGGAGTCAAATCCAGTTGGCGGCTGGTCACTAGTGGCGTTCCCCAGGGTTCGGTGCTGGGGTTGGTCCTCTTTAATATCTTCATCGATGATCTGGATGAGGGCATTGAGTGCACCCTCAGTAAGTTTGCAGATGACACCAAGTTAGGTGCGTGTGTCGATCTGCTTGAGGGTAGGAAGGCTCTGCAGGAGGATCTGGATAGGCTGCACCGATGGGCTGAGGTCAACTGCATGAAGTTCAACAAGGCCAAGTGCCGGGTCCTCCACCTGTGGCACAATAACCCCAAGCAGAGCTACAGGCTGGGAGATGAGTGGTTGGAGAGCTGCCAGGCAGAGAAGGACCTGGGAGTGATGGTTGATAATCGGCTGAATATGAGCCAGCAGTGTGCTCAGGTGGCCAAGAAGGCCAACAGCATCCTGGCCTGTATAAGAAACAGTGTGACCAGCAGGGCTAGGGAGGTGATTGTCCCCCTGTACTCGGCTCTGGTGAGGCCGCACCTCGAATACTGTGTTCAGTTTTGGGCCCCTCGCTACAAGAAGGACATGGAGGTGCTTGAGCGAGTTCAGAGAAGAGCGACGAAGCTGGTGAGGGGCCTGGAGAACAAGTCCTACGAGGAGCGGCTGAGGGAGCTGGGATTGTTCAGCCTGGAGAAAAGGAGGCTCAGGGGTGACCTTATCGCTCTCTACAGGTACCTCAAAGGAGGCTGTAGCGAGGTGGGGGTTGGTCTGTTCTCCCACGTGCCTGGTGACAGGACGAGGGGGAATGGGCTTAAGTTGCACCAGGGGAATTTTAGGTTGGATCTTAGGAAGAACTTCTTTACCGAAAGGGTTGTTAGTCACTGGAATAGGCTGCCCAGGGAAGTGGTTGAGTCACCATCCCTGGAGGTCTTTAAAAGACGTTTAGATGTAGAGCTTAGGGATATGGTTTAGTGGGGACTGTCAGTGTTAGGTCAGAGGTTGGACTCAATGATCTTGAGGTCTCTTCCAACCCAGAAATTCTGTGATTCTCTGAAAATAACATGGTATATTAGTACATGAAAACATAAAAACATTTTGGAGGCTAATTATATCAAGACTATTTTTACCAAGTCATATGAGAATGTAGATTAAAATATTAAGGTCTTTCTCTGATGTAGGACACGATATGTGTAATTTACTTTTTTTTTTTTTTTCTTTTTTTTTTTTTTTCCCTATAAATTTTTCCCCATTTCACTTTATTTTGGACATTTTGAATTTTTTCATAGTTACAACTTTTCCACCAAGAAAATAATTATTTTCTCCCTTCCTTTTGATTTTATCTAATCAACTATTTGCAAGAAAAAATCTTTTATTTTTACAAGTCCTGTTGGGTAAAAAATGTCTCCAAAGTAATTAAATTTGAGCCCTGGGTTATTGCTGAACTTTATCAGGTGAAAGGCTTTTCATGAAGAGTGCATGTTATAATCTTCATCAAGATAGCGTCTAGATACTAGCTGCAGAGTTACAGCATGTAGTATACCAGCTACACATTTGGACATAAGAGTCAGGTCAGGAATTTAATTTACAGCCCATGTAAAGTTTGTCTGACCACTAGAATGAATATAGGCTATCTTGTGAGTCTGCTTTTTTTTTCTTCTCTTGAAGACTTTCAAGGTCACTCCTTGATTTTCTATCTTGTTAGTTAACTCATAGCTAGAAAGCCATGTCTAAGTTAAATGTGAGAGAAAATAATATTTGTTCTTTTGGATCAGGAAAATGAAAATTTCCATTTTCATTGCCATTGGAATGTCTAGAAGGAGTTAATCTGCTACAGGCCCAAATACTGCACCACCTTGACAGTCCAGGGCATGGATGCTCTATTTTGCCAAATTATTACAAAGGCCTTCATTAACTGTCAGCAGTGTAAATCCCAGAAAGATAATTTTCTTGATGGCTATAGGAAGCAAAAAAGATTCTAATTGATATTGCTTCATTGACCTGAATGTTAGTGGTATTTTAATGACAGTAGATTCAAAAACAACTTGCACCTGTGCTGAACAATTCAGGAAAGAAAAAACAAGTTCAAACAAGCACTGAATATATGTTAGCCACAGGCAGCTATTAACAAAGACCTATAAAAGGCTCACACACCTTCCTGTCTCAGACAAAAATATTCCTTAAGATTGTTTAGTGTTTGTTTTTTCTCTATTTTCTTTTCTTTTTCTCATTTCCTTTATATATATATATATATATATACATATTTCCTAAGTGTTTTTAAGTAGTCTGACTGTGCCATTAACACTGAAATTATATTGTGTGCAGTTAGTAGGTATTTCTTACACACTACTCCACTAACTTAGGACATCCTCGCCTTTCTGTTAAAATGTGTATATTTCACATTAAAACACCATTGTGTTACTCTTATGTACATCTTCACTACAGTACCAATGGCTATATTTTCTTTGGCTTTAAGCCCTTAATTTCTCTAACTGATTATTAATAGATCTACATCATGTCTCTCTACAGAGAAAAAAGAAAAAAAATATCATAATATATTGATGACTTTGCAATAAGTGTACTATGGAGTTGTAATGAAAACTGTCATTTCGGTCTGCAGTCAAGATAGTTTGTATCACCATTGTAATAAGAAAAGTGGCGGAGGCAGTTACTATGGTGTGAGAGCACGAAAATCAGCCTCTGTTTTCAGACAGTGCACTGGTTTTGAAATATCTTCTCAAGGAAGTGAACCATATTTTCTGCTGTTTTGTGCATTGTTAAAGATTCTGGCATTTTTGGATTACAGCTGCTGAACTACAATTTACGGTAGCTAAAATAACTTTGAATACTTGCCTAATATTCCTTCTCATATTAAAAATTACCTAGCTATTTGGAAGGTGTAAATGGAAAATGAGTCCATTGAAAAAGAAAAAGATTTAAAAAAAAAAATGTTTTGCAGTTCCAAACTACAAAATAAATAAATAATAAATGATGTTCTGGACTTCCATTTTAAAGTGTGACAGTGTTTAAATGACTGTGTTTAAAATGCTTATATTTTCTACTAAAGCATAGAAGCTTCTAAAGAGGTTATTGGCAAAATGCTTAAAGAAATAATAAATCACCTGTTTCACTATGTAACAGCTTTCAGACTTGTAAAAGGGTGAATGATTCATCCTAATACGTACCTTTTCTGACAGCTTGTAACTGTGTTTTGGAAAGAAACTTCACATTCTGTAGTTACAGCAATGGTTCTCTCTGACACAACGGCTATTACTCTCCGTACAAATAAACTTCTGCACCCCTGTTTTATCTCTGAGTTGTGAACCATTAGTGGCTATGCCATTTATTGCAGCAGCATATAATGTGATTTTATGGCTTTTTAGCCTTTTGTCCACTGAGCACTGATCACAGCACAACTTCAAAGAATCATAGAATCATTTACATTGGAAATGACATCTAAGATCATTTAGTCTAACAATTAACTTAGCACTGCGAAGTCTACCACTAAACCATGTCCCTAAGCATCACATCTACATGTCTTCTGAATACCTTTAGGGAAGATGACTCAACCACTTTCCTGGGCAGCCTGTTCCAATGCATCACAACCCTTTCAGTGAAGAAATTTTTCCTAATATCCAATGTAAACCTCCCCTGGCACAACCTGAGTCCATTTCCTCTTCTCCTATCACTTGCCGACTGGGAGAAGAGGCTGAAATTCAGATCCTGAGTAGTCACTAATTTTCCTAGTGTATTGTTCATCCCAAAGTTCAAGTATCTGTAGAATGCAATGGTTTCTTATGCCAAAAAGTTGGAAAATTGCATCTAAAGACAATTTCTCCCAGTGTTCATATGTTTCAGGTCAATGTTCATGTTCTTCAAGTATTCATGTGCAGACCAGGTTAATGAACAATTTCACCCATTTATAAGGAGACTGAACCAAAGTGTTGGAAGTTAGATGTTTCAGTTCTTCATGTTAAAATAGTATATGAGCCTCATAACGATACCATTAGTTTTAAAATAATGTTAAAGTCTAGAATGAGCATTTGTTTTTCTTTCATATTTATTAATGAAGTATATTTCAGTGAATAATATTGCTTTTGAGACTTTTATATTTAATATTATTTAAAATATAACATTCTGAAATTTTTTGTTTGAGGAATGAACCACAAGCAATGCCATTGACTATGTCTTGCTTTCAGACCTGTAAATCAATAAAATAAGGGTAGTCATCCTACTGAGCACTTTGAATGGCTCTCCTAGGCAATATTCTATATACCAGGATTGGAAGGGGACGGGGTATAAGGAGGAAGAGGGCATAGGAGAGAAGTTCAGCTACAGGCAACATCAGTATGAGTCGGATAGCTGGTTGTGACCACAGAATCTAAGGCCCTTCATTCCCATTATTTTTTTGCTCTTCAGCAAGCCAAGCAGAACAGGCATTAGTTCAAGATTATTTTACTTAATGTTTGATCTTTTTATCCAGATTCTTTTTTTTTTTTTTTTTTTTTGTATCAACAAGATATGAGAATTTAGACAGAATCCAAGCCAGTTGTTAAGTCTCTACCTAAAATACTGTAGATTAAATAACAATTACCAGTAATTCAGAAAAATACAAGTCTAGTCTTATAAATGACATCTAATCCGTGTTGCTTTAAGTATACATGTGTATATATATATATATATTTATTTTTTTTTTCTGAAAGATGGAGGAAAAAATAATTCTAAATCTTTATCTGTTGTTTAAAAACAGTCTTTATTGAATCAACTTTTACAGTTTCTGTGATTCCTAAGGTTATTTTACTTTAGTTAAACTTTACACTCTTAGTTTGGCAATCTGCCTGGTTCCATGAGGAAAAAAGGCCTGTGAAATTGGGTTATCTACTTGCATGCCCCGCTTTTTGAACTCTTGACCACCATCAGCCTAATCTGGCATGGGACAAGTGTCTCAGAGGTATGAAGTTTCTGAGTTCAGATCGATATTTCTACAGCTCAGATCGATCCTGGGGAGCATCTGAGACACTGTGTGTGCTGCAGATATGTTGCCAGGCAGGTAGGGAAGGAGATAGGAGAAACAAGAAAAAAGGCAGAGATTCTTAAGAAACCAGCATGGATGGTTTCTCTATCTGGGAATCAGTCTGTTTGCTAGTGTGCTGATGTCCCAAACTTTGAAAGTTGCAGTGTACCTACAGTTCAGATGGTGCATCCCAAAGAAAATTAAATTGGCAAAATGCCACAATGTCGTTATGAATATAAATTATTATTATTATTATTGTTTTTCCCTCTAGAAAGGTTATTCATTATAAACACAATTCAATTTTCCGTAAATCATGCTGGACTTGTAGGTTACATTTATCTGAAAGGTAGATACATAATCCTAACAAAAGTGGGCTATATTCTCTGAATTACAACAGAATTACAACTGAATTACAACTGAACTACAGCAATGGTATAGCAAAATAAAACATACCATGTTCTGCTAGATCTTTCCTCATGACAAGTGACAGCAATGTATGAGGCACAGGAAAGTGTTCTGACCAAACAAACAGGGACATATGGACTCTAGATTTCAAGCAGCAATACTGTGATACTGACACAATACTCAGGGATACAGATAACAGAGTTAGCCCTAAGGGGGCAAGAAAAAGGAAGATGATGAATGTCTTGTCATATCTCTATGCTTTATTAAATATTTGGAGGCATTTAATTACAAAGATGCAATACTAATATATTGAGGAAAACTGTGCTATCTCAACATCCTTGCAGCTCTAGGAAATTTTATCAGATAAAAGAAATGTAAACCAAATGTTGAAGTTGGTGTCACTGTTGTGTACCTAATCAGATGCCAACAGTGCTCCAGAGGAAACTTGTACCTGAGTTAATTCATTGCCAAAACTAAGTTTAACTGAGAGTCCTTTGATCAGTGTTATTGAACCAACTCAGCAACTGAAATGAACTCTACGTATCTGTCACTACTCTATGACAAAATAATATTTTGCAGCAAGAAATAGAAGTGCAAGAAGAAGAATGTACATGGTAAAGCACCACTTCCAACAACACAAGTAGTATAACATAAATATAGAAGTGCATTTCTCCATAGTGTTAAATACTGTGGGGTCTCAAAACACAGCTGAGCTTCAGCTTACAAAGTGCTGCCTCTCCTGTTCAGCAACAACTGGCATATCTGTACATACCAGTACCAATAACGCCTTAAGGGCAACTACATTGCCTGTGGTAAAATATTCCTATGTCTCCTTAAGATATGAGGGCTCTTTGCCATAAATATGGATTAATTTTATCAGTGGGATAGCTTCATGATTACAATCATAAATTTGCGTGACTGATGTTGCCACATCTTCCCACATCTTCCCATATCCCTCAGGCAGATGTGGGAAGGTCAGTTTTATTTGCTATCACCTTTATATCTGCTTTTGTGTGCATATGAATTTTGGTGCATGATTTACCGTATATATAGCTTAAAAGAGTTGTTAAATGAAATATAGAAGCAAGGGATATAAAAAAAAAAAAAAAAAAAAAAAGAAATCTGAAGCGTAACTGAAAGGAAACAGGTAAATTACAATTTGGCTACAGGACAAGTTAAAACACATTATTCTTTCTGATTTAAATCTGGGATCAATGTTAGACCTTGACAAGTCCTCTAAAACAAAATAAGTAAAATAGATTAACTAAGCCTAGAGAAACTAACAATAGTCAATTTTTATAGTCGTTTGGATTGACTATGGGGTATAGTCAATCCACACCCCACGCAAGAGGGTTTGCGTGGGGTATGGACTTCATCTGTCCTAACCCTAGTGTGGAAAGTACATGGCAACATAAAGCAGAAGCACTGAGCTGTCAGGTATAACCTGGGTTGAGTCCAGACATGGTGCAGAGATGTTACAGTTCCGCAGTCCTGTTGAGATTTGGGAATTATTAGTTCAGATGTAATTCTTAAGTTAATGTGTACTTCTTCAGTCTAGTTCTGATCTGACATGGCATTACTTTGACCTGTGTGGATATGAGTTTGGGTTCTGCAGCATCAAACACTGAATCTTCAGCAAATGGTCCATTACTTGGCATGCAACACAGTCAATGCAGTGCATGTTTGCATGAAAAATGGAATAAAATTATAAGTTTAAATAAGACAGTTAACATATAGATCTCGTTTAAAATCTTTTCTCAGAGGATTGTGCATCTTTGAACCAATACTCACTTTTTATTTTTATTTGTATTTGTATTTTTATTTTAAAAAAAAAAAAGTTACTGCCATACCCCTACATTCAAATTGCCATGCTGTGAATATTTTCAATGAAAACTTTTAAAAATGCCACATCTGTGGGGACTGCAAGGTATCACAGATAAAAATAATCCAGAGACACCGATAAAGACAGTCCTGGAAGAGGGTCACAGATTACCCTGTCAAGGAGAAGTGAGAAGCAGGCTTGTCATTTCAAAGGTGTGTACTCTGGAGTCTGGTAAAAACAGGCTGAGAAAGGTCATCCTACCCTTTAGACAGAGAGATACACAGGATCTGAATGCTTTGTTGGGTTTTTAGGAGTTGATATTCTGTAACAGATGAAACTTTATTTACTGACACCAGTTACGCATAGAAAAATGTAGCTGGGAAAAAAGAAAAAGGAAAAAAAATAGAAAAACAAAACAAAAAAGAGGAACAATATTTCAAAAGATACAGTTACCTTTTTTTTTTTTTTTCAATATCTGCCTTTGAAATGTCCATGTTATTTTACTTTACTTATTTATTTCGTTATTTAAAAAAACAAACAAACAAAAAACATTTTTTTTAGTTCTGAGCAGAATTGTTTATGTGGAGTATTTACAAGCTTTGATGTAACAATGCAGATCTTCAGAAAACAGCAAGTTTACAGACTGTAACAGACATTGGAAAATAAATGCAAATATTTGCTTCATTGAAAGCTTAGAAAGTTTAACTTCAGAATTACAATCTTTCACTGTTAACTGCTGATAATGGCTACTTTCTACAGAAGCATGTAAAATCTTTTTACCCTGTCGGTAGAGCTTGTTTCATATTTTTAACTAATTATACTGAGAATAGATTTAATTTAAATTCTAACACAGCTTATGAGCCAACAAGCAGGAACTTAAGATATATGTAAAGAACTATCTGCATCAAATGGCACAACTACCTTCTTCTGACAAACCATTAGTTCAAAATAACACTGAACAGACTTGGTTTATAATTAGAAAAATATTTTTATCCATGTTTTGTGGTATATTTACAATCTCAGGATGACACAAAACACAAAAGCAACCCTTTGAATCATTCATCAAACTGAGCCAATTACAAATTACTTTTTAAATAAGCCCCCAAAAGTGGCTAAAATATTTTGTTTGTTTTTGGCTGTCCCTGTCAACTTCTTCCATATGCTTTATACACATCCTTTCCACTTTTTCAACAAAGTTGGATTTGCCTTTTCCTTAGTAGCAGTCAGGATTTATTCATCCCCTTACCCTCTGTCCATAGCAGTCAGCAGAATGTCTCTGACCCAGAGCTTTGCTCCACTCAGTCAAGGACCATTCCTCTCTTGGATTTGACTGGGTTTTTAATCAGAGTAAATAAAATCTGTAGAACTTGCTAGCTGAGTCTTGTGTTAGAATGCTCTCAGTCAAGTTAGTCCAGGAAGAGCTCAAGACTTGGTTGAGCATAGAAGATGCTCTTCACAGACCTGAGCACACATTCACCTGTTATATAGACTGCTTTCAGGTGTGAAACTGTTAAATATAATGATCCTCTCTGCCCAGCTTCTAATAGCTACTCAATTAATGTGTAAAAGAAGTGGTGATATTTAAAAGGATTACTTTTATTTGCAACAACTTTTGGTAGCATATACCAAGAGCTATGTACCATTTAAAGGGCAAAAATGCTTACAGAAATTTGTTTAGTATCTAGTTTTGCATTCTGTCACATGGTCTTCAGAAGACCACTTTAACACCCACTAAAGAAAAAAAGCTGCAGAACATAGAATTCTGAATCTATTTATTTATTTATTTTAAATTCAAGCACACAAAAACTGATGCAAATCCTACCCCTCCATGGTCTTGGCATGTCAGAAGTAGAGTAGGTCCTTCTCTGAAGAGCTGTGAGCAAAGACCTGAGGATGGGGTTTCATAAGACGATGAGTGATAAGTTAAGTAGAGATAAGTATCTTATTCACTGGGATATTTCCTTCTCTCCGACCTGCTCACCTAACCCTACTTTTCCTTTGGTACTTATATGATTTGATTGAAGATAACTGAAGATGAAGATTGAACTAACCTCCCCAGAATAGCAGAAAACTAACATGACAACCAAGTAAGGAGAACATGAGACATTCTTATTTAGGTTTGTTATTTCAGCTCACTGTGTGGTTGGAAGAGAAGCAGAGGCAGTCTGCTCTCACAGCCCCCCTATGAGCTGGAGCTCCCCCCTCCAGCTTTCTTCTGGTGAAGATTCATCATTGCATATTCTGTCCGTTCTTGTCCATTACTTATATCAACACTGCATTAGTTTTCTCTTCTTTCCCAGCTGGCACTATGGCACCAAAGTCTTCCATCACATGCTTTGCTTTTTATTTATTTAGCATATTCCTGTCTTAGCAAATCTTTGTCAGCACTTTCCTTATGTTTGGTTTCCAATGGTTTTATATCTCAGCATTATTTAAAACATTAATATTTAGTCTGAAGGGATAGTAAAATGTATCTGAACATATATAATGAATAAATCCATTGAGGGGTTACATGATTTCTAGCTATAACATAGGTTTAAATTAATATTAAATAAATCAAATGTTGATTCATTTTCAAAAAAAAAAAAAAAAAAAAGTTAACCACAGAACTGACAGAAATGTTTTTGTCAGGAGTTTTAAAACACTTTTTGAAAAAAAAAGGCAGACTCTCCGAAAATAAATAAGTAAATAGAGGCAATAAGAGCTCAGTAATGGATTACCAAACTCTTCAAAGCTCCAGATTTGGTTTCAGCTTTGAGCTAACTGTCATTCACTCCATACTGTCCAGCAAATAACATTTGATTTCTTTTAAAGCTTTGAACACATCTTTTGCTTCTGATAAAGGAGCAGAGCCTTTTGGAAAGCCAGGGTTCAATAACCAGTGCCAGACGGAGGTGAGCAGGGACTGCTGAATGTGTGGTCACGACTGCTGTGGTTAGCACAGACTGGGGTAGCTCTGTCCAGGCCACAATAAATCCAGAGTTTTCAGGCTGCCAGGGTCAGCCCATGCCTGTGTTGGCTCCTTTTCAGCCAGCAAAATATTGCCAAGTGGTTTTGGAGAGGTAGTTTTAAAGAGGCTACTTTCAGAGCTGCCTTGAAGACGTCATGCATGTTTTTCCCAGATTTTGTGAATTCTGGTATATAACGTTTTGCAAAAGCAATTTCTTTATTTAGAAGAAGTAAATTCTATTTGGGGAAGTAAAAATCACTGCTGTAGCTGATTAAAAAAAAAAATAATAAATAAATAAAAAATTCACATGCAGGTAAAAATCAGGAAGCCACAAGCCTATGTATATTTTTATCCCTAATGTGTAAGTATGTGACAAAACAGTTAACCAAAGCTGTGAAATCTACCAGACGTCATCCTTTTAGAATCCCACATGTAAAGGAAAATCCCACTTACTATTTTTAGAAACAATTTTTTTAATTTAAGAGCCATTTTATATCTTTAGATTCCTATTTTCAAGAAATATAGGCAGTTGAAGTCTGTTCTTTGCTGGTCAGTAAGGAGAGGGCAAACCCTCCTTACTGTAAAATGTGTTTTACAGCTTGAAGAAATACTTGGATGACACATTGAAGTTATTTTTGCTAAAATACCTCAAATTTTAACACTTTGAGGAATATATTCATTTGTGTCTAAGGCAAATAAATATGCATTGCTTTGTAACAGAGTGGTACTATTTTTACTTGTGGATGAAAAAAAGAAATAGAAAAGATTTTTTCTTAGGGGTAAAAATACAGAAGAAGTCTGTGTATTCAGTTCTGCTAGAGGAAAAAAGAGAGCTGGTGCACTGCAGAAAACTATTGTGTCAAAGTAAAAGCAATTATTTGGGCAGGGAGGTTCACTAAGAATATTTTGAAGCTTTGTGAAGAAAATAAGTTTTCAGCTCAGTAGCCAAACTAAGTGCAACATTAATTCTTAAATGTGTTTTGGATTGAATTATATTTGTTCTTGATTTATTATTTTTTTTTAAACAGAAATGAACAACTTCACAAATACATCTGTTTGAGATCAAGTAAAACATTTATAGGTAATCAGAATAAAAGAAAGGATCAAGCACTCAAAGATGATACCAGTATATGTTACAGGTTATATAATACAGGTTATACAATTATACTCAAGACATTAAGTTGAGATTGAACTTGAGGTTTTAATTTTGGCATAGTTTTAAGTCTTAAATGATGTTTTACTGTATTACATGTCACGATTGTTTATTGCATGTAGTCTTTTTATAACTCTGATTATTCATCCTTGAACTAAATTTCTTACAGCCCTTTTCCAAAATAACAGGATATACCCAAGTGTGGCACTCTATTTCTTTCAAGGTGAGACATTAATGTTTTAAATTTCTTTTAAATGATTTTTTCTCATATCTTTATCTCCTGTCTTCACCTCTTTCCATTTGTTAAGAACTTTTTATGCACCAAACTAGTCAGATTCCTACATTAATATGGGAGGTTAAACAGTAGCAATGATTTATAAAAAGAGCACTGTATAGAATAATAATTTTGAGTTTAAAATTACATTGAGCTCCTTTTCATTTCATATTTTTCTACAAAAATATATCTAATTTTCTGTCTTTCTGCTACCTTCGAGAATTCTTTTTCATTGAGTGTCAGCTATAAGAATTCAGAATAAAAGAATGTGATGTATAAAAAGTTGGAACAACCTGGGACAGCAAGATAATGGATAATTTTTATTAAGTGGATTATACTTATCAATTTTATATCAGGGGACTCCTTGTGCTGGACCAGAAAGTTATCTTCCCCTTTTATATTCCTAACATTTTCTGACACATTCAAACAAAAAATAAGATTGCTACCAGATGCCTGTGTTTCCACTTTCTGTTAATGTCTTTTCATTTTTATTTTTTTTCCCCTACACATCCTCTTGGTTTAGAATCATCTGAAGATTTGATTGAAACAGTGTTTAATCCCCTTGTAAAGAATTAATGAAGACGTTAAATAAACCTGAATACAGAATAGATCTTTGTGGTAAATCAGCATTTTGGCTTTAGCATTTTAGCATTTGTCCTTTTTATTTTTATTTATTTATTTATTTATTTATTTTCTGGTTATCACAAAAACTATAATGGAGAAAATATTTTGTGCATTCAGAACAATTGAACAGAAAGCTTAGCCAATTTCTCTCATAGCTGAATAAATCATTCAAACAAGCAAACAAACAAACAAAAAAAGTTTTCAACTTGTCTACATATAACAAGTCTGAATAGCAGAGGTGGATCAAGAAAAGTAACTCTTCCCCCTCATATGTTTTACTGTGACTCCTGAAGCTTCTTGTTTTAGTCTTATTAGGGTCAATATGATATTTAAACACTTCTAATAAGAAAGTGTAATGTTATTCTCAGCAGTCATAAATGTCTGTAGAGCTGTAAGTGTTGTGAAACACGTTATTCATGAGAGTCTTCTGAGAAAAGGTCTAAAGTTTTTAAATGGAGTCATTTATAAAATCTGATGCAACAGTCTTTAACACCAATTAATCTATTCAAAAATTCCTCCCAAACCAACTGTCCTTCAAACAACTTGCCAGTTCTACCATGCTGTGAAATAGTGACTAAAAATATGCTGTTCCTTCCTTACTTCTGATGTTATTATTAAGGCAAGATTTTCTTGAGCTGAACCTGAGAAACTTCACAGTCATGTTCATTTAACTATATGGGACAGTTTTGTCCAAGTAAATAAAATACAAATATCCACATTTGGGAAAAAAAAAAAAAAAAAAAAAAAATGCCCTTAATAATTTCACCTTTAGTCACACTGAACTCTGTTGGCAAGAGATTGCTTTGTGTGACATAAATGAACAAGTCAGAAGGTATTCATTCGAAGATTGTCAGTGACAGCATTTAGATAAAATAGCACTTCAGAGGTTAGGCCTTATGCAGCAGAATTATTCTGATGAATCTCAGTTATACTACTGGCTTCTGTCATATTTTTTATTCTTTAGGTATACTAAAACATTCAGAAAGCAGTGAGTTAAAGTCTGTATGTCTGAAAATTAATTTAGTTATAAGATTTATTTGGCTTTAGACAGCAGAAAACTGAAAAAAAACAAACAAACAAAACAAAATGCTATGAGTGTTTTCTGAGTTTGTTAAAAAGAGGCACAGACTCTTCAAATTCTGGCTTAACACCAGAATTAAATGAATCTTGGTTTAATATTTTTGAATAAGTACAGACCTAATATTGTAACAAATTCATTTTCTTTCCTCTCATATCTATTACAGCAGCATCAGCAAGTTAGAGATAATTTTAAAACTTGGAGTGCAATTACACTGTTAATTGTCCTTAATAAATAGTCATACTATTTGCCCTTCATGGTAAATCTTTTCCCAAACATTTATCCTAAATAAATTGTTTCTGAGAACTGGTAATCAGGGGAGGAGGGGGTGAGGAGGGCTGGGGGTGGGGGTGGGAAGGGGGGAGTGTTGGGGAGAGCGGGCAGTATTCTTGTAATTCTACAGTGTGAAGAGCAGGACTTAACCACTTGAACTTCTATACATATTGAGAGGTCCACATACCAACTCAAACGTGGCTAAGAGATGGTAGGCTAAAAAAAAAAAAAAAAAAAAGAAAAAACATTTATTTTCTCTTTTTTTCTATTTATTCATTTTATGAGCTACTTCACAACCTGGCATGCAGAAATGACAAATTTTAAAGTAAATTATCTTATGTGTGGATATAGAATGGAGAGGGAGGCTCAAGGAGAGGACACTCAAGGAGAGGAGACTCAAGGAGAGGAGTCTCGAGGAGACTCAAGGAGACTCAAGGAGAGGAGAATCAAGGAAAGGAGATGAGACTCGAGGAGAGGAGAATCAAGGAGAGGAGAGGGGAGGAGAAGAGAGGAGAGGAAACTAACTCTAGTCTTCAGTCTTCGCAGTAAAGAGGGTAGGTAGGAAAGATATAGTTAATAAGGAAAATGGTAAAACATTTGTCTCCTTTTATTTATATGTGACTTCACTGGGGCTGAATTACCTTCCTGAACTAGGGTACAACTGCTGATCTACCCAGTACTTATACAGGTCTGGAGAAGCTTGAGCAGAGAAGGGAAAAAGGAATGGGTCTCAGAGTTAAGTCATGGACCTGTGCAGATATCTGTTGAAGAGTGTGGAGCCCTGGTGATATCTATGTTCCGATTGATCAGGCCTTGTTTTATCCTCTTGTAGGAAGCAGATCCAATGTTCCCACTATAAGAAGATTAGTGGAAAAACATATTAAGTGAACCACACAGGGAAAATCAAGACTCCCAAAGCCAGTTTGTTCAAATAAATTAGTGTTTGCAAACTGAAGCAAAGAGAAATGGGCCACTGCTGTCTGCATTGCAATAAAACACCTACTCCATTCCACAGCCCCACAGGCTGAATAAAAACTCTTTATCCAGAGAGACCCTGAGGGATGTAGTCTTTTAGAGCTGAAGAACTACATGGGAAAGGCCAGTGGTTCCTTAGAGGCACATTTCAAAGAAATTCAGAATTAATGCACACATGGCTTATTATTTAAAGTGCAAGTTCTCCTCTGAAAGTCATTGCATAAGAACAACAGGGATAAGGGGACTTCATATTTATTACTTTAAAGCATACTCTATGTTGAATATCAGCTGTGTCTAAGTGTTCAAAATGTCTTCCTAAGATCAGTGATCTATCTTTCCTGCTTTCCTTTGTAAGAAATGTGCAGCTGGACTTAATTACACATTTTACTGATGAAATTTATGCCAGGAAAAGACCAGCAAGTTTTCTATACCTTTAATTAATGTGGCTGAACAAAAAGACTAAAAGGTAGCATCATTTTTTCTCCATTAGGAAAAAAAATGCAAATACTTAGCAAGAACAAATTAATAAGACATTTCAAAATATTTTCTTGATAAGTATCTTTTTTGTTTATACTTGCATTTTCTCTCTCATGTATAGTGCTATGCTCAATAGGCTGATCAACAGTCCCTGCACTGCTAAGTTCTTTTGGGAGTTCACACAAAGCAAAAAGAGTGCTGGGAGTGTTTTGGATATTGAACTCAACAGAATACTTCAGAAACTGTGCTGAACCAGTCCGTACTGGGCATTCTAGTTCACAAGTAAGTACTACCTGGCTGTGTACTTGCAGTGTTGATAAGTAATTGTACAACTGTCACAGGTGGCTGTGAAGTACTGATTTTGTTATAGACGTCTGAAGTTTTTTGAAAGGTGATTTTGCAAATAATGCATAAGTAAAATAATTTGGATTTTATTATGCTCAGGTCACAAAAGACCACACTGAAATATTAATTGCATTGACTGTAATTATGCACTGACATAGTTTGCCTACTTAGAACATTTATTTTTAGAGAAAAGATGAACGCTTCTTTCAAAGATGATAAATCAAAAGTGTGATATGAAAATATGCATATATCAAAGTGTATTTGTGATTTGAGGAGAATGAGAAGGAAGCAAAGAGGGCAATTAGAACATGGGTGCAGTTGTTAGCTTTTTTTTTTTTTTTTTTTTTTTTTTTTTTTTTTTTTTTTTTTCTTTCCTCTAATAATTCAAGGTGATACCAGCTTAATTTGGACTATCATCAGAAAGTAACATGATCTTTCCTGAGATTTGCACTAATAAACACCATAATGTCAATGCAGAGACATTGATTACCTCACTGTATTCAGCATCAAGTTTGTATTGTGTAAAAAGCAATAACTAATAGCAATTTTGAAGCTTAAAAGCTCACAAATCTGTTGTGTGAAAATCCAGCTGTCCCATGTAATCTGACATGTTTGGTTAGCTTTCATCAATTGCAAGCATCTTTTTCTATAAAAAAGTGAAAGCACAGATGTGCATTGGCAAATACAGAAATGGCTGATGGAAAGGACAACTGTTTCCAGGCAAATTACCACAATGAGCAGCAAATAGTGCTGGCATCTTAGAAAAGGTGACAAAATCCATATTAGACCAGGCATCACTGCATTTCAAAATGACTGATATAAAACTGCCAGGGACAACACTGGCTGCCCATTTTGATCTCATTATTGTTGGCAAAAAACTCTTTAAAGCATAGAATTGTATCTCATAATTAATTAATTAATTAATTAATTAATAATAATAATAATATCTCTTTGATTTTCTGTGATTTTGGAGGTTTTTTGTTGTTATTTTTTCCCCCTGCTAACATCATGCTTGTTTGAAGTAAACAATTTGTCTGCAGAAGTAGGATGTTTTAGAATTATATTTGCTTAAATATGTGTTGTGTTTTAACACTAGAAGGTCACTAAGAACCACACAGATAGGTCACTAAGAACCACATAGATAAAGTACCACTCTGCCAGGAAAGCAGAGAACATGGGAAAAAAATAGAATAAAAAAGGTTTGTGGATTCAGATAAGGACAGGGAGGTTTCTCCCCAGTTATCATCACAGGCTAAACAGACTCAGCACGGGGAGATTAATCTAATTTATTAGTAATTAATAATAGACTAGAGCAGTGAGAAAAATTAACTCCCCACCTTCCACCCCAAACTTTTCCACCTCCTCTCTTCAAGTGGTGCAGAAGAATGATGAACGGCACTGTGGCCAGTCTACGTCACTTTGTCTCTGTTTGCCCTTCACAGTCACTCTCTGCCCCTGCTCCATATGGGGTTCTCCCATGGGATGCTGTCCTTCCCGAACTGACCCTGCAGGGGCTGCCCACAGGCATCAGCTCTTCAAGACCTGCTCCCACACAGCATGACTTTGTACAAAGGGGTTCATCCATCCCCCAGGAGCAAGCTGCTCCAGCATGGATCCGCCATGGGCAGCAGGCCCACCCTACGTCACTCATGGTTCGACTCTCCAGTGGCAGGTCCCTTTTGGAGCAGCGGTAGATGGCTCTGCTCTGACATGGGGCAACTGCTGGGCTCTACACCAGTAGATGCCACCCCTGCAGAACTCATGTAAAACCAATAAAAAATTGGAAGGAGTAACTTCTAGGGGTTCACGAGCCTTATGTGAAATAAATACTTTTTCTCACTCGGTAGCTCCTGGTGTACAGTACCACACTGATCAAAGAACTGTCAGTAGTGGACAAAATCATTCTGAGTTCTTTACTGTTTTTTATCTTTTATTGCGTTCTTTTGACATGAGTCAGATGCAGATATCTGTATAATGCTATGAAGAAACTGAGATTTCATCCAAAACCCACTGAAAGTGATAAAAATCTTCTCACTGAATAGATTGAACTAGGCCTCTCTATGTGTGTGTGTGTGATACAATATAAATAAACCCTTAAAATGAAAATCAGAAGTCATTTAAAGTCATTCTTTTTTTTATTATTCTTTTCACCCTTGTACAAACAAGAAATCTGTGGAAAGCAAAAACCATACTTAGTGAAACTAGCTGTAATTAAGCCCCCCAAATTGTGTTTTGACTCCTAACGGGAGTAACATATTTTAACTATTGTTTTGTATTATTATTTTTTTTTTTTTTTGAAACTGGCTTTATGATTTCAGTGAAGCAGTTTTATGCAGAAGATAACTGAGAACATTAATTTCACCTTATTCTATTTCAAAACATGTATGCTTCACAGTAATTGCTATCCTTAGTGATACCAATATATCTATATTTCCGTGCAAAACACAATATTTTTCACATATGTATGGAGTTCTCCATATTATACCTTTACATATATGCAGTTGGCAAATAACAGAATGATATAAAACAAGGAAGGAAAATCATCTATCCCTACTATTCTGACCTCAGTGGAAAATTCCATATCTGTTCATGAAGAGGGTGGATGGGAAATTCTTCCCTGGTTTCTGGAGACATCTAGTAGGAAACCAGGAAGCAAATATGTATGATATAAATAAAGAGTCATAGAAGTGTGCGGCACTGAGGTCAGAATAGTAGGGAAAGAAAAAAAAAAAAAAGGGAGCTTGTGAATGTGCAGATAAGAAGAAAAAAAATATGAAAATGATATGCTTCTTCTCTTCTCTCTTCTCTTCTCTTCTCTTCTCTTCTCTTCTCTTCTCTTCTCTTCTCTTCTCTTCTCTTCTCTTCTCT
>CM021797.1:64242017-64255711 GCA_011076525.1 Nettapus auritus | reverse complement strand
ATTTGAAGCTTAGAATCATAAAATGTCTTGGGTAAGAAAAACCATTACAGAACATCTAGTCCCAGCCCCACAATAGACCAGGCTGCTGGAGGGCCTTATCCACCCTGGTCTTGAACACTTCCAGGGATGGGGCAGCCACAACTTCTCTGGACAACCTGTTCCAGTGCCTCACCACCCTTTGTGTGAGGAATTTCCTCCTAACATCTAATCTAAATCTCCACTGTTTTTGTTTGAAACCATTCCCTCTTGTCCTATCTGCCTAAGTAAAAAGGTGCTCTCCACCTTTTTTATAAGCCCCCTTTACGTAAAAAAAAAAAAATAATAATAATAAATAAATAAAAATAAAAATAAAAAATGAAATGAGGTCTTCCTAGAACCTTCTCTTCAGGTTGAACATCCTGAACATCCTCAGATTTCTCCGCCTTTCTTCACAGGAGATGAGCTCCTCTGGACCTGCTCTAACAGGTCTACACCCTTCTTGTGCTGGGTTCCCCAGAACTGGATGCAAAACTCCAAGCAGGGCCTCACAAGGGTCTACACTTAATTCTCTTTGGTGTGTTTACACAAATATTTAAAAACAAGACAGCTTTCCACATCTTAAGCTGATTTTTTACTGTGTTAGAAAGATTATTGCTTTTGTTCTAGTCTGTAAAGTAGAGTTTCTCATACTGAAAAGCAGGGGCTCAGCTACCTTATAGAACCAGAGCTCCAGAATACATATCTTTAAGATGGTCAAGGATTTCTTTTCAGAATTTTGTTACTTGAGTGTTTTGTAAACATAAAAATGAGTGTAGGAGTCAGGATTTACATTCATGGCCACTCAGTCAGAAAATGACAGGACAAGGGGGAATGGTTTTAAACTAAAAGAGGGGAGATTTAGATTAAAGATTAGGAGTAAATTCTTCACTCAGAGGATGGTGAAGCACAGAAACAGGTTGCCCAGAGAAGTTGTGGATGCTCCATCCCTGGAAGTGTTCAAGGCCAGGTTATATAGGGCTTTGAGCAACCTGGTCTAGTGGATGGCATCCCTGCCCATGGCCGCGGCCCCCCCCCCCCCCGCCCCCCGGGTTGAAACTAGATGATGTTTAAGGTCCTTCCAAGCCTAGCCATTCTATGATTATTTGATGTTTTTAATTTATGTAGCAAATATCCTTGCAAGATTTTTCATAATATGTGCGATCAGGAAAAATCATCCTCTGTGGCATAGAAATTCTTTTTATCATGAGTAAATTCCAGACAGCCATGAATGTGATGTGACAAATGCTTGAAGATACTTTCCTTTGATCATTTCTAAGCAGCCAAGTATTTGTTAAAAATTCCTGACTATGACTAAGGGACTTTTATTTTTTTATTTTTATTTTTATTTATTTATTTTAAATAAAACTTCAGTGTTCTTCTAGTGAGAAATGGCTAGCGGTGTCATCACAGCAGAGAACAGGGGGACTATCACCTCCCTGGTCCTGCTGACTACACTAGTCCTGATACAAGTGGAGATTTCGTCAGCCTTCTTGGCCACCTGGGCACACTGCTGGCTCATGTTCAGATGAGCATCAATTAACACCCCAGATCCTTTTCCTCTGCACAGCTTTCCAGCCACTCTGCCCCAAGCCTGTAGCACTGCATGGGGTTGTTTTGTCCCAAGTGCAGGACCCAGCACTTAGTCATATTGAACCCCATCCTATTGGCCTCTGACCATTGACCCATACTGTCCAGGACCTTCTGCAGAACTCTCCAGCAGACACTTCCCCTACTTGGAGCATCTGCAGACTTAACTGAGTCTCAATTCCCTCATCCAAGTCATCAATAAAGATGTTAAAGAGGATGGGCCCCAATACTGACCTCTGGGGAAGACTGCTGGTGACCGGTCACCAGCTGGATTTCACTCTGTTCACCCCTCCTCTCTGGGCCTGGCCACCAAGCCAGTTTTTAACCCAGCAAAGAGTGTACCTGTCCAAGCCATGGGCTGCCAGCTTCTCCAAGAGAATACTATGGGAAACAGTGTCAAAGGCCTTGCTGAAGTCTAGTTAGACTACGTCAACAGCCTTTCCCTCATCCACCAGTGGGTCACCTGGTTGTAGAAGGATATGAGGTTGGTCAGGCAGGACTTGCCTTTCATGAACCCATGCTGACTGGGCCTGATGCTCTGGCTGTCCCGCATATGCTGCATGATTGCATTCAAGATGACCTGCTCCTTCACCTTTCCCAGCACCGAGGTCAGGCTGACAGAGTTTATCCTTATGAACCTTCTTACAGATGGGCGTCACATTAGCAAGTCTCCAGTCATCTGGGATCTCTCTGGATGATGAAGACTGCTAATAGATGATAGAAAGTGGCCCAGCAATCTCATCCGTCAACTCCATCAACACCCTTAGTTGGATCACATTTGGCCTCATGGACTTGTGACAGTCCAGGTGGAGCAGCAGGTCTCTAACTGTTTCCACCTGAGCTGTGGGGGCATTCTTCTGCTGCTCATCCCAGACTTCCAGGTCAGGAGGCTTAGTACCCTGAGGATAAGTGGTCTGCCTAGTAAAGGCAGTTGCAAGGGGGTGTTTAATGCTTTCTTCTACTCATCTTCCTTTCCATTATACATTGTCTGATTCTTCTCCATAATCTGCTTTACAAATGCTGTTGTCTTCAGGCTTCCATTTAGAAATATAACTTTGTACACACTTAATTAAAACAACGACAGGCAATCAATTCAGGAATCGAGCTGTAAGATTGCCAGTCAGACAACAGGAGAATTATAGTCTACACTTCCTTGCAATCTTTATCAGAAAGGCTTTACTAAATGCGCATTATATTTGACCAACCTAATTGCCTTTAGCGACTGGTTGGGTAGGCCAGAGGGTATTAGATGTAATATACCATTAGCAATGATTTTGACACCATATTCCATGTCAATCTCAACTGAAAACTGAGAAATCATTGTCTGGATGAATGGACTACTGGTAGGCTGAAATGTAGTTGGCTTGCAGGGCTCAACAGGTCATAGTCAACAGAGTCATAGAATGGTTTGTGTTGGAATGGACCTAAAAGACCATTTAATTCCAACCCCCCAGCCATGGGCAGGGACACCTCCCACTAGACCGGGTTGCTCAAAGCCGCATCCAGCCTGGCATTGAACACTTCCAAAGATGGGGCAGCCACAGCTTCTCTGGGCAATCTGGTCGAGTACCTCATCACCCTCATAGGAAAAAATAATAATAATAATAATTCTTCCTCATATCTAATCTAAGTCTCCTCTCTTTTACTTTAAAGCCATTACCCCGTGTCCTGTCACCACACTCTCTGAGTCCTTCCCCAGCCTCCTTTAGGTACTGGAAAGTTCTCATATGATCTACCCGGAACATCTCTTCTCCAACATGAACAACCCCAACTCCATCAACCTGTCTTCATAAAAGAGGTGCTCCAGCCCTCTGCTCATTGTCGTGGCCCTCATCTGGACTTGCTTTAATTGGTCTATGTCCTTTTCATGTTGGGGGCCTCAGAGCTGAATGTATTACTCCAGGCTGGGTCTCACAAGAGCAGACTAAAGGCAGAGAATCACCTCCTTCACCCTGCTGGCCATGCTTCTTTTAATGCAGCCCAGGATATGCTTAGCTTTCTGGGATGCAAGCGCACATTGCTGGCTCATGTTGAGCTTCTCATCCACCAAAACACCCAGGTACTTCTCCTCGGGACTGCTTTCAATTCATTCTCCACCCAGCCTATATTTGTGTTTGGAATTGCCCTGACCCAAGTTGACCTTGCATTTGGCCTTATTGAACCCCATGAGGTTGGCACAGGCCCACTTCTCAAGCCCGTCCAGGTCCCTCTGGATGTCATCTCTTCTCTCCAGCATGCTGACTGCACTACACATCTTGGTTTCATCAGCAAACTTGCTGAGGGCGCACACAATCCCACTGTCCATGTCACTGACAAAGACATTAAACAGCACTGGTCCTGATACTGATCCCTGAGGAACATCACTTGTCACTGATCTCTGGACATAGAACCATTGACCACAACTCTTTGCAACCAATTCCTGACCCACTGAGTGGTCCATCTGTCATCCATGCCTCTCCAATTTAGAGACAAGGATACCAAGGGGGACAGTCTCAAATGCTTTGCACAAGCTGAGGTATTTTTCAGTTGCTTTTCTATCCACCAGTGCTGTAAGGCCACCCTAAAAAGTCACCAGATTTGTCAGGCATGATTTATTCTTAGTGAAGCCATGTTGGCTGTCACCAGTCACCTCCTTATTTTCCATGTGACTTAGCATCATTTCATGGTGTCTGCAGTCCAGGCTACTCTCAAGCTTCATACTCCCCACCAGCCACTCCTTGTTGGTGAGAATGAAGACCAGCATATAACCTCTCCTTGTTGGCTCCACTATCATTGATTCAGTTATTGCTAAACTGGTTGACAGCCAGTTACAAGTATGAGTACCTGTAGTGGGTTTATGTGGCAAAGTTGATGTAGCAGGGGGCTATAGGAGTGGCTTCTGTAAAAAGAATCCAGAAGCTGTCCCATGTTAAATAAGGGTCCCACTGCTGGCCAGAGACAAGCCATTAAGTGTTGTTGTTTTCACCTCTGTGAGAGCATATTTAAGAAAGAGAAAAAAATAAAATAAAACAGCTGGGGAACAGCAGCTGGGAGAGATAGAGGAGTGAGAAACAGCTTTGCAGACACCAAGGTCAGTGAAGAAGGAATGGGAAGAGGTACTACAGGTACAGGAGCTGAAGTTCTCCTGCAGCATGTGGTGAGGACCATGGTAGAGCACGTTGTCCTCTTGCAACTCATAGGCATCATGTCAGAGCAGGTTTCCACACTGCAGCCCTTGAAGGAGCCCCCAGTAGAGCAGGTGGACCTGCACTGAAGGAGGCTGCAGCCTGTGGAGGACCCCCACTGGAGCAGATCCTGGGCCAGACTTGTAGTCTGTGGAGAAGAGACCACACAGGAGTAGGTTATTTGGAAGGAGCTGCTACCTATGGGAGACCCATGCTGGAGCAGTTTGCTCCAGATGGAATGGACCTCATGGTACGGACCCATGTGGGAGCAGTTCTTGAAGAGCTGCTGCCTTTGGGAAGCCCACACAGGATCAGTTCAGGAAGGATGGCATGCTGTGGGAGGGACCCCACCTGGAGCAGGGGAAGAGAGTGACCATGATGGAAGAAGTGCTATAGACTGACCACAAACCCCATTCCCCCATTCCCCTGCAAAGCTCAGGGGAGGAGATGGAAGAGGGTGTATGGGGGTGGAAGGCGTTTTTGGTTTCTTTCCTTTGTTTCTCACTTCCCTAGTGTGGTAGTAATAGGCAATAAATCTTACTGTCTCCCTACTTTGAGTCTGTTTCTTACTATCTCCCTAATCTGAGTTTGTTTTGCCTATCATGATAATTGTTGAACAATCTCCCCATCCTTATCTCAACCCTTGAGCACTTTGCATTGTATTTTCTCCCCCTTTCCTTTTGAGCAGGGGGAGCGAGAGAATGGCTGTGGTGGAGCTTGGCTGCCTACCTGAGTAAAATGACCACACTATCCCAGAGGTCCATAACCAAATTTAATTTTCTTACTGTTTTCAGTAGCGATCTGGGTGATGAGGCAGAGGACACTCCCAGAAAATTTATGGACGGCACCATATTATATTCAAACAGCATATTCAAGCAGCAGTGTGCCACTGGTGAAATATTGTAAAACACCTTTCATTTCTTTATTATGAAAAATGTTTAAATAATAGACCAAAATAAATAAATAAATAAATATGAGGACATATTGAAAAAGGAACTCAAATTTTCCTAAAAAAAAAAAAAAAAAAAAAAAAAAAAAAAAAGGCATATCTTATTGTTTATTTTTTACCATAAAATTTATTTTTTGGCCACTTTATCTGTTAACTTGTTAAATGTATTTACATTATACAAATATATAGACCTATTATTGAATCTCAAGAAACCTTCCTTATTCACTATAAAAAGAAACAACCAGTTTGATAGAGATCATAATGTGGTTTGGGAGTAATATCGGCTGAATCACTGAGGGCTTTTTAGTCATATTGAGCAGTAACTTCTCTCTAATATCAGATTAAAAAGAAGTTACTTCAGGTTATATAACAAAATATTGCTTATCATGGGTAAGAGAAGAAAGATCTGGTCTAGGGTTTACACAGTTCTCATTGTTTATTTATTAATTTATTTTTTATTTTTTTAATTCTCATCGTTTTATTTATTAATTTATTTTCTGGAAAGAAAGTGTTTATAAAAACTTCAGACTATGACTAGAATCTATGACACAAAATCCTCCCTACCCATGCTTCTCTGGTTTTGATGATTTGGTTTCCTTTGCATAACAGAAAATTATGATCCAGAGTGTTTTTTCAGACTGTAATTTCTGAGAGTAGTATAAATTCAAAGTCCCAAGGAATAAAACTAATAAGCACATGGTTTGGTAGCCCACTAAACTATTTCAAGTAAAACAATACTTACTACTAAGCTCAAAACCAGTCTTCTATTTTCCAATTCACCTCCATTGTCATATAAAGAATAGCAGATGGATCCATCTTTAGTTCCAACTATAAATGCTTTGCATTGTCCCTTAGGCATTTGTATTTATGGAAAAGAGCAAATGAAAGTATAAAAAGAAAACATTCAAATCTTGAAGATTAAACTGAGATTTGCTATTCAAATTAGCAATAAAGCATATTTTAGGAAGCATATGGCATGCTCTGTCCTCATGGAAATATTACCTTCTTCACCAGTAGGTAATTTGACTATTATTCATATCTCATGCACTTACAAAAGAAGAAATAAATGGAAAAATATGACTGCTTTCACAAAAGTATGTAATTCTACTTATTAAAAGACGAGTCTTCTATAGTTAACTAGAGTTATCAGGATAAACAGGTGCAAGTGTAGATGTTGGTATCACAGATTTCACAATTATTCTATGTTAGGAAGTAAATGTAATTTTATTACACTCATTTATGGTTTCATTATTTTTGACAGAAGAAGGTCACTAATTTTATTGTTGTTGTTGTTGTTATTATTATTATTATTATTATTAGTTTTGTGCATGCATTACAGCCTCTATATAAAAGAAAATCATTTTGTCCTTAAAGTGTGCTGTCTCGAATACATTAACTGAATATTAGGTTGTATTTCAACCTAATGGGTGAAATCTAAGGAAGTCTCTATAACTGTGTTAAATTTATCTCGTCAAGAAAACTTCATTTTTTTTTAACTCTTATTTCATTGTTGTTGTTGAAATGTTACTATAATATTTATTATTTTTATTGCTCACTTGGGCAAAATATGTTCATATTATTAAAATATATACAGCACATGACCTCTGAGCAAATAGTATTTGTGGTTTCAATGTTTTAATTCTTTTTACTTAAGTGTAGGTTTTAATGTCAACAAGTAAATATTGATTATATTAATTGAGAATATTTGGGGGGGGCATTTCTTTTTCTTGCTGTGCTACTAAGATAACTAAAGGTCAATAGGTACTATGTGTTCAGATAAAAATTCTAGAGAATTGTGTATTCACAAAAATAACTGTGTATTTGTCTCCTCACAGGAAGAACACCAAAGTCTTGAATCTATCTGAGAAATCTCCATTTGGTCACAGTAAAATATACACTGTTTTACACATTGGTCACTGTTAAATATACACGTTACGGGACATTTCAAAAAATCTTTTTAACAAAGACATAAACTTTGAAAGTTTAGATTATTTTATCACAGCTGCTTTTACCAGATAAAATGGAATAAAGCATGGGAATTAATTGATGGCACAGCTTGAGATGAGATTAAAACTTAGTTTTATAGAAAATGGAATTCATCTTAGGATGAGAACTGACATCCTCACATGGAGGGAGGAAGGGACTTGACATTCAATAGTATACATCAAAAACTTGTTTTATGTAGATATGTGTATGTATATACGTATATAAATACATGAGGCATTGGATATTCCCAACATTGAGAGAAAATGAAGAATAACTGACAATTCTAAAAGTTGTTCAAATACCACTTAAATGTTAGAATATCTTCTCATATCTCTATTTAGATAGAATAGGGAGAGTGCAGGCAGTAGTAATGTGGTTACAAAAGTATTTTTTTAGCTGTACTGACAATTTTAGCATCAAAAGTTATTGAATACATGTGAGTTCAAGTGGCAAGAAATGTCAAGTGATTGGTTTAAAACATCCTGTAAATTAAAATACTGATTGAAAATTTAATTCCAGACCTGCTCTTCAACATTTTGGAGAGAAATGTATTTTTGTAAGAAACTTCCTCTTGAAGAGAATTATGATGGAGATTTTATGTAGGCAAAAGAAAATCATTATTAAAGACTCTCAAATTATCTCTAGATTATCTCAAATCTCAAATTAATCTCAAAATCTCTAGATTATACCCAATAAGAAATTTATGTAAATAAAATAGTCTATTAGCAATTATAACAATAGAGAAAGATTGGTTTTTTTACTGAATTGAAAGTTTCTTGTAGTCTGGATCAGTAACCATGATTACTTTGTATTAAAGATAGGAAAAGAATAAGTGAAACTGTACATATACATATAAGGGAACACATGATGTTACACAAGAAATAATTTACAAAATAATTGAAAAAAAAAAATTATGAGCAAGATTTGTCAGTATTAAATGAAAAGCAGAGAGTTATAGATTGCAGTTGGGAAACCTTCAATTAATTAAATGGACAAATAGCTATAATTCAACAAAGAATTAAGAAATATACTTAAAACCTCATTCTAGATCACTAATAAATTTTCTGACAGAAAAAAAAAAAATATGTAACTAACTGAAAAAAAGCATTAATTTATAATGATGATGTAAAAGGTATGCTGTCAAGAAACTTAATTAAGTATGGTGAAGACATCAGAGAACAGGTGACTGCATTTGCTACTGTGTTGCTGTTAAGGTAATTTTGAGTTATTTTGTGGTAAGTGATCAATCATACCATTGCCATATGAGTGTTTTTGAAAACATGAAAAAGTTGAAAGTTAATATTAGAATGGTAAAGTATTTAAGTCCTAATATTTGGAATTAAACATACTGCTGTGAGGATTAAAAAGTAATTTTGAGATTTTTATTAAATTAAAATGATGTTAAGCATTGTCTACAACCAGACAATCTGCGTAAATAGCTTCTGGCAGTAAATAGGATGGCATACGAGGTCTATGATTAACTTTCTCTAATCCTGGAATATTGAGGAAATCCATGAGGCCTAGATGAAAATTAATGCTGCATTAGCATACAAAATATGCAAGCTGACCAGGAAGATTGCTAGCCAAATTTTATGTTACAGACTGGTGAATCATTTATGTATTTGTTAAGGTTAAGCAGTTGGCACACTTGGGTAGACAAAAATAAATTAATGAAAAAGTGTTGAAAACCCATGACTAGGTACATAAAATTGATAGGTACAGTTATTCTATTTAACAAAATGACTTGCAAAAATCTGTAAAATACCTGTTGGGAAAAAAAAAAAAAAAAAAAAAAAAAAAAAAAAAAAAAAAAAAGTTTTTTGTATTGCTAGTGAAACAATGAAATGTGAACAAATTAACCCTTTCTAGATACCATATACAGTTTGTGCCTCCAACAGATGAAAGACATTAATAAACTGAGGTGGTCAGGGCTGGAGCAGTTGCCCTGGGGGGGGGCAATGTCCAGCTGTGTGTGAGAAGGGGCAGGCCCAGGAGCACCCAGCAGAGCCCCAGTGCCCACACGGGGCTGCCAGGGAGACAGCGTCGGGCTCTTCTCAGGCATGGCACTTCTCAGGTATGGCAGGAGGGAGTGGGCCTGGCACCAGGAAACCTCTTCCCAGGAGCAGAGGTGAGCAGGGGCATGAGCTGCTTGAGGCTGTGAAGTGTGTATTGAAAATCCATAAAAATATCATTCAGTCAAAAGTCCACATTTGTGGAAGGGCAATTTTATAGCAAAAATCTCTCACCTGCTTTTCCCATAGCAAAATAAAATTGTAAAGAGGTTTTATCTCTATTAAATAAGATCAAACTTTAATTCTTCTGTTAGATTAGAAGCTTGTGGAAATGAAAAGTTTGATGAAGCTAAAACTAGCTTAGAGTTTAGTACACAGTAATCAAAAACAACAGAATTTTAACTGTTTAACAATATTTAACTGTTGAGAAAGGCTAGAAAATACTCCACATTACATACATCTAGAATGTAAATGCATTGTCTTTACTTATTAAGGACAACAGATTAAATGCTGCCATATGATTGTCGATTTGAGAATTATTTTAAACAATTTAGTCTCCTGTTTCCAGTTGTCTAGATCTTCATGAAGATTCCCACAGACACAAATATCTTTATTTGGCTGCAAGTTTAGAAGCCAGGATTTATTCTTTATTCTCTATTTTTAGGAAGTAGATCCGATTTCATAATTAACCATAAGGTATACGGTAGACTTTAAAATTGCTTTTTAATCTCTTCCTGTTCCTGTTCCTGTTTCTTTGGGCTGGAGTTTCTGTAGGTCTAAAAGAAATAGACTTCCAGATCTCATTACCCTTTGATGTGGTCACATAAAAAACGAGTCTGTAGAAAGGGAAGAAACACTTTCTACAGGCAAGAGTTGGCTATGTCCAATCAGCTCAAAATGAGAGATACACTCAGATTATTCATTCAGACTGACTTGAAGGTCCATTGTCATATCACTGAGTTCCAAGTTACAAGGGCAATATTTCACTGAAAGAAATTATGGTTTTTTTGTTGTTGTTGTTAGTGTAGTTGTTTCTTTTGAAATATATGTATCAAAACTGCTGGTATAATCAGTTTATAAATCTGCTGTCATTTCTTTTTGACCAGGCTTCAAAAACATCATCTATTTATCTTTCTTTCTTTTTTTTTGGGGGGGGGAGGATAGAGTGGAGAGTGGAGGGGGAGCAAGACCCACAACGTAAATGAAGACACTATATTAGGATGTACCTATGGAAAAATACTGTGGTATGTGTACACAGAAATCTGAGCAGTATTTCGTCAGGGTGGATACTCAGTTTTCATAGGCTGAGGTAGCATAGTTGGTTTTTTTGCACCACTTTTTCACTGAGTTGATATAACCACAATGAATAATCCAACAGCATGGGTTTCAGTTACATTTATTTTTTCCTTGATTCTCAGTAATTTTAGTTGTTTAAAACATGTTGGCACATGTTTACACCAGTTATGCAAACAGTTATGGCAGGTGCAAGAATGAGAGCTGGAGAGCAATTCTATGTGTATAAACAATGCATCAAGTGCAGTCATGTAATTTAAAATAAAAATGGGACATACAAGAATAGACTGACAAATGTACTTGTAAAAGTAAATATATAAATTTTTTATATTACATTTCCTAGACCGTAATTTTGCTCTTTTCTGGAAGCAGATGTTTCTAGCTACTGTGTGAAACACTTCTATTTTAAGTCAGGTAGGTAATGGATGAGATATATTTCAAAATATAGGCTGTTTAAGACTCCAGTAGTAATTTACATATGGAGGTCAAAAAGCCGACAGAGCACCCTTTAGACTTTATTGGGTAAATAGAAACTTGCTGATTTCTTTTTCTGTGCTGACCTTGGATGTTGAACAGTGGAGTACCTGGCTGCCCTTCCTGGGATCTTCTTTATTGGAACATGAAACTGTTACAGAAATTGTTGTGGAATAGAGGAGGAGTATTTTCCAAAGACCAATGTATATTGAGTCAATAAAAAAAATTATTGGTGCCAGTCACCATGTCAAGGTGACTTACTTTGCAAATACCTATTTGTGAATTCAGAAAATGAAATGCTCACAAAAAAAGGGTGGGGGAAGTAGAAGGAATATTCTCTTGGATTATTTACTGAACATTTTAATAATATATATATATATACTGACATTTGGTCCATATATAGAATTGACTCAGCTTACAAATGTAAGTATCAGTAAAAATCTGTCATTATTATATGACTAAAATAATAAAGCTTAGCATGTTATAGCTTTGGAAAGGATGAAATTTTGATGTATGTATTAAATCTGCAGAAATGGTGTTTAGGCAAATCTTTGATAAACATATATTTAGATACAATTATTTTTTAAATGTATTTGTGAGTTGATTTCTTTGTAGTCCTGCTGACTTTGGCAAAGGGCAGGTGGTGGATTCTCATAGCAGCTGCTTCCTGGAAAAGCACTGATGAATAAGCCAAGCAAATCACGTATTACAATCATGAGTCTGAGAGCTGAGCAGCCAGTTCAGCATGTTAGCTAGTGCTTGGTGAAACCTAGAATGGGTTTGCTTGGACAGAATGAACAGCTTGGATGACTGATGGAGAAAAGACAGGGTTTAGGACCTGGCCCAAACTTGCAACTAGCATTCCTTTCACAAATTGTTGCCACTGTAATGCCACGTTTGCATGATAAATATTCTCTTATTAAAATAAAATAGGTCATTTATGTCACATTCATAAATTTTGAAATAAGATCTGTACTCATTAAACAGAAAGGAAAGCCTATCTCAATCTCATTTATCTCTGGGATTCTACATTTGCAACTGCATATTTGAAATGATCACCTACAGTTATGCTAATAATATCAATCTTAGCTTCTTGAAACAAGGCAGTGAAACACTTCTTACTGCAAACTGATTTAATGCAGTGTCTATGTTGTTCCTGTGGGAGTTTTCCTTTTACTTAAGCAAGCAATGGCCACAAACTTCTAAGTACCTGAGAAGGAATATCTGCAGTTTAGATAGATATACACAAGCAGTAACTAATAAAAAAGCACTTATCAGCCATGAAATAATACAATTTGAGAGTGTAAATAATTAATGTGTCTATAAATTACAGGATAAAAAGAATTAAGATTTTTTTTAGAACAAAGTAAGTTCACAGCATGTTGTGTAATACTGGGTGATTTAGAGAGACATGCGTAATTTTTTTATCCCTGGTCAAACCCAGGCATGATTCATAGTAAATGCCTTAATCAGAATTTCTTTGGAGTGGTTATCAAATGTATTTTCTAAAACAACAACCCAAAAAAAAGTAAAAGACAAAAAAAAAAAAAAAAAAAAAAGTGAAAAATAGTAAGAAATCATTCAAAGTACTCAAAAACAAACAACAACAACCACAAAAAAACAAACACGGCAATTCAGGTAGTTCTCTTATTCAGGCTTGTTTCACTACATTCAGATAGCACATTCTGGGGTGAGCTCAACATACACAGTCTGAAGTCTCATTAAGACATCTTCTTATGATCTGGTTCACAAAATAGCAGTTCAAAATTATTATTATACATGAGTTGTATCCATGTTACAGGAGATCTGTAACTAACCTATCATTTTATTTTTATGTATTGCTTCCAAGGTTGCTTTTGGAACTTAAGTGCAAAGCTCAAGCTCCGGTAGCCTAAACTAAGGAAACTGTTTTACAATGCTGATTCTAGGGAAGATTCATGTTCCTTCACAGTGCCTGAAATATTAATGAAGATTAATCTGTAAACAGTTCTCTTTTTAAAAATACAGATTTATAAACCAGATTGCAACCTTTCAGATAGTCAAATTAATCCAATGTGTAAAAGTGAATGGGGTATCTGAAATCACAGTGCTGTATTTGCAGAAAATATCTAATCCTGAGGATTATCTCCAGAAAGAAAATAACATTTTTCTGACCTATATGTGAACTTCAGTTCTGTCAGTTACATGTAACTCCAGAGGAAAATCTAAAAA
>CM021797.1:64226438-64240706 GCA_011076525.1 Nettapus auritus | reverse complement strand
TTTTTTTTTTTTTTTTTTTTTTTTTAATACAGGTAATTTAAGGAGAAGTCTTCTAGTTCCAGCAAGGTGCAAAATGTCATGGCACTGTGACAGAATGCTAAATTCTGTGGCTGTATAATCGCCATGTTCTCAATGGTTAGGGTTAGTGATATCTGACCTGCTGCATATTCAGCTAACCATCCATTTATCAATTTATACTTGATTTATAGATTATAATTTATTCACAATGGAATAAACCCAATGGAATACCACCCACTGGAATAACTATGAACCATATGTGTATTTCATCATTCTTTGCATGTATTTTCAGTTATTCTCTTGAGAACTTAAATAATTATCAAATTCTATGTGATCTATCTTGATACTAGGACCTATTGTGTATATAGGTATTTGATTACTACTTCTATGAGATTTCTTCCTTTTTTTCTTAATTGTAAGTATGCAAGTTCATACATTAAGTCTACTGTTTTTGTCAATGGACTTTCTCCTTCTAATTTTTTCTGGACAAAATTATAATTTAGAATAGATGCCTGTAGGGCATGACATTTCACTTTACACTTAATTTTTAACTCTATCCCATTTTTTTTCTCCTCATTGCCCTAGTCAGTTTGATTTTCCCATTTTAAAAAGTTTAATTTTCTCAAAGAAGAAAGTACATTACAGTATTTTTAAATGTTACTACAGTACACTAACAAATTGGGAACCTAATCAAGCCCTTTTCTTTTTATTTTTTATGCAGACCTGCTTCAAGCAGGTCATATTTAGTCATATTAGACCTGCTTCAAGAAAGGGCATATTTAGTCTGGGCACCATACTTCTTAGTGGCAACAAGCTGAAACCATGTAGGGCAGCATTATCATTTGTCATCACAATGTAACAGCTAGGTGACAGAATTAAAATTAGCTGTTGTACAATATACTCCACAAAACTATTTTGTAAATGGAGAACTGCATATTTTTGTTGACTCATTTTCTGTGTAGTCCTTTTCCCATAGTCAGGTTAGTGCCCTCATCCAGATTCATCCATTACTCATCCAGATCCATTTCTCATCTCATCCAGTATGTAGACCATAGAAGCTTTTTTCTGCTGTGTAAGAGAGCATCAGTGTCCGCAATCAGTACTAGCATCATATGTTTCTTCACTCCACTTGCAGAGTTCCAGCTTCCAGTGAACCCTCCATAGAGACAGTAAGGGGTAAATGGTACCATGAAATCAGTCACACATTGGGTTCCAAATATCTGATTTCTCTCACTATCTTTTATCTTAGCATTTCTCTCACTATCTTTTTATCTTAGCATTATCTACAATTTCCTCACAAGGGGGAGTGGAGAGGCAGGTGACCTATTCTACATGAACACCAGTTATAGGACCTGCAGGAATGGGGTGAACCTGAGGTAGGGTAAGTTTAGTCTAGACATCAGGAAGAGGTTCTTCACTGAGAGGGTGGTTGCGCACTGGAACAGGATCCCCAGTGAAGTTGTCACTGCACCAAGCCTGTCTGAATTTAAGAAGAGATTGGACTGAGCACTTAGTCACATGGTCTAAACTTTTGGGCAGACCTGTGCAGTGGGAGGAGTTGGACTTGATGATCCTTATGGGTCCCTTCCAACTTGGGATATTCTATGATTCTGTGATTTTTGTATATTACTAAGAAATGTTCTTAGGTCTGCCAGTAGATGGGGCTACATATTCTACATTTTTAATGGTATTTTCACTCTTGCTTTCATGTTGTTTCTCAAGGTTGATAAAAAATCTGGTTATTTACCCTCAAGTTCTATGAGATCTATTCCTTTCTGACTAGTGAGTATTATCTCAAGGACTTCTTCTGTCTTGCACCTTAGAGTAAAACTGACTGCATTTATCTTCTAATTTTTGTTCTCATATCTTTCCATTTTGATCTTTGTATGTCTCAGTCTTTTTTTTTTTTTTTTTTTTTAACTTTGCAAATATAGCTTATCGCACATCTATCAAGATAAATAGGGAAAAATCATTTACCTATCTGCTACTTCAGAATTTATTATAAATGTATTCTGATGTGGAAAGAATTCTGAGTTTTATTTGCTTTCTCCAGTCAGCCCAGAAGTCCACATTATTTTTTCTGTTTTATGAAGCCTATAATCCCTATTCATGTTTCAGACAAGAAGATATAATATTTCATAATATTTCCTTGTAACCAAATAATTTTTTAAAACTAGACCTTATGCCTTACTAATTTTTGCCCAAACCAAACTTCATACAACTGGTGGAAAAAAGAACTATGGAAAAAGCTGCAATAGCATTTTGAAAAGAGAAGCATCAGTCTGTAATGCTGAAGACACTGTAGTAGATGAGGTCACATGGTAGAGGATGGTACAGCATTCCATATCGCTATAATTTACTGTAAACTATAAAGCAAATTTTGTGATATTTTAATTATCTTACACATAAGAAAAATAAAATTGAGAGAGAAATGGAGAGAGAGAAAACTTTTAAAATCTGAGAGTTTTAGAGACTGTCAGTTGCTTGCAGTTTCATATACCTTATAAAAGCCAATTGTAAACAATGTTCCTCTCTTAAAATGAAAGAATTATCATAGAATCATAAAATACTCTGAGCTGGAGGGGCCCACAAGGATAATCAAGTCCAACTCCTGGCTCCACACAGGACCACCTGAAAATCAGACCAGATGTCTAACAGCAATATCCAGATGCTTCTTGAACTCTTATAGGCCTGCTGCCCTGACCACTTCCTTGTGTGTCTTTTTCCAGTGCTCGACCACCCTCTGTGTGCAGAACCTTTCCGTAACACCCAGCCTGACCCTCCCCTGTCCCAGCTCCGTTCCATTCCCTCAGGTTCTGTCACTGACCCTAGAGAGCAGAGCTCAGCGCCTGTCTGCTCACCTTGTGAGGAAGTTGCAGGCCTCCCTTCTGTATCCTCTGCTCTGGGCTGAACAAACCATGTCACCTTAGCCACGCCTCGTATGTCTTGACCTCTAAAAACTTTGCCATCTTTGAAGACCCTCCTTTGGACACTCTCTAATAGTCTTATGTCCTTTTTACCATGTGGCACCAAAACTGCACACAGTACTAAAGGTTAGGCTGCACCAGCACAGAGTAGAGCAGGGCAGTCACTTCACTCGTCTGGCTGTCTGTGCTATGCTTGATGCACCCCAGGGTACAGTTAGCCCTTTTGGCTACCAGAGCACACTGCTAACTCAACCTGTTGTCAGTCAGAACCCCCAGATCCCTTTTTTCCCTGGGGTTGTTCTCCAGCCTCTCATACCCAAGTCTGTACATATATCCAGGGTTGCCCCTTGCCCAGTGCAGAATCTGGTACTTGCTCTTGTTAAACTGCATGCAGTTGCCCATCCCTCTTATTTACCAAGATCACTCCACAGGCCTCTCTACCCTCAAGAGAGTCAAAACTCCTCCCAATTTAGTGTTGTTCACAAACCTACTTAGTATACATTCAAGTCCTACATCCAAGTCATTCATGAAAAAATAAAGAGAACTGCCCCTCAAATGTAGAGCCCCACTAGTAAATGCCCACCAGCCTGATGTAACCCCATTTACTACAACACTTTGAGCCTGACCCATCAGTCAATTGTTTACCCATCACTTTATGTTTTTATCTAGCTGTACGCTGGACATTTTATCTAGAAGCATATAGTGAGAAACATTGTTGAATGCTTTACTGAAATCCATAAAGATTACATCAATTGGTTTCCTTTGGTCATGGCAAGGTTTTGGTAGCAGGGGGCCATAGGGGTGGCTTCTGTGAGAAGAATCTCAGCCCCACTGCTGAACAGAGCTGAGCCAATAAGCTATGTTGTTTGCACCTCTGTGACAGCATATTTAAGAAAAAGGAAAAAATAAAAAAATAATTTTTTTTTTTTTTTTTTAAAAAAAAAAAGGCTGCTTCACAGCAACTGGGAGAGAGAGAGGAGTGAGAAACAGCCTTGCAGGCGCCAAGGTCAGTGAAGAAGGAGGGGGAGGGGTGCTCCGAGTGCTGGAGCAGAAGTCCCCTGCGGCAGCTGGTGAGGACCATGGTGGAGCAGGTTGTCCCCCTGCAGCCCATGGATTACCACGGTGGAGCAGGGTTCCATGCTGCAGCCCATGGATGAGACCACAGTGGAGCAGATGGATCTGCACCGATGGAGGCTGTGAACTGTGGAGGACCCCTGCTGGAGCTAATTCTGGGCCGGACCTGTAGCCCGTGGAGAGGAGACCACATAGAAGCAGGTGATCTGGCAGGAGCTGCCGCCTGTGGGGGACCCGTGCTGGAGTACGTTGCTCCTGAGAGATGGACCCCATGGTGCGGACCCATATCTGGAGCAGTTCTTGAAGAGCTGCTGCCTGTGGGAAGCCCCTGCCACATCAGTTCAGCAAGGACTTTATCCCATGGGAGGAATCCCACAGTAGAGGGGATGAGAGGGATCAAGGAGCGGTGGAGACAAAGTGCAATAGACTGACCACAACCCCCACTCCCCTGTTCCCCTGCGCCACTCAGGGGAAGCAGGTCGAAGAGATGGGGGGAAGGCATTTTTATTATTTTTCCCTTGTTTCTCACTTCTCTATCTTGTTAGTAATAGGCAATAAATCTTATTGTCTCCCTATACTGGGTCTGTTTTGCCTGTCACAGTAACTGTTGAGCAATCTCCCCATCCTTATCTCAACCCTTGAGCCCTTTTCTTCATATTTTCTCCCTGTTCCTGTTTGAGGAGGGGGAGTGAGAGAGCGGTTGTGGTGGAGCTTGGCCACCCACCTGAGTAAAACCACCACACTCCCATTAGACCATACAGACTCCAGCTGAAGCAGCAAAACTCTCACAGGTTCAGGATTGGCTGTGAGTTTATTTTTACCAACATCCTCCAGATGTTTATCAGTACTACCACAGTCCTCCAACTCAGAAAACACACAGGGGCTCAGAGCCTATCATTGGTGTTGAAGACAGTGGCAAAGAAGGCATTAAACATCTCTGCTTTTCTATGTCCCTGTTTATAAGGTGGCCAACAAATAACTGACCAATGTTACCTCTGGTGCTCCTTTTGCTGACAACATATTTAAAAAGCCCTTTTTATTATCCCCCACAGTACTGGCCAGCCTCAACTCTAATTGAGTTTTGGCTGCATGAATTTTTCCCCCACAATGACCAACAGCATCTCACTAGACCTTCCATGTTGTACCCCTCTTCCAGTGGCCACTTACTTTCTTTTTCCACCTAAGCTCTAGAAGATCCCTGCTCAGCCAAGCTGACCTTCTGTCTCAACTGGTTAATTCTGGACATTTTGGAATTGCTGTTTCCTATGCTCTTAACAGGCAGTACTTAAAAGTTGACCAGCACTGATGCAACCCAGATTCACACAATTATGTACAAATAACAATAATAAAATAAAATAAAGTAAAATAAAATAATAAAAGCTTTGGTCTCTCAAAGAAACATTTATATTTATAGTAAATACAAGATACATGATACAACATATTTTCTTCAGAGTGTATTTTAATATATTCCAGATTCTCACAGAGTAGACGGAGGGTGTGAAGTATAAAAAAGCAGAATTCAATGTCTGTTATTATAACTTACTTCCAGATGTTTTCAAGTATAACCTCACAAGCACACTACACTGAACTTTGTTCTTTCCAACCCCTCCCCTCCCCCCAAAAAATGAGATAAAGATTGAAAATTGCAAAAGCATAAAAGAATATAATTTAATCTTTTAGTAAATACTCCATAGGTATTTCTGTACCCCTTTGGAAGCACTCTAGCCAACAATTAGGGAAACTTGCATAAATTCTGTCTCCACTACAAAACAGGTAAGATTTCAGAATAAAAGTAGTAATAATAAAATATAAATGAGGAGATCAACCCCCTGGAGGATAAACAGTAGACTTACCCTGAAGATTCTTATCTACTGAAAAAATGAGGAAAGCAGAAATATCAACTAAATACTCTGCTACTAAATTTTATTCATTTTTTTTGGTGACACTTTATAATTTGAAAATGAAGATACAAATAAGCAGGTAAACTCTTGGAAGTAGTTTGGAGAAGTTTCACAACTCATCTCTTTTCTTTATGAAAATACACATACAAATTCCCCTTTATACAAACTGAAAAAAAAAAAAAAAAGTGTTGAAGAGAAATGCATGTTGTAGGAAAAAAGCTGAACTGAGTATATTGCATGGTTCCTTTCTTAATTCGTGATTTCAAAATTACCTCAGATATGGCAGAATATTCACTTCGGAAATACATTCTAAGAAATGAAACTCTACCTCATAAAATCCAGAACTCCAGAATAGTTACTCCACTATGGTTATGGAGAGGTCTTAGGGAGAGTTTGTCAGTCCAAGTAATTACAGCAACATTTTCTATGTCCTGACAGTAACTGTTATTTCCAGGTACTTTGTTCTAGCACTGGAAGTTCATTGTTTTTATAAGTATGTCGAACAGCCAATGGGCAGTTTACCTGCAGCTATGAATGTATATCTATATACCCACTCCACCTCAACCTCAATCTTTATCCTTTAGCTATAATGAAAATCGTGTGTTTCTAAGCCTTCGTCACTGAGAAAATTAGAATTTATCTTGTTCCAAACAAACTACACCTATTTTTGAAAAGAAATACCACCTAGGCTGTTTCATTCACTGTGAGACAAGTACATCTGAATGGCTTCTGACAAATGAGACCTGTTTTACTCTCTCTGCAACATGTAAGGAGACTAGGAGAACAAATTTGCTTAGAGGATCATTCTTAGCCCCAGAAAATCACAAACCATCTGAGTTGCTTGAAAGACCACAGGTTGGTAATTGTAGTACTCCTGTTACTTTTATTCTAGCAGTTAAATGTCTATCAGAGATTTTGAGACAAAATATCATAAGTGAAAAATGCTTTTCTTTTTCAAAATCATAAGATGAACTAATAGGTGAACTTAGTAGGCGTTTGCTTCCACAATATATATCATCTTTAAAACAGTCATAATTGAGCTAAAAGCAGAGGCTAACTGAACTAATGCGACTGGTTTCTGGAGAGGAAAAAGAATATCATCCAGATTTTTTTTTTTTCTGTAATTCCAGGGTCTCCTTGCAGTATAATAACTAGGAAAAGTGGCAAAGTGTTTTTTTTGTTTGTTTGTTTTGTTTGTTTGTTTGTTTGTTTTGTTTTTTAATATATAAATTGTTTGCTTTATTTTTTTTAAGAAATATAAGGATATATATGAAATTAAAGGCACCATTCAAGATTTGGAAGTAACCAAAATGCCTTAAGAATGGTAACAAGAATAAGAAGCCTTTTGTTTAAACCTAGGTACCTCCTCTAGGGGGAGAAGAAACAGGTGCCCAAAGTGGGTCTTAAAATCTTTGGAATAAGATTAGATATGATTGGAGTGTGCTAGATTGAATTCATAGCTATTATACTTTAGCTAATAGATAGTCTCCTGTGCTTCCCATGGATCATAGAATAATGGAATCATTGAGGTTGGAAACTAACTCCAAGATATATGGTCCAACTGTCCACCTACCACCAATATTATCCACTTAGCCATGTTCCTAAGAAACACATCCAACCTTTTCTTAAAGACCCACAGGGACATTAATTAAATGCTGATAATTCTGAAAAAAAAGCTTTTTATTTTTTTTAATTTAATTTAAATAGTCATATCATTATTTTACACGAAAAGACAGCATTACTTAATGAATGCAATATTTACTTTTATATATTTATTTTTATATATTTACTTTTAATTTTATTTATTTACTTTTATTTACTTTTAATATTTTACAATAAGTAAAACCAAAGGGGGCTGTAGCTTATATTATAAGTATAAATGTACTTCTTCTGCCAAAATATAGAAGAATGAATTTTAACAAAAGCTTTTATCTACATTCTTCAGGAAACTCTATCATGTCAGGAAAATAAATAAATAAATAATAAAAAATCTCTAGGTTTCCTTAGACATGTAAGAAATCTCTTACATGTAAGAAATCACTGAGATAATCAAAATATATCCTTCTGAAAAGAAAATGAAATGATGACGTGGATGAATTGGACCCCAGCATTAGGAGGTGAGATTGGCTGGAAATCTCACAACCTTGCAACCAGTTGTTCAAGTCTTCTTGGAGATCCAGGAAAAAAGTTGGGAAATTTTGTGTTTCCCGCCTTCTGAGAGGGTGACCATGACTTTACTTGCAAGACTTTGTGGTCTTGAAAGGCTGGGAAAGTTGGCTTTTGTTGCAAGTTCCTGTGTAACAAGTATCCCTGGGATCCTTGAAAGTTGCCACCTTAAACCTTAGCAGCTTGTAAAGTCATGATGGCAGGTAACTGTCTTCGGAGCAGACAAGTATGCTAGAAATGGATTTTCAGTAGTACCTTTATTATATTATATTCCATTATATATTCCATAATGGAATATTCCATTATATTCCTTATATCATGGTGTGGAAATTGCAGTGTCTTTTAAACTACATGTTCTGTTTTTGTTGTTTTGTTTTCTTTCTTTTTTTTTTTTTCTTTATCATTAAAGTACTAAGATAATGTTAATATTATTAATGTTTCAAAATGAGCGTACTATCTATGACTTGCATGATGAGTACCATACCACAGTTGGATATTGCTAATAAACCCTATTATTTCAAGGTAATATAATAAGGGAAAATGGGGGGAAAAGTTCCCAATTGTCAACTAAAATGCTCTTAAAAATTGATAGTTATATTGTAAATGGTACACATTCATTTGCTATAACATGATCAGCTATTGTGCTGCAGTTACATAACAAAGTTACACATAAGCATTTCTATGACTGCTCTATGTAATACTTGAGCAAATAAAAACAGCAGTGTTTTTATTTCCAAGGGCTGCTGTGGACCTTTATAATATTTCGTTCTCTCAAAGCATGAATTAATTTACCTGTAGTCACAACAGATTTTCACCAGAAGTTCCTTTTAGGAGCTTCTGTTTACTGCATTAAAACCCTACAAAGAAAATGTATTCCGAATCTGAATAAAAATTTGCTGTTAGCAGATCTGGATTTTTGCTGCAAAATCCATAGACTCTTATGTTTGACTTCGATAGGGATTTTGTTTTTATTGAGATCTGAATAGGAAAGAATGCAAATTTTGATGCTTAAGTGTCTAATTCCAGTGTTCATCCTGCCACCACTGGTCAGTAACAAGTATCTCCCACTTGACATGCAGTGGATGAATAGATGACGACACATATCAGGATATGCATTGACTATTAGTTGGTTTGTCTGATCACATACCATTCCATGGTGAAAAAGAAAGTATCACACAGTCCTCTAGAAATCCCCTGCCTAACACCAATGCTTAATTTCCAGAGAGAAAGCTGTCCTCAAAGAAAATGCAAACAAAAACATATTCAATCAAAGAGTGTTAAAAAAACAGTACCACCTTTGTTTTTGCTCAGGTCTTTTCATTCAAAGTTAAAGCCAGAGGGTGTGAGTTGTGTGGTTTTTTTGTTTGTTTGTTTCTTTTTCCCTCAACAGATGGATATGACAATATGACTTCTGAAACCTCAAGTGAGATGGCTACGGAGAAAATGTGCGAATTTAACTGAAACATTTTCACATGAAAAAAGGCCCATAACTAAACAAAATGAAAAGGCTAGGAAGAGCTAATAGACTATTTCTTTTTTTTTTTTTTTTCTTATTTTACTTTTATTTCCCAACATATGGTGAAAATAGGTGGGGAAAGGTCAGTAACTGTGTGGGGAAAGGAGAGACTGTCTTCTGGAGTACGTAAAGTGTTTAGCGTAAAGGACCAGGGAAGCTCAGGATTTTCTGAGGGATGCTGTTATGCACAGCTGCCTACACAAGTAAAACCAATGCTGGGGTTTCTGGGGCTTCTAAATATTACAGAATTAGAATCTAGAAAGAATAAATCCTAAATTATTCATATGAAGTGTGGTTATTCTTTCTTATATTTATGAGCATTGAAGATTGGTATGACATACCTCTATAATAATCTATGTAACTCATGACAGAAATTCTTGCATGATTGTTTTATGATGCATTGAAGCATTAGAAAAAAATCTAGTACATTAATTTTTTAAAAAGGATGGCAGTCCTCACAATATATTGCAAATAAAATATGATAAAAAATGAACTGCTGAGAATCTACTGTAATATTCCATGAAGTGCTTTAACACTTGATAATTATCATGTCAAAATCCCAGGAGTGTCTAGATTAGAGTGGCTGGTTCTGGGTTAGAGTTCTAGCAAGGAGAAACTGCAGACAAATGAAACTGACCATAAAACTCCCAAACAATATCCACCTAGAGGAAGTCAGCTTTTGTTACAGATCAAGTATATCAGTAGGACACTGAGAATGATGAGCACTCAGAATGACGAGTATTTAGTTTTGTCTAAATTTCTGTCTAATGCAGACATAGTTTTCAGATAAACAATCATTGCCATTGATCATGTGGTGGATCTTGTGTATGGTTTATTATTTTATGTTATTTTTGAGCTTGGTTTTGTGAACTGACTGCTGCTGAATTTCCTAAATGTTCTGAAAACACCTTCCTTTCTGGCAAAGAAACATTCCAACTGCCTAAGCAGCATCACAAAAAGGCAAAATGAGAATCAGGTGAGGAGTGTAGGATTGACATGACTTTCTATATTTGTCTCAGCTCTAAAACAAGATTTCAAAACAATTTTCCCTTAAGTATATAATTAGGAGGTCAGGCAGCAGGCATTGACTGACAGGAGCAATGCACTATTGACATCAGTTAACGCCAAATCATGATATAGCATTGAAATATATAACCTTCCATATGAATGACCATCTTCCAGTCTCTTCTTAGCTCTGTTGTGAGTCCAATGTGTAATTTGTTGACTGAAGGCTTTGCAGAATGCTTCCTACAGGAACAACAGAGAAAACACATTAAAAAAATCAGTAAGGAAAATGACATGACAACTGTGGAGAAGAGAAATTTGATGTGTTAGGCTTCGACCAAGCACTGGTATGTCAGGTTGTACTGCTAGTATAAAATAATGAATACAAAATGCATTGAAACTCAGACTGATTTTTCCAGTTCAAAGAGCTTCTTGACTTTACTGCTGTTTTAGATTCTGCAATTTCCATAAAGCATGATTATTCTGATTTTCAGTTTCTAAAAATGCCCCAGTACATACAGTAGATAGAAATGCTTATCTGAGGCAACTGAACCATGATAGTCAGGATCTAGCTAGTTAGTATCCCATTTCAGACACCAGCCAACACAGCAGTATAGTCCTAAGGAGGATTATGACAGTAAAGTACACCTTTTTCTTTCCTGTTCTGTCCTGAAAGCAAAACTATAGAAAAGAGAATTTCCAGTTCTTCTTGTAAGCTTTTTGCATTTGATAATTTATTAGTTCAGCCTGATATAATCAGTGACAATAATGGAACTAATTTTCTGCTTTTAACTGCTTAAAAATAAATAGATAAATAAATAAATTTTTAAGTGTGTGATATAAAGTCTACTCATTTGAACTGCAAATACTGGGAAAAACTTCCAGCATTCAGAACAGCATAACACTTCTGACTGGATGGCTTCTGCTCTTCACAAGGGACCTGGTCTTTGACTAGCTTCCAGAAATCACAGTTTAGACAACCTCTCAGTCTGCACAGCCAGTGGATTTACTACAGTGGATGCAGCCAAGAAGCTAGCAACCAGTGTTATACTTACCCACCCAGCAGCCAGTAATAAGGAAATCTCCCACACTGAAATTTCTTCTGCATCCTGAGCTCTGGAGTTGCTGAAAGCTGAGCACATAAATCTGAAAATCTTCTATGAGACTGCCAAGTGCAGCAATACCGACTGCATCTAGTTGAATTCCCCAAATCAGCAGGAATATTCTTGCATTCTGTGCTAATCCAAATCCAAGGTTTGTGAATGTAAAATGAGACCTGCATGATCACCTATTCTTGCCAACGTAGTTCCAAAATCTACTTTAGAAAATTGATAACAAGATATGAAAATCTTCATTAATTTAATGATTATAAAAATTAAACTTTTCACCTACTGGTACATATAAAACACCCCAAATTCATTTCTTGATTGATTCCTAGCAAAACTAGCTGTGCTTCAGTTGGACTACAGGTAAAACAGACTCTTATATTTACTTGTGTGTCACCAAGCATACTATCGGGAATGTGGGAAGGAATGAGTTACAACAACTCATTTGAAAGGTGAATATGTTTCATTTTTCATCTTAGTTTAGACAAACCCACTTCCTGTCAATCACTATTAGTGTCTGCATTCTCAGGGGTAGGAATTTTTAAATAAATCTGGGTGATATCAATCTTTTTATTTCTTTTTTCTAACACAATATGGAGAATTCTATATTTATCAGATGAAAGAACTGGTGAAAAGTAAAACAAAAATAAAATTCTGAAGGACAGTCTTAGAGATATTTATTAGGTTTGAATTCTGACAGTGGAAATACAAACATAGTGAAGGCTTTTGAAGGTCATTTGTCTTTTGTTTCCACCATAAGTGTTTGTATTGTTTTGGTTTAGAGATTCACTATATTCATGGCATGTTGTGCTATCTGTCCTTTAGCAATAGAACTGCATTCACACTAACAAAGTAAAAGGGTTAAATTATTGTGATGTGAATCCTTAAGGAGAGAAAAATCTACATGTAAATCTTCATTTTTTTTTCCTCTCATACATAGCGTAACTCAACTATGAACCATGTCTATGATTTAAAGTGACATTAATTATGAATACCATAATGCGAGGTACAAGAAGATGTAGACTGAACATTAAAGTTATCATATCTATTCTCCTACCTGACTGGTTTCCAAATGGCAGCATTTCTTTCTTAAATTTAGATCTGTTCATTTTATTGATTTAATATTAAGATGGCATAATATTCTTTTAGAAATTTTACAGATATGCTATTGTTCTCTCTGACAATGAGGATAAGACCGTCTTGCCCACTACTTTTATATATGCCATAGTCAGTCCAAAATTTCCTTTCACTCAGTGTGTCTCATGAAATTAATAAAACTAATTTTGAACTAGAACTGATTAGCTTTCAATAGAAGATTATGTTGTCAGCGTTTGCACTGTCAAGTTAAAAGAGTCAATAGATGTTTGGCACAACAGATAACTGGACTAAAACTTAAAAAGAAACATAAAAAAAAAACGAGTACATTTGAAAATGCATAGCTTTGTGGCATGCTATGCTCTTATTTGTTAGGAATTCTAATATTTCTGGTAGTTTTTTTTATCATAAAGGCTACTAAAATCAAGAATGAAATCAAGGTGAATGACTAATGGAAGGAGCTGTGGAAAAATTATGTAGGTCTTACCACATATGCATAGCATATAGAAAATGTCAAAATTAAAGGCATATTAACATAGTTATGATTAATACAAATATGATTTAGTAAACCTTGTTTACACAGTTTTGGGGTAATTACGTTTTTACTACAGTTCAGTTCAGTCAAAGCCACCATATACTAGTACAGGGAAAAAGAGGATATGCTTTAAATCATTTATTGGGCTGCTAAGCAAACATTCCTTTATGATCTAGATAATGTTATCATTCCACAAAGAAGATGTCTGCATCATTGCCAGTGTTGAGAAAACAGCAAGAGAAACAAGACCCCCCACAAGAAAGTTCCTATCTGGCAGTTATTTATGCAGTGGTGACTGCTTTGGCTCAGCAGACAAGTAGATGCAATTACCTACCTGTGGCTTGGAGCCTTACAGGCAGTAACTGCTGATACTTCTGAGAAGCAGTCTGGGAGACAGTATGAGAGTAAAATGGAGAGTAAGTTGTGACAAAGTGCAAACAGTGAACTTCAGAAACAGAAAGGAAGTTTAATGTAAGGCTATTGGGCTGGAAGTAAGGGAAGATGGAAAGTTTGGATTTTTTTTTTCCTCCTTTGTGTGGAGTTAGATGGATAAATAGTCTTTTTAAGTTAGGGCAGCTGCTAAATGTGCAAACTGTTGGTCTTCAGAGCTCTTTCAGTTTCAATAACTTTCTTAAAATCTCAGAAGGACAAGAAGACAGTTGCAGTGTCATGCTCTGATGTAAAGATTCTCCAGTTAACATTATCCTTTGATATTACCTAGGAATGTGTTGGTGCTCTTGAAATACGTAGCAGAGGCTACTGTCATAGCAGGGGCACATCTTGTCTGCAATGAAATTCAGTGTTTTATCTTTGAAGGACAGTGGTTGTACCTCTCAAAAGCTTTGGAGAACATTTGCAAATACATTCTCATTGACAGCAATTAACAACAGCTGTGCAAGTAACAGACTCGAATTAATTGTGAAAG
>CM021797.1:64196301-64206762 GCA_011076525.1 Nettapus auritus | reverse complement strand
ACAATTTAAATTTTTAATTTAAAAATAATTTTAAAAACTCCTTTTTTTTTTTTTTTTTTTTTTTTAAGCTAATAGACACCTGCAAACTTAATACTGTTCATGAATCATTTTTCTAGTTCAAAAATAAGAAGTCATCTAGACATATTTGTTTACTTGTTTATTTTTAAGTCCATATCCACATATTAAATAAATTAATAGTGGGACCAGGACTTAGATTTTCAAAGACAAGAACAGATAGTCTGAACAATAGAGGAATAGAAGCTAATATGGGGAGTGAGTGTCATTCAAGCAGTTTGTTAAAAGGCATCCATTATTGATTATGTCTTCCTTGGTTAAATGGCTTTTGGGAGAAGGATATTTATATATATATACTGCTAAATGTGAGGTTACTTTTCTTCAGTTATATAACGATTAGACTTCTAAAGTTCCACAGTCACTTTATACTGACATAGTGGATGTTGCTACTGAAAATAGCACATACAACAGCTCAGTAAGTTTGATAGGGAATTAATTTGGTCATAAACTAAGATGATAAAAGGAAAAAGAAATCCTTTTCAAGCTGATTAGTCTGGAAAATATTCTTTGGTTTCACAAATACCATTCTTGGCAAGGACAACCATTTGGGAATGCACAGGGAGTTTTAATGAAAAAAGGTGCAGATCTGCAGAAAAGTTGGCTTGAAGTAAGTTGAGTCTTTGGTAAGGTAGCATGAGCATTCCACTTGGGATATTTTTCTGAAATTATTTAAGAGTTTCTCTGCTTATCTCCCTTATCTTTTTCCATATTTTTTATTTTGCAGGAAGGCGAACTGTATCCTGGGGTGCATCAAGCACGGCATTGCTAATCTATCAGTCAAGGGAAAGGATTGTACTGCTCTACACTAGTGCAATGGTGCGGTGTAACCAAAGAATAAGATAAGTCAGAGGGATGGCTCAGGAGAGTCCAGAGATTTTCTGTTGATTTTATGTATATCTTTTTCCCTGCTAAAGAGAAGTATGCTACCATTCTTTCATAATGAAGGATTATAACCCTATTTAAATACATATAAATATATTGAATACTCTGAATTATGACTAAGAATTGTTTGTTTGTTGTTGTTGTTTGTTTGTTTTTCTCTTGTATCTGTTTACAACCTTGAAGATCCTGAATCTTGCTTCTAATTAGATTGAGTTGTGTAGTATATTTTTCCTGTCATTCTTTTAATTGTTACTGATTTTGAATTTTTCTGTACTCAAAATTCCACTTAATTATTTTTATCTGATATTGTATGATTCTATATCACCCTGACAGTGTCTTGGGCAACCTGCTCTAGGAGTCTCTGCTTGATCAGGGGCTGCACTACATGATCTCCAGAGGCCCCTTCCAACCTCAGCCACTCTGTGACTCTGAGCCAGTGATCAGGAGACACTTTTGTACTGTAAAGGTGACTTAGGACTGGTACAGAGTATCCAGGGAGGTGGTAGAGTCTCCATCCTTGGAGATACTCAAATGCCATCGGGACATGGTCCTGGGCAGGCTGTTGGAGGGGAGCCTGCTGGAGTGTGGACATTTTCCAAGATGACCTCCAGAGGTCCCTTCCACCCTCAGCCATTCTGTCCTCTCAAGGGATTTCCCTCTGCCTTTCCCAGCACTGAGTCCTTCTTCCCTGGCAGCTCTCGGAGGGGCCTCTGAATTGAAGCACTCTGATGGGACTGAGGAGGTCACCAGGAGGTCACCAGGGCTCCCTTGCCTGCATTGCTCCCCTGCCCAGTGCTGGGCCTTTGTGCTCAGGGGGCACTGCTCTCTCACCACAGGACCCAACAGGCCTGAAGATGAGAAAGTTACCGAGAGGATGGCAATGCCCTGTGAGCCAGGCTTTCCCTCTTTGGGAAAGCTCCCTTGCCGGGCAGCTTTGGCCGGCAGCCACAGAGACCCCTGTGGTGTCACCAGCGCTGATTGTGACTGTGTGTGATCTCTGTATATGGTAGAGGCTGAAGTCTCTGTCCTCACTCACTTTGTCCAGGGCTCGTGTAGGCACACACGCAAGTTGTGCAGGCTCAAGCAGGACTGTGGTTGCGCTTGGCCAAGTGCTGGCGTTGTGGAGAGCAGTAGCTCTAGACGCTGAGCCAAGGCAACCCCCTGCCAGTGCTGATGTCCCTGCTGCCTGGCTGTGGGGTGCTGAGGGTCCCACAGAGCAGCTGTCCTGTGGCTGTGAGAACAAGGAGTGTGCTGGGGCTGTGAGCAGTGCTGAAGGCTCCCAGTGCATTGCTGTGCCTTTCCTTACCACCTCCTTCAGGTACGGTGGGCTAACTCCAGTTTTGTTTGGGATGGAGACTTGGGACTCCGGGGTCCTGGGCATGCCAGCTCTTCCCCCAGCACTTGCTGATAGGAGGCCAGAGCCCACCTTGGTCTTGAGCACTGGGCAAGTGAGGAGGACATCAGGGCTTCTCTTCCTGCTCTTCCTCCTGTACTGCCTCACACATCCAGCAGGGTGCAGATGCACATCCCATCCTGCTCCACTTTTCTCTGCCCTGCCCCAGCTCCTGCCAAGCCCCAGCTGGGGCCGCTCCACTGTGAGCCGCACGTGCTCCCCGTGCCCAGGCCCCTTTGCCCAAGGCTGCACCAAAGGCTGCCATCGCTGCTTCTCAGCCCACCGAGAGGCCCCCTGAGAAGCCCTTGCCACCCACCTCCCACAGCATTCTTGGGCTCTCCTTGCTTTCCCACTGGTAGCACAAGGAACACCTGGCCACTCAGTATGGCTCTCTTGGCAGGACGTGGTGTTGGGCGCTGAGGAACGCCTGGAGGAGAACAGCCCTGCTGGGAGGGGCAGCAGCAGCCAGCTGTGGCAGGTGGGGCCAGCTGAGGCAGAGGCAGACTGCCTCTGCCCCAGCTGCCTTGACATAATCACGGATGCAGCCTACGTGGCCCGGTGCTTCCACCGCTTTTGCTCTGCCTGCATCTGGCGCTGGGGCAGAGAGACCCTGCCCACTCTGCAGGCAGCCAATTGAGTGGGTGGTGTGCAGGGTGCCAGAAGACCACGAGGAGCACAGGGTCGGCTCATCTGCCCAGCGCAGGAGGAACGGAGCCAGAGAAAGGGTGCGCAGCAAGCAGATCCCCGCAGCAGCTCTACAACTTGCGCAGACAGCCCACCAGCCACGGCCCCTCAGCTGGGAGGAGAGGACCTGTGGGGCCCGACGCAGCATCCAGCATCCAGGGGTGGTGCAACTGCTGGGCCTGCAAATGGCACCTCCCAGCAGGCTCGTGCATGCAGGGCTCCTTGGGGGCCTACCCCATGGCATGCACGGGGGCACCAGGCCTGGCATGTGGTTCCAGTCATCTTCCACCTCAGAACTGAAGCATCAGGAACTATGCACTTTGAACTATTCTACATCCAATAAATGCCCTGATTCTTTTCCGTTGTTTTTCTTTTTTGTTTGTTTCAAAACCAAAGAGCTGTGTCCTCTAAGGAAGATTTTCCATCATTGTCTCCAGAGTGGAGGAAAGCCAGGGGGGAGCATTTTGTGGCATATATGATGATTGCATTTAATGAATATGCCAAAAGAGAAGGCATGTCCCTCGTCCTCTTCCAGACTCCCCAGCACGAGCCCCTCGCTGTCCAAACCCTTTGGCCACCACCCAGGCTGCAGGTCCTGAGGAACTACATCTTGTGCAGCTGCCAGGAATGCAGGTCTTGCTGACAGCCCCATCCCTGCTGTGCACCCAGCCCTACTGACAAGCCTAAAGATGAGAAAATTGCCTGAACATGTCCATGCAGGTCTTGGGTTGCAAGATGTGCAGAAGTCTTCTGTCAGTGTCTGACAGCAGCAGTGGTTATGCTGTTGGGAGGTGTGCACAGGTTGAAGAATTGTGCAGCCTGGTGGCAAAGCTTCAGGAGGAGGTATGATGGTTTTACTCGGGTGGGCAGCCGAGTTCCACCACAACCGCTCTCTCACTCCCCCTCCTCAAAGAGGAGTGAGGAGAAAATACGATGAAAGGGGCTCAAGGGTTGAGATAAGGACTAGGAGATCGCGCAATAATTATCGTGACGGGCAAAACAGACTCAGCATAGAGAGAAAGTAAGATTTATTGCTTATACTAACAAGCTAGAGAAGTGAGAAACAAAGAAAAGAAACAAAAAGCACCTCCCCCCCCCCATCCACCCTCTTCCACCTCCTCCCCCTGAGCGGCGCAGGGGAACGGGGGAATGGGGGTTATGGTCAGTCTACAGCACTTCTTCTCTGCCGCTCCTTCTCGGTCACTCTTGTCCCCTGTGCTGTTGGGTCCCACCCACGGGATGCTGTCCTTGCTGAACTGATCCAGCGTGGGCTGTCCACAGGCAGCAGCTCTTCAAGAACTGCTCCAGATATGGGTCCGTACCACGGGGTCCATCCCTTGGGAGCAAACTGCTCCAACCTGGGTCCCCCACGGGCAGCAGCTCCTGCCGGGTCACCTGCTCCTGCGTGGTCTCCTCTCCATGGGCTGCAGGTCCGGCCCGGAATCTGCTCCAGCAGGGGTCTTCCACAGGCCGCAGTCTCCTTCGGGGCACAGGCTCCACCGTGGTCTCCTCCACGGGCTGCAGCGTGGAACCCTGCTCCACCGTGGTACTCCATGGGCTGCAGGGGGACATCCTGCTTCACCATGGTCCTCACCACAGGCCGCAGGGGACTTCTGCTCCGGCGCCTGGAGCACCTCTCCCCCTCCTTCTTCACTGACCTTGGCGCCTGCAAGGCTGTTCCTCACTCCTCTCACCCTCCCAGCTGCTGAGTGGCGCAGCATTTTTTCTCTGTCTTAAATATGCTCTCACAGAGGCGCAAAACAACATCGCTTATTGGCTCAGCTCTGGTCAGCAGTGGGGCCCTTACCAAACATGGGGCAGCTTCTAGATCCTTCTCACAGAAGCCACCCCTATGCCCCCCCCTGCTACCAAACCCTTGCCATGTAAACCCACTACAGGAGGTGAGCAGGTTGAGGAGCATCAGGGAGTCAGAGAGGGAAATTGGTGGAAGCATACTCTACACACCCTAAGACAGACTCACAAGGCAGCCATCACACGAGAAACAAAGGTTTCCCTATCCCACCAGGCAGCCACTACAGAAAAGACGTTTCCCCTACTCTGCCAGGCAGAAGGAGGGGACCTAGGTCAAGGGGGGAATGGAAGCAGGTTTCTGCTTGGAGTGGTAGGTGAGCTCTCTTCCTGCCCACCTCACCTTCCTGACTACCCTTACATAACAGGTATAAGGCTCTAGAACTGGACAATCAAAACAGTGATGTAGACGAAAGCCCATCCTGGTTTGAAGGGGTGCTTAAAGCAAGGCAGGCTATCCTCTGCATTACTACATCTTCTATCAAGAAAGAAAGAAGGGTTATCTTCATATGGGGGACTCCCTTCTGAAAGGGACAGAGGGCCCGATTTTCCATTCAGTCGCAACCCACAGGGAAGCCTGCTGCTTCCCTGGTAAGAGACATTGTCAGGAAAGTCACTTGCCTGGTATGGCCCTCTACTACTTGTTATTGGCTTTTTATGCTGGTAATGACAAAGTAGCAAGGAAAAGTCTGAGAGCAATCAAAAGGGACTTTAGGGCTTTGGGGAAACTGGTTAAATCATCAGGGCACAGGTCTTGTTTGCCTCTGTCCTTCCAATAGGAGGGATCAATGCTGACAGACAGACTCAGCTCATCAATATGTGGCTTCAAGACTGGTGCCAACAGCAGAACTTTGGGATGTTGATCACGGGAAGGTCTATGTGACACCAGGCTGGCTGGCACCAGATAGGATGCATCTCTCTCAGGGGGAGAAAAGGATTTTTGCCCAGGAGTTAGCGTGATTGATAGATCGGGCTTTAAACTAGAGTTGAAGGGGGAAAGGGATTAAACCAGGCCTGCCACTGATAAGCTCAGGGATAGCATGCTAGAATCAGAGGGACGGTGTGCTAGTGAGGTCCTTCGGTCTGCTCCATAAGGTGCTGCTTACAATGAGGCACATTTGAAGTGCTTCTACACAAACACATGCAGTATGAGGAATAAACTGAGCTAGAAGTCTTGGCCCAGTCCCAGAGCTACTACATCAGCAGCAGAAGCAAAACCAGGTGGGATGAGTCTTGTGACTGGTGTTACATTAAATGGTTACAGGCTCTTCAGGTGGGACAGGCATGGCAGGCGAGGTGGGGGTGTGGTGGAGAGGCTCAACTGTGTGGAGCTTGCAGTTGATGATGGCAAATTTGGGAGCTTCTGGGTAAAGATGAAGGGAGGGACAAACAAGTAAAGGGGATGTCATCATGGGAATCTATTACGGACCACGTGGCCAGGATGGTGACACCAATGAATTATTTATTCTTTGAGAAACTCAGAGATACCTTGAGATCAACTGCCCTTGTCCTTATGGGGGACTTCAACTTGCAACCTCACCTCAAGTACTGTGTGCAGTTCTGGGCACCACTGGTCCTTCTGGTCCTTGCAATGGAAGGACACCACTGGTCCTTGTGGTCCTTCCAATAGGAGGGATCTGTGCACATTGAACTCTTCTACATCCAATAAATGCCATGATTCTTTTCTGTTGTTCTGTTCTTCTTTTTCCTGTCATTCCTTTAATTTTGTTACTGATTTTGAATTTTTCTGTACTCAGAAGTTCCACTTAATTAATTTCATCTGTCCTCTTAGTAAAAATGAGCTATGTCACTCTAGATCTTCATGACAGACTGTTCTCAGTGAAAGCCTTAGAATCTTATAATGATTTGTAATCTGTAGATACAAATGTTTAAAAATAAAAAATGAATGGCTAAGTTTGAGATGTATTATAACGTGCTTTTTCCTTTCTGCATTAAAATTGCGTAAGTGTGAAGATCAGACCTAGCTAGGATGTGTTTCTATTAAAAATATGATTATGGTAGTGAAGTGAAGGGAATGCTATTTCACCTTTATTTTAAGCTTCTGGTAAGCCTTTATTTATTCATCTATTTTGAGTTATATCAATAAAGTACTTATTAGATGAAATACTAACTTTGTCTTACAATGAAGGTATAAACTTTGCCACATTGCCAAACACTTTCCTGATTTTTTATTTATCTATTTATTTATTTATTTATTTTAATTACAGTTTTGTAACTACAACTTACTCTTGCAAAATCTAGTCTTGGTGACTTAAAACTCATGGTATTTCTTGAATTTGCTGTAGGTGTATATTAAGTCAACACTAATTCTGCTTACTGTTCATAGCATAATGGTTGGTTGAAGAAAATTTGTAAGACTCAGTTTGGAGTTTTAGAAAGCAAGCTTTTTTTTATTGCAGTGCCAGGTGAACAGGGGATCCTTCCACCTAGTCTACACAGTGAGTTGCTCAACTACAAATCTTATATGCAATCAAAATATACATATTCAATAGATTTCTGATGAATAAGTAACACATTTGTACTATCTCCCAGAACTCATGAAAACTTTCAAATGTCCCTGATGTGTGCACATTTGTTTCTACTGGTGGTCTTTTGGGGGTCTTCTGGTGGTCATCGATAGTCTTCCTCACTGTGTTCGCTGACTGAACCCAATTCTTGCACATGCTCAGGCCATCTTTTTCTTTCTTATCTTAGTTTCAACTTAGACATACATACTGACCTTTGTCAGTTGCACATCCAAGGACATATGCATACCATGAGTTCCTTACCTAATCTTTCTGACACATTCTCCAGACCTGGGTTATCTTGCCGTCACTTTGAGATGTAAGTCTGTATTTTCTTACTGATGAAGCTGGCTAAATGATACAGAGTTTCTAAACTTCCTTCTAACTAAACATAGTAGAGATTAGACCTATCTTCTCATAAAGCATATCAAATTGTACTCCATTGCTCTATCAAAAGTTAGAGGTGGGGAGGGAAGGCGCAGGGAAAACACATGTCCTTTTGGTTTAGCATACAACTGTCGTAGATGCATGTGGTGGCCAACCTTGTTGATCACGTTTTTTTGCCATGAGCTGTTGCTACTTAGTGTATGATCAATCTAAGATTGACCTTTGAACGTTTTCTTATATATAACTAAGCATATTATTATCTATTATATTATCTATTATTTTTTGTGTGTATGTGTGCATGTGTGCACACTGTGGGACTGTTGATATTCTGTTGGTTTTTTCTTATCACATTTATTGGGATTTTTGAAATTAAATATTTCAAAATGCTACCTATATGAAGATACTTCACATCTTTTTTTTTTTTTTTTTTTTTTTTTTTTCATAATTTTCCTGGTAATGCACCATGATACCATCATTTTTTTCCCCTCTTTTCTCTCTCAAAAAGCATACATTTGTAAGTAGTTTTTTACAATATAGGGGTAGAAAATGACTTGTTCCTGCTCTTGTCACGTGTTTTTTAATGTCTGTACATAACATTTAGACATATGTAGAGGTTACACAAGGACTTTGTGAATAGGAATTGTGTGAACAGTGTGCTTGCTTGGTTCTAAGGTATTTTCAGCAACTTTTAAAAACATATTTATGTAGCCATGTACATTTTGAAACAATGAAATGAATATCCTGATTAATTTCTTTATTGTTTGAGTTTGTTTGAACACACTACATCTTAACATTTACTAAGTTCTTCACTGTTTTCTAAAAAGAAGAAAAATGACACCAGAGTTCTTTTCAGAATTAATGGATGTCAGCACTACCTTTTCAGCTTTCCTTGTTGGCACTTTTGGGAAGCCAAACTGAAAATTACTTTTTTTTTTTTGTTTTATTTTTTTTTTTTGTTTTTTTTTCCAGTACAGGTTTAATTAACACTGTCATGTGAAAGGGGGGGAACTTTGCCATATAGCTGTGTCTATTCTCTTTTTTGACCATTTATCTACCTTTACCTGAGCCTGTCAGTATGTTCAAAACCACTGAATTCATCTTTCACATCCTTGAAAAATTCAAATGTCATTCTTTATATCATTGCCAGCTATATCAATGACTTCCTACACTAATTAGCTTGACTATCTGTAAATGCTGCAAATCAACATAGCTTTCAAAAGTACAAATGGGTTCAAAAGAAGAAATTCATGTGTATGAACTATTTTATTTTTAATACAATGATCTTGAAGCAACATCTGGCTCAAAAGCTAAAGGTTGGTTTCCTTATTTTTATTTTTATTTTTCTTCCCTTTCACTCTTCAAATATTTTAAGCAGTTCTTGCACTTCAGACCCAGAGAAATGTTCTTGAGTTGGTGATATTGGTGATATTTTTCTTTCAGCATTCAGTGACAATTCACAAAACAAGGTGGCAAAGAGAATGAAATGGGAGTGGAAAGGGTGTGGGGGTGGGTCGTGGAGAAGGAGCAAAGAGTCAAAAGAATAAAAATCAAATACATAACAAAAATGGAGATGGACATTTGAAAACAGTAATGTCTTCAATATACTGTTACAATAGTTATGCTGATTCTTCATTGTTGCTTGAAACTACTTTCAATTCATATTTTAAAAACCATCATTAAGCTCTTGGTGAGTCAAGACATGATGTCTATAATGAATATTTTCTCATAAAGAACTCTCAAATTATATTAGAGTATTTCCATCAGTTAATTGTTTTCTTGTGAAATAGGTTTATTTTTAAAGGCTTGCAAAACAGTGCTAAAGATTGACAGAAAAAAATACATAAATATGCAGAAAATATTATAAGGAAAGAGATCTTGATATTGCAACTTATTCTGTCAAACAGTATTTACCTAACTCCTAAGACTATTATCAGAATTCATGTTTGCATGTCTGTGTTCTGCAAGTGCCAAGTGTTATCAAAACCATATTCTATTTTTCATTTTGATACAGTATTTTATTCTCATGCCATTCCTAGGTCCCAAGTTGGCAATGAGCAATTGAGAGTGTTTAAACTTGATCTCAGACTTTAGTTCATAATAAAACAAACAATGCAGAAACCAGTAGTGGCAGAACTCTTCCTGTTAATTTAGAAGCAATAATAAAGATGTTATATTCTAGGAGGATAGATTTATAATTTGAAGTCATTAGTTCAGTTTTGTGCTCAGCATATTCTAATATAGTTGCCAAATCTTTTGTTGAAGACTGCAACTAATGCTGTCCAAATAGAAAAAAAAAAAAAAAAAGTAATCCTCCTGCAAGGACAGACAGAGCAGAATTACTGACCAGTTGGAGCAGAAGAGTTTGGCAGTGTCAACTGATAAAAAGCACTTGTTTTTAGGGAAACATACAGTTGTCATCAGAGTCTCTGTGAGTCACCTCTTAACACATGCACCACTTTCTGCTAATTCAATGGACTGTATCTGTTTTGTCTTAAGTTTGCTAGTGTTGTTGTTTAAGGTTTTCAGAGTGATAAAGACTACATTGATGTGATTTTTGTGTCTCTGCTGAGGTGTGCCATGGTAGGAAGCTAAGCATCATACATCTGTTCTTCCCTACCGCCCACAGATGGGATCTGAAGAAGAAGGGGAAGGGGAAGGGGAAGGGGAAGGGGAAGGAGAAGGAGAAGGAGAAGGAGAAGGAGAAGG
>CM021797.1:64179601-64196201 GCA_011076525.1 Nettapus auritus | reverse complement strand
GGAGAAGAAAAACAAACAAACAAACAAACAAACAAAAACAAATGACGCACAACACACTTGTTCACCACCGGCTGACCAATGACCAGCCATTCCATGAGCAGCAGCAGCCTCCCATTCTGCAGGCTGACTCTTCCCAGTCTTATTGTTGAGCATGCTGTCATATGTTATGGAATATTTATTTTGGCTAGCTGTTCTGGTTGTGTCTTCTCCCACCTTCTTTACACCTCCAGTCTAAGAAAGCTTGTGTTTCCTTTTTGCTAGTTGGTAGGGACAGAGCTGGTATTTTGTTGATCACATCCAATGTGATCTGATGACATCCATCTTGACATTTTATTCAGGTAAGGAGGACCTCCTGTGCAGGTCCTTTGAACTCACTTTGTTTTATGTCAAAACAAGCTTTCAGAACAATTTGGATTATTCTCTTCCCTTTCTCAAAAACTTCTGCTGCTGTGTTGCATTGCTGATTTCATCAGTATATTGCAGATGTTCAGGAGCTTCCCCCTGTTCCAGTGCAGTCTGGATTAGTCTATGGCAAATGGTAGGGCTGTGTTTTCAGCCCTATGGGAGTCAATTTCAGGAGTACTAGATCAAGGTGTACTCCAGGTGAAAGCAAACTGTGGCCTGCACTCTGCTGCCAAAGGGATAAAGAAAAACACATTAACAATATCAGTTGTGGCATACCACTTGGCTGCTTCTGACTCCAGTTTGTATTGAAGTTCTAGCATGTCCAGGTAGCACTTACTGTTGACATGACTTCCTCTAGGCCACAATAGTTAACAACTATCTGCTCCCCATTAGACTTTTGCACTGGGCATATGGGATTATAAAACATAAGCAAGTCCTGCTGATCACTTCTTGTCTCTCCAGTCAATGAACCAGCTTATGGATGGCAATAGGGACTCCTTCTGTGTGTGATACTGCTGCCAGTGAACTGTTGTGGTAGCAATCAGCACCTGCTTTTCAACTCTCAACAAATCCACAACAGAAGGGTCCCCTGAGAGACCAGAAATGATAGACAGCTTTTAATTTTCCAAGACATCTGTGCTAAAAGCCTATTGGTACCTTTTTGGGTCCTTGAAGTACCCTCACTTGAGGTAGTCTATGGCAATGATTAATGGAGCCTCCAAGCCAGTCATAATGGGGTGCTTTTGCCACTCATTTCCAGATAGGCTCACTTGAGCCTCCAATACAATTAGCTTTTGAGATCCCTCTGTCACTACAGAAATACAGATGGGTTTTACCCCTTGGAAGCCTGGTGGCATTAGGGTACACTCTACACTGGTATCCACTAGAGCGTTATACTCCTTTGGGTCTGATGTATCAGGCCATCAAATCCATACAGTCCAAAAACTCTGGTTTTCCCTTTCCTCCACCTGTCTGGAGACAGAGCCCATCTAGTCCTGGTCATAACTTTCATTACTCACTTCTTGTAATTGAAATCACAGGTTATTTTATTAAAATAAAAGGTTAGATCAGCCCTCCTTTGTCTGTGAAACTGTCCACTGGAAACGGAAGCATCCATTTTCCTGGAAAAAAATAAAAATCCCTTTTATGATTGTTTTCCTTTGCAGCTAACACCCATGCCTCTGTGGTCAAGGTAGATTTTCCCCCTTTCTCATCCCACTTTCTCATGTGCTGCCCATGATCATGCAGGTAAAACCAAAGGATGGCACATGGTGTGTACCCACTATGTCCTCTATTTTGAGTGGAAGAATGCTTATTGCTAATAGCTGAGATGTTTGTCAATACAGGTTGAGAGCAAGATGCATTCTCTTCAGGCTTCTGAATCAGTTTCACCACAGCTGAGCCTCAGGCCCATAAGGAGGGAGAGGGATTTTTGTCGTATTGCAGGAGTTGGCTAGCCAATGCACCTACTGGTGGTTCTTCTCTGTCTTTCCAGGTCATTCCGATCAGAAGCAGGCACATATTGATGGTGTGTTTTGTACAAACTTTCACCATGCATTCTGCATCACTTGACTTCATCTTTGGATATTTGGATACCTCATCATTGTCCAGGTCACTATAAATCACCCTCATCATGAGTAATTCCCTTAGGTACTGGATACCTCTCTCCATATTGGCCCTGTTGCCTGTGTGATATACAGCAACTTCCTTGAAGGGATACATTTCCTTCATACTTGGCAGGAGTCACCTCTGGAGGCTGAGAACTTGTACCTTTCTTCCAATAGACCTGTTTCCTAGAAAGGGATCCCAGATGCTTGCTCTAATTCCTGGGTATTGGTTCTGTTCTCCAAGCATTGGAGCAAACAGGTGATAATCTGCTTGCCAGGATTATATCTGAAATCTTTTTGTATATCTTGCAGATCCCTTAGGGCCAAGGATCATGTATTTTCTGACTTGTATATGATTTCTGTCTTTCCCCTCCTGTTCTTGAAATTGCTCTGCTGCAGAGCAGCCTGCATCTTCCTTTTCTTCCTTTTCTTCTTTTTCTTCCTCCTCCTAGGAGAATTTTCTTCCCTTACAAAGACTGACTTTACCCCAATTGTTTCTTCTTGACTACAGGGTCAGACCCTTCTTGACTACAGGGTTGGCTCTCTGGTTCAGCCACAGTGTCTGTTGTAAGGGCTGAATTAGCCGGACTGTCTGTTGTGGGAGCTGGATTAGGTTCAGAGACCTCTTGCTCTTGAAGGTGTTGAATACTGTTGACTTTTGTTTGATAGGCAAAGGTCAAGCCACAGAAGTGTAGCAAGCTGTAACTCTCCAGTATTGCCAAAGTCAGGGCATATTTCTTTCAAACATCCCATTTATTTATTTATATATATACATATTTTAAAGAATCTGCTGTTTTCAGGGGTGAAGTCCAAAGGTAACAGCTGAAATAGATACTTGCCCATATCTTCCCATATTCCTTGTCACCCATAAATATCCAAACTCAGGGCAGCTCTCTGGGTGATATTCTTAAATAGTTGTTTAAACTTAGAAAAAATTACAAGCACATTCAGGAGACACAGCAATAAGAATATGCTGGTTTAAACATCCCAGGAATATTCAAAATATTCAATAGCTATTGTAACTTGCCTAGAAGAGAAGGGAAAGGGGAAAGGAGAAAGGGAAGGGGAAGGGGAAGGGGAAGGGGAAGGGGAAGGGGAAGGGGAAGGGGAAGGGGAAGGGGAAGGGGAAGGGGAAGGGGAAGTTAGCTTCTGAAAGACGGCAAATATAACAGCAGATTCTCTGCTAGTTTTGACATACTCAATAAGGGTCAATAAAACGCTTTATTTTCTTAAAGTCTGGAGTCTAATATTGTTATTTGGAAGGAAGACAAGAGGACAAATAACCTTTATGTTCCTTTGCCAAACTCCAACTGCATAACTAATCTTTATTTGCTCAAAAATGTCTTGCTTTCTCACTCAGTTAAATAAGTGGTAGATACAAACCTCTCTCTCTATACAAGTTTAAATTAAAAACTTAGCAACAAAAGTCATGCATACAATTAAAATACCTAGGTTTTGACTTTGTATGTGTGTCTATGTGAGAGAGATAAAGAGAGCCTAATCACCTTATAGAAGAACTCCTTGATAGTACTTGTGTAACTTAATTCATTTTCCCCTCATTACAGTAGTAATTATACAAACTGTATCTTTCATCACTCAAAACCAAAATGTTAAAATTTGAAGTACATTACTAACTTGTATTGCCTTGGAGATAAATTTGATATGTATTATTTGGTAGCACAACCAGCTCCTATCAACAACCAAAAGACAATTTCTATCAAGAAGTCTTCTGCAAATAGTATTATACCTTGAAGATCTGGATTTTTATTTATCCAGTTCAGTGTCTATGACTGGTAGCCTCTTTTGATTTCTCAACAATAAATGTTGCTGATATAAAATGGGTTAGGTATTTTATATCTACAGAGGTATGCCAATCCAACTCAGAATATAAGTTTAATGGATAATACCACCTTTTTCTTGTCTGTTGTGGCTTGATGTCAACAGCACTGAGCCTTGGAATTCAACAATCTTCTCCTGAGGGCACACCATAAATTCAAAATTGCAGTCCAACAGGGTATACTGGTTATAAGCAATAATCTCATATGAAGAATGAAAAGCCATATGTATAGTCTAAGTGAATCCCTGGAGGAAATATAAGTCTATACTAACCTTGCTGATTATGCTTAAAAAGATAATGAATACCTCTATCTAATCTGTTAACGTGAATGTGGGAAATATGTTGTTAGTAAATTTTGAAGCTGGGGCAGAAGGAGAAGCTACAGTAAAAAATGAAAACAATTATAATGAACTCTTCTGTAATTAAATATTAAGGTCATCTATCATAATAATTAGCTTTCTAAAAAGCTTTCTGTTTGAGTACTTTCTTATTATTATAGGTTCTCCCAGAGCTTTTCATTCTTGTGAAATACATAATTATTTTTCTAGTCTATTTATTAATTATTTTTCTAATAATTATATACATAATTATTTTTCTATTCTTTTTCCAGCCAACATGGGTTTGTGAGTGGTAGGTCCTGCCTAACAAATTTGATTTCCTTTTATGATAAGATCATCCATCTAGTCGATCAAGGGAAGCCAGCTGATGTGATCTTTCTGGACTTCAGCAAAGCTTTTGACACAGTTTCCCATAGGATCCTACTGGACAAAATGTGCAGCATACTACTTAACAAAAACATCATACGATGGGTGAGCAATTAGCTGATGGGCAGGGCTCAAAGGGTTGTGGTAAATGGGGCCACATCTGGCTGGCGGATGGTCTCTAGTGGGGTCCCTCAAGGCTCCATTTTAGGGACAGTCCTCTGCAATGTTTTTACAAATGATTTGGTGGTAGGACTAGAAGGTATTTTGAGCAAATTTGCTGACGACACCAAACTTGGAGGAGTTGTGACTTGGATGAGGGTGGAAAGGCCTTGCAGAGAGATCTGGACAGATTGGAGAGCTTGGCGATCACCAACCGCATGAAGTTTAACAAAAGCAAGTGCCGGGTCCTGCAACTGGGATGGGCAGCCCTGGCTATACATACAGACTGGGTGACGAGACGCTGGAGAGCAGCCCCACAGAGAGGGATCTGGGGGTATTGGTCGACAGCAAGTTGAATATGAACCAGCAGTGTACCCTGGCAGCCAGGAGGGCCAACCATATCCTGGGGTGCATCAAGCATGGCACTGCTAGTCAGTCGAGGGAGGTTTTTGTTCCGCTCTACTCTGCACTGGTGCAGCCTCAGCTCAAGTACTCTGTGCAGTTCTGGGCACCACAGTACAAAAAGGACACTCAACTGTTGGAGAGTGTCCAGAGGAGGGCGACGAAGATGGTGAAGGGCCTGGAGGAGATGACTTATGAGGAGCAGCTGAGGTCACTGGGCCTGTTCAGCCTGGAGAAGAAGAGGCTGAGGGGGGACGTCATCGCAGTCCACAACCTCCTTGCGAGGGGGAGTGGAGAGGCAGGTGACCTATTCTCCATAAACACCAGTGATAGGACCCGTGGGAACAGGGTTAAGCTGAAGCAAGGGAAGTTTAGCCTGGACATCAGGAAGAGGTTCTTCACTGAGAGAGTGGTTGCACACTGGAACAGGCTTCCCAGTGAAGCAGTCACTGCACCAAGCCGGTCTGAATTTAAGAAGTTATTGGACTGTGCACTTAGCCACATGGTCTAAACTTTTGGGTAGACCTGTGCGGTGCCAGGAGTTGGACTTGATGATCCTTATGGGTCCCTCCCAACTCAGGATATTCTATGATTCTATCTTCTGTGTTTAGTAATATTAGCAAGTAACATGCTGAGAATGAGGGATAAAGAATGGGAAAGATAATATTTTGCTTTTCACTTTAAATTGCTGAATAATAGTAGTTCAAAAAAGGGTGCATAATGCCCTTCCACCTCAAATATAAGTATTTTGGCTTCAAATAAGAAGGTCTATAATTAACTTTTGGGACCTAGATACCGAAGCATTTGTCTGCCATACAAGTAATTGCAGCTGTTCAAGGATGGATTGGCTTAGATATTGCTCAGTTTTTAAACATTACTGAAATATATTGCACATATATGAAAATCCAATTTTATAGCTATAGTTCTGAAGTCAGCTATCATTTAGGTTTAGATCGAGAATATTATGTTTTTCATTCAGGCAGTAGTGAACAGCTGCAGGGACTTGTGACTGAATCTGCCTGACCTATTTAGAAAAGGCAATTGCTTTACAAAATGGAGCTTCCTTTCTTGTTTGTGATCTACTCATAAGACACATTGCTACTACATAAATGCTTTGTATTTGGGGATTAAGGTTATTTTTATCTCTGCATTTACTGAGCAAAATCTCCTTATAAACAACTTTAAAACTGTTCATTGCAATAGTTTTCATACTTGTATAATGTTAATTATATGAAAATCATGTTCAGGTGAACATAAGGATACTGGAATCAAGGAATTATAGAATTGTGCAATGGTTTGGGTTGGAAGGGACTGCAATGATCATCTAATTCCAACCCACCTGACATAGGCAGGAATACATTCCTCCAGTTTGCCCAAAGTCCCATCCATCCTGGCCTTAAACACTTCCAGAGATGGGACTCCGAGTTACCTATCATTTACATAAACTTTCCAAACAGTGTATTTCAGTGCACCTTCACTCACCTGATCCCAAGCCCCGCGCCTCCCTCCTCCCCAGATCACATTCTATCATCAAAGATAGGAGTAATTCAAAGTCATATAAAGTATTTCAGAGGAACATCTACCCTGGGGACCATCTCCTTAATGGTTTGATGGTATTGGCAAAAAGTACAGAACTATAGGTCAGAAAATAATTCATACAACATTTTACATCTGTAACAACTTACAAAGAAAAAATCATAAGTGATGTAAACCAAGGTAAAAAAGCACTTGGGAAAAAAAAAAAAAAAATGCTAGTGTGTTTGACTGACACTCACAATCCACTGTGAATTAAATGCAGCATGGCTAGCGAGTCAAGCGGAGTAATTTTCCCACTCTACACTGATCTACACTGATTCAACTTCACCTGGTGTACAGTGTGCAGTTTTGGGCATCACAATATAAGGATAGTTAAATCATTAGAAAGTGTCCAAAGGAGGGCCACAAAGACAGTAAAGGAGTTCAGGGGAAGACTTGTGAGGAGAGGCAGTGGTCCCTTGGTTTGTTCAGGCTAGAGAAGAGGAGACTGAAGGGAGGCCTCATGGTGGCCTGTAGCTTCCACAAAAGGGGAGTGGGGGGTTAGGTGCATGGAAAGGTGACGAGGTGGGTCTGGGCTGGGTGTTAGGAAAAGGTTCTTCACTGAGAGGGTGGTTGGGCCCTGGAACAGGCCCTCCAGGGAAGAGCTCATGGTACTGAGCCTGCTGGAGTTCAAGTGTTTGGACAGTGATCTCAGAAATATGGTCTGATTTTTTTCAAAAATTCTGCACTTGACCTGTGCAGAGCCTTGTTTTTTTGTGGAGACATGAGTTGTACTCTATGATCCTTGTGGTTCCCTTTCAATGGAGGATATTCCACAATTCTCTGACACATACCAGCATAAAAGTACCTTTTTTTTTTTTTTTTTACATTTTTGTCAATGGGAGTTTACTACTGGAAATACTCCACAGACTTCTAGTATTCTGCAGACATCAGCTTGCAAATTATTTTTGTGATTATGGACATATCTAAAAGAGATTGTTTTTAGGAAAGACAACTGACAGAATACAAAACATATAGTAGAAGTAATACTTCCACTAGAAAATGTGCATGGGTTGTTTGAAGTTATGGTTGAAAATGCTCTTATAAATATGGTATATTTTTCTTGCATTTATGTTAAGGACGTCATCTTTAAGGAAAAACATCTTTTGTACTAACCAGTAACCAACATTCCTGTTCATAGGTTTCAGTACATTTCTGTAATTAGTTCTTTTTTATAGAAATTCGACTAGATCCTGATTATTTCTGTGCTGTCATCCAGACATTCCTTCCTCAGTAGTTACAACTGTTTATGTCTTATATGGCTCAGTGTCCTGGTTTCAGCTGGGACAGTTTCCTCCTAGTAGCTGGTGGAATGCTGTGTTTTGGATTAGGATGGGAAGAATGCTGAAAACATGCCGATGTTTTGGTTGTTGCAGAGCAGTGCTTGTACCAAGCCAAGGACTTTTCAGCTCCTCGCTCTGTCCTGCCAGCAGGCAGGCTCAGGGTACAGCAACAACTGGGAGGGGACAGACCCAGGACAGCTGACCCAAACTGGCCAAAGGAGTATTCCATACCATCTGATGTCATGCTAAACAATATATAGGGGTGGCTAGCCGGGTTGGGGGGGGCGGCTGCTCGGGATAGACTGGGCATCGGTCAGTGGGTGGTGAGCAATTGCATTGTGCATCACTTGTTTCATATACACTATTATTATTATTACTGTTATTATTATTATTATTATTATTATTATTGTTTCCTATCTTAATAAACTGTCTCTATCTCAACTCTCGTTTTACTTTCCGTTTCTCTCCCCCATCCCAGAGAGGGAGGGGGGAGGGTGAGTGAACAGCTGTGTGGTGTTTAGCTGCCGGCCAGGTTAAACCACAACACTCAGCTTTTCACATAGCAGTAGTAATAGTCAGTTACTTCACTTTTCAACAGTTGTCTAATGCCTGCCAACTGATTCCTCCCCCATCTAGCCATTATTCAACTAAACTGGGATTTATAAAACAAGTTTATTCACCTGATTTGTCCCTCTGTTCATTGATACTATAAGAAAAGATAGCTTTTCTAAAAGTGAAAGAAAGGAGATTATCAAGATCTTTTCAATAGTGAAAAGAGTGTTTTTTCAAACACCTCCATGGGGAAGCAAATCTCTCAGACAAGATACTCAGTAACTTCCTGGATAGTGACAAGTCTCTATTGCAAGGATCCTTGCAAATTGGTTTCAGGTAGGCTGGATGACATGCTCCAAAATTTCTTGCATATGTGTGATCATTGCTATCTCAAACCATATACAAGATGTTTCCCAGTTATGAGAAACAATCTATAGCCAATAACACAAGCTCAGGCAAGGATCTTAATGAAGTAGCATTTTTATTTGTGATTGCAATGGCAGGCATCCTGCAAGCAGGAATGCACAGCAAAAGTATATCATAGCCTTATAGTCCCTATTACCCGACACTTAATTTCTCTCCTGTTTGTTCATTGGCTGAGTTCTACAGGTACACAAACTACTCGACACTTAATACTATACCATACATGTAAAATTTTAATTTATTTGACCAACCATTATTTTTTTTCTTCTCTTGTGATTAGAGGGCCCATAATTTTTGTTTTTACTGATTTCACACTGCTCATCTTGTTTTTCTTAGATATCCTCCTTTTTTGGAACAGTGGGGCCTTCCACTGTTCCTTTAACTGCTTAACATACTCGCCACTGTTAATGCCACAGTTACGCTAGCACAATCACTTTTGAATATGCAAGGTTCGTGGAATTTTACATTGAAAAAACAAATTCTACTTCAAAAACAGAACTATGTTTCTCACACCAACAACACGGCCATTCCTGCATATACAGAAGTAGTTTTTACTGGGTATTTATGTAGAGGTAAGTCGATCAGTAGCTGCCTTGCTGCGTCTTTTTAGCCTCCAGTTTTTCTACCATGGGAGTTACTGAGCACATCTTCAGCAAGTATTTTCTCTCATTTATGGTTGCCTGTGGGAGTCTTGTGACCAATTAATATTTGGTGAGCTCCTATAACAGCACATGGCTTTTTTTGGGAAGCTGGAGTTCAGTTAGTCACCTTAGCCTCTTGTTTCACTTGTGCAGAGCCTGGCTGGGGCATTCCTAAACCACAAGGTGAACCAATTACAGTCCAATGATGGCCTGTGTAAGTACAACCTATACACACAGCTGATAACCACAGCTTTGTAACTACAGGTCAAAATGAATTTAATCCTTACATCATGTTTATTACTTACATTGTAAAGATTTTGCCATAAAGTGAATAGGAAAATGTCTGTATGGGTACCTGAAGAACATCTGTGCTTTTGGAAACTATACATTTTACAACATTCTCTTTCATTAACAGAAGTAAGGAAAGATTTTACTTATTTGATTTTTTTTTTTTTCATCCCTCAAGAAATAATAGTTTTCCTTCATTACCTTTTCGTTGCTAAAATCCACAAATGCCCAATATTCTGTGGTTTTTAATCCACACATATAAAATTAACAATTTACATTCTACTTATGGTGGATCAAAGTTGTCTTCAGCAAACTATTATAACAGCAGTCTGCTGTTGCTTTTGCTTTACCTTTTCAAACAACTAGTAATGACGGTGGGTTTCCCATTTCCAACAAAAATCTTTGTATTTAGCTATGAGAAAATTATAGACTATTTTTAAGCTATTCTTTTTCCAATACTTTACTTTGTTAAGCAATTCTTAAATAGCTTTCCTTCTGCCTCTTCCTTAGCATGGGATACTGCTTAAAGTGGTATCTTACAAATAAAACTATACAACAGCTGTTTCTGTTTGCACTTGTTTCAGGAGGCCATGAGAAATTTTGCAGTCTCTTTGATTTTGCTCTTTTCAATTTCCTACAGCTCAAGATTGTGTTTTGGCTATTACTTAGTGTCTTATATCAAGTGCATTTATTCAGAATTCTTTTATTTTCTTCTATTATGCTTCATTTATTAAAGTTAGAGAATAACTTGAAATTGTGTCCAAAGACCATGTTTTGTTCTATTGTGAATGTAGGCCTTCATTATCCTGCTTAGAGCAGCTTTCATTTATTTAGTGTCACTTGCTTCCAGATTGATTTTTAAATAGCTATCCAGGTTTCAGAGAGGCATTATCAAAAAATTGCTTCTGGTTCTGCTGGCCATTGTTTCATTCAGGGCCATGATAAGTGTTCTCTCCCCCTTTTTTTTCAAGTCTTTCTCAAAATAAATTCACATTTTTGTTCTTATGCTGCTGGTACCTCATTTCTATCAAATGCTTGCTATTATTATTTAGTGAACAACTTTCTCTATAGTGACTCTTTAGAAAGCATAGGAGTTTATTATTACTGCTTTCAAACACACTACAAAAATAGTCTCGATTTCATATTTTCTATGATCTCATTATGCTGAATTGTAGGTTTTGCTCAAGTAACAGAAAGTGCCCAGTAAACTGTCACTAATAGAAATAAATAAATTTTGAAAAGACTGAAAATGTCATCTGAATGTAGAGAACAAATACCCAAACTAGACAGATCAACCTCCAGGAAAGACTGTACAATACTTCTGATGAAAAGTAAACACTGAAATGTCACAGGTTTCTAAATCTGTTGATTATTTATCCTGAAAAGACATTTTAAAAACAGGTTTCCTATGTTTAATGTTTTCATTTCAATAAGTAAGAGAAAAAATCTTTCTAGATTTCCATACATTTATATATTTATTTTTACTTAAGTTTTCATGGTTTTATTTGTAGTTCTAACGGAAAAAAAAAAAAAAAAATTAAGCAGTTCTTCAGTTTATGAATACAAAACAGAATCAAATTGCTGTTTGTGGTGCATGGATTTCTGGTGTCCTGATAAAACAGATCAGAGCTAACCAAGACAAAAAGGTATCCACAGGCAGGCTGGTTGTATGGTTCTGAAAATATTGGGTCCTCAATAGTAAAAGGTAATATAGTGAAATGGAGGTTATCTTCTCCTAAGCCACCATCAGTGTGATGTTTAAAAAGCTTCTTCAACAAAGAGAATTACATAGTCCAAGTGCTTTGTAGAACTATTTGCCCCTAGGTAAATTAGGTTGAAGTAATTCAGATTTTTCTCTCAGTAAGATTCGCAACCGTGCAGATCTATTACAAGGCAGCACAGAAACATTTGTTTTACTGGCATAGCTCATCAGTTCCTGAAGCCGTTTTAAGAGTTTTGTAATTCTTGACACTTATATTTAAAACTGTAATATTTCTAGTTACTTTAATTTATAAAGCGAAGCAATCATGATTAGCTATAACGAGGGGCTGGTAGTCACTACTATTAATTGGAATCCAATGAGGATGACTATTAGTCTGAGTCTTTGGAAATCTCTTTGTGGTTAGTAAGTTCTTTTTAACATGGACTTATTAAATTTCCAGTTCCAACACAGGCATCTTGTCACCTTTCACATGGAGGTAGTTTTCAGGACTGAAATGAGAGACTAGAAAGCTTTACACAAGATTACGTGTGTGTGTTTAAATATAAAAAATAAATCTTGACTGTTTTTCCTCCCGAGGCACATTATTTTAAACTGGAGGAAGGAAGAAGAGGCTGATGTTAGGGGCAAACTAAGGACATTGAACATGCATGTTGACATCCTATAGTCAATTTCATCTACCAGACATAGACGGCTAGAAAACCTGAAAGCAATTCTGAGATATGAATATATTAAAGCAGGCTGAACAGCTAAATTCAGTCCTCAGTCTCTGCTTGGTAAGGAAGCTTCTGGCTGTTCACTGAGGTTGAAGGACAGCCTAAAGTTTCTTAAAATGTAGTTATGGGCAAAACATTCTTGACTTGAGAATTTTACTGATTTGAATTTATTTCCAATTAGCTTAAACTTTTAGTTACTGGTTCAGACATTGAGAAACAGAGAAGGCAAACAGTTAAAAACAATAACAGAAACAACATTAACAACAAAACTTTCCTGCCTCTTTCCAAAACCCATCTTCAATGCAGCACCTCTCTACCTGTGTGTCATCTTCACTCCCCTTGCTTTCTCTGCATGTTACACTGAGACCATTACAGTGTGGCAATAGAGGCAGATGGGGCCAGCCCATAGCTATTCCTTCCTGCCACTTTTTGCTCTTTTGTTCCAAAGATTCCTTCTTCTCTTTTTTCTTTTCTCTTTTTTTTTTTCCTTTCTCCTTTTTTTTTTTTTTCTCCTTTTTTTTTTTTTTTCTCCTTTTTTTTTAATTTTCTGTTCCATCTTGGTTTATATACAGGCCATACTCTCTTCAAGGGTGTCCATGCTCCAGCATTGGTCCTCCGTAGACAGCAGTCCATTCTGGGGATGTCCCTACCCTGAAGTCCTTCACCTGGGGTCTCAGCATCTCAGAGGTGTCTCCTCCCTGGATTAACCTGCATGGAACACCTGATTCCAACAGCTTATCTCCATCCCTGTCCCCAGTCATGTACTCAGTCCACAGGTGTCCTCTTGTTCTATATTTCCTTGTATTTCTACTCCTCTGCCTCCTGCACCAGCAGCAGCTACCACCCCTCTTAAAATATGCCTGTGTGGATGCACTAGTGCTACTCTGTCCAGCTGCACAGAAAAGAGCCTGTAAATAAAAACAATGATTAGGAGAGAAAACTTAGGATCTAAAATGGTGCAGGCTCAGGCAGTCAGGCCAGCTGCAGGAATGAATCAGTGTAGAATAATTAAAGGTCCACCAGGTTAAGGTTTTAGAAGAGTTGAGTATTGCTGGGAGAAGTGACTGGTACCCTAGAGGGCTGTGCTGGCATTTAGAGGGACCTTGACAAGCCAGAGGGTTGGGCCGAAAGAAACCTCATGAAGTTCAACAAAGGCAAGTACAGAGTCCTGCACCCAAGGAGGAATAACCCCAAGCACCAGTACAGGCTGGGAGGCTGACCTGCTGGAGAGCAGCTCTGCAGAGAAAGACATGGGAGTTCTGGTGGACAGCAGGCTGACCATGAGCCAGCAATATGCCCTTGTGGCCAAGAAGGCCAATGATATCCTGGGGTGCATTTGGAAGAGTGTTGCCAGCTTGCCAAGGAAGGTGATCCTCCCCTTATACAAAGCACCTGGAGTATTGTGTCCAGTTCTGGGCTCCCCAGTACAAGAGGGACATTGAACTCCTGGAGCGACTCCAGAGGAAGGCTACAAAGATGATTTGAGGACTGGAGCACCTGGCAAACAAGGACAGGCTGAGAGAACTTGGCCTGTTAAGCCTGGAAGAGAGAAGACAGAGGGGAGACCTCATCAATGTGTATAAATACCTTGAGGGGAGGGTGTCAAGAGAATGGAGCCGGTCTGTTTCAGTTGTGTCCAGTGACAGGACGAGAGGCAATGGGCACAAAATGAAGTGGAGGAAGTTCCACCTGAATATGAAAGGACTCATATTTACTGTGAGGGTGACAGAGCATTGGAACAGGTTGCCCAGAGAGGCTGTGGAGTCTCCTTCTCTGGAGATACTCAAAACCCACCTGAATGCCAACCTGTGCTATGCTCTAGGTGATCCTCCTGGGCAGGGCAGTTGGACTAGATGATCTTCAGAGGTCCCTTCCAACCTCAGCCATTCTGTGTTTCTGTGATTCTGTCAATGGGAAAGTGAAAACACAGAACTAACAAAACCTGGTGGCTTTTGACTTCATTTTCAGAACTTGAGGTAAAGAAACCAAATTCTACCATGTCACATGATGCTAAATACTTGGCAAAAGAAAGTATAATAGTAAATCAGTTTTCTGGTTTTGTTTTGTGATTATTTCCAGGGAATATAATAGGGAATTAAAACAAATGAAAATTTTAAAAAGAATACTTATTTTTGATTATGGAATTTTGTGCTGTCTCACTTGTGTCTTAAATATAACAAATAATTATTACTCAAATTATTTTGGTGTTAAATTATTGAAGAGGCAATTAATAACATGGCAGTTCCTTATTGTGTTTGGATAGGTAGTTAGCATGGATAAACAGAAATCATGTGATGAGGCACTAGTCTGTAAATTGTAGAGTCCCAAATCTAGTTAAAGATAGTTTAAAAAATCTTGTAGCACTGAATCTTGTTGATTAGTGATGGAAAATAAACTATTTTAAAATTAAGTTTTGTTTTCTAAAACCAAAGGTGTTTTTTTTTTGTTGCTGTTTTTTTTTTTTTTTTAATATTAAAGATTATAAGACACAATATTTTGCTACATGAATCACTTCACAAAATTTAAAGTGTGCATGTCATGGTATAAAGGATTAATTATGGTACCAGATGGGACCAGCTGCATTTGACAAGTTTTGCTATTATGGCCAAATTCTGATCCCTTTGCTTGTAATATGGTGCTTAGCTTTTGCTCCTGATTTCACAGAAAAACACCTCAGTTTAATAAAGCATTATGGAGTCAGTCAATTTAAAGTAGGATATGACTGATTTCTGTAATTTATGACTATACCTTAGTATTCTATATCTTAGTATAATTATAATAGTAGCATATAATTGTATTTTCACTAGCTGTTTTATAATTAGTGAAAAAATCAGTGAGTATTTAAATTTTGATTTTATTCATTGATGTAAAAAGACTTAAATTACTTAAATTTGGTTTGTACTTTTAAAACTACTTGGGATTCAAACAGGTAAGTAGTAAAGGAAAAATAGTTGTTCCCTTGTGCATTGGTCCTGTGCTTACTAGGTATCAACCTAAGTGGAAAGTAGAGGAAAGCATAGGTTAAGTATAAACTGCAAACTAAGCAAGATTTTCAACTTTTAGAAAATAATGAAGAGTGTGAATGGAGATATACCACATGCATTTTCAATTTGTAGATCTGAACTAAGTATTTGTAGATACACCGATGCTACTACTTCTTCATATTTTTTATGGCTGGAAATAGCATTTAAAATTTTAGTAACAAATAGGTTTTGAAAATGGAAGTAATCTATATGTAATTATTAAATCAGGTACCCAAACATGAAAGCTAACCTAAGAAATCTCTTATATAAGATCATATTGCATCTGTAAGTCTACCAAATGTCTGTCTCTTTCCATGGTTATTTCAGTTTTAACACAGATATGCTAAACAGTTTTTAACAAACATAGTGAAATATTGAAGAGTATAACAGTGACTCGTTTACCTCTTTAGTTAGTTTAAAAAAAAGAGTTAAAGGAGTATGGATTAAAAAGGTAAATGGCATTGTGTCAAGCCAAATCACACCACTGTCATGACTAAAGCATGTAGGATACTTAACTAAATTTTCAACAAATTCATTAATAGATTACTCCTGCAAAGGCAATGCTGGTGTCTGATGGCATAAGTACTTAAAGCATATAGCTTACTGTCATAGCTGTCAGTCAAAATTATCTTCAAATACTAATAAATTACTGTAATAAATCTAGCAGTTGCAATACAAAGTTTTGGCAGGCTAATTTGCACAGCTGAGAAAAATGTCTAGTTTAATACTTGATCATACAGCTTGAGGGCCTTCACTTCCATTCCCTCTTCAGTTCCTTCTTTCTACATCTCACTTTCATTTTAAAGTGATTTAAACTGAAATTGAAATAATTAATTAAATAAATAAAAAGCTGTTGTTAACTTATTTTTGATTAACAAAACCAAAAAATCCTCCTCAGAGGAGAATTCATCTTAGTCTGTCCTCCTAGAAAGTGAGGCTTGTGCAACTTTATTCTTTCATCATCTTGATAATTAAACGATTCTCTCCGAAAGTAAGTTACTTAGTTTTTACCTAACTTATGGAAATTAGGAGGTAGGTTAAAGGGAAACTGAATGCAAAATTGCCCTCAAGCTCAAGACTGTTCTGTTGTCATCATCTGAAAGAGGCTTCCAGGTCAACAAACTAATTAATTCAAATAATTCAGAAGACATACTGCCATTTCCAAATCCAAACTAAGAGGAGACCAAAGGGATTGAGGGCATGAAAAAGGGTGTGAAAGAGGAGAGGAGACTTGAGGAGAGGAGACTCGAAGAGACTTGATGATG
>CM021797.1:64157572-64179201 GCA_011076525.1 Nettapus auritus | reverse complement strand
AGGAGAGGAGAGGAGAGGAGAGGAGAGGAGAGGAGAGGAGAGGAGAGGAGAGGAGAGGAGAGGAGAGGAGAGGAGAGGAGAGGAGAGGAGAGGAGAAAGGGAGAAAGTTTGTTTTCTTGTATTTACTGATTTACAGAAGTGTAAAGAATACATAAGCTTTCAAATCTTTATATTTTGTTTATTTATTTATTACTGAGTATTGTGGTGAAATAGCCAGCAATAATCATTTACACACATCTGAAGACCTCAGATTCAAAATCCTGAATCTCCTTCCACCTTTCTTCCAAGTCGTCACATTGCACAGCTTTCTCATTCAAGATCAATTGTTCAGATTGATTTTCAAATGTATGTTAACGTCATTGTCATGGGCAGAAGTTGACCTTAATAAACCAATAGCATGAAGTTTTTTCAGTCTCAGAGACAGGCATGACCCAGGTGCAGGATGAAAGTGTCTGGGAAAGAGATATGCTTTCACTGTGCCCATATGTTCTGCTGAGGCAGTCTGTGTTCTCACAGTCTAATAATCCCATCTATCTTTTTAATTTATACCTGCAACTTTCAGCCAAAGTGAGTGACCAGTGAGCCTACCTTCTCATGGATTAGGTTTCAAGCATTTTCACAGTTCATGGAAAGGAACAACCTCTGTGACATCTGTTGACAAACAAATTAATTTAGTTGACTTCTGTCATTTCGGGACATCTGCCACATCCATCTCACTTAATTGAAATTTTCCTGAAATGCAAACAAAAACAATTGTTTCTTAACAGTTTGTCAAGAAAACTGATAATAGCATTTCACATCAATATATTTTCCAGGATGTATAACACAATTCAAACATTAAATGTTATATTCAAAGTCGTAATAACACTCACAAATATTTCTCTATTAAAATAGCATTACTGAATGTTAATGGAACTTTTTGTTTGCAATCTAATAGCATAATACATGATAAAGCAGGAGTGAAAACAATCTCGCCTTGATGGGTGCTAGACGATTGTAACAGGGTTCCCTTCTAAAAGCAAAACAAAACACAATATAAAATTTTGCTGGGACACTGCTGGAAAAGGAGAGCATCCATGGAATACAAGGACTGGCATCCAAAGAAAAGATCCTTCATTGCCTCACACAACAGAATATCAAGGGAGAAATTCATGAAAAACAACACCAAACGTATTTCTGTACGCAAATTGTTGTCTACATTTGTCTTGCTTTGTGATGCCCAACACTGCTTCTGAAGTATGCTGTCTTACTCTTGCCAAGTGCTGATTATTTTCAACAATAAAATAATCTTAATATGACATTAAGGACATGTGTAATGAATGTAGCTATATGGTTTACTTACAAAACGCGATCATTGACTGTGTGTCTGACTTTGTATCAAATAAGAGAAATGTACTTTGTATCTTCTGGCAATATTACTGTTTTGTTTTTTTTTTTTCTCAAACTATTCTCTTGTTCAACTGTTATGAACATTTGTCCTGTTTCTTAGGACTAGTGATTTTATATAATTTATATAAATTCCACTAGTTTTTATATTATGAATATGAGGGTTAGGGATGCAGTTCAGAATCTGACAAGCAGATGTGTTCAGATGGTAGATGGGAGAGATGAGAACTGAGTCCACAGCAGCTGTGTCTTCATCCTACACACACTCTCTTCCAAGGGGCTATAGTAATCTTCACTGACTAGAGTAAGTGTAGCTATAACAATCTGCAATTCTTGCTTCCTCATCTATACTACAGTTGTAAAGATTAATAAAAATGGGGAGAAAAAATTGTGAACATGTACTGTTTGAAAACGTCCAGTTGTCTTATTTTAAATTTACAATTTGGAACAGTCAGTAGAGTCTAAAACTGGACTGCTGTCCTTAAAGTGGAATTAAATATGTTTAAAATATTATAGCAGATCAGAAATTACATCCTCTGAATGTCACCCATTGCTATATTAGCATAAATTTGTGCAGAGACATCATGTTAAGAAAATCTGAATAAGCTCTTTTTCCCTGTCTGATTTCTTCTAGTCTTTATGAGATGTTTAGATTATGACGCCTATTTTTCCAGAAGATCTGTCCAGAAGATCAAAGTGAAGTGTTAAATAGAATTACTTGAGTATGTTTCCTAAGGTGCCTGTGGTGGAAAAGTATTTACTGGAAGTCTGTGCAAGCCCAGTATGTTATTTGATCCTTATATTAAAAGATGAGTATTGAAGATCATCCTGGCCCAGCAGAAGGTGATGGAAAAAATGCCATTTACTTCAAAGATGTCAGATTTTTACCTTTTGAATATGACTGACAAAATCAAAATTATTTCTTTTTAGATGAATTTTGGAAGTCTTGTTGAGGGTGGACTTTTTTTTTAATATGGACACATTTCTATGTAGAATGTATTTGTATGTAAAGATCACATATTATTTTGCATATAGAAAAGTATTTGAATTTGTTGGAGGACATGAGCGAATGAAACTAATTATTCATATATGAAACTTCACTATAGTAATCCTTGAGCCTATACTCTGTTTAACAAGAAGCAATATTTATGAATAAACTGTGATGAGCTGTAGAAATTCTGCTTCATTTGAAATACATTAGGCTTATTCTTCACTTTCTTGCATACATGACAAATGGTCTTCAATTACTGACTTTTAAAATAAATCAAACTAATGTGTTCTATTTGCACTGTATTTCAATAGTCGCACTTTTTTTTTTTTTTTTTTTTTATGTCACCTCCATGCTTTCCTGAATTATATTTTATTAAGGCTTGCAACAAATAAATATTTCTCAGCAAAACTCTAATCCTTTTCCCACAGAACCATAAAATTGTTTCTTGAAGGGACTTCAGGAGGTCACATTTCCCACCTCTGGCTTGAAACAAGGATATTGATAATGTGTGCCTAGGTCATTTGTGGCTTTGTCTTATATGAGTCTAGAAATATGACCAAGGATAGATGGTCCAAAACCTTTTTGGGAAACCTGCTCTAGTACTGTACTGCCTTGCATTCATGGAATACATTTTACCTTTTTAGGTCATTGCAAATATCAAAGGCTTTCAGAAGACAAACATAACATGTTTTTTTTTCATTATAATGCTAACTCAGACTGTAGACTTTAATTCATACAGCCTATCTCAAACAAAATGGCAAAAAACAGTATCATAATTTTTATTCTGCAGTGTCTGATTTCTTAAGATAGTGATTTCTGATTAAATCACAGAACACATCAATTCTGACTAAAAAGAAAAGTCTTTGAGGATGTTATTGAACTGAACATTTACAATAGAAAATCCTAAAATTATTTGCCAAAATCATGAAAAATAAGAGTCTCCAAGATAGTCTGACTTTTATACAAATTTTGAGTTTTCTTACTACTATGCATAGCTAACAGGCTTAACATTTTAATAATTTTTCAGTTTATCATGGTAAATAGATTTCAGTAAATGGATTTTCACAAGAAGATGATGAAATCTTTAAGCAAAACACTTCATGAATGTCATCAGGTTCAGCAAAGTTGTGTTGAAGAGAAAAGCTACAGAAAGTTCCCTATTACTCTTTTTCTCTACGTTCTTATATATTTTTTGATGTATTTTAATAATTAACAAGAATTTGAAATAAATCTCTGAAAAAAAATGTTTCATTTTTTTTGTTGATTTCTTCAGAATTTGGGAATTAACAAATTTTTATCTTCAACATCTTGAAATCCTTATCTAAACTGAATTATTATCTTATATTCAGCTCAAAGATGCATGCTGCTTAGCTGAATTGAATTTTTTATTGTTAGAGGCTTTTAAAGCATTGTTGCAGGCTATTAACATTGCAACAAACAGTTGAATACAACTAATAAGCTATTACATTATTTTAATATATTTATGGACAAATGTGTCTTTCCCTAAAGGCTTGTAAGTTAAAAGATCTGCCAGTATTTACTCAGTAAGGAAAAGAAGATTAAACAGTTGGTCATACAACAAGTTTGTGAAGGTTCCTCTACCTGAGTATACACTTGTGTATGGAGTATGAAAGACGGTAATAAAAATCGTATGTAATAATTACTGTATTTCATTTTGTTGAATTACATGGTTATTAATCTTTAGACAGTAGATCTCAGGCATAAACACCTTACTATTGCTGAAAGTAAAGTACTTACACTGTCATAAATTAGTGTTAAATGTTAGGGTATACCTGTTTTAATTCTTTTCTCTGTTAAGGTTTTAGAGTCATTATTTTACTTAACACACTATAAAGAATTTTTTTTTTTGTCTGTTTGTTTTTTTTTTAATCCTAGAAAAAATATTTTTTTCCTTTTACCAGAACAGCATACTATTCAAGCAGGATGTATGACAGGAGCTGACAAGTGGTTGGGAGTTATAGTTTTTTCCTGGAGTATTAAACTAAATTGCAAAACACTTAAAAATATAGGAGTGATAATACCTGTAATAGGATTAAAAGAAATTCTGTGTGATTCATTATAATGTTTACAAGTAGCTAAATCTAAAGTGTTCTTTATAAGGTTTGGGACACAACAGGTTTGGGACAGTATTTGGGACTTGTTTTTGAAGCGCAGTGTAAGCAAACAAGTTGCTGAGACAGTAATTAAAATGGACTTATGCACTGAAGGAATTTGCACAGCCAAAGAGCCTGTGGCATAAGCCAACAGGTAACAAGAGAGAGGTTCAATAAAATTGCTTACCTTTCCCTAAAAAGTCACTGAAGTACATACCTAGAGAACATTCTAGAGTTTAAAAAACATAAGTTTTGTCAGAACATTTTTAGCCTGCAAAATTTGAAAATATTATGTAATATTGCTTTGTGTTACACATCAATGATGTTTAGTGAGTACCGTCTTAGAAGACTTTCCTTTACCTTTGATTTGTGTTACAGTCTGTCAAAATATACTTCCTCACTGGTGGCAGGTTTCATTTTACTTACTTCTTGAACACCACCTTTTTATCGGAGAAATGTTTTTGTTTCTTTGTGTCTGATCTTTTGGAAACTGTCACATCAAGCAGATCTCTCTGCCTTTTAAGACTAGAAGACTCAATTTAGTTCTGTACATGAAAAGCCTTTAAAGATTATGTTTTGTAGAAATATGCAGTAATGCTTTCTTCATTAAGTAATGCTTTCTTAATTCATAAGATGCAGTAGATGGACATGTCAGTTCAGACTCTACAAGCCATCTACTTAATCTGACACTACCTGGAAAGCTGCATTAATGTAGGATTTTGCCAGAAAGTTAACTTTATGAGATTACAGTCTCACAGAATGTATTGAGATCTGAATTTTAAATTATAAGTTAAAATACATTAGTATATGTCTGTATAAATGTCTCTAAAGCTACAGTTATCTTTCTTCTTCTTCACTGAAGTAATGAAACAATAAATGAGGAGGAAGTAAATGACCTGCAAGAAATGATGCCTAATTCTAGAAAGAATTCAGTTCTCAAAGTTGTTATTGATCTTTCTTGGAATATATTTGAAAGAATAAATGGAATTCTTGGAATATATATGTAAGATGAAACTTTTTCTTCAAAATATTAATAAATGGGTTTAGAGAATCCATCTTTTGGATAAGCAATACAAGAAATACCATTTATTTATTTCATCTGGGGTACAAATAAAAAACACAGAGTTAACAAATGTGTTCAGATTGAACAGCTCTTCATCTGCATATGCCTTGGGGAATAAAATCTGACTGCAACTTCATGCTGAGGTCAGGCAAAGTCAGCAGGGGTAACTTCTGTTGGACGATGTCCCTGGGTGCCTGTGCTAACAGAAGTTTTGGAGCTCACTGGGCAATCCCAGTTGTAACCTGTCTGCTTCTCTGTGTGAAAAAAAAAAGGAAAAAAAGAAAAAAAGAAAAAAAAGGGGGGGGGGGCAGGAGACGGGGGGGACGACGACTTTGGGGAACTGTTTGTCATCATTTGTTTTCCCTAGAGGGTCAATTATTGCAGTCTTAAAAGTCTGTGTGCTTTGCCAGACAAACACTCTGTGAGACAAGCCCCTTCTTATTTTCCCATTCCTCCCCCACTCAGGTAATTGATCTGATTGTGGTGGGTTGACTTTTGGCTGTCTGCCAGGTGCCCACTATGCTTCTCTCTCACTCCCCCTCCTCAACAGGAAAGGGAAGTCTCATATGAAGTCTCATAGGTTGAGACAAAGGAAAATCACTCACCAACTATCATCCTGGGCAAAACACTGCTCCAATATGGGTCCAGTTCCCACCAGACAACGTGCCACAACGTGGGCTCTCCACAAGCTGCATCCTCCTTCAGAGTATATCCCCCTGCTGTGGCTTGCGGTCCTCCATGGGCTGCAGTGTGGCTATTTGGTCCATGGTAGCACACCATGAGATGCAGTGGGACAGACTGCTTTACCATGTTATTCTCCCAGGGCAGCAACAGAAACAATGCTCTAATGCCTGGAGTACATTCTCCCCCTCCTTATTCACTGACCGCAGTGTCTGCAGGACTTTTTCTCTCAGTCCTCTCTCACAGCTGCTGCACTGAACTTTTTAACTTTTAATCAATTATTAAAAATGTTATGACAGTTGTGTCATCACTATCACAGTTGTGCACCACTACCACAGTTGTGCCACTTGCCGAGGCAATCAGCTCCGGGGCAGACACGTCCTGCAGTGGAGTGGGGGATCAAGACAGGCAGGGTTTTTTTTTGGCATCGAGGCCACTCGAAGCAGCCAACGGAGCTGCCAGGACCTGGCAGCCCTGGAGGGGGAGGCTGAGGAGTTGTAGGAGGAGCCAGCAGCACCCCCTCCCCGGCCCTACAAAATCACCAGTGGTAGCACCAGATGAGAAAAAAATAACAAAGTGGGATCACCAGTGATAGGACCCACAGAATGGTGTTAAGCTGAGGCAGGAGAAGTTTAGGCGGGACATCAGGAAGAGGTTCTTCACCGAGAGGGTGGTCGCACACTGGAACAGGCTTCCCAGTGAAGCAGTCACTGCACCAAGCCAGTCTGAATTTAAGAAGTGATTGGACTGTGCACTTAGCCACCTGGTCTAAACTTTTGGGTAGACCTGTGTGGTGCCAGGAGTTGAACTTGATGATCGTTATGGGTCCCTTCCAACTTGTGATATTCTATGATTCTACGATTCTCTGATTCACTATGGTTCATTGGCTCACCTTTGGCCAGAGGTTGGTTCCTTTTGGAGGTAGCTGGAACCAGCTTTGTCTGACATGGAGGCAGCTCCTGCCCTCTTCTCACGAAGGCTGCTCCCATAGCCAACACCTTGCCATGGACAATCTGTCCTTTCTTTTCTCTGTTCTCTTGAAGATAAATAGATGGATGCATTTTATGACATGGTCAGTTATAGTCAGTAGGCTGGTCAGCACAATAAGTGAGTATGTGCTGCCCCTAAGGATGACAATCGTCAGTTGACTGATTTTGCTTACAGAAACACAAAGAGGTCATAAGTATGAAAACAAAGCGTAGAGGTGGACCTGTTTAAAAATAATATCCATAAAGACAGCAAGGAAAAAAAATGTAAAGTTAGATACTGGTGGAATGAACAGGAAAACATCACTGCTGGAATGGTAGCTGAGACAGAAATATGAATGTCATGCAGAATTTAAATTGGGAAGAGAAGGCTACTGTTGGGTTTTGAAGGTAAAGATAAATGTGATGAGGGCCAGAGTATTTTAAAGAAGGAACTGTTCTGGGAATAAGGAACTCATTCAGGCCTTGGGATACTGAGATTTTTTGTTTGTTTGTTTCTCTATGTCTAAATAAAACTAATAGACTTGAGTTAATAATGTGGGTATAAGGATTCAGAAATATCTAGGTCTCTATATAAGTATTATAGCATACAGCTGTATGTTCATTGGCCATGATATGGAAATAGACAAAAAAAAGACAACTCCTTAGCTGTTGTTCCATGAAGTCATTTGTTCCTTGCCTTTGACTGTATTCCCTGCACCCAACCCACGCACCCCTTTTCATATTTAAGTAGCTGTACATCCTTTGCAATCTGTTCTGCTTTCAGCTTTTTCAATATTGTAGTGTCTTTGAACTTTAATAGGAAATGATAAATAATACATTGTTAATAAGTGAAAAGGGAAAACACACAATATTATCAGAATAATGAGCAAAAAAATAATATTTATAGAGCTAATATTTGGATGGAGAAAATTTTCAGAAGGTTTTGTGAATCTGTTATAGTTTTGAATACTTCAAACAGTGTCTGCTGATTTCCGGAATCTTTATGTAAATTAATTTGTAAATGAACCTTAAGCCACTACATAACTTGACAGTAAAGGAAACCCATGGCAAACCCCTGATTCATATTAGTCATATTCTAATTAGCATGTCCTGCAAGTGAAGTTCATTGTGAGTATGGGAGAAAATTCAACAAATATTTTACCATGTTTTCCCCTCTCATGAGTAAGTTTTTAATAAACTAATGCAATTCAGTGGATTTAAATAGTAAGACTTAGGTGATTATTAATAAAGCTGCATCTTGTATGTTAGTACTTAAATGTAAAACAGTACATCATCTGATCCAGTGAATTAAAACCATAAATTTTAAATATTCTGCCTTGCATTTAATAAGTAGCCATGGTTCTCATGTAACCACTTGCTTCATATTTTTTACCATTCATATTAAATACTTACATAACTCTACTTGTAATTCATATTCACTGGCGGGAAAAACAGCTTAAAAATAAGATTTTTTTTCTTCATCAAGTTGAAAAATACATAATTTCTAATTATTTTTAAATTCCTAGGGTGTTAGCTTTCTGATATTTATTATAGATTAATCACTAAGAAAGATTACTGTTTGGAGGCGTAATGTTAAAACTTTACTGAGAAATACAGAAAATATTAGTCTGATTTCAAAACACAGGAATAAGAGAAGTCAAACTGAGGAACAAAAGCTTCTAAAATGAGTCCTGCCAAGGCACATTTCCAGAGAATGGAACTATTTGTGTAAAATTTAAGTATACATTTTTGGCCAAGTTACTGTGACAATAATAAATATTACTATAATGTCTTTCTGTGCAGTCTCTTTCAGAGGCCTAGATTTTACAAATGGTATTCAGTTTGCTCTAAATATTAATGTCAGATCAATTTCAAAGCTCAGTTATTTTTAAATGGTTTACTAAGACATTTCTAGCTTATATTCTTAGAATGGGATGTGTATAATTCAAACCTCTCAATTTTGGTGACGTTCTCCTACTCAGATAACATTACCATAAAAAATATTTTCCTTTCTACTTATGTTAAGTCTTGAAAGAGAATAAATTAATAAATATTTATTTATTATATTTCTTCTTTGAAAAAGTAAGAAAGTAAGAAAAAGTAAAAAGAAAAATTAGTATTAAGTAATGTCCATGCATAGACCTGTACTGTCTTTTCCAAATTTTAGATCGTAGGCACTAATTAAATGTTCTTCCTGTTGATGATATGTTTTAGTGATGAGGACTTGAACATACTCTTTTCTGTCTGATGAGGAAACAATATTTACACAATAATGTTGCTAATAAATCACACTGTTATTTTTTTCTCATCTGTGTACATTTTAATATGCACATGTGCACTCACATAATTATGAAATGAGTGAAAAAAAACAGGAGGATCAGAGTTCTACAGCTGAAAATTTAATCTCTTCCTACGATCTATTTGTAAATCTGCAGGCTGGAAAGCTACTGACAGAAAAGCAAACACTGTTATGAATGAAATGTGATATTTTGGGAACTTTATATTTTCAATTTTATAGAACACCAAAAAAAAAAAATGAAAAGAGAAGAAAAACAACAACAACCAACATGAAGATGAAAGGAAGGCTCTGTGGATATGGAAGTAAAATAAGTGGCATTTTTTCTTCTTCTTTTTCTTTTTTGTTGCATTAGAATTATATTTAACTGAACCCTTAACATAAGTAAATGATGAAGATTAAAGGCTGTAAGAATACCTTAAATATATTTAGAATTACAAGAAATATATTAAATTTTTATATTTTTATATAGTACTGTTAAAAGTTTGGCAATCATTGTTATTTCAGATGTGTTAAACACTTGAGAAATCTGGGTCAGAAACACTTGTCTACATCTTGATAATTACATGAATATATATATATTTTATTCTGATATTGTACTGCTAAAAGTTTGGCAGTAATTGTTATTTCAAACATGTTAAACACATGAGAAATTTGGGTATGAAACATATTGTTGTATAATACTAATCCAAAATTTGTTTAAAATGTTTTCAATTTAAAATATTTAGGGATAGCAAAGTAAAAGTTTTTGATTTATGTTTTTCTCTCTCTGTTTAAACACTGCAAATTCAATGCTTATTTTTTAATCCTTTACACCTAAGTGTAGTATTTCCAAAATCGGTTGAGCTATATGTGACAAAACTTTTGAAATTAGTGTTGAATATTTTAAGAAGAGAAAGAGATTGCATCCTATCTAGAAAAACGTTTTCTGATTTTGCCTTTGCACATTTGGGAGCTTTTATGGTTTTGGCTGGGATAAAGTTAATTTTCATCATAGAGGTTTGTATGGGTTTGGATTTTTGATGAAGACAGTTTTGGTACCACCTGATCTGTCAGTTGTTGAAAAGCAGTGCGTGCACGAAGTGAAGGACTTTTCAGCTTCTCATGCTTTCCAGTGAGCAAGGAGCCTGGGGATGCACCAGGAGCTGGGAGGGTACACAGTCAAGACAGCTGTCCCAAATGGACCAAAGTGATGTGGCATCATGATCTTCAATAGAAGCTGGGGTAAAGAAAGAGGAAAGGGGAATGTTTGGAGTGATGGTGTTTGTCTTCCCAAGGACTGTTACATGTGATGGGCTTTGCTTTCCTGGGAGTGGCTGAAACTTGCCCGACAATGGAAAGCAGCACATGAATTCTTTGGTTTGCTTTGCTTATTCATGCAGCTTGTACTTTACCTAGTGAACTGTCTTTATCTTAATCCATGAGTTCTCATACTTTTCCCTTTCTGATTCTGTCCCCCATTCGGCTGTGCGGAGAATGTATGAACATCTGGGTGCTGAGCAGCCTGTGGGTTAAAACAGGTTGGGAAATAAAAAAAATCAAAAAGGCAACAGAGAGCACAGTGAAAAAAAAAAAAAAAATAGTGGTGAGAAATACTATCTACTAAAAAACATTTTGTATTTTTTCTTATTCTTCTGCATAATAAATCCTGGAACATTCAAGACACATATATTTTCATAAATGTAAATAAATTGTTTAAATTTCAGGGGAAATAACTCCTCATTTAGGATAGACTTAAAGATGTATACGTAGTATTTTACTTTCTAATTCATGACCCAAGATTCTGTCCCAGTATCCTGGCACATGATATCAAGTTCCTATGACTGGTTTTCCTTCTGTTGTTATGGTATTTCTTTAAATATTATTTATGAGAAATAATTATATGAATGCATCATTAAGTCTTTAGTTGGTAGTCTGGTCATTTCCTTTTTTTTTTTTTTTTTTTTTTTTTTTTTTTCACAATATTCGCTCCCATATATTATAAAAGATGTATATACTGTCATGTCTATATACATGTCTCAGCCAGTCCTACTACAACATGTACTTCAGTCCTCCAGTCATCTTAGTAGCCCTCCTCTGGAGTCACTCCAGTAGTTTTATGTCTCTCTTGTACAGGGGAGCCCAGAACTGGACACAATACTCCAGGTGTGGCCTCACTAGGGCTGAGTAGAGGGGGAGGATCACCTTCCTTGACCTGCTAGCAACATTCTTCCAAGTGCACCCCAGGATACTGTTGGCCTTATTGGCCACAAGGGCACATTGCTGACTCATAGTCAGCCTGCTGTCCACCAGAACTCCCATGTCCCTCTCTGCAGAGCTGCTCTCCAGCAGGTCAGCCCCCAGCCTGTACTGGTATTTGGGATTATTTCTCCCTGGGCACAGGACCCTGTATTTACCCTTGTTGAACTTCATGAGGTTCCTCTTGGCCCAACCCTCCAGCTTGTCAGGGTCCTTCTAAATGGCATCACAGCCCTCTGGGTATCAGCCAGCTCCTCCAAGCTTTGTGTCAGCAGTAAACTTGCTAAGGGTTCACTCTGTTCCATTTTCCGGATCTTTGACGAATAAGTTGAACAAGACTGGTATGGACACCTGGGGGGCCTCAGCTAGCTACAGGCCTCCAACTAGACTCCACACCACAATCCTCTAAGCTCTGTTGTCCAGCCAATTAACAATCCACCTCATCATCTGCTTATCTAGGCCACATTTCCTGGTCTTGTCTATGAGGATGCTATGGGAGACAGTGTCAAAAGCCTTGCTGAAGTCAAGGTAGACCACATCCAGTGCCCTCCCCTCATCTACCCCACTAGTCATCTAATCATAGAAGGATAGCAGATTGATTAAACATGACTTCTCCTTGGTGAATCCATGCTATACTATTTCTGATCACCTTCTTACCCTCCACATGCTGGGAGATGGCCTCCAGGATGAGCTGTTCCATCACCTTTCCAGGGATGGTGGTGAGGCTGACTGGCCTGTAGTTGCCTGGGTCCTCCTTCTTGCCCTTTTTGAAGACTGGCATGATACTGGCTCTCTTCCAGTCCTCAGACACCTCTCCTGTTCTCCACAACCTTTCAAAGATGATGGAGAGTGACCTAGCAATAACATTGGCCAGCTGCCTCAGAACTCGTGGGTGCATTCCATCAGGGCTCAAGGATTTGTGGATGTCAAGTTTATCTAGCTGATCTCTGACCTGATCTTCTTCGACCAAGGGTAAGTCCTGCTTTCTTCGGACTTCCTCTTGTCTCCAGGGTCTGAGATTCCTGAGGGCTGAGATTCCTGACGGCTGATCTTAGCAGTAAATACTGAAGCAAAAAAAGCATTCAGCAACTCTGCCTTCTCCATATTGTTTGTCATTAGGGCACCCACCCCATTCAGCAGCGGAACAACATTTTCCCCAGTTTTCCTTTTTCTATTATGTATTTGAAGAAACCCTTTTTGTTGACCTGTCTCTATATTCCTCCCAAGTGGCCTGTCCCTTTTTGCATATGTTGTAAACATCCTTAATCTGTCTGAGGTTCTCCGGGAGTGCCGTGCTCATCCATGAAGGTCTCCTGCCCCTTTACTTGCCTTCTTGCTCATAGAGATGAACTGATCTTGAGCTTGGAGGAAGTGATACTTGAATATTGACCAGCTGTATTAGACCCCTCTTCCTTCCAGGGCCTTAACCAAGGCATTCTTCCAAGTAAATCCCTGAAGAGGACAAAGTCTGCTCTCCTTAAGTCCAGGGTCACAATACTACTTTTTGCCTTGCTTCCTTCTTGCAAGATCCTGAACTTCACCATATCATGGTCACTGCAGCTAAGGCTGCCCCTTCCCCTCACATCTCCAACTAGTCTTTCCTCATTCATTAGTACAAGGTCCATCAGCCAAGGCCCAACACCTTTCCCTGTTGTCTTCTCCACCACCTGTACCAAAAAGTTGTCATAAACTCACTGCAGGAACCTCTTGGGCTGTTTGTGCCTAGCTGTGTGGTCTTCTCAGCAGGTATCAGGGTGGTTGAATTCCGCCATGAGAACCAGGGCTTGTGACTGAGAGGCTACTTGGAGCTGTCTGAAGAAGGCTTTATATACTTCCTGATTAAGTGGCTAGCTCCCTATATAGACATGCACTGCTTGCTCTGTACAAGATGGATAATTTTACTACAGAATTGTCATGTTTATGATCGAATACATTTTTACTATGCTCAAACCATCTACTCTGCACACTGATACTTTTGGTAGTATCATGTTAGTTGTTCTTAGTTCAGCAAAAAGAAATTAATTTCTCTCCTCAGTGGATATCTACAGTTTTTAAAACTCTGAACATGCCACGTCTGTATAAACAGGGATAAGTTAGTGTACCCTGACCCAGTTGCTGAGGGCACTTGACTCTCAATTTTAAGTACCTCCAAAGTAAAGATATTTTGATACACATACTATTTTTTTATTATTATTATTATTAATTGCTGTTATGTTTTTATATTGTGAAGACCTCAATAAGGCACAAAACATTGGTCACAGAACAGGAAATCTGTTGCACAAATGCCATATTTCTCTGAAACTAATCCTAGCTAGTAGTCACAGAGTTCATGTTTTACAATTCCCTTATCAGTGCAGGTATTGGAAAAACTAATCTAAATTGAATTAAAAAGCAAAGTGTGTCAAAACTGAAAGATCAGTTTAGTTAAATAACCTTTTTTGATTTGAAAAATGAAAATAACTGTAGAATTTTAGCAGTACATTCCTGTAAAGTATTTTGATCTTAGATGTGCAATGTAAAGATTGCATACTGGATTGTTCATCTTAATAGCATAATGGTAGTTCCCTGGTCTATAACACTATGATTTAGAAACCAGATTAGTAAACAGTTTCAGAACACTTTTATTTCTATTTATTTAAAATACATGTATGTTTTAAAGAGTACTGTAGCTGACCACAGAAAAATAGATGCAAAGTAGTGAGAAAATGTTGGAATAACTGCTCGATACTTTAAATGTTAGGATAGTTTTGACTTTGACTCTAACAAGATTGAGTAGCACTGAAATATTTCTATGAAACTCTGTATTTGTCTGTGAACGCTATATAAGGACTTGAACAGCTACTGCTTCTGGCTCAGAGAAAGGGAATAGGAAGCAGTAGCAGTGAAGACTCTTTATTATTATTACTTATTCACAGAGACAGAACCAATTTTTAAATAGTAATTGTTATGTCTTCGTTATTTAATATACTGTCCTTCATAAATTGGGCAAATTAATCCTTATTTCTTCCTGTTATTCAGTTCTTGCTTATAGTATCTCTTTACCTTTTGTGTATTAATTTTACCAATATCTATTTCATAAAATATGATAAACATTTGCAAGAACACAGAAACTCAAGTAAGAGAAATGACTGGATCATCAGTATCAGTAAAGTTATATAAAATGTATTAGTGTGTGTGTACTGAAAGTGACAGTTCAGAAATTTAACATTAATTCAGTTTTCAGCCAGTTTGCTAATATAAGTTTCTTCTTTGAATAAAGCATGAGAAAATTTAAAAGATTTTAGCAGACAGTATCTGTATGAAAGAGAGATATGAAAAATTAGACCTCTTTAGTTGAAAATTTAATTCATCCTGCCTCTGGAAAAGTGAGCTATTTGCAAGTCAGAATTTGATAATACAATTTACTATCTGATTAATTAACACATACTGATGAGTATAGATTTTTAGATCCTTTGACACTAATATGATGAACCTCATGAATATCAACACAACTAAAATTCCAATAATACATAATTTTGCACTCAGCTTCCACTTCCATAGAAGTTACCTCAGGAAGAGCAGTAGGAATTTTCAGAGAATTATGGTTTACTGCCCACTGCATTTTCCCACCACCTGATTTCAGTTTAGGTTGCTGTTTTAGAGTCTCAGCAAATGCTTTGGCGCAGCAGTTCCTTTCTTCAGTTAGTGACAACTGGTTTATAAAACCTATCAGGTTTTCATCCAGTACACCCTAAGCAAAATATTGTTGGCTCACACTGTGCACTGTGTATGTTCACTTTGGTTCACTTTGAGTCTGACTAGCTTGAGTGAGTCAGACTCACCTCTGAACGGAAAAGCTTAGGGATGCCAGTTGGAACGCTCAAAAAGCACAATTATGCCAGCTGACAGCTTTGCCCCAGCAAACTAGTCATGACCACAACAATTATGCCTACAAGGCAGATGCAGCTACACTGCTTACAGCACTGACACTGGCTTGGTTGGCATTTGTTCAGGAACCCGTGCAATGCACTGTATAAATGACATGAAGAGTGTCTTCCTTTTGCCAGAACCTGTATCACATAGGTATTGCTTTCAATGGGAGGAATAAATGCGTGCATTATTTGCTTGGATAAATGCAGCTCATCTGAGATGCAGAACTTACTGTTTTTACTTTATGTTTTGTTAATATAATTACAGGTTATTATTTAAAACTTATCGTTTATTATTTTAGAATCAGAGAATCATTTAGGTTGGAAAAGACCTCTAAGATCATCTGGTCTAACTTCTAACCTAGCACTGCCAAGTCCACCTTTGAACCATATCATTAATCGCCCCATCTACATGCTTTCTTAAGAACTCCGGAGACGATGACTCAACCACTTTCCTTGGCAGCCTGTTCCAATACTTCACAACCCTTCCAGTGAGGAAATTTTTCCTAATATCCAAACTGAACCTCCTCTGTTGCATCATGAATCCATTTCCTCTTATCACTTAGTGCTTGGGAAAAGAGACCAATCCCTGCCTTACTATAGCTTCCTTCAAAATACTTATAGACCTTTTTGTTTGTTTGATTTTTGCACTACTTTTCATTTTCTCAGAGGGAAGAATAGCCATGTATTTTGCTTGAGAGAGAGAGAAACATAAATATAAAACACAAATGTGTAACAAAATGTAAACACAGAAAGAAACAAAATGATGGAATACAAGGAAGTTGTTTAAACTAGTTATACTGAAAGACTCACATAGAAATATTAAGTACCTGAGTCTTGATATTTCCGATACATGCAGTTAATATGTTTTTGTTTTTGCTGTTGTTAGTTTTTTGTTTTGTTTTGTTTTGTTTTTGTGTGTGTGTGTGTGTTGGGTGGTGGCTCTTAGGCTATGGCTTTATGGATGATTAAAACTCTTAGAATTAAAGTAATAACACCCAATAATTTTCCGTTTAAAACACATCTAGATAATCACATATATTTCTTAAATACATAATTTTAGATAACTTTAAGAATTTTATTCAGGATACACATGGTAGATTTGTTTTTGAAACAGTCAGGTTTAATTTTAAGGTATACTTAGATGATGTATTCATAAAATGTCAGAGAACTGGTGTTAAAATGCCAAATAAATATTCAATATTTTCATATCTACATTGATTTACTTGACCAAATTTCACAGATATTATTTTCATTTATAATAAGTACATTTATTAGAATTAGAAATTTATTCTTATGAGGCAAACTTTTTATTTTCAGTTACTTTGAGATCAAGGTGGCTGTCAGAATTTTGTAAAATGTAGGTCACTATTTTTATGTAATATTTTGATGTACTGGGGAATGACTTCAACGTAACACAGAGTGGATCCTTCAGCAATCAGCATGTACTCTGATAAGCAGTGTTTTTGTTTGTTTGTTTGTTTGTTTTTTAAGAGAACTTCAAATGTGATGTATGTGTTTTCAAGTGTTTCATTTTTGAAAATATTAATTTTGAACAAATGTAATCAACCCATTATAGGCTACTATGCTTGGTCAAATATAGAATCTCTATTTGTGGACACCAAGGAAAATCCTTAACTAGAATAGACCATCAGAACCCTGTAACAGAAGTTCAATATGGCTGATATGCCAGAGGTATAATTAAAATAGCCCTCCCTCCAGAGTCTTCCCACTTAAAGCCACTCAAGTTAAGCAATTTCTTTCTCACTGGTGTGTCTTAGCTTCTTGTCCCTATGTTCAAGACTGTTCAATACAGCTACGAACTTTCCTTGTTGCAGCTCCTGTATCATCCCTCAATTCCATGTTGTTGTTATGAATATACAGTATGAAATATGGCAAGATTATGTTGCAAGTTTTCATACATGTGCGGTGTCTGTGTGTGTCACACACAAAATGTTACAGATGCATGTCAAAAATATGATTACAAATCCTATGTGTAAACTTCCTAGTCTGAAATTGCCACAGTGATTTTCCGAAAGGAAGCACAGAACCTAGCACTCCTATAGCATTTGACATTTTAGTTGTATATAAGACATAAAAACCTGCCTCACTGGGAGGTTTTAATCTAATCTTTAATCTAGGAGTGTATAATCCTAAATACAGTTCCACTGCCTTGTGGAAATGCATTTTCTTGTAGTACTGAAGCTCTGGGATCAAGAATTAATAATTTTTCTTGTCTTCTATTATAAATACAGTAACATCTTGTGTCTATATGAGCATCAGGTGCCCACTGAGGTAAGCATGTTAGGGAACATTTCTACTCTGAATATTCTAAAGGCTTCTTACTAACTTAAGACCTGATATTAAATTTACCCAATGTTTTTCTCTTTTTAATGACTCTTCTCCTTTATTAATTATTTTGGGTTGTAGAAACAAGTTGTGCTTCTTCTGTTGAAAACACTGTCATACAACATTAAGAAACTTTTTTGTCTCTCAGCATGCAGGGGGAAGACTGTCTTAAAATGACAACATTTGAAGTTTATGAGACTAACAAGACAATCAGACAAAAATCTTTGCTATAGTTCTTATTTTCTTATTATCTTTGTTTCTAGGCAGCAGGCAGATAAAATATTTTCCCATAACCACATATCAGAATTAGCTATCAGAACATATAAAATGTCATTGAGATGAGCTAGGTATTAGAGCAAAGAGAGGCATGTTCCATCTGGAGCTAAGCTTCTTTTTCCATCACAAGAATTTCTTAGAAAGATGACTTATTTCCTTCTTTCCAAACACTGATGTTTCTTCAGTGTTAGGGTCACAGGTTATGGGACCATTGAAAGTATAAGAGTTCATCTTACTGAACTTCTAGTGCTTCTTTCTGAATTGTTTTGATGGTGTAAACAGCCTCTTCTGTAAGTCATTTTGTTCATTACACTGTGTTACCAACTGTAGTGGATTTTCATGGCAAGATTTTGGTAGTGGGGGGTGTGATGGTTTTACTCAGGTGGGCGGCCAAGCTCCACCACAACCGCTCTCTCACTCCCCCTCCTCAAAGAGAAACAGGGAGAAAATATGACGAAAGGGGCTCAAGGGTTGAGATAAGGACAAGGAGATCGCGCAGTAATTATCGTGACGGGGAAAACAGACTCAGCATAGGGAGACAGTAAGATTTATTGCCTATTAATAACAAGCTAGAGAAGTGAGAAACAAAGGAAATAAACCAAAAGCACCTTCCCCTCCCCATCCACCCTATTCCACCTCCTCCCCCCGAGCGGCGCAGGGGAACGGGGGAATGGGGGTTATGGTCAGTCTATAGCGCTTCTTCTCTGCCTCTCCTCGGTCACTCTCGTCCTCTGTGCTGTGGGGTCCCTCCCACGGGATGCTGTCCTTGCTGAACTGGTCTGGCGTGGGCTGTCCACAGGCAGCAGCTCTTCAAGAACTGCTCCAGATATGGGTCCATACCACGACGTCCATCCCTCAGGAGCAAACTGCTCCAACCTAGGTCCCCCACAGGCAGCAGCTCCTGCCGGGTCACCTGCTCCTGCATGGTCTCCTCTCCACGGGCTGCAGGTCCGGCCCAGAATCTGCTCCAGCAGGGGTCTTCCACAGGCTACAGTCTCCATCGGGGCAGGTCCACCTGCTCCACCGTGGTATCCTCCATGGGCTGCAGCGTGGAACCCTGCTCCACTGTGGTACTCCATGGGCTGCAGGGGGACAGCCTGCTTCACCATGGTCCTCACCGCAGGCTGCAGGGGACTTCTGCACCAGTGTCTGGAGCACCTCTCCCCCTCCTTCTTCACTGACCTTGGTGCCTGCAAGGCTGTTCCTCACTCCTCTCACCCTTCCAGCTGGTGTGGTGCAGCATTTTTTTCCTGGTCTTAAATATGCTCTCACAGAGGCACAAAACAACATCACTTATTGGCTCAGCTCTGGTCAGCAGTGGGGCCCTTACTAAACGTGGGGCAGCTTCTAGATCCTTCTCACAGAAGCCACCCCTATGGCCCCCTGCTACCAAAACCTTGCCACGTAAACCCACTATAGGGGAACATAGGCATGGCTTCTTCGAGAAGAATCCAGAAGCTGCCCCGTGGTAGATAATGGCCCTGCCGCTGGCCAGAGCCGAGATAGTAAGTGATGTTGTTTGTGCCTCTGTGAGAGCAGATTTAAGATGGGTAAAAAAACTTCTGGGGAACAACAGCTGGGAGAGAGAGGAGTGAAAAACAGCCTTAGAGGCACCAAGATCAGTGCAGAAGGACAGGGAGAGGTGCTCCAGGGGCTGGAGCAGAAGTTCCCCTGAGGCCTGTGGAGAGGCCCCTGGTGGAGCAGGCTGTCCCCCTGAAGCCCATGGGTCCCACATGGAGCAGATCTCCACGCTGCAGCCCATGGGTGGAGGAGCCCCTGGTGGAGCAGGTGGATGTGGCCTGGAGGAGGCTGCGGCCCATGGAGAGCCCCCGCAGGAGCAGGCCCCGGGCCGGAGCTGCAGCCCGTGGAGAGGAGCCCACGCAGGAGCAGGGGGTTTGGGGTGAGCTGCCACCCGCCCGTGGGGGACCCATGCTGGAGCAGTTTGCTCCTGGGGGATGGACCCCATGGTACGGAGCCTTGTGGGAGCAGTTCTTGAAGAGCTGCTGCCTGTGGGCAGCCCCTGCAGGATCAGTTTGGGAAGGACGGCATCCCGTGGGAGGGACCCCACATGGAGCAAGGACAGAGAGTGACCGTGAAGGAGTGTCGGAGGTGAAGTGCCACGGACTGACCACAGCCCCCATTCCTCTGTTCCCCTGCACCACTCAGGGGAGGAGGTGGAAGAAGATGGATGGGGGAAAGGCATTTTGGGTTTCTTTCCCTGGTTTCTCACTTTCCTAGCTTATAGTAATAGGCAATAAATCTTACTATCTCTTTACTCTAATCTGTTTTGCCCATCACGATAATTGTTGAGCAATATCCCTGTCCATGGAGAGCCCCCCCAGGAGCAAGCCCCAGGCCGGAGCTGCAGCCCATGGAGAGGATGTTCTCAAACCTTGAGACCTTTGCATCATATTTTCTCTCTCTTCCCCTTTGAGGAGGGGGAGTGAGAGAGCAGCTATGGTGGAACTCGGCTGCCCACCCAACTAAAACCACCACATCAAACAAAGAATATATGGAATCATATGATCATAGAATCATTAAGTTTGGAATAGACTTTCAAGACCATTCAAGATCATCTGGTCCAACCATCACCCGACTACCTATGTCACCCTCTAAACCATGCCCCTAAGCACCACGTCCAGCCTTTCCTAGAACACCCCCAGGGACAGTGACTCCACCACTTCCCCGGGCAACCCGTTCCAATGCCTGACTGTTCCTTCTGAGAATAAATGTCTCCACATTCCTAATCTAAGCCTTCCCTGGCACAACTTGAGGCCATTTCCTCTAGTCCCATCACTAGTTATCTGCGAGAAGAGGCCTACCCCCAGCTCCCCACAACTTCCTTTCAGGTATCTGTAGAGAGCAATAACGTCTTCCCTGAGTCTCCCCTTCTCCACACTAAACAACCCCAGTTCCCTCAGCTGCTCCTCACAGGACTTGTGTTCCAGGCCCTTCACCAGCCTCATAGCCCTTCTCTGGACACGCTCCAGGGCCTCGATGTCCTTGTTGTAGTGAGGGGCCCAAAACCGAATACAGTACTGGAGGTGTGGCCTTACCAGAACAGAGTATGGGGGAACGATCACCTCCCTGGTCCAGTTGGCTACACTATTCCTGATACAGGCCAGGATGTTGTTGGCCTTCTTATGGTGTATTTTGTTGAATCTGGAAAGCAAAGAACAAAAAAAATAATATTTTTTTAAGTTTATGTAAAAAGATTGATTAGGCAATGAAGAACAATTTATAATGATGAAAAAAAAAAAAAAAAAAAAAAAAAAAAGCAGAGAGAAACATGCTTGAAGCACTTTTCATCTATGAGTAACAGCACTTCCTGACTCTACAGTCTGACAACATTTTATATA
>CM021797.1:64129800-64157172 GCA_011076525.1 Nettapus auritus | reverse complement strand
CTTTTTTTTTTTTTTTTTAATAGAATGGAAGTCTCAAAGAATCAAATCATAGAATGGCTCGGATTGGAAAGAAACATAAAGAACAGCTAGTTCCACCCCCCCCCCCCCCCCCCCCCCCCCCCCGCCATGGGTAGGGATGACACCCATGTACTGGGTCTGGCTGGGGTGGAGTTAATGTTCCCTGCAGCAGCTTATACAGTGTTGTGCTCTGCACATGTAGTTTTAACAGCATTGGTATCACACCAGTGTTTTGTTTATTGCTGAGCAATACTGGCACAACATCAGGACACCCTCCCCTCCTCCTTCCCCCAAGAGCTGTCAGGTTTGGGATGGGCAAGAGGTGGGAAGGGGATATCACCAGGGCAGCTGACCTAAACCAACCAAAGGGGTATTCCATACCGTATGATGTCACACTCAGCAATAAAAGGTGGGAAAGGAGAAGGAGAGGGAGAGACTCTCGTTATGTCTGTCCTCCCCCCCAAAAAACACACATATTGACACCCTGCTTCCTGGGACGTGACTAAACATTGCTCATTGATGGGAAGTAGAGAGTAATATCATTTCTCTATCTGTGCTTCCGCACAGACTTTTCTTTGTTTTGTTGTTGTTGTTGTTTTTTTTTTTCCTTTTTCTTTTCCCTTTAATTAAATTATCATTATCTCAATCTGTGAGGTTTTTTGTTTTGTTTTGTTTCGTTTTCCATCATACTTTCTTCTTCCCTTCTTCTTCTAAGGAGGGGTAGTGAGAGAGCTGTTGCGGCGGAGTTCAGCAAGGTAAAACCACCACAACCCACTAGATCAAGTTGCCCAGGGCCTCATCCAACCTGGTGTTGAACTCTTCCAGGGACAGGACATCCACAACTTCTCCAGGCAACCTGTTCCAGTGCCTCACCAACCTCTGAGTGAAGGATTTCCTCCTAACCTCCAATCTAAATCTCCCTTCTTCGAATTTAAAACCATTACCCCTTGTTTTATCAGACTGAGCAAAAAGTTGCTCTCCATCTTTTTTGTAAGCCTCCTTTAAGTACTGAAAAGCTGCATTAAAGTCACCCCAGAGCCTTCTCTTCTCCAGGCTGAACATCCCCATCTTTCTCAGCCTTTCCTCACAGGAGAGGAGCTCCAGCCTTCTGATCAAATTTGTGTCCCTCCTCTGGACCTGCTGTAACATATTCACATCCTTCTTGTGCTGGAGGTCCCAGACTTGGATGCAGTGCTCCAAGTGGAGCCTCACAAGGGCAGAGCAGAGGTGGATGATCCCCTCCCTCGACCTGCTGGCCACTTCTCTGTTGATGCAGCCCACTAGGGACTTCACATGATTGCCAGAACTTTTCAAATCTGATGGAGAAAGGTTTGGCAGCTACATCAGCCAATTCCTTCAAGACCCTGGGATGCATATCATCAGGCCCCATAGACTTGTACCTGTTCGGTTGCCTCAGGTGGTCTTAAACCTGCTCTTCTCTTACAGGGGGGAGACTTAGCTCCCCCAGCCCTCATCTATGGGTTCAGGGAAATGAGAGACATGGGGAATGTGACTGGTAGTGAAGGCTGAGGCAAAGAAGTTGCTGAGTACTTCAGCCTTCTTCATGTCTGTCATTCCCAGTTCTCCCTTCTCATCCATCACCAGGCATACACTCTCCTTGGCCTTTCTTTTCCGGGCAATGTACCTACAGAATCCTTTTTTGTATTCTTTGCATTCCTTGCCAAGGTCAGTTCCATCTGTGCCTTGGCTTTTCTGATCCCATCCCTGCACATCTGGACTGCATCCCTGTACTCTTCCCAGGCCACATGTCCCTGTTTTCAATGCCTGTGCATTTCCTTCTTGTGCCACCGACACAAGGAAAGAAAACTTTCTGTTTGACCAGCAGGTCCTTGTTCAGCCATTCTGGTTTTCTGCCTTCCATACCTGCTTTTTTTTACACAGGTAGAAGGAGAGTTCTTATGCTTTAAGGAAAACATCCTTTAAAAGTTGCCATCTCTGTTCATCTCCTTTTTTTCGTAAGGACAGTATTCCAGGAAGTCTCATATACTAGGTCTTTAAATAGCTTGAAGTTTTTTCTTTGGAAGTTCTGACTTTGCTCTTCATCATGTCCATATTCCTTGAGATCTCAAATTCAACCACAGCATGATCACCTCAGCCCAGACTGCCTCCAGTCTTAATCTTTTTAATGAGTTCATCCACACTGGTGAGCACCAGGTCTAGTGACACTTCTCCTCTGGTTGTTTTGTCTAATACCTGGGCGAGGACATTATCCTCCATGCACTCCAGGAGTCTCCTGGATTGCTTACAGCCTGCTGTGTTGTTTTTCCAGCAGACTTCTGGGTGGTTGAAATCCCCCATCAGGATGAGAGCGTGCGAGTGTGGTACTTCTTGTAGTTGAAGCCAGAATACCTCCTCTAAAGGCTCCCCTTGATCAGGGTGGCCTCTAGTAGACCCCAGCCATAAGGTATCCTCTATTGGCGTCATCCTTAACCTTCACCAACAAGCTCTCAACCTCTCCATGGCTGTTTCTCAGAGGCATCTTTTTGCGATCAATCCCTTCCTTAACATAGAGGGCAACACTCCCTCCCCTCCTTCCCTGCCTATCTCTTCTGAAATGCTTGTAGCCCTCTATTCCAGTGTTCCAGTTTCATGATCTGACCCAGCACATTTCTATGATAGAAATCAGGTTGTCTTTATTTAATTGCAGCATGTGTTCCAACTCCTCCTGCTTTTCTTCTTATGCTGCATGTGTTGGTGTAGAGTCATTTCAGCTGGGTCACATCCATTTTTCCAGAAGAACCTGACTGATTTGGGACAGTTCACAAGTCCCCTGCTGTTTCAGAGAAAGTCACTGCATTCTTATTTAGTAATAAGACTTATATACTTTCTTGTGCAAAATTATCTATGCAAATTATATTCTGTATGTTAAAAGGAGAACTGTGTTTTTCAATATCCTTTGTTTATGTGTTCCTTCTGTTCATTTCAGTCCTGCCTTTTCAAATGAAAGCTAAAGATTTTTTTCTTTTTCCCAAATACTCATAAGCCTCCTAAGTGCATAGGTTTTGTTGTAACAGCCAACCAAGATAAATGATCTTGCACCGTTATTCTGGCAGAGCAACATAACACCGTGGGGCCCAAGTGACTTCATTTTAATTCTTCCATACAACTTCAGTCTCACATAACACAAAATTTATACAGTCTGTGTGACTTACATAACTATAAAAGTTATGTAAGTATAAAGATAATTTTCTGCCCATACAAAGCTTCAAACTCAAAACAAACTTTCTCATCTCAATTGTATGCAAGACATCAACATGATGAATTTGGCCAAAGAGCTTTGCTTAGGTAAAGTAGTAATGTTCACAAAGGGAAAATCTTGAAAAAGGTTCCAAACCTGGCAGCTGCTAATTACAGTGATTAAAATCATCATTAAGCAACCATTTTCTTAACCTCTTCCTAACTTTCAACATCTGACGTTAAATGCTCTTTCTCTTATACAGAAGGAAAGTGGAGTGGAGGCAAACAGAGGAGTTAGAGGCCTGAATATTGGCAATGCTCTGTCTGAGACATGAAGTCTATTGAAGGAGTAGGCCTCTCACAGCACATGTTTAAAAGACTGTCCCAAGTATAAGGAAAACTGCCATGCCATACTTTCTGCAAGAAAATATATATATATATTATCTCATGCCTCCATTCGTTTTTTTCTGTTTTCACTCATTCAGCTTTGTCCTACGTGTACATATGTCATGATCCCATGATTCCCTTATGCTGAAGATTACCCTCTACTTTCATCTCTTTTTATCCCGGATTGTTTTCATATATTCTTTTGTTGTTGTTCCTTTTTTTTTTTCTTTTTTTCCCATTTTCCCAGACTTGTCGCAGCATTCTATTATTCTGTGTTTTTTTTTTTTTTTTTTTTTTTTTTTTTTTTCATCCACAGCTGGCAGATCATTTCCCAAGGACCAGTTAAATGTTACAATGATCCTTACTTTGTCTCAAAACCTTCTCAAGAGTAACTCTTGGAAGGATAACAGAGAACACTTTCCTAAGTACTTCTACAGAGCAAGAAACTTTCTGTAGCTGGACTATGACAGATTTCAAGTATTGGTTTGTGAAATTAAAGAATTTTATTGTGTTTTATCAGAGTAATAATAGTGCTGACATATTTGGTTCAGAGCTTATTTTGATTTTGAGTGTGATTTCTGCAAGTGTCACAAGTAGTCTTGTACTTATAATGGAATAATGCATGCAGTGTGTTACAGGATTCAGAAATCATCATAAGCATCCTTGGATGAGGGAGTCTTTTAGAAGGTGAGTGGAACCTTCTAAAAAAGTTTAAAAGTGGATATTGCTGTTGGAAGGAAGGTAATGTGAGCTAACGTAATTATTGATTTGGATATGCATGAAGATGAGTCTCCTCCCAAGGAGTATTATGCATACAATTAAAAGACTGGTATTTTCATATATGAAGTAACTGATGTAACTTATTAAAGAGAACTACAATCCATGAAAAACTTAAAACTGAGACCTGTACGCTGAAAAGTTTTCTTGATGCTGTTTCATTTTTTTATTACTATTCTTTTCAAATTTTCATTGTATTCTTAAGTGTTGGATGTATCACTGATTTTCCAGATATGGTGGAAAAAGGACAGCCATGGCTGAGTCTGTTGTTCTGGAGAAAGAAGGGTTTGCTTTCCTTGCATTAGCTGCATCCCTTGGAGTTCCCCTTAATATACATTTGATTTAAAATGTAAGTCTCACTGACAAATTCAGACTGCTAAACTTGTCTTAAACAGCTACTGTTGTACATTTAAAAGTAACATAATTCACTGCCTCACATGCATTCAAGGCTGAGAATATGTCCAAACAACTATGCAGTAATTAGAGAGCATTCAATGTATCAGAGACATTTACAGTACATTTATGTTATGATGTTATTTTATGGGTATATTAGAATATGGCTTAAATGGAGAGACAAGGCGTTTATAGCCAGGTATAAACACTTTTGATCGTTTTCATAATTCATGAACTCTATAAACAATGATTTGTTTGCAGAGTACTTTCTTTGTTATGCCTGTCATTGTAATACTTCATGCATAAAGCAGATGCTTTATTATAAAATGACTAGCCTGGCACTCTAGTGTAAACTGTTTGCTCATTTGTTTGCTATCAGCTTGATAAAAATTGATATTCCAGAAGGTTAGCTCATCCCTTTAGAAATGAACACAGAAGACCAAACTGATTTTCTGCATCTGAGTTGTAGGTGAAGAGTATTGCAACATATGCTTCATCAAAAAATAATAATAATAATAATAATTAAAAAAAAAAAAAAAAAAATCAGTTCATGGCTTTTTCTATTGATTTTGTTCTAATGGTGGTTTGTGAGTGTGGTGTGTTCAAATAAGTAAGAAAGAGAAGAAAAAGAGGGACCCAAGCATTCAAGTGAGAGAGATATGTAGGTGTATATTGTATCTCAGGTATGCCTGTGAAAGGGGGATATGCACAGCCAAAGGTGGAAGGAAGGAGAGATATAAACATTATTATAAATGTCTTGCAGTCACTGGGAACACAATGAAAGATATTCTGGCCTTTATTTATCTTAGCAGTATATAGGCACTTGCAGGCAAGTTGACTATTACTACTTTATCTGCACTACCATGAAATATGTATGCAAAGGTCTAGTATGGGCCAACTTTCACGGCCTACTACATTTTTCTCATCAGTCACTCTTTCCCTGGCTAAAAATTGTTCTATATTTCGCCATGGGCCTACTTTGTCTAGATAGTACATATCCAAATAAAAGGCTTTGATCAGAAGCAAAAAATTGTGCTTTATATTTAGTGTTGTTTTTCTGTCTGTCCTAAGTAAGTATGGACTTAATCTAGATAAGAATTTAGAAGGCTTAATGAATTAAGACCTGTGCTTTTCACTTTGACAAATGAAGATTAATAAGTAGATAGTTATGGAGTTATTTTTTATGCAAACATCATAACATATAGTGTACATAAATATAAGCACAATGTACAGTCTAGAGTCTGGCACAATTACATTAACACCAATGACAATACGTGGGTTTACAGAAGAATTTGTTTGCAGGAGGGTGTCATTATAGCAAACCATGTGGAATCTCCTATTCATACGTAACTCCAGTTCAGTCTCTCTGCAAAACACACTTTTGGGACACACTCAAGATCTCACTGCAATCCAAAAACTATTATATTTTAAATTATTATTATACCTGAAATATCATGTTTAATAAATATATTATAATCCCAATGATTAAGTTATATGCAGAGAAACTGTGAATGGAGATCATAAGCATCAGAGCTGGGGAAAAGTATTTAGATTTTAGAATAATATGGTATGTTTCACTTATTCAATAAGATATGAAGAAGTCCTGTGGAGAGAAAAAGGAGAATCCATTGCACTGGAAAGAATAATAAAATATATATCCCAATAGGCTTTATTCCATAACACAGTATTTATTCCCTTTTCTACTAATGAGGAGCTATTTAAAAAGATTCTTTCACATATATCAGTTGAAATTCTTTGTGGTGTATACACGATGTTTAGCTTGGCCTTTCTGTTATAACCGCATTGACTAGAAAATGCCTATTAGCCTGTCCAAAAATATACTGGAATATTTTGATGAACTAGCATCTTGATTCATAAACTGAGCTGCTGATGTACCTTGAGAATACTGGTATTACAGAGTCACAGAATGTCTGAGGTTGGAAGGAATCTCCTGAAATATCTGGTCCAAGCCTCTTGCTCATCTAGAGCAAGATATTAGCTCCTTAGAAGATGCCATTTTTCTAGAAAATTCGAGACAAATACTCATGTGTGGGAGTGTGGCCATGGGGGTCAACAAGCCCCGTGGTTGGTGATAACTTAGGACTCTAAAGGATGAGATCATCAGGAATGTGAAGAGTTTAGAGGGAACAAAAAAGGGTGATTCAGGAGACTCCTTGCTGTCTGGGACTGCTTGTTCTTCTGCCCTTAAGACATGAAAGTTGCTTGGTGTTTGCTGTTGCTGGGCAAAGTTGTTGACCAATGAATAGTTAGTGGAGAAGTACTGCTGTAGAGCAAATGGTATAAGAGGGGAGACTGTCTTCAGTAAGGGGTGGTTGAAGTTATATCATCAATAAAGAAGTAGCAGCTACTGATCCTGAAAGAACCCTGGTGTCTGCGTGGTCCTTACGCCACACATGCATGAAATGGATACTCCTTTAGGCTAGACAATTTTGTAACTAATTCCACCTCCGGCCACCATTTATTACAGTTTGCTGGCAGTTAAACTAATGACTTTGCAGATGGATTTGTCAGACTGCTCAACAGAGATTTATGTGGACTACGCTGCACTGTGAAGTTTAAAGACTGAACCTAATACAGGGTAAGAGTTGTAGGAGGAACAGATCGGAGAAACTAAGCAAAATATGAAAGTAAAAGAAATATTTAACTGTATGCCAAAATACTGGGATATTTCTTCTTTCATGTGGAAAAAAATAATCAAGGACTAACTGTATCATTACCGGTCATAAAGTTTCCTGCCTTACCCTTACCATTCATCTGAGCTCCTTTTCCTCCTCACAATATTTCTAGGTAGAAACAATACTTTACAGTAGTAATATCAAGTGATAGATCTCTAACAGAAATATCTATAGCAAGTTTAACTTTGAGTTACCTATGTTTGTACTGGATTGTCAGATATCAATTTAATTCACTAGGTATATTGTTTTCAGCTAAACCCAACTATTATTTTTATTTGACTGTTTTGTATCTCTGGAGAAGACCTGAAAACTTGTTTCTTAATTAATAATAATAAAAGCTCTATTTTATCTCTCATTTCATGGGAAGGCTTAGACCTTCTTAATTATTGCATCTTTAGCATGAGATGTTCTTAAAGGACTTCTGGCACTTTGAGTAAATTTTAAATCCTAATGGCATCTTCATGAATATAAATGTAACAGCACAGCAGGGAACTTTATCACAGTCTCAAATCAAGTTGAGTTTTTGATGCATTTTGCCACAGTAGTCTACAAAAAATGCAGGTTTTGAAAATCAATTCTGGGTCACTTTGATTTGAGTTTAACTTAAGAAAATTGATTCCATATTCCTCTTAAAATGGTTAACCGTTGCATTTTATTATTGTGGAACATGAAATGTATTCTGATTGACAAATACAGTAACCCTCTGTTTTTGTAAACAGGTAGAATTGATGAAAAATAAGACTATAATTGTGTTGCTGAGAAAGAATTTAGTTAAAATGTTAACACGGTAAGAACCATTCAGTACTGATCATTTTTCAGCATCTTCATCTCTCAATTTTGTATGTATAAATTTTACATAAATTTAAAACAATATCTCATTGTGTAACACTTTTAACACTGTGTATTTGATACAAAAGGAAAAAAATAAAAGGAAGGTAAATATGGAAGGTAAGATATATCTTTCTCTTTAGACTGAACTATGACTGAAAAGTTGTTAGGAATTGTTCATGTCAATGCTAGTTATGCCCTGCTCTGTGATAATGCCAGGTGATTTCTAGTTTGCCTCTTGCCAGCATTATTAAATACCTGGACTAAGGCCTATCTCACCCAGCTGTTGAAACCTTCAGGACTCTTATAAAGTACATAAGCCTGGCTGTACTTACCGTGAATTCTATTATGTTTGGACTGGTGTTGCAGCTAGTTGCCTCTCAAGAGTTAGTCCACCCAGCTGCATAGGTGTTTTCTAAATGTCTCATCCAGTTGCAATAAGAAGAAGCCACTGCTACAGACAAATGCCTGTTCTTATGTATCTCTTGTGGTGTTATACTGGAGAAGGATACCTACCACTACTTACATAAGTTGCCAATATTTATTGCATAGAAAGTTGTGAGCATTTGAGGCCTCATGCTGCTGGCATCCACTAAATTAGTTACAAGCTGGCCTGTCACACTGGACCATGTCAAACACTGTGTGACCAAATTTGAGGACTCAGGTGAGCAGTTCTAGTACAAAAACAGTAGAATATTCAAAGATGCATTTATATATATATATATATATATATATATATATATATGAAAGAGTTACAGACTTACTAAGTTAAAATGTCAGCAGAAGATTATGAAAAGAGGAAATGGCAGCTATGGATGTAGACATCTACATTCATATTCTAAGTTCTTGCTTGGATCTAATTCTTAATATGCCATCTTAAACATGTTAATTTTGTAAGGAAAACATTTCTCAAACTCACTGAAAAGCATACATGACATTTTTTTCATTAACTATTTATAATGTAGCTGATTGTTAAATTAATGTGAATAACATGGAAAAGCAGCAGATATAATTTTTGTCACAGTCAGAACTTTTTATTTTTCTAAAAACTACACAGACAAAATTAATCTCCAGGAGACTTTGACATCCAAAAATGTCACATCAAGATCATTGCTCAATTTCTATCACTTGTTACTGAATTAGGAAGTTTAAGTTCAGGGATCAGTAACATGCATCTGCTAACACTTCAGATAGATTCTTACCTCTCTTTGGCCTGTTTGTAAATATGATGTTAATTGAAATCACCAGAAAGGGCTTGTTTTATTATTTATTAAAACTGGAGTGTCTTGTAAAACTGGACTTTATATACAGGCATTTTGGAGCTCCTGCAAATATCAGTTATTTCAAAAGTATTTTTTTTCTTTCTAGTACAGATATAAAGTACAATGTTTTAAAGGTATTTAGTGTCCTAACTCCTCATAAACCTAACAGTAATTGTTGAAACTAAGTCTTTTGAGGGCACAAAGAATTTTGCTTCCACATAAATCATATCAGATGGTAAATGCTACTACTCCAGCCAGCTACTGTATTTTTTGTAATTAATTTTGTGTAACAAGAGATCACAAAAAGGCTAATACTCATATAAGAGAGAGAAACATGTATAAAAAAATATTGTTTTTCAGTTAAGAATTAATTAACCAGTGAAAGTGACTAAATACCCAGGCATGAAGCACATAACTTGAGTACTTATACTAATTCCAGTAAAACACGAAGCATATTTAAAATGTATACAGCCCATAAATTAATGATCAGGTACTCAATGACTTAATAAGAACCAACATGAGTCTGCAAGGTGTTTTGGTATACTGACTTTCACACCTATGTAGCGAATACTACCTATATAGTAAACGTATTTCACTATCAGTAGTGGATTCACCATATTAGGCAGCTAAACACCACAAACCCACTCTGTCACTCCACTATGGGGAAGATAATCAAAAAAATAAAATTGAGAAAACTCATAGATTGAATTTAATAGGTAAAGCAAAAGCTATGTCTACAAACAGAGCAAAATAAAGAACTAAAGTAGGAATTAATTTACTATTTCCCATCTATTATTTAAGGCATATACTCCATGGAAGAAAACTGAATAGGTATGTCTTTGCTTAGGTAGCGATCATCCAAACTGTACTTCAGAGGAATAGAATAACATTAAACTTTTGATTGCATTTAAGCTGTATTTGACTAACAGAAGATGTTTATTTAGTATTAAATACTGGATGAACTGTGGCAGCAGCTGGAGGACTGGCAACCTGTCTTACTAAACAGAACAAGGCATGTTAGAAACAGAAATGGAGAACAGAGTACAGAATCACAGAATCACAGAATCTAGGTTGGAATAGACCTCCAAGATCACCAAGTCCAACCTCTGACCTAACACTAACAAGTCCTCCACTAAACCATATCACTGAGATCTACATCTAAATGTCTTTTAAAGGCCTCCAGGGATGGTGACTCAACCACTTCCCTGGGCAGCCTATTCCAATGCCTAACAACCCTTTCAGTAAAGAAGTTCTTCCTAATATCCAACCTAAACCTTCCCTGTTCCCAACAAAGCGTATGCCAGTCCAAGCCAAGAGCAGCTGGTTTCTTGAGGAGAATGCTGTGGGAAATGGTGTCAAAAGCCTTACTGAAGTCAAGGTAGACCACATCCACAGCCTTTCCCTCATCCAAGTGTGTCACTTTGTCATAGAAGGAGATAAGGTTCGTCAAGCAGGACCTGCCTTTCATAAGCCCATGCTGGCTGGGTCTGATTGCCTGCTTGCCCTGCAAGTGCCATGTGGTGACACTCAAGATAATCTGCTCCATGAGTTTCCCTGGCATTGAGGTCAAGCTAACAGGCCTATAGTTTCCCAGGTCTACCCTCTGGCCCTTCTTGTAGATGGGCATCACAGTTGCTAGCTGTCAGTTGACTGGGACCTCCCCTGATATGCAGGACTGATGATAAATGATGGAAAGTGGCTTGGTCAGCTCTTCTGCCAGTTCTCTCAGCAGCCTCAGGTGGATCCCATCCGGCCCTGTCGACTTGCATACATCTAAGTGCTATAGCAGGTCACCAATCGTTTCCTTGTGGATTGTGAGGGCCACATCCTGCTCCCCATCCCCTTCCACCAGCTCAGGTGGAAGGTATCGAGATAACAACTAGTCTTGCAGTAAAGACTGAGGCAAAGAAGGCATTAAGCACCTCAGCCTTTTCCTCATGTCTCGTCACTAAGTTTCCCCCTGCATCCAGTAAAGGGTGGAGATTCTCCTTAGTCCTCCTTTTTGTGTTAATGTATTTATACAAACATTTTCTGTTGTCATTTACAGCAGTAGCCAGATTGAGCTCCAGGTGAGCTTTGGCCTTTCTAATTTTGTCCCTGCAAATCCTTACAATATCCTTATAATCCTTCTGAGTGGCCTGCCCTCTTTTCCAAAGATTAGAAACCCTCTTTTTTTTTCCTAATCTCTATCCACAACTCTTTGTTCAGCCAGGCCACTCTTCTTCCACACCGGCTTGTCTTTGGGCATGTGGGGACAGCCCTCTCCTGAGCCTTTAAAATTTACTTCTTGAGGCGTGCCCAGCCTTCCTGGACACCTCTGCCCTTCAGAACTGCCTCCCAAGGGACTCTGCCAACCAGTGTCCTGAACAGCTCAAAGTCTGCCCTCTGGAAGTCCAAGACAGCAGTTTTACTGGTCTCCCTCCTGACTTCGCCAAGAATAGAGAACTCTACCATTTTGTGGTCACTCTGCCCAAGACAGCTCCCGCCCACCACATCTCCCACTAGTCCTTCTCTGTGAATAGAAGGTCTAGCACCTCAGTAAGTGTATTAGTTTCAGAATTCTGACCTATGTGGAAATTTCAGCAAGACCTGTTAGAAAGAAAAAATGAAAACTCCTTTAAAAAAAATGTCAGGCATTATTATCCCCAGAGTATAACCTGTGCCATTTAGATGAAACCAAGCATTTAGCATATACTTCAGAAAGCTGAAAGATATGAATTACACGTTACCCTGAATAACAGCAGGATTAGTTGTCAGGTGGTCTCTAAGGAGAGGTAACCTGTCTGTAACAAATGAAGCATCAAATTTCTTCATACCACAAGTAGTTAAATGAAGTACTTAAAAGAATATTGATAAGCTTGTGGCCATTCACCTCTCTCTGTCATTAATTAAAACTGCAGGGAAAGAATTGATGAAGGAACTGAGCTTAGACATAATTACAACTGATCCTAGCTGTAACTGCACAGTTCTGATGAAGACAAGGAATCAATAGAACCTAATTTAGGACTTTCAGTCTCCAACTGACTCTTGCAAAAATGCTATTAACTTCCATTATTATCTAATAATAACAATTACCTCCTTTCCTCTTAACTCATTACTATTAAACAGGGATCTTCCAGGCTCTGTTTTATATTTAGCTGGTATCTGTACTTTACAGCAACCTTTCAGAATTTCTGATAAGGCATTTTTTTGAGTTTGAAGGTGATTATGCGGTTAACACAAACGTATAGGAATTTTATGTTCTAGCCTCTCAAATTATTTATAGCACTGCAAAGCTGTCAGTACTGAACAAATCACTGACTGCTTATGACTGATGGCAGAAGATGGAATTTAAAGTAGAGTGCCACGATAAGCATGCCACCTTGTTCAGATGTAATGCATTCCTGAATAAAAATTAGTCTATCAAGAAAACTTTTGGTACTTTCATAAGACTAAAAATTATTTTAGTTACATTGGCAGCTGCTCAGGTCTCAATGTCTGGCAAACATGCTAAGTATTTCCTGAAGAATTTATTTTTCCACATTCAAGAAGATTAGTTACAGATCCTTTGAGGAAAATTAAATGGCATATTAAAGCATCTCTTTCTACATCTGATGTTTCCCATCTCCCATCAATTTAACACAGTTAAACTTATGCATAAGTTATATAGCACCTGTTTTCTCTCATAGTTTTTCATCTTTAAAATATCAGAATTGCTCCCAGTTCCTCAGAAACTCAGATGGTGTTTTGGTAGTGGTTAAGATATACTTTTTAATGAGACTCAGAGAGACTGGTTTCTCACTTTTCTTCTTTTTTAAGCTGTGGAAATTGTAAGAATCTTTGCTAATTTGTGAATGATCTCTGTCATTTAAATGGAAATCTACAGTTTGTCTTACAGCTTTTCTAACTGCTCAAAGTATTTTGAAATATGAGTTACACTGAAATAGGTTGTGTGAAATAGATTGGTCCTAAAGCAGCAATTAAATGTGATGACCCCAATTTACAGCCTCAAAACTGGTATCCACCAGCTACATTTAGGCAAGCAGAATTACCTAAAGTGCTTGACCAGACATCCTCAAAAAATTAACTACCTCTCTCACTCATCTTTGAATGTCATGAAACAGGTATTTCCAAGGCCTGTCTCTGTTGCTTGAACCAACACTTGCCTCTCAGGAATGTCTTTTCAATGACTATGGGAGAAAACTTTCTGAGTGTTTAAGTTGTTGGATTTTGCATGGAGTAATTAAATATTCATGAATACACCAATGTTAAGGTCACTTACCTGCCTGTGTTTACTGTCATTTCTAGCTGAAGGAATATCTTGGTAATCCAAAGTTTACATATCTAACCAAAGTCAGAGTTGGCTTTGTACAAAAGTCCTTTGCAGATATAGAGGACAGAGATGTGCCCAAAATGTCATTTAAAAATTAGACTAGACTTCAGTATATCTGAATTTCTCCCATCATTAACAGTGTCAGCTATTGTACCTTGAAATCTGGATTTGTATTTCTATCTCATAGACAAATACAGAACAAACATTATTTTCCTATTTCTCCTTCTATTTTTCAGTTAAACAGATACACAAGTGAATAACTTTTTTCTAGGATTCATAGAAATTCACAAATAAGCTGCATGGTCCTTTTAAAAACACTCAGCAATGATATTTCTCTTTTTCCATTTCAAATCATCTGGAACACATGACTATAGCCAGAATATTCCTACTTTATTGAATGTAAACACATTGCATATTCTACTGGTCTGCTTAATTACTTCTTTTAGTAAGGAGAAATGTTGCATGCTTAAGCTCTATTCAGATCGTACAGAGGTTTGGGTGCCAAATGCAGCTGAAGATTACAGTCAACAGCAAAAATCTAACAATGCAGTCCTTGTTTTATTTTATGAATATAGCCCCCCCCCCCCCCAAAAAAAAAAAAAAAAAAAAAAACTGATGTATTTTTTTAACTACCCTTTTTTTTTTTTTTTTTTTTTTCCCAATAAAAAAATGATGTGGAAATTTAGGAATACTATACAAAATTGTGTCTGAGTTGTGTTTTAAAGTTATAGAGGTTCTCAGATGAATATCTGCGTGATAGGTCAGTTTACCTTTCTAAACATTGACTATCTCAGCTCGTTTGTTGTACATTGGGAAAAAAAAATGTAAGCAAATTTGTAAACTGCCATTCATATAGCTTCCATTATTTATTATCATAGAATCATAGAATCATTCATATTGGAAAAGACCTCTAAGATCATCTAGTCCAACTTTTAACCTAGTACTAAAATCCTCCACTCTACCATGCTACTGTGCTACTAAGTTCTAAATCTACACATCTTGAAGACTTCCAAGGACAGTGAATTAACCACTTCCCTGGACAACTTATTCCAATGTCTCACAACTGTCTCAGTAAAGAAATTTCTCCTAATATCCAACCTATACCTCCTCTGGTACAACTTGAGGACCTTTCCCCTTGTCTTGTCTCTTGGTGCTTGGGATAAGCCCAATTCCCACCTCGTTATAGACTCCTTCAGGGTAAGTATACAGTATATAAGGTCTCCCCTGAGCATTCTTTTCTCTAGGCTAAACAACCCCAGCTCCTCTAGTCATTCCTTGTAAGACCTGTTTTCTAGACTACTCACCAGCTTTGTCACCCTTCTCTGGGCACATTCCAGGTCCTCGATGTTTGTCTTAGAATCATAGAATCATAGAATATCCTGAGTTGGAAGGGACCCATAAGGATCCATAAGGATCCAAAACTTCACCTGCTTCAGCTTAACCCTGTTCGCACGGGTCCTATCACTGGTGTTTATGGAGAATAGGTCACCAGCCTCTCCACTCCCCCTCGCAAGGAAGTTGGAGACTGCGATGAGGTCTCCCTTCAGCCTCCTCTTCTCCAGTCTTGTAGTGAGAGGCCCAAATTGAACACAGTATTTGAGGTGCATCCTCAACAGAGCTGAGTACAGAGGGACAATCACTTCCCCAGTCCTTCTGGCCACTCTATTTCTGAGACAAGCCAGGATGCCCTTGGCCTTCTCAGTCACCTGAACACACTACTAGCTCATATTTAGATGGCTATTGAGCAATACCCCCAGGTCCATTTCCGACAGGCAGCTTTCCAGCTACTCTTCTCCTGGCCTGTAACGCTGCATGGGGTTGTTGTGCCCCAAGTGCAGGACCTGGCACTTAGCCTTGTTGAAATTCATAGAGGTGATTTTTGCCCATCAGTTCAGCCTGTCCAGATCCCTCTGTAGAGCCTTCCTGCCCTCGAGCATGTCAACACTAATGCCTAACTTGGAGTCATCTGCAAACTTACTGACGGTGCAGATGATGACTGAGGATGAAGAGGGTGCATCTCTTCATCCATATCATTGATAAAGGTATTGAAGAGAATAGAATCAGGGATAATATTTAGTTTAGAAAGTTTGTATTTATACACACTATTAAGATTTTGTTGTTATCTAGCTTGAACTCTTAATTATACTAGAATAAGGGTATGTGTGAAGTATTATGGTCCATATTCCTCACTGAAAGTATATAAAGACCTCAGGATATAAATGGTGATCAATTATGGACGATCAATTAAGGGTGCAGAATTGACAACCTACAGAGGTTGTTTATGATAGCATAAACAGAACTGTTTTAAACATTTCTGTAAGACTGCAACAACAGCTACCAGTTGCACGAGAGCAACAGATTCTGAATCAGGTATGTTGAACTGGTCACTTCTACCATCAGACATTACAACTGTTTTGTCTTATCATTAAAAGGGAATGTACCTTTAAAGCTTTAAAGCTCATGTTTGCCCTAGTTATGCTGCCCTTGAAGCTGGGTTGTAATTCAGATGCAACATGCTATCATACAGCATGCTTTGACAGTATAGATCAAAGGTGAAAATTTAACAAAGTGGGTACTCTTTCACTGCAGTGTTTGTTATCATGTTGTCCCACCTGTTCTTGTCATATTTTTCTTAAGCTTCCTAAATTCTGTTCAGTTTGGATAGAATATCTCATTCGTACTTGCTTCATCACCCTAGAACTTCACCTTACTTTCACTGAATCTGTTTAAATTTTATTCTCTTTTTATGAAAAATACATAGCCCTTGAATACATAACCCTTAAATACATATCCCCCCAAAACGTAGACCATTCAGCACTTTTTAATATAGATACTGCATCAATAGATGAGTATAAATTATACATGTTCATCTCTATTAATGTCAGAAAAAAAAAATATATTTTCTCCAAAGAGTGATTTAGACACCATGTGTCAACAAGTTACACTTTTAGAGTCAAGAAGTAGTATTTTCTGTACATAAAATATAAACTGACTTTTTTAACCAGTGTTTTAATGTAACTGTAGCAAGATTTTCTGGTGTCTTACGTGTCTTTCAGTTGTATATTCATACAGCATTATTGCTGTTGATACTTTAAATCGTACAGAGATGCTGGTCATTGATCAAAGAATCATAGAATCATAGAATGGTTTGGTTTGGAAGAGACCTTAAAGATAATCTAATTCTAACCACCCTGCCACCTTCCACTAGACCAGATTGCTCAAAACCCCATCCAACCATGATATATGAGAGGCAAGTATCTTGGACAAATCTCAAAATGTTTTTCTGCATTGCAATATTATCTAGGACATGAATTTTCCACTATGTTTCTTCCACACATTCCTTTCAACCACCAGATGTAAAATGGCTTCCATTTGTGAATGATTGTCCTTCTTAGCAATAGAAAACAACACAATTTGCTACATCTAACTACTAAATATGATCTAACAATGAAAGAAAAGTAGGATTAGTTTTTTTAAAAAAAATAATAATAATAATTGTCACTGAACCTGGATAAGTGCTTAATTTTTCTTTTAATAATTGCAGTCTTTTGATAGTAAGTTTTCTACACATTCTGTGAAAAAAAATAAAAAAAATCCCTTTTGCTGTAACAGTAGCTTTCTACCAAAATACAGAACATTTTAAAATTGTATGTATTTTCTTGGCTGAAGAAGTCACAAAGATATGTTTAGGTTTTAAATCTTTCCCTTGCATTGTAATTTGTAGATTTATTTTTCAAGAACTACTTTCAGACATCGAGTATTGAGACACTGAGAATCACATCTGAAAACCTTTCTTGCTTCAGAACAGATATCCTACGGTAAAAATGGCTGTGTATGAAACCAACTTCCCTAAGGCTGTCTTGTAGTAGCGCAATTTTAATTGAATTGAAAATAAATACATAAATAAATAAATAAAATGTATTTGAATGTCTTTAATTATAGCTGAACAAACGGGCTTATTTGAATGGAAAGATAACCAGCTGTGTTAAAAGTCCTGGATATGTAAGCATTTATAACTTCTGTCCTGCCCCCAAGCATTTGAGACAGAAAACCGTCATTTAATCTATAATTATTTTGAAACATTTACCTTCTCAAACTAAATAGAAAATTAAGGCCTCTCAAAGTACCATTAGGAATATTTCTCCTGAACCAGTCTGATTCTAATTGATTAAGTCAGTGCTCATTTGAAGGTGTTTTTAGTTGTGTTTTGTTGTTGTTTTTTATTTGTTTGTTTGTTTCTTCAAATTCATGATTGTTGTGGTTTAACCCAGCTGGCAGCCAAGCACCACAAAGCCATTCGCTCACCCTCCCCCCTCCCTCTCTGGGATGGGGGAAAGAAATGGGAAAATGAAAATGAAGCCTGTGGGTTGAGATAGAGACAGTTTATTAAGACAGGAAAATAACAATAACAATAACAATAATAATATGTATGAAACAAGTGATGCACAATGCAATTGCTCACCACCCGCTGACCTATCCCCAAGCATCCGGCCCCCCAACCCTGGCTAGTCACCCCTATATATTGTTTAGCATCATGTATGGAATGGAATGGTATGGAATGGTATGGAATGGTATGGAATGGTATGGAATACCCCTTTGGCCAGTTTGGGTCAGCTGTCCTGGGTCTGTCCCCTCCCAGCTCCTGCTGCACCCCTAGCCTATACGCTGGCAGGACAGAGCGAGGAGCTGAAAAGTCCTTGGCTTAGTGTATGCACTGCTCTTCAACAATTAAAACATCAGCATGTTATCAGCACTCTTCTCATACTAATCCACAACATAGCACCCTACCAGTTACTAGGAGGAAAATTACCTCTATTCTAGCTGAGCCAGGACAATGATGATTGGGACATTGATGATGAGGACATTTAACTCTAAAAGTAAATGTCATTTGAAATATAAATCAAAACATTTTTTGTCTCTCTTCATGAATATTTGTTTCTTAAGTTGTGATAGCATTTTGTAGTTCAGACACTTATTCTTCGTGATGAATTAATTAATCTACCTTTCTGAAATGAATTTTGGACACAGATTAATATTGCAGTAAAAAATAACAAAGCCACATATTTCATACAGTCCAGAAAACTGGCCTAGTTCAGTGCAGAAATATGATTTCATCAAATCACAGCTCGTGTAGGATGTAGAAGTGTGTGTATTTCACAAAGGTAAAACCAGAAGTATTAGATTTTCTTCACTACAAATATTTTTTTTTTTTTATTTTTATTTTTTATAGTGATAATGAGCTATTTTTCACTTTTCATAAAGATAAGTAAAGTAAGCACATTCTGATTTTATATTGATTTGCTGGTGGAATGCTAAATTGTGAACATGAGTAAAAAACAATTCCCAATGGCTCTATCAGATTTTGAAATCCAAAGACTAAGTAAAACAAAATGCAAAAGGTAATAACAGTACAATTAATGTTGAAGTGTATTTACAGATGAAATAAAACAAATCCAGTAATTAAATTGCATTTTGTGGCCTGCAGGCAGTGTGTTCTCAGTTACTAATTCAAGTTCATCCTTAGTTACTCTGCATCTTTTTAACTTGTTTCTTAATAGATTGTAATGCATAAATAAATATGTAGTGAATACACTGAACACACTCTAGCACTGATAGTTTTAAAAAGTATAACAACTTATGACAAGATTAAGTGAAAGACATGAAAGAATATATCAGACAAATTGCGTTCTCTCTTTTTCATGAATATTTTCTGAATGTTGCTGTATAGAGGTATTCAGATAAAAATGCCAGTTGCAATACTCACAAGACTACTCCAAAACTGTTAGTGTTGTGTTATTTTTAGAATACTATTTATTATTACAACATAGTGGGAAAATGCATAATCAAGTACAGTCATTTTTAACCCACTTTTAGGAAAATTCAAAGTACTTCTCTATGAAATAGTTAAAATTTGCCTATTGGACTTTTAAAGTGAAATAATCATAGTTTATTTTTCCTCATAAATTATTTAAGATATACTTTATAAGATAAAGTAATATAAGATATGATTTATATAAAATATATAAGATAAAGTATGTAAGACAAAGATATTGTTCCAGTTGCATTACAGTTAGAGTTTCTGGGAGTAACAGATATTTAAATTGCTTGAAGGTAAAGCAATTCCCTTCATTATATCCCTTCTTCAGCCAGAGGAGCATGGCCTTGTGGAGTAACAGCAAAGAGAAAACTGCACACTACAGACAAATATGTGCAAATAATTCACATGCATACAAATACTGAATCTGAGAACTGCCATATGATCAAATCTGTTTTTTAAAAAGGTTAAATTAGATCTGTGAGGAACATACATCTGAAATAACCTCTGAAGATGTGTCTTCTCTAAAGACCTCTACATTTTCTTCCTGTTCATTTGTCTCTGAGGTTAGCTGAGCATGAGGGAAATCAGTTAAGACTAAAAATATTTATGTACCACAGGGTGTTTATGGAGCAGCAGATTCATTCATCTTAGTTGCATAGCATAACTGAGTTTCAAGAATAGCAGTAAACTTCCAGCAGTAATCTACGATCTTCCTTTTGATATACAAAATAACATGAAAACAAATCTCTAAATTAAAATATATTTATTCAGCACTCACCTGACTAAAACCACCACATCACTCTACAAAATACAAAAATGAGCAAACAAAAACAAAATAATAATAATAATAATAATAATAATAATAATAATAATAATAATACTTTAAAAGCTATTTTAATCTGAATCATCATGACACCAGATCACCATATTCAACAGGGTAGAAAGGTGCACCTACAAGAGTAGTGAAGAATGCCACTAAATCTTCCAAAAAGGTTCTGTCAAAGAACTTAGAGACAGTCAAAGGCTCAAATGAATGCTTCTATACTAATGCAAACATCATAATTAACAAACAGGAGGAGCTGGTAGACACTACCTAGCTGGAAAACCATGATTTGATTGCTATCACAGAAACTTTGTGGTATGAATCACACTATAGGAATGCTGTAATCTATGTCTATAAACTGTTCAGAAGGGACAGGCAAGGAAGCAATGGTGGCAGAGTTGCCCTCTTTGCAAAAAACAGCAAGAAAAACAAAAACAAAAACAAAACAAAACAAAACAAACAAACAAACAAACAAAACCATTGATTGCACAAAGCTGTCTTCCAAGAACAGCAATGCACAGGTCAAGAGCTTATGGGTGACAAAGGAGCTTTCGTGTCTGGTGTTTATTACAGGTCATCCGATCAAGGATAGAACATGGATGAAGAGTTTAGCCTTCAACTGCAGGAAACATCATGCTTGCAGGCCCTGATCCTGCTTCAACCACCCGAACATCTGCTGTAAAAGTGGTACAGCAAGCAGTCCAGAAATGTACTGGAGTGCATTGAGAATTAACATCCTAGTACACGATAGAAAGCCCAACCACAGGAGATACGCTGCTGGACCTATGTGTGGAAGGACTTATTGGCAAGGTCAAAACTGGAGGTAGCGTGGATGGCAGTGATGATACTTGTGTAGAATGGTCAACCTTGAGGGATGCTTATGGGTAAAAAGTAGAGTCAAGACCCTAAACCTCAGAAACACAAACTTTCAGCTGTCTAGGGCATTTGTGCATTGGATCCTTTGGGAAACTGTCCTCAAAGGTAAAGGAGGGAATGGTAGCTTGGAGATATTTAAAGACAAATTTTTATATTATTATTTTTTTAGCACAAAAAATCTTGTTATGCCGACATCCAGGTAATGCATTTTCCTCAAGTTCATAGAACAAAAAAGGAAGCTAAATCAAACTACTTCCTGAATCAACTCTTCAATGAATGAAGCGGACTTAGCTACAACCAAAATGGAGAAGGCTGAGATACTCAATGACCTTTTTTGCCTCATTCTTCACCAGAAAGTGCTCTAGCAATAACTCCTAACACACAGAATCCAAAGGTAAGGACTGGGAGAAAAAAGAACCACATATTGCAGAAGAAGGTCAAGTTCATGACCATTTAAAGAACCTGAAGGTGTACAACTCCATGTGATCTGATGAAACGCATTCACAAGTTCTGAGGGAACTGGAAGTTTGTTAAGCTACTACCCAACATATATGAAAAGTCAAGGCAATTAGGTGAAGTTCATAGTGACTGGAAAAGGAGAAACATAATCCCCATTTTAAAACAGGAGAAACAGTAAGACTTAGTGAAATACAGGCTAGTCAGTCTCACCTCTGTGCCCAGCAATATCATGGAGCAGATCCTCTGGGAAACTGTGATAAGAAAAACGACACACATGAAAAACAAAGAGATGACTGCTGACAGCCAATATGGCTTCACTAAGGACAGATCATGCCTGACAAACCTGCTGGTCTTTTATTATGGGGTTACAGCACTAGTGGATAAAAAAGAGGAACTAATCATCTACCTTGACGTGTGTAAAGCATTTGATACTCTCTTGCACAATATACAAATAGAGAGACATTGATTTGATGAATGGACCACTCACTGGACAAGGAATGGCTGGATGGTCACATTCAAAGTGTTCCAGTCAGTGGCTCGATGTGTAAGTGAAGAACAGTGATGAGTGGTGTCCCTCAAGTTTCTGTATTGAGACTGGAATTATTTAATATCTTTGTCAGCAAAGTGGGATTCAGGCTGCACCTGGAGTACTGTGTTCAGTTTTTGGCTCCTCACAGAAGATGGACATCAAGGGCTTGGAGCATTGTCCTGGTTTCAGTTAGGACAGTTTTCCTCCTAGTAGCTGGTAGAGTGCTGTGTTTGGGATGGATTGGGATGGGAGGAATGCTGATAACATGCCGATGTTTTGGTTGTTGCAGAGCAGTGCTTGTACCAAGCCAAGGACTTTTCAGCTCCTCGCTCTGTCCTGCCAGCGGGCAGGCTGGGGGTGCAGCAAGAGCTGGGAGGGGACAGACCCAGGACAGCTGACCCAAACTGGCCAAAGGAGTATTCCATACCATCTGATGTCATGCTAAACAATATATAGGGGTGGCTAGCCGGGTTGGGGGGGGCGGCTGCTCGGGATAGACTGGGCATCGGTCAGTGGGTGGTGAGCAATTGCATTGTGCATCACTTGTTTCATATACACTATTATTATTATTACTGTTATTATTATTATTATTATTATTATTATTGTTTCCTATCTTAATAAACTGTCTCTATCTCAACTCTCGTTTCACTTTTCCGTTTCTCTCCCCCATCCCAGAGAGGGAGGGGGGTGGGTTAGCGAATGGCTGTGTGGTGTTTAGCTGCCGGACGGGTTAAACCACAACAAGCATGTTCAGAGAAGGGTTATGAAGCTGGTAGGGGGCCTGGGACACAAGTTGTATGAGGAGCGGTTGAGGAAAATGAGGGTGTTTAGTGTGGAGAAGAGGAGGTTCAGGGGAGACCTTATTGCCCTCTACAGATACCTGAAAAGAAGTTGTAGAGAGCTAGGGGTTGACTTCTTCTCACAGATAACTAGTGATAGAACTAGAGGGAATGGTCTCAAGTTGTGCCAGGGAAGGTTCAGGTTAGAAATTAGGAGACATTTGTTCTCAGAAGGAGCAGTCAGACATTGGAACGGGTTGCCCAGAGAAGTGGTAGAGTCACCGTCCCTGGGGGTGTTTAAGGAAAGGTTGGACATGGTGCTTATGGACACGGTTTAGTGGGTGACATAGGTATTCGGGTGATGGTTGGACCAGATGATCTTGGAGGACATTTCCAACCTTAATGATTCTAAGATTCTATGATTGCAAGGGCACCCTCAGCATGTCTGCAGATGACACCAGGCTGTGTGGTGTAGTTGACACACTGGAGGGACAAAATGCTCCAGAGGGACATTTGGGAGGTTTAAGAGGCAGGCATGTGCAAACCTTATGAAGTTCAGCAAGGCCAAGTTCAAGGTCCTGTACCTGTGTTGGGGCAATCCCAAACATAAATACAGCCTAGGTGGAAAATGGATTGAGAGCAGCCCTGAGGAGAAGGACTTTGAGGTGCTGGTTGATGATAAACTGAACATGAGCCTGCAATGTGTGCCTGCAGCACAGAAAACCAAACATATTCTGGGCTTCATCAAAATAATTGTGATGAGTAAATTAAGGGAGTAAATTCTCCCTTTCTACTATTCTCTCATGACACCTCACCTGGAGCACTGTGTTCAGGTCTGGGGCCCCCAACACAAGAAGTACATGGACTTGTTAAAGCAGATCCAGAAGCAGACCATGAAAAATAACAGAGGGCTGAAGCACCTCTACTACAGAGAAAGGCTGGGAGAGTTGGGGTTGTTCAGCATGGAAAAGACTCGGGAGATCTTATAGCAGCCTTCCAGTACTTGAAGGAGGCCAACAAGAATGATGGTGATGGAAAGAGACTCTCTTCAGGGAGTGTAGTAACAGGACAAGGGGGAATGGCTTTAAAATATATATTAAAAAAAAAAAAAAAAAAAAAAAAAAAAAAGGGTGAGGGGAAAGAAAAGATAGATTTAGATTAGACATTCGGAAGAAATTCTTTCCTATGAGGGTGGTGAAGCACTGGACCAGGTTGTCCAGTGATTACTCATGGATACCCCATACCTGGAAGTGTAGCTAGGATAAGGTAGGTCAGGTAGGATGGGGCTTTGGGAAGACTAATCTAGTGGAAAGTGTCACTGTCCCTGGCAGGGGGAGGGTTGGAATTTGATGATCTTTTAGATCCCTTCCATCCCAAATCTATGATTTGATGATTCTAATTTAACATCTAGCAGATCCTTTTGAAAATGCAGTTGTAAATCATTTATAGAACACATTTCTAAAGTCTTTATTTCACTAAGTAATAACACTTTAAGCTGAACTGAACGGTTACTTCTAAAGGACACTAAACAATCCATGCAAATACCATAATCTTGCATAAATACTAGCTTACAAATCAATGACACTTGAGTGTTAGTCTGTGACACTTGAGAGACGGGCAGAATCAGATTTAAACATTATTTAATGCAAATGTGACAAATATTTGTATATATAGCAGGAAACAGCAGGGCAGCAATAAAAGTGTGCCTTAATGAAAATTAAGAAAAACAATATAGCAAAGCTTTTGGTAGACTAGTTACCTACTTTAGTAGGCAAACGGAGCCTAATTATTATTATTATTATTTTTTTTGGCTATGAGGTGGCCCGAGAAGTTTTGTTTTATATACTTTTCTTAAATTGCTTAATCTGGACAGCCCTGATAGAGTGAACAAGACACAACAGAGGAAGCTTCTATATCTGAGATTTTTTCAAAGAATGTAGAGATATAAATATTTCATGGAAATTAGGAGATATAAAAATTCTTCAAAATGTGTGCAGAGCAGGGTGAGTACTCTTGCTAGATATTTTTTTTTATTTGTTTGTTATTTTACATTTTTTAATCAAAGGTCTTGTTTCTGACCTTCAGTTCAACATTTCATTTTTCTGTTCTGCAACATCTCCATTTTCACATGAGAATACCTTCTGTTTGTATCACAGATCTTTATTCATAACATTCAAATATATGTTTTCAATAAATATTCATATCACAAAAGTTTTTATGAATTGTTATAATTTATTTTTATAATATATATATTTATAAATTTTATAACAAATATAATATATATTATTGTTATAATTTATAAATTATATGTTATAATTTATAGCAAAGTTATATATCCCACCACAAATGGGACATGAAAAATGGCTACAAATGTAAATCTATTTTGAGTAAATAACAAATAGTTAAACATTTATCACACATTTTATTCTCTAAACCTTTCAGGTGGGGAAAGTTTTTTTGGTGGTGGTGGTGAAACACTGGTGAGGAAATTCACCTGTTTGTGAAAAGTTTTGAAACTTCAATAGAAATTTATTTTGTTGTTATATTATTGGTTATTCAATGGCTGTCTACATTTAGTAGAAGTGAAAGTCCAAAATATTTCTCTGATAGTCTGCAGAATATTCATTAATGCTCACTGGAGATGGTGTAATGTTGGTTTTGATTATCATACTTAAATATGAAGCTGTGCCAAACACCACATTCAAATCCATGGGTATCTGTAGAATTCCTTCTGCCCATGGATTTACTGTAAAATAATGGACAATTACTTTCTGGCATTTGCTGGTTTTATAAGTACAGAACAACTAGGTAATAACATTTCTGTTAGTTTCAAAAGAAATCATAAAGAAGACTTTACTGCTGTCTACTTCGTAGAGCAGGCTGGATTTCCTAATGTTATATTTATTTTTTTCAAATAACTAAATTTGTTTCAGAGTGTTTGTCTGAAGCTTTAAGCAATTTATATATTTTCTTTCAAAGTATATTTTTCAGCTTTAGGCTTATCCCTTATGTTTTCTTTTGTGCAAAAGGCTTATATATGAAAAATCCAGAATGAAATTTAATTACTCAGAAGAGGAGCTTCAATTTGCAGTTCATACATAAAAGTTTGTGTATCCTAATTAATGGCATGCTGTTTGGTTCTAATTTAATATACTGTCTGGACATAACAATATTTCTGTCAGGCTGATTTAAGTGAACAAATTGAGTTTTCCAATTTAAAAAGTCTTTATCTTTAAAAAAAAAAAAAAAAAAAAAAAAAGTTTAATTTATCCACCTTATTTATTAAAACATTTTCTGCCTCCTTTTTATGGCTTCATGTATGTTTTGGCTTTAAAATAAAATAATGTGGAATCATGGAAATGCTTCCAGTTTCAATTTCATTCAACTTTCTGGTCAGCTTTCCTGATTTCAACTGAGGAAATTTGTAATATAGTTTGTAGTAATGGAAAATGAATATTTGCAATCATTAACAAGAGTGAAAACATTAGCAAGAGTCATATAAGGGCACGGGGACACAGAAGTGTAATATTTTTTCTGTAGGTAAATTCACAAGACCACTGGAAAACAACTGCTTCAAGAGACAATGAATAATATACAGCAGCAAATACTATTTGGATTCTAACACAATGCTCAGGCTGACTTTCTTAGAATACAATTAAAATAGATAGATAACTGTGAATGATTTTATGTATCAGGTTGCAGTTTCCAAGCAACCCATTCTCTTTTACATCTTGTTTTCACGTTATTCCTATGTGAGAAAAGGAGTATAAAAAATTGATGTTCAAAGCTTTCCTTTTAGTTCTAAAATTTCTGGTAACTCCCTCATAATATTTTAGTCATATCTCCTAACTACAAACTAACAGTGTATCCTATTCCAGTGCAAATCCCACATGTGGATTTGTCATATCTGGAATTTGATGTGATTAAAAAGTATTGATGTAATTAAAAATATTTGTTTTCACTGATATCTTTTAGTAATGATCACATTAAAAATCAGCAAATTATATTATTATTGTGATGAATGCTGTTCTATTTTCATTGCTATTATTCAACATGATAAATGCCTGTTCCAGAGTGAAAGAGAAAGGTGTTTTACACTAAAAGTGTGTTTAGTGCAGAGTAATTATTTTATCTGTGTGCATTTGTTTTGCAAGGTTCTTTGCTAATTGCTCCCTTCTAAAAAAAAGGATTTTAATATACTGTTTTAACAATTTATA
>CM021797.1:64072506-64129700 GCA_011076525.1 Nettapus auritus | reverse complement strand
GTAGGAAGACTCTGCAAGATGATCTGGACAGGCTGGACTGATGGGCCGAGGCCAACGGTATGAAGTTCAACAAGGCCAAGTGCTGGGTTTTGCACCTGGGGCACAACAACCCCAAACAGAGCTACAGGCTGGGAGGTGTGTGGTTAGAAAGCTGCCAGGCAGAGAAGGACCTGGGTGTTTTGGTTGACAGTCGGCTGAATATGAGCCAGCAGTGTGCTCAGGCGGCCAAGAAGGCTAACAGCATCCTGACTTGCATAAGAAACAGCATGGCCAGCAGGTCCAGGGATTTGATTGTCCCCCTGTACTCGGCTCTGGTGAGGCTGCACCTCAAGTACTGTGTTCAGTTTTGGGCCGCTCCCTACAAGAAGGACATGGAGGTGCTTGAGTGAGTCCAGAGAAGGGCTACGAAGCTGGTGAAGGGTCTGGAGAACAAGTCTTTCGAGGAGCGGCTGAGGGAGCTGGGACTATTTAGCCTGGAGAAGAGGAGGCTCAGGGGCGACCTTATCGCACTCTACAGGTACCTGAAAGGAGGCTGTAGCGAGGTGGGGGTTGGTCTGTTCTCCCACGTGCCTGGTGACAGGACGAGGGGGAATGGGCTAAAGTTGCGCCAGGGGAGGTTTAGATTGGATATTAGGAAAAACTTCTTTACAGAAGGGGTTGTTAGGCACTGGAATAGGCTGCCCAAGGAAGTGGTTGAGTCCCCATCCCTGGAGGTCTTTAAAAGATGTTTAGATGTTTGGAACTTAGGGATATGGTTTAGGGGATGATTTGTTAGTGTCAGGTCAGAGGTTGGACTCGGCAATCTTGTAGGTCTCTTCCAACCTAAACATTCCATGATTCTGTGAGCTTACAACTTTGGTATTTTATTTCATTTTTAATTAAACCATTTAATTTAGTCATTTTATCTGGATTGATAGGAATGATAAATTTACAAACTCAGAAATAGTGTGCTATTAATTTTAAACATCAGAGGATATTTAAAAAGAATGGTACATATACAACGATAATTTCCCATGGAGCACTACCTCAGAGTGGCTCTAAGGTAAGGGAGTTAACTAGACAGAAAACAAAGGGAGAATTTTACATTTCAAAAGGTGAAATAGTTTATTAGTTTGGGTTTTGTAGGATCATATTAATTTCTTTTGAGGACTGCAACAGCTACAACCAGGATTTATTTAAAATAAATAAATTAATTAATTAAAAAAAATTAAAACTAAAAAGTCAATGAACATACATCTTTGTAAAGAATCGTTAATAGTCTGACATATGGCTAAGGAGGAATCCAGTCATTTGTATTGTCCTCATCAATGTCAATCATTGATGGGTGTCTACATAAGCTGGTTCTCCCTTTCTTTGCCTAAACTGGTGTGTTCTTTTATCAGTTAAGCATGTTTTCTCTTACAAGACAAAACTATCCCATATGAAATCTGATGAAAAAACATCTTGAAATCTGTTTTACCTTCTTACGTCTCAAAGTTGCACTCAATACCCAAATACAACCTGAACTGCTTCCACATAGTAATTTAATAGTCAATATACTTCTCCCTGTTTCTGCCTACTTTCTTCCATCTTAATCTAGCACAACACAAGCACAAGGTTTAAGGGTTGGAGACAGCCACCTAAGTATATTTAATATCTAGGTTATTCTTTCCTCAATATGCAGAGTAGTCCCCTAAAATGTTTTTAGATAATGACTTGAACAGACCTATGCTTTGAAATAAAAGAGACATCCAAAGTCACTTGTATGTATAAAATTTATGAGATTTTGGCTTAAATAATTCTTCTTTTCAAATGAATTGAAACTCTTGTGATTAAGCCAGAATCACTTATTATTTGGATGGTGATCTAATAAATCAGCTTTATCTGGACTGACTTAAACATACATTATGTGTATTTTTTTGACTTGCATTTCCTGACTTGCATTTGACCTGAGAGATGGTGAGGGGATGGGAGATGAGGGAGGAAGAGTTTACATCAAAGCAATCCTTTACCTACATCGTTTTATTTTATTTTATTTTATTTTATTTTATTTTATTTTATTTTATTTTATTTTATTTTATTTTATTTTATTTTCCATACTTTAACAGAATTCATCTGTCCTTATGGTAGAGACTGATACACTAGCAGGAACTACAACTGTTAGAAGCTATATAAGCTTGTTTTTATCAACCATCTTAGGTTTCAGGGTTTTTGACATTTAAAACATCTTCAAAATTAGAATAGACCATTGTGTTAATTATTTTGGAAGTAGATAGTGCTGCCACATAAAGCTTTCAAAATTTGTTCTGAATACTCTTGCAAAGGTCTGATCCTCATATTCTGAGGATTGTTTTGATGAAGTGATTGTTTTGATAAAGTCAATAGCCTACGTTACTATTCAAAATCCAGAAAAGGTATTTCTTTAGAACAGATAAGAGAATGACAATATCAAACAAAAAAAGCTGATTTTAGCAATCATCATCTATCTTGTCTGTCTCAGATATTTTGTAACAGATACCATTGTTCATTTTTTGTACCCTACTGATTACTTATTTATGTCACAGTAGCATTCAAACATTCTGGACTAAGTAAAAATGTGCAGGAGAACACAGTTCCTGCCTTCAGTATTCAATAAATAAAGAAATAAAATAAATAAATAAATCCTACAAGAACAACAACTGTAACAATAAAGACCACAAAGATAGAGAAGCAAGTTCAAAGTGTCAGTATGGTTGCCCAGCTTGGCTGCACATGTCTAGTAATGGTTGTATTAGTCCTCATCCCATCAATTCTGTCCTAGACTTCTGTACAGTTTTTATTTTTCACCACTGCTTGTAATAAAGAAACCCCTGAATTGTGTTCATCAGCATATGGTTCTCTAACTCATCTCAATTGACTTGTCTTAAAGACCTATCTTCTGCATAAACTGTGGAACAAAGTTTCTAATGTTTTCTTTTCAATACCTTTACAGTCATTTTTGACAGCCTAGTGCATTTATTTATCACCCTTGAGTGAAGAACAAATAAATGCATTTGATAAGTTAATATAAATGGCTTCTTTCCATGTATAGTGTTTCAATAACATTTTTATGATGCCTCTCATTTCATATTATGCCAACAATACTACCAAAGATCTTTAGTATTAATTATCTTTCAAGATATTTAATGTGCTATATCTTCTCAGCATCCTTGCTTGGGAAATAGTACTGGAAGTGGCAGTTATCTTGAGCAAGGGAGTGGAAAAATGAAAAGTAACAGTAAAATATAGACAAAAGTTTGTTCCTGTTCAGGCCTCTCAACCACAAGAGAATATTTTTGATACGTAACATTTGTGTTCTAGTTTGTGAGACCTTTCTTGCTTTGCAAAGAACTAAGAGTAAATGACAGAAGATCAGTTTAATTTACTTTAATGAAAGAATTCCAGACGCAATCACTGTATTTCAGATCTATCTAGGTAACAAGAATTGCAAAGCTAGACTGAAAGCTTGTAAGGGTTGTTCAGACCTGGCAGAGTCATACAATCATAGAATCATTAAGGTTGGAAAAAACCTCCAAGATCATCTGGTCCAACCATCCCCCTATCACCAATATGAAGTTATAATCCGTTAGCTCCTCATTTTTTGCAAATAAAAATATTTTTTTTCCTAAGAATTTTGTGAGTTATTCAAATAAAGTACTGGAAAATTAAGGTAAAATAAAGGAATAATAATAATAATAATAAAAATCAATTCATACTCAACTTTGGCAAGTCTTCCTCTTGCTAAAAGTGATAGACAAAGATGTTTCAGATAATTGTTTTCTCTCCCTGAATTTTGTAGTAGTAACCTAACCCAAAGATAAGAATCAACAGTTACTATTCAGAGCTCAAGGTGAGCTCATATAGGTACAAAACTAGTTATTTCATAAAATGACTAAAATAACTAACTGTACATAAAAGCAGAGCAACTTATCATCAAAATATGATTCAAATGCACAATGTTGCGATTTGACAGGTAAATATTTTATGTATATTCAGGTCCATGCTTTTGATACTGTCACTGCTGCTCGTGTGATTTTGTGTTCAAAGAAAGGAATACAATTATGAGTTAAAGGATAACCAAAAATTACCAGACTTTTCCTTCTATAATTTACTAAATGAATTTTGAATATTTAATTTCTGTAATTTGTGATAACCTTTATCAAAAGATTTGCCATGTGTGCAACATTTGTAAAGAGGATGGATAATCTGGATGAGAATTTTATTCTGTTGTTTAACTTCCATGTCACTCTATGGTTTCATTTTTACTGAAGTACATGGTATTGATGAAAGTTTTATATTAAAGTTAATACTATTAATTCAGCTAAAAGTAGCTTGTTTAATTAAATTATAAGGACAAAAAATGACACTGATACTTATTTCAAACAACAAAATATTGTTTGACTATTAGAAGGATGGGAATCAACTGATCTCCTGCAGTGTCCTTGAGACACTAGAACCCTATCTGAGTTATGGAGATAAACCTCAATAAACCTTATTTCCCAAGATAGAAAATGATCTTGTTTACTTCACATCCATTAAGAGTTAGTAATTTCTAACAATAATAGCAACATTTATTTGCATCAGTATTGAAATATAACTCATATATTCAATGTAATAAGGAATTAATTATTTTTTCTCATTATTTGGATAAGCATCTATTTAAAACAAGCTTTATCTAATAATATCATAAAAGGGTCAACTTAAAGTATTAAAATAAGTTACAAATAATTTTAATAAAATTATATTTGACCTTATGTTTTCTCATGTCATAAAATTATAATCTGCAGGTTTTCTTTCAATTGGTAGAAAAGGAGGAGAAGAAGTGATGGAAAGAGTTGTTTTTACCTCTAAGAAAGTAATTTCAGATTTTTCTCTTCATTTTTTTTTTTTCATAAGTCTTCTGAGAGTTTCTGGAAAAAAAAAAAAAAAAAAAAAAAAAAAAAAAAAAAAAGATTTTAAGTGAAATTTTCTGACAAAAAGATTTAATTCTTTTTTTAAAAAGTCCCTGGAGTTTGTGTAGAGCTTTGGAATGCTTAGATGGGAGGACATACATTGCAATTTGTTGTTATTAAAATCCTATAAAGTGGTTTCATTTTTAAAATGTGCATGCATACCAGAGTGCATGCACTTCTTTTAGAATTAGTATATAAAAGGATGTGAAACTATTGGAGAATGTCCAGACAAGGGCTACAAAACTGGTGAAGAGCCTAGAGGGGAAGACATATGAGGAGCAGCAGAGGCCACTTGGCCTGATCAGCCTGGAAAAGAGGAGGCTGAGGGGAGACCTCATTGTGGTCTACAGCTTCCTCACAAAGGGGAGCAAAAGGACAGGTGCTTATCTCTGCCGTCTGGTGACCAGACATAGGACTGAAGGGAACTGAGTCAAGCTGCAACAGGGAAAGTTCAGGTAGGATATCAGGAAAAGGTTCTTCACTGAGAGGGTGGCTGCGCACTGGAACAGTCTCCCCAGGTACATAGTTATGGCACCATGCCTGTTGGCGTTTAAGAATCGTTTGGACTGTGCTGTCAGTCATCTGGTCTGAATTTTGGGGTAGACCTGTGTTGAGCCTGGAGTTGGACTCGAAGATCCTAGTAAGTCTCTTCCTATTCAAGATATTCTATGATTCTATGACTCTATATTTTATGTATACAAAGAATTCAGCAGTTAATAATGTCATAGTATTAATAATAGTAGACAAAGGAAACTAAAACCTTGCTAGTTCAGTAACAGGTTAGGTATTTCTTCTAAATTCTTGTGATTTCACCATTTCTATGTCTATTCAATTTAGTCCTTCAGAATAAACAGACCATTGTGTAAACCTGCAAAATATTGACATCTGTTTTCCTGGAGAAACATGAATCTAAGTGTCTGGTGTCTTCTAGGTATACAGAAGGCTCAAGAAAGGTAACTAATGTTTATACTAGAAAGAAAATACTTGGAGATTAGGGTTAGCCTTCCATTTCAGATGTTTATTGAAAAACATAAATTCTTTTAAGGAATTTGGACCACATACTGTAAAAATACTTATTGCAATTCAGTCTAATGAAATTATACCTATTTTCTTTTCTCTTTTAATACAACATCACCTTGTATTACTTTGTAAATTAGATTGCACCTGGGGCAACTCTTCTCTAAGATATTAGCAAGACTGTAGGTTTGAAAATTTTAAAATTCTTCTAGCTGCATGTGGAAGACCTTTGTGACTCAAATTTAATAAAATGTAAAGTAATTTTATCTTTCTCTTTCAAGCTTGAACCCATTTATCTGAAAGGTTACCAGTTTAGCTTTGTATTGTTTTCAACTTAGTGACGATGGTATAATGAAAGAGACTTTACGTCCTAAAATGAACACACACCAAAAAAAAAAAAAAAAAAAAAAAAAAAAAAAAAAAAAGCAACTGCCCTGATGATTTATTTAATTGTCAGCTTTATTGATCTGACATTAAGTTCCATCCCTGCTAGCACTGCTAGAAAAATAAAAGGGCACTAATAGGATCAAGGAGAAATGTTCAAAACTTCTGTATCACTTAGAGAGAAATAGAATTTTCAGTGAAGTTAGCTGCATCCCAATTTTATTGAATTTTTATATATTGAGCTACTTCTAGCTTTAAATTTCAGGACTGCTTGTGCATTATTAATTCCAGTTACAATCTCTGTTGTCATTGCCTGATTGAAAGGCTAACGCTAAGAATTATCCCAAAACACTAAGATTTGGCTCCAGGCTGCATCTAATTAAAAACAGTTAGAAACAAATCTTACTGAGAGTATCTGGGGCAGAGTGAATATGATCTTGTATACTTTTAAAAAACTCAGCCCCCAGCTCCCTACAACTTCTTTTCAGGAATCTGTAGAGAGGAATAAGGTCTCCCCTGAGCCTCCTCTTCTCCAGACTAAGCAACCCAACTTCCCTCAGCAGCTCCTCACAGGAGTTGTGTTCCAGGCCCTTCACCAGCCTCGTAGCCTTTCCCTGGACATAATATCTTAAATGTCTTAAATTCTCTCTCAATATATTTACTGGTTTTGTTTTATTGATTTCACATTCATTTTTAATTGTAATGGTGTTATTAACAAGAACTTCATTTCTGAAACTTCTGTTTTATCACTTGTCTTATTCTATCATTTGGCACAGCTAAAACCTGCAACTAAACAGACAATTCCACTTACATGCTTTACCTTGCTGGCAACAGAACTACATGTGTACTTCAAACTCTGTCAAGCCTGCCTTACTCCGAAAAAAAACCTCTTTCAAAGAAGAACAAAATCTACAGTACCCTTGAAACAAGTGACTGATATGCTTATTTGAATTTTTTTAATCTCTTATCAGTTCAAATTCATGTAGTCTGAAATAATAACTAAGTATTTAATTATTACCATAAAAGCCTAAGAATCTAAACAGATGTCTGTTCATTAGAACAAGCAACTGAAATCTAAATTCATGAAGAACGGCATTGTCAGTTCTTCTGCTGTAGTACAGGTCTCTGCTTATGTTGCAAATTAAAGTTTTCTAGATTTTTCCTGTTCTAATTTCATATAGGACTGTCCACCATTAATATCAGTCTCTCCAGAGATGTTATGCACATGATGAACTTTAATTTAGAGTTGGAAGACCTCATCTGAAGTGCTAGCTTACTATTGAGGGACTATTGATTTTATTTGGTTGTTGAAATGTTATTCTGTTTCATGCTGGTGAATTATTCTATTCCAAATATGAGTAATTAAAAAAAAACCAACAACAACAACAACAACAACAACAACAACAACAAAAAAATAAAAAAAAAAAAAAAACCAGTCTGTTTCAAAGACAGCAGAGTTTTTTTTTAATCAGTCATGACAAACGCTTAGCCGTATGTATAACCATATACTGGTTATTCAACATTTCCTCCAGGAAAAATAGTTTAACTTGAATAAACATATACACCATGTAATCATGAAACTGCTGCTTTGTTGTTTTTTTTGTTTGTTTGTTTGTTTCTTTGTTTCGTTTTGTTTTGGTTGTTTTGGTTTGGTTTGGTTTTGCTTGCTTGTTTGTTTGCATTACATGCCTAGTTTCTTGTTTGAGTTACTTTACAGGTGCTTTTGTAATATATACTGAAAACAATTCTGAACATATTACACAACTGCAGCTGTAATGACCTCCCATGATTAAATTGGAAACATACATTTCCATCCCCTTTCCTATCATCTTACAGGGAGCTAGTAAGTTTCTCACATAAAATAACTCTTCTCAGTTGAAATTGTTCATTAATGAGGTGAGAGCAGCAAAAGTTAGCAGAAACAATTTTTTTTAGAAAACTGTGAAAAAGATTTTTGTTTTCTGAGTTTTATATGTGATACAGATAAATCCTGACCAAAGTCAATTTGCTTAGCTCAGAATACCTTAAAGACATGTAACTCCTTTTTGCTTAAGCCAGTTGATAATGTAAGAATAAATGCAAAAGCAGGTAAATTTAGTTACTTTGATGAAAAATTGAAAACCTGACTCCCTTTGTTTATTCTTAACAACATCTCTGCGACTGTTTTGCTAAAGTTTTGCTTATTTTGAACCTCTAAGTAAGAGCAAAACATGAATATCTAAAGGGATGTGGTCTGGATGTACTCCTGATATATGGTTTAAAATGATGACTTTCAACATTTTCTTAGCAAATGAGAAGAGTGTGAAGTGTCTAATTTACTCTTCCATGGTAAGAGCATTATACATCTGTACAACTTCTGACAGATAACTGTCTCTCCTAGTGAGAGAATGACTACTAAGACAGACTCTTGTAGAGGTCGTATCACTTACTCTCTTTGTAACTCAACTCCTTAGCTGAAAAATGGAGCACCTGTTGAATATTGACTCCTTATTATAAGATACTAGAGATGGTTTAGGAGATAGCTTGTTTAACACAGCACATTAAATTTACAACAGAAATATAAATGTTTCATTTTATTCAGTAGTAAGTAGTAAGGCCATAAGTGATGTATTCTTACTATCTAAAAAAAAAAAAAAAAAAAACTAAATGAATAATTTACTTCTGAACTATTATAATCTCTATTAGACATTAGTGGAAGACAGTTTGAATGTAAATGGAATAAGAAATAAGAATATGAGATTATTTAAACTCTATTTAAACAGTAAATGTATTTACAAACACATAGAAATTATTTCAGCTATGCAGCAAGTGGTGATTTCATATATATCTTGTATGGCCTCCCTATGCTAGGATTCATTACAGAATAATACTAAACAGATTTTGGAGGTAGGATAATCTGCTGGGCAGATTAACTGCAATAGAAATGAAATATGAAACAGAGGGGAAACATGTTAGAGGAAAAAAAGTGAGAAACAAACAAACAAAACACACATACACAAAACACATAAAATAACAATGCCACTATTTTCCAATCACTTCTCATGTGCTTAAATTCATCTTTAAAATGGTAACAAAGTGGTAATCAACACTATGCATAAATATTTTTATTGAATAATTCAGAACTAGCTCTGTTTTCTCTTTCATTCTTACAACACAAACATCTTATTTACTGACCATCTGGGGGGCGAAAAAAAAAAAAAAAAAAAAAAAAAGACATAACTAGGAGGAAAAATTATGCATATGTTAATATACATAGTGAAAATTTCCTAGAGCCAAGAAATAACAAGTACTAGTGAAGACTGTTTCTTAGAAGTGTTCTTCCTAGACCTTTTGTCATATGGTTTGGTGTTTGCTATGGGAGACAGTCATTTTACCATTTTGATAAGTCATCATTTGATGTAAAATGTTGTGTCCCTATAAATAAGCAGAATGCAAATTAGACAGCATTGTTCTGAACAGTCACTTCACCAAGTTATCATTGATTTTTAACTGACTTCAAACTAATGTTCTGATGTTCTTATGAAATGCTGATAACGAAGTTCTTTCATTCTTATGAAATGCTGACATATGAAATGTTGTATATGTTATTTGTGTTTCATCCAGAAAAGGATAAAACTATTCAAAACTATTCTTTCACAGCTATATATTTGGTACTTCTTATAAATAAATTAAAAATAATAATAATAAAGTTCACTACTACACTGAATATGTGACAGAAAAAAAAATAAATAGAAATAGAATTTAATTTGCATAAGCATGACTAGTAGCCCACTGATAATATTATGTTTTAATTTGGGAATTTTTAACTTATCTATGTCTTCAAAACATGAAGTTTATAATGTTTAAATTAGCATAGCATATATGAGTATTATTGCAGCTGCAGCCAACAGCATGTGAATATCTAGACTAATAACAGTTTTAATTACTCTTCTTTTTCTTTCTTTATAGATTTTCTACCAGAAATGTTTTTCTAACTTTTTTGTACCTTTGTCTCATTTGTATGTTGTTTATCATTTAAGTTAAAAAATAAATGTCAATGTAGAGTTTATGCAATGTTGGGCATTTCCTGTTTTTTTTCTGTACATGGGCAGAATTTGAAAGTTTGATTCTCCAAAGACCCAGAGAAGAAACAAAGATCATGTACTCTACTGAAAGGTTCTTTCAACAGACTGAAAGAAGAAAGGCTGATAGAGCTTTTCTGAGCAGACGTGATGATAAAATAAAGTAGTTTCTAACTGACCATGCAATTTCAATGAACAGGATTCTGTTTTTATAAGTCAAAGATGTTCTGGAACTTCAGTAAAGAACCTCCACAAATACATTTCCTCTGCATATATCATAAATAGGTTTATGATACTTAGATCACAATAGGGTAACTACAGTTAAAGACAAACATATGCATCTCAAAGTATTGTATGCTCTCAAAGTATTACAAATTTATTAAGTCTATGATTCCATTCAGAAAGACAGATTTTACTGACATGTTCAACTCTCAAAAATTAAAATAAATAAAATAAAATGAAGTAAAATAAAATAATAAAATAAAATAAAAGTACATGATCAACCTACTCTGAAGCTTATTTTGTATTATCTAGGTTTTTATATTTCCATTGGAAAAAAAAAAAAAAAAAAAAAAAAAAAAAAATCCCTGTTAACAATTGTCTAGAATTATTAACCCTTGCACAAAATCAACAATGCAGTAGATATATTGATGGAAATATACTAAAGTTAACAGGAAAGATAACATCCGGAAAGAGTTCAGTGAGGAGGTAATCAAGAATAATACCTGTTAATCAAGAATAATACAAATACTGAATTTATAATGTTATTTTAAATATGTTTTTGGTAGAAAGCACATTGGTATGAATGATTCCTAACATGGGTCCACACAGCTGTAAGGCCCAGCTATGTGAATGTTCTTGCTGTAACTGCTAGTTTTCAATACTAAAACTCCTCCAGAAGACTCATAGTTACTGAAATTGATCAGTGTATATTCCTACACACCACAGTAAAGATTAATCAAATATAGATTTTTATAGGGTTCTTTGTACTTATGGAAAACTAGAACAATAAAAAATAAGACTTTCAGCTCTCCATAAGAACTTTAAATTCATCTTAAATCTCTCAAACAATGTATTTTTAAAAAGAAAAGTTAAGTTTCAACAGATAAGCTTTTGTGTACTGCTACTCCAAAAGTAAAGCTTATGACATATGGACAATGAAAACCAGGTGAAAATTAATAATACTATTAACACCTAATCTTACAAACTATGAATACTAGAAGCATGAGAAGAAACATTGTTACAAAAAAAAAAAAAAATGTTATTCATAATTTGAAAAATACATTTCTATTCTAGATAAGGCTTTTTTATTATTTATTTATTTATTTATTTATTATTCTATTAGCTGTCTTTAATCAAGGTACATTTATTTTCTTTTTTTTTTTTTTTTTAGCACTCAGCATGAAAAAAGCTTTCTATGCCTGCTCATCAGTCGGTTATTTCCTGGCATTTCAGTAAATTGATCTCAACAGTTTACAGCACAAAAGTATCTTGACCCCTAATGTTCAGCAAATGTTTCTTCAGTCCTCTTACATAAATATAATACTTAAATGGTAAATCTTGTAAATATACTTGAACCAAAAATTACTTTACTGTATACTAAAGAATCCTAATACTAGTATGTTTTCCCACAGTTGGTGATAATATTTAATGGAAAGATGAAAATTAAAGTTATTATACTATCTAAAAAAAAAAAAAAAAAAAAAAAAAAAAAGAATCTTACAAGCTTTTTTCCATTTAAGCAGGAATAACTGAGCATCTATCATAAAGAACATAGAATATAACTAGGTTAAATTACAATAGGAAAAGTTTTAATTTATCACTATTTATATTTTATAAATATAAATATTTACCACAGGTGGATAAGTCCTTTTTAGAGATACTAAAAAGACAAAAGCAGGACTTCTCATGTATTTAATCCTAACTTAAAAAGTGTGAAAAAAAAAAAAAAAAAAAAAAAAAAAAAAAAAAAAAAAAAACATAATAATATATTAACCCAGAGACTGAAAACACTTCTTGGTGAAATATTTGATGTAGTTAGGATTTGTGAATATTCAGTTCAGCTGTTACTCAAATTCATGTGCCAATAATGTTAGTGCCGAAGTTATCAGCAGGAAGAAAATCTGGCCTTTTGAAACACAACCCAAGGTCTGTGTTTAACACAATAATTAGCAACAATCTGCATCCTCTGACCAATGACTCCAGCTGTCCCCTCATAGGACTCTGTGATGAGGTTGGCTTTTCTGCCAGCCCACACTGCTCCTGCTAACCAAGGAACCCCCTGCCATGGATCCGGCCACTGCCACCACCTGCCGGTACAGCAGTACTGGCAATACCACCTGCCAAGGCAAGACATGCCCTTGCTCGTGTTTGTGTATCTCCTGTCCTGCTGTCCTCCAGCAATAATGCATATTACAAAGAGACATCTATAGAATAGGGCGGCACAACTTCCCCTAAAAAGAAAATGTCTGTCTTACTGTTTATTCTGTTTAAACAAAGAAAAAAGAAGAAAAATAATAAAATAATAAAAATATATATATACTTTTTATTTTTGTTTAAAAAGGGAAGAATATGAAAAGAAATAATATTGGTAAAACACTGAGAACACACAAGACTTCCTTTTTATATTTATTTTTTTAAGGGCTTTTATGTCAGCATCATTTTTTTAAAAAACTGCAATCAGTCTTAATATATTAGTGAGTAAAGGATAATTTATTTTATGAGAATAGTACCTGGTGGTTTACCTTAACCTGATTTTATATCCCACTATTAATTTTATTGTCTATCTCCAACAATATGAAAAATACAATATTCATAATGTATTTTTTTAACTTCCTCTATAACTGACATTTTTTTCAATAATGTTGATGAAAACACTCAGCTAAGCAAAGCAGAAAGTATGAATGGAAATACCACATATTGATTAATTAACTTGTTAAAAATACTAGACCAGGAATCTCTTAACACCATGAAAGATTAACTATAATTCTTATCTGAACATATTAATCTTTAGGATGCATTGATATAGTAGACTGTAAGTACATTAGCACTTCTCATGCAGTCAGAATTAGGAAGATGTTCAGCTGCATAATCAGAGCTACTATTTCAGTCAAGCTCCAAAAAAACGCTTCCATTTTCCCTCCCAAAATGGACAAATGTTCCTCCCCATGCTACTCACACGAGTCCCAAAAGAGAAGAGAGACCAAATGAATGGAAAGCTGAGACATGCAGCAGCCTTAAGTCATGTTCAAGTAAAAAAATGCACATGGCACTTGTCTTCAGGCTTCCTGTAATTCTCTTACCAGTACAGATGTAAATGGTTAGTCTTGCACAGAATGTTTTACCTTAAACACCATCTGTTCTCTTGTAAAATGATGCTGCAGCAAGATGACCTCCTTTAGGAGGAACTGGAGGAATCAGTTCCTCTCACGTTCATGACAGTAATGTCAAATATTTTTTAGTTTACTAAAGAGTGTAGCAAAATAGTAAGAAAACATCACTAAACATCAAAATTATATAGAGATTACTACATAAAGTCAAAGAACTGCTGTGTCCTTGCTAGTATAAGTTTTACAGTTATATGTGCATAATGTAAGCCAAAGACTCAGAGAGAATATAAGTCATGAAATATTTTAAATGGTGTACTCCTTCAATACAGAGAAAAGTTTAAAAAGGATTCTTCACATGATCCTTTTTAGGAAATATTTCTAAAAAAAAAATTGATAGCAGGTCTGTTAATTGAAATAGGCTGTCCTCATACTCCTCTGTTCCTTATCATCAAACTTTCAATGCTTGTGACAATGATGACCTAAGGAAAAATATTTGCTTATTTAGAGCACATGCTTTAAACAGAAAGAGCTTCTATTGATATCAGAAATTGGAAGGTCTTTGCATTTATCTCAAAACCAAATGACAGGCCTGTATGAGAAACACGTCCTATTTGCCATGCATCCATCTTAAACCTGCTTGATTTAAAAGAGAAACAAAACACATTATGTTTGCTTCACATACAGGTACAGTACAGGACTACCTGATTTCAGGTAAAAAGTTAAATATTTTGCGTTACCTGCCTCTTTGCCATGGTTGTTCAGAAACAGAAAGACCAAGGTAACAGTCTGAAACAGTCTTGAATTCATCAGATGATCCAATCTGCAGTCAGGCACCCAACCTGCAGACTGGTACAAACCACACAGAGGGCAAGAACTGATCAGTACTGACAAGCTGGTTCAACCTTTAAAAAGGTCAGAATCTTTGTAACAAACGGGTCTTGCTCCACACAAACAGTATACATGGACACCAATTCCAGCATGGTAGAGTGTGATAACACTGGTGCACTGTGGCTGGAGAGCTCTCAAGCCTGTATCTTGATATGGAAACTAAGAACCACTCCACATTTTGACTATCAGAAGCAACAGTATAGTGTAGGACTGTATTATAAATCTAAGGCCTGATATATGAGAAATACCTGAGTTAACATTGTTGACAGATAAACTGTCAAGTAGCTGAGCAGAAACAGGTGCATGTTCAAAGTTTTGGAATTCATCTGCATTCTCAGTCTCTCAGAACACTTTCATCGTGGCAGTCCCCAGTTTCCAACAATGCCAGCTGCAGTTCTGGTCTTAGAGGTAAACTATATGTCTTGGAGACCAAGTGGTAAAGCCCTCTGGTGGACAAAAGGCTCGACATGAGCCAGCAGCGTGTGCTTGCAGCCCAGAAGGCCAATTGCATCCTGCAACAGAGCGGCCAGCAGGTCGAAAGAGGGGATTGTCCCCCTCTGCTCTGCCCTCATAAGGCCCCTCTTGGAGTGCTGCACCCAGCTCTGAGGCCTCCAGCACAAGGATGTGGGGCTGTTAGAGTGGGTCCAGAGGAAGGCTACAAAGATGAACATAGGGCTGGTGCACCTCTTCTGCAAAGAAACACTGAGACAGATGCGGATGTTCAACCTGGAGAAGAGAAGGCTCTGCGGAGACCTCATAGAAGCCTGTCAATACTTAAAGGGGGTTTATAAAAAAGGAGAAGGACTTTTACTCGAGTAGATAATGATAGGACAAGGAGAATGGTCTTAAACTAAAAGATGATAGATTTAGACTTGACATTAGGACGAAATTCTTCACTGTAAGGGTAGTGAGGTGCTGGAACAGGTTGCCAAGAGAAGCTGTGGATGCCCCATCCCTGGAGGTGTTCAAGGCCAGGATGGACGGGGTCTTGGCCAGCCTGATCTAGTGATATGCCTGCCTATGGCAGGGGGTTGGAGTTAGATGATCCGTTCCAATCCGTTAGGGTCCGTTCCAACCGAAGCCATTCTGTGATTCTATGATTCTTTTTTTTTGATACCCTTTTTCTGCACTTAATAATAAAACATCAATTTCATTATTAAAATACTTATGATTTATACTATGTGAGTGATTTATACTAAGTTTTATGTGGTCTCCTGTTTAATATTGCCTAACTTCTTAATGGTATGTATTTCACAGTCTTGCTCTAGTGTAATAATATTTCAATTAGCATAAGGGGAACACTTTCCAAGAGATACTGAGTAGCTAAATCTCTTCAAAAGTGCAGTTGAACAGAGGATTGGAAAAAAAAAAAAAATAATAATAATAATAATAATAATAATAATAATAAAAGATTTATTTATTTTTTATTAATTATACATATTTTAAAATTTGATGGTTTAATCCTCCAGATCTTTAGTTTTTGTCTACTTAGTTTTATCTACTTCACTTTTGTTCAGGTTTCAGTTAGGACATGGTTAATTTTCCTCCTAGTAACTGGTAGAGTGCTCTGTTTTGGATTAGGATGAGAAGAGTGCTGATAACATGCTGATGTTTTAATTGTTGCAGAACAATGCTTATACCAAGCCAAGGACTTTTCAACTCCTCGCTCTGTCCTGCCAGCAGGCAGGCTGGGGGTGCAGCAAGATCTGGGAGGGGACAGACCCAAGACAGCTGACCCAAACTGGCCAAAGGAATATTCCATACCATCTCACATCATGCTAAACAACTTTCTTTTTACTTATTTTTGCAATTTGAAATTTTGTCAACTGTGCTTAGGTGTAACTAAAGAAAGCTCATACATAAAAATTGCCAAGTGAAGCTAAGAAAAAGATAATTTAAAAGACATGCAATGTAATATTTTCATTTGTAATACTAATCAAATTTGACATCACTAATCCAATGACCATTATTCAAATATAATTTTTCTTTCTATTTTGTCAACAAAATAATGTTTCTACCTATGTGCCTGTCCAAGTATACTAACAAAATATTTACTCAGACTGAAAATTCTTTGAAATATATTAATTCATCTACTCATTAAAAAAAAAAAAAAAAAAAAAATAAAGAGAAAAAAAAATAGGAATGTAAATAGAAGGTTTTATTTAAAAAACAATCATTTCTTGACCAAGACAAAAAGTACACCCTTATCTTTTTTTTTTTTTTCCCTGAAAAATAGTTGAATTTGGAAAAAAGCTCAAAGGCGACGGAAGCTTCCCCCTAAGCATGTAATATTTATAGGATAAATTAGCATTGATTAATTCTTTCTAGAATTTTTTTATTAAAAAAAAAAAAAAAGTATAATAATGTTTTCAGATATGACGAAGGCAAGGGAATTTTTGAATCAAGTCAAACAATTCATGAAAACAGACATTTCTGTGGGATATATGGCAGTTAGCACCAAAACTTTAAGTGAAACCATAGCTACCACATTTAAATTGTAACTGAAATTTATATACCTAAGAATTATTGATGTACAGCATCAAAAAAAAGCAGCATCAGTAAGATAATGCAAATATGATAGGGGGAATGGAATCTGTTTAATAGCTGTTGCTTTCTTTGTGCAGTTAATTTCCTCCCAGAGCAAAGCATCTAAAAACATTTCCTATGTAAAATAAAAACGTCTGGCTTTACATGTTAAATAAAAGGAATTAATGAATCAAAACTCAAAGAGCAAACTCCAGATACTGTTTATCAGAAATAATCATGAACATCTATCAATAATAAACTTGATTTCTTACAGTGTGAAAGTCATACACTGTAACAAACTTTCCAAATGTTGGCTCGTAATGAATAGAGATTCATAAGATTTTGTGCCTTTCTATCCTACACTTCTTATCTGAGACATCAACAGCAAAATAAAAAATCATGCTTTCCTATGAAGGAAAAAACTGGCAAATAAATTAGATATAAGCCTGAGAATGAAGAAAGGAAGCAATGAAAATAAATAATTTACCAAAGGGCTTAACTCAAAACTTGTATATTTTTCACTGAGCCCAATTTAATCTTCTGGTATATGAACATTAAGCTATAAAAACTGATGTATGATCTTTTAAATTAAATTAAGTTTTGTGGCTATGGTCATGAGGGTCATATGACCCACCTGCTACCTTGAAAACAGTTGTTCAGTGATAAGAGTATTTGTCATGGGTGACAAGGTGTTATAGCATTTCTATATTTACTAAAAAACTATTCAGAGTAGGTTGGGCTTAAAAATGTGTAACATATGAGAAGCTTCACAGCTAAAGGGATCAGTTACTGACTGACAATCAATCTCAGCTCTTCATAACTGCTATTTATTCAAGACATAAAAGCTTTAAAGAGTTCTCCATGGAAATTATTCATCTCTAGACAGGCAAACAAAGGACATTTCAAAGCTATTTCATCGTTTATGCACATCCTTTTGAGAAACATGAATTAATAACCACACAGTGGTTACATTAGGTTCCAAGACACAAAATTTGACTCATGTATTGCACCCCAGGCAGAGAAGCAGTACAGGAAGTGTGTCTGCCACTCGGTGGCAAAGTGTTTGCCTCATAACTTGAAGCTACTCACAGTATTTTTAACCAGATAGCTTAAACACTGGTATTACTGTAGTTATAGCAAAGATCCTTCAGTGATCCTTTGTAGTACCTCAGTTTTCATCCAGTGAGCACAAATTACTTATTAACTAAGTGAAAGATGGCACATTCATATAGACTCTGAACTACCACATGGCTCTCATGACTACAACTGATAACCGACCAGTAGGTCAAACAGAACAATACTAACTGAAAAAATACTCACATTTCAGCATGTCTGCCACTGGACACCTATTCAAGTTTCTCCCCCAGTCTGTGTGATGTCTTTCACAAAACTTATACAATTATCATACAATTGGAACTTTTAGCCCTCCATAAGGTTTCCATGAAAAAGGATTCAAAAGTTATTAAAGTGGTAACAACAAACTATGACAAATCAATCTTTCACCGTATCTTATCTAAAACAACAACAACAACAAAAAAATCTGTACAATACTGAGTACAAAAATACGAGTTGCCTTATTCAGTTCAATGAAATGAAAGTCCATAAACTACTATTTAAATTATGTTTCTGCAGCAGATACATAAACACTGAAGTTTGAACATTATATTGTTTAGCAGGTCTATGTAGAACAATACAATTTTTTGTGTCTGTATGAAACCCATAAAATAGATTAGTGTGAGTGATTATTTAAGATAATTTTTTAGAAATAGGGTAAACCCCTAAAAATTAAAAATTAAAAAAATCAGCATATTGTACAAAAAATAATATTAAAAAATAATATAGAGATATTTTAATTTTTTCAATAGTAAAAAAAATAAAATATAATAATAGCTTTTGCCATTGTAGTAGGCTTAATATATAATTTTTAAAGACACTTTCTAATTTCTAAATTTTTGTCTTTCAGTATTGAGGTTTTTTTGTTTGTTTGTTTTTCCTGCAGAAAAATTACACTAACTTAAAGCATGTTTCCATACATCCTTTAAGTGTTTTATACTCGGGAGATTTTTATTATTAATAATATTTTTATTTTTATTGTGATGACTCTGTTCGCATGTGATATATATATCAAAAAGGAGAGTTTAAATATTTTAAGAGGGTCAAAATTTTACATATACTAGGATCATCAGAACTTGCAATTTGGATAATTCAGCTTGGAAATTGTACTGGATCTGGCTGGGATGGAGCAGCCCTGCAGCAGCCCATGCAGTGCTGTGCTCTGCACATGTAGCTTTAACAGCACTGGTATCACACCAGTGTTTTGTTTTGTTTATTGCTGAGCAATACTGGCACCACATCAGGACACTCTCCCCTTCCCCCCCTCACCTCCCACAAGCCAGCAGGCTGGGGGTGGGGTGTGGACAAGAGTTAGGGAGGGGACATGGCAATGACAGCTGACCTAAACCAACCAGAAGGATATTCTATACCATATGGTGTCACACCCAGCAATAAATTGTGGGAAAGGGGAAAGAGAGTGTTTCTAGTTATGAAAACATGTCCTCCCAAACAAATGCTATTGAGGCCCTGCTTCCCAGACATGGCTGAACACCACTTATTAATGGGAAGTAGAGGGTAATTTCTTTCCTCTCTCTGTGTGCTTCCATGCAGCCTTGTTTTTCTTTTTTTTTGTTTTTGTTTTGTTTTTGCTTTTTTTTTTTTTCTTCCATTTCCCTTTAATTAAGTTACCCTTAGCTGAACCTATGAGTGTTTTTGTTTGTTTGCTTGTTTGTTTTTCTTTCCAGCATATTTTCCTCTTCTCCTCTTCTCAGGAGGGGGAGTGAGAGAGCAGTTGTGGCGGAATTCAGCTGCCCAGCTGGGTAAAACCACTACTGAAGTCATATTTGAATTCATCCGGTCCAACCTTCACCTAAAAACAGGACTAAATTCTGAGGCAGAGCAAGAAATATCCTCTGATGTTCTTAGATTTTTCTTAAATGCATCTTGTGCTAATTGCACTGCTCCTGTGCACCTCTAAGAAGAATTGGGCTCTGTCTTCTCTGTAAGGTCTCTTTTGGTAGTTGCAGACAACAGAAAGACTCCCCCTCGCCCTTTGCTTTTCTTTCCTTGCACTAACAAAATGCACTTTTCAGCCTTTCCTTGAACATCATGTACTGCAGCTCCCCTACTTGTTTGGTGGTGCTCTGCTGGACTCAACTCAGTTTCTTTCTTTCACTGGAGTAAGTGTACCAGTATCCATATGCAGTTTCACCAGTGCGTAGTCACATTTTGTTCTTTGATTTTTCTTTACTATGGGACACTTCTTACTCTAAACTGTAGCTGTTGTACTCACTTAGCTTTGCTGACACAGATAAGGAACCACTGGTTTCTTCTCTGTTGTGCTCAGCTATATGTCTGATAGAGCAGGGAGGTTGGAAAACATGTTTCTGGACCTTGGCTGAAGGACATTTTTTTCCAGTTTTCATTTACTGTGTTCCTTTTCCCTTCCCGCAACAGACTACTTGAAACTCTTCCTAGACATAGCACAGTGCTTGTCTCATTGAAAGACCAAGTGTCTTTTTGTCCTTTTCACATTTGGAAATTGGCAAATAAACAGAAGAGCTATTTTTCATCAGTGATCATGATTTTGTGATTCTTCCCGCAACCTCCCTAGAGCGTGACTCACCATGAAGCACCAGGCTGCCAAGAATGGGGACAGACTTGTATGACTCATCCCAGGCATTCTGCAACCTGCTCCAACAGTATCCAAGTTCACAAAACATGCTGAGTTATGATTAAATGATATATTTTGTTATTTCATTAACTCCTTTTTAGAAATCTTTAAAAACAAGAATGTTTTACTAGTATGGACTGCTTAATTCAAGCCATGGGAGAAGAGATAATGCTGTACCACCCTGACAACTGCTTACCTGGTGCTCACCTACAGGATTCAACCACAATGCAGATTTGGCTTTTCTGTATCATGGGGCAAGCCAGAAAACCCACAGTACAACACCCTTCACTAACTATGAAGGTTGGATCCGAGAAATGTTTTTGAAAGAAAAGAAAAAAAAAAAAAAAAAAAAAAAAAAAAAAGCAAAAAAAAAAAAAAAACTTCTAGATATCGAGTATGGTTCACAATCATTGCCTAAGTCCTAAGCCTAAGGCCCCAAATTACTTTTTCTGTTTAAAAAAAAAAAAAAAAAAAAAAAAAAAAAAAAAAAAAAAGAACTCCTCACCTGAGTTACCTGAACTGTTTGTGCAAAGGCTAACGTATCAATACAAAGCTATTCTTTACCTATGAACTTAGCAGACCCATCTACAACATTTTTCTGAGTGTAAATATTATTCTAATTCATAAACCAATTGGTTTCTCTGGTTGTAATTCCATGTTATTCAGAGTGGGAGTTTTGAGATGGAGCATTGTATTTAGTGCTATTTTCATGTTTTTGGAAAGGACGCTGTTTCTGCAACAATTTTTTGGTGAAATGTAACAGAAACTAAAGGTTAAGTATTATGTGAATCCCCTTCGAAGTTACTGTTAGTCAGTTATACAAAAAAAAAAAAAAAAAATGAAAGAGGATTGAATTGAAATGGATGAATGAAATTCTGAACTGCAAAGCAGCCTCCCTATAGGCTTCCACTAAATTATCATTTGGAAAAAATATAATTATCCCCTATAGCTTTCTCATAAGAAAGTGTATCAAGCAATGTCTATCATCTTTACTGTGGTATTACAAATAAATTCTGCTGGGTCACAGTTACAACAGGATCAGGATGCAAAAGTGTCATACAAAAATTAAGTATACTGCCTGTTACGAGACAGGTAACTCTGACTTCCTTTTTCACTGTCATGATTATTGTAGGTAACAATTAATAATATAGTAACTAGTTTATTATACACATTCAAGTTAAAGGAGGAAAAGGATGAACACCTCTGACCAGGCATAGACTATGACAAGTGTTAGAACCACAGCTAAGATTTTCCAAATTCCTCTCATTTTGTTTCTGTTTTGTTTCTAAAGGAAAACATTCTATAAACAAAGATGTTCTATTCATGGTATCTTCTGAAAATTTGTGTATGTGTGTAAGAATATACATTTTTGTGCTTATGCAGCGGGAATATCTAAAGTATGATTAAGAGTAAACCAAGATCTTTAACCTTATTTCTCTACAACTTAAAAATAGCAATAATAATGATGATAATAAATTTTCTTAAAATCTTCTCCAGAAGAAGACAGAAAGCATTCTAAAACTCATCTAAGGTTAAATATTTAGTGTTTCACAATCTCTTAGGAAAAACAAAAACAAACAAACAAACAAACAAAAACTTATAATAATTAACGTACAACTCCTCTACACTGGGCTATTCATATAATCAGACCACTAACATAATGATAAAAGTCCTCTGACCATGTGGTGCAGAATATACATGAGACCTCAGAAAACAGAATGAAGTCTATTTTACTGAATGGATCATGCAAGATGAATCTGCTTTATTTTTCCTTCTGAAGCTAATCCCTATCTCAAAGAGCTGCATGAGGTGCTTGATATTCTAAACTCTGATACTTCTTTTCTATTTCTTGTCACATATCAACAACAAAATTTGGAACAACTTTCTGTATTTCAGTGTGACAGTGGAGTTTTATTGTCATGGAGTTTTATTGTCACATGTAGATCTATACTCAAATGTAGTTAGGTTGACGGATTGTACAATTCGATTCTGTATTACAAAAGCACTGAAATTTCTTGGTTATACATGTACTTGAATAGCTGAGCAAGTGCAGCTCTGCTCTGTGCATGGGGTATTTGTATGTCCAAATAAAAATATTTTCATTTGTTTATTCTTGATACCTTCACTACATTTTTAACTCATGTCCTAAATTACAAGATCATCCTTCTATTTGTAGTGATAAATAAATGACGAGACATCCTGTAGCATTGCCCGTTTCCCAGTTTCCACTGAACTCTGAGCTGCATCACTTGCTTTGTGATCTTTCAGTTTGCATTAGACTAATTCATTAAGTAAAGCCATCCACTGTATAGTATGAGACTGGATAAATTTACAAAGAGAGGATTGGAAAGTAATTACTGAAAAGGTAAAATGAAGAGCACAGATAAGTAATTAAGTTTAATATAAAAATATAACATTCTCATTTATTACAAAAAAAAAAAAAAACATTAAAATAAAAATATAACATATTTTCATTTATTATGAAAAAAAAACGACTGAAACTGTAGAACTCTGAATACTTTAATGTATACTGTATTCTTCCCTGCATTACTTGGTCTATTCTGTGAAAAAGTTGTTTAATTAAAGAAATGAAATTCCAAACTGCCAACAGACAAACTTGTTATATTAGGATAATTTTTCAAGTATCTTTATTTCTAATTCTGACCCTCAGATGTACATGCTCTTCTCTTTCAAGGAACATAAAAAATTAAACACTCTGTACCAGTCAGCATATGATGGCAGGAAGCTATTATTTCTTTATTAATTTACATTTTGCCAAGCACTTGGGACTTAGAAACATTCAGGTATACACATTTTTGTTACTTACATTCCCTTCATACATGTGTTATGTAAATTACATTCTTGTTAGTAGTATAACATTTTAAAACTGAAAGAAGTATAATTAAGATTCAAAGTTTGTGTTCAGTTGCAAATAGTCATGCTAACAATAGGTTATCATTATTATATACTTTTACATTTTATTTAGTTTTTGAAATGTTATTTTCAGAGCCCTGTACAACTACTCACTCACATTAAAACAGAGAACAATATAATTTGAATTTGGGTATGTCGCGTTAAAGGGGTGTAGCTAATTAACCGTTATGGGTCTGGTCGATTCAGGAAAGCAGATTAACCGTTACGGGTCCGGTCAGATTCAGAGCACCAAGCACTGAACTATCACGGTCACGGATTCACCAATAACGTATAACCGCTCTTAGCACTGAACAACACGGTCACGGATTCACCAATAACGTATAACCACCCTTGGCACTTAGTCGCTGATTAATCGTTATGGGCCCAGTCAGATTCAGGATACTGAACTATCACAATCACAGATTTACCAATACCGCATTAACCAATATGGGTCTGGTTGGATTCAGAGCACTGAACTATCACGGTCACGGATTCACCAATAACGAATAACCGCTCTTACTCTAGTCGCATTCAATAAGAACTATCACGGCTAGGAACAATAGAATCAAGTGCAGTTTATTACAGCAACAGGTACACAGGTTCTTTTGGATTGCCAGCGATAGTGACTGTCTGCAAAAGCAAGCTAGCATGCATGAATACACAGGTGCTGCCCCATGTTTGGTAAGGGCCCCACTGCTGACCAGAGCTGAGCCAATAAGCGATGTTGTTTTGCACCTCTGTGAGAGCATATTTAAGACAGGGAAAAAACCGCTGCGCCACTCAGCAGCTGGGAGGGTGAGAGGAGTGAGAAACAGTCTTGCAGGCACCAAGGTCAGTGAAGAAGGAGGGGGAGAGGTGCTCCAGGCGCCGGAGCAGAAGTCCCCTGCGGCTTGTGGTGAGGACCATGGTGAAGCAGGATGTCCCCCTGCAGCCCATGGAGTACCACGGTGGAGCAGGGTTCCACGCTGCAGCCCGTGGAGGAGACCACGGTGGAGCCTGTGCCCCGAAGGAGACTGCGGCCTGTGGAAGACCCCTGCTGGAGCAGATTCCGGGCCGGACCTGCAGCCCGCGGAGAGGAGACCACGCAGGAACAGGTGACCCGGCAGGAGCTGCTGCCCGTGGGGGACCCAGATTGGAGCAGTTTGCTCCCGAGGGATGGACCCCGTGGTACGGACCCATATCTGGAGCAGTTCTTGAAGAGCTGCTGCCTGTGGACAGTCCACGCCGGATCAGTTCGGCAAGGACTGTATCCCGTGGGTGGGACCTCACAGCACAGGGGACAAGAGTGACCGAGAAGGAGCGGCAGAGAAGAAGTGCTGTAGACTGACCATAACCCCCATTCCCCCCTTCCCCTGCGCCGCTCGGGGGGAGGAGGTGGAAGAGGATGGATGGGGGGGGAAGGTGCTTTTGGTTTCTTTCCTTTGTTTCTCACTTCTCTAGCTTGTTAGTAATAAGCAATAAATCTTACTTTCTCTCTATGCTGAGTCTGTTTTGCCCGTCACGATAATTATTGCACGATCTCCTAGTCCTTATCTAAACCCTTGAGCTCCTTTCATCGTATTTTCTCCTCGCTCCTCTTTGAGGAGGGGAAGTGAGAGAGCGGTTGTGGTGGAACTCGGCTGCCCACCCAAGTAAAACCACCACAGCAGCCTAGAAATTAACGCATTAAAAGGAGTATAACCAAGTGTTTGAACTCACCCAAAGGCGTCCCAATGGGGGGGAAGAGAGGCTCAGCCCGTCGACTGATCCCAGAAGTCAGGAGGTCCTCGGGACGATGTATCTCCCCAGACGATGGTGTCTTTCCTGACGATGGTATCTTCCCTAACATCCCCTCTCTCTTAGGCCAATTTATATTATTTTCTTTTAGGTGGAGCTTGAGTGACTCTAGTCAAGCATATCTTAGTTATGATTGGTGAAAAGTTTTCCCGTCTCTGTTTAAAGTAATAGGCTCCAAGAAATTCAGAGCGCATGCTCAGTGAGGGGTGGTCGCACCTCGGAGGTGGGTAGCTTTTGGGATGGAGGTGTGTTTTGGTATTATAATGATATTATAATGAGCAAAAGTACACTAGAGTACAGCATTTGTCAAAACCTGACAGGTTGTTGGCTTAGGGTAGCAAAAAGTGCTGCTTATCGGTTTCGGTGTGCACAAGAACAATCGAGTCCCCACCTGATCACAGAGCCTAGCCGTGGTGTCTCCACTCCACTCTATGCTCCATGCTGTTCCTTAGAGCCAGCACACCAGGTTCCCCCAGTGTGATAGCATCTAAGGTTGGAAGCCTAGGGAACACTCAGATAATGCAGCTGCACCCTACCCTGAAAGCCTCTTCAATGCTGTACATTTTCTTTAAGATGTGAATGTTAGTTTTATTTTCCTAGTTACTTTAAGCAATTGCACCACAGGGTAGAATTTGTTTTCACATGAGAGCATACCTAATGTCTAAAGATAAAACTTTTCTCAACACTGAGGTGAGATTCAAACTTTTTTGAACGAACGATAGATGAAAGCATAAAACATGACAGCAGAAACACACAGGGAGAAGTAATCATTTTTGCTGGGGGAAAAAAAAAAAAAAAAAAAAAAAAGTCTTTGGTTTAGGCACAGGGCAGAAAGGAATTGGTCCTTTTTCTTTCTGAAGTTTCCAAATAAATAAATAAATAAGTAAATAAAATTGAAAAGTGTTACATGGCATTCAAAGTATGGATGCCACACAAATTTTCACAAGTTAACTATTCCATGCTGCGTAACCACTTGTATTTCCTGCAAATGTGAGGTAATTGACTTGGACTTTTTTAATGACAGAGTGATGAGCAATCTGCATTTATAGTACTTGTAGGCAGACATGATATGTGAATAGATAATTGTTAGGAAATGGTTGGTATCTAATAAACTCATACTCTAGCATAATATTTCGCTTCTTTATATGCCCTTATCCTAATGTAGTCTTTGATAAAATTTTCAGAGACCTTAATGAACAGTCACCAGATATATTATCACTTCCTGGTGACTCATTTGTCCTTTAGACTTCATTGTGAAAAAGGATGGCTGGTGTCATGCTGTTGCTGGAAAAATATGCCACTGAAATAAAATTATTACGTTTACAGCTCTATGGAAGAACGGGAGGGGAAAGAATTTACCTTTTATATAGAAAAATTGCACCAACGTTTTTTAAACAACCAGTCTTTGTGAAAATCTGTTATTTTCCAACGAAGAAAAAATGTAAATTTTCTCAGATTATGGTGCAAAATTTTTACTTTAAAATGTGTTTCAAGTATGTTGGTCTACAGAAATAAAAAGCTCCCATCTTAGAACAACTGCATTAATGTACAAGTCACAGCCACCCTGATTTATTATTTCAGTCTGATTAGAAAGCATCCTCTATTATTCTCTTCTGTTAGTTTTAATAACCCATAGAATGTAACTGAACCTGCGCCTTTGGTAGCTAAAGTAATATGAAAAAGATAAGAGTCTTTATTTACATATTTTCAATTGCTTTATTACCAATGCCTTATTATCTTTCATGTTCCATACAAAAAAATGTTGATTTTATTGTCCTGACTACATACTGGAAAGGTCTAGTCTGTAGTTTTAACACGGCATTTAAGCATTTTCTGTAAATATCACTTTGCATAATTGAAGTTTTCTAAATACGCTGTGTGTGTAGAAGCTTGGGTTTACATATTGTCCTGGTTTCAGTTAGGACAGTTTTCCTCCTAGTAGCTGGTAGAGTGCTGTGTTTGGGATTAGGATGAGAAGAATGCTGATAACGTGCTGATGTTTTGGTTGTTGCAGAGCAGTGCTTGTACCAAGCCAAGGACTTTTCAGCTCCTCGCTCTGTCCTGCCAGCAGGCAGGCTCGGGGTGCAGCAAGAGCTGGGAGGGGACAGACCCAGGACAGCTGACCCAAACTGGCCAAAGGAGTATTCCATACCATCTGACGTCATGCTAAACAATATATAGGGGTGGCTAGCCGGGATGGGGGGGCCGGCTGCTCGGGATAGACTGGGCATCGGTCAGCGGGTGGTGAGCAATTGCATTGTGCATCACTTGTTTCATATACACTATTATTATTATTATTATTATTATTATTATTATTATTATTATTATTGTTTCCTATCTTAATAAACTGTCTCTATCTCAACTCTTGTTTCACTTTTCCGTTTCTCTCCCCCATCCCAGAGAGGGAGGGGGGAGGGTGAGCGAACAGCTGTGTGGTGTTTAGCTGCCGGCTGGGTTAAACCACAACAGTCTTTTTGGCGCCCAGCGTGGGGCACGAAGGGTTGAGATAACGACAGATCTGATCAGAGTGTGTTAAACTAAAACTCACCTGCTTAATAGTTGCTAGTCACAATGTTGATTGCTTTAATCTTGCGTCTGCCACGCCTGTATTCCAAACTGTGTTTTATTGTACGTTACCTCCTGTATGTGATCCCTGTCGTGCTGTTTATCCTTTCCGGGCCCTGGTTTAAGATCATTACGGTACTGTGCTGTGTAGCAATAGCTTATGAAACGATACAGTATCTGGTCATGACGCTAACCTGGTACTTGTACTCAGCACTGTCGTGGACTCTGTGCTTTGGAAGCCATATCTCGGGAACTATTAGCAATTACAGCTATTGCCTTTTTTCGTCAGAGCAGCAGAGTGCCCTGCACTCTGCTGCTAAAGGGATGGAGAAAAATGCATTAGCAATATCAGTTGTGGCGTACCACTTGGCTGCCTTTGATTCCAGTTCATACTGGAGTTCTAGCATGTCCGGCACTGCAGCGCTCAGTGGTGGTGTCACTTCGTTCAGGCCACGATAGTCCACTGTTAGTCTCCACTCACCATTAGACTTTCGCACTGGCCATATGGGGCTATTAAAAGGTGAATGAGTCTTGCTGATCACTCCTTGGCTCTCCAGCTGACGAATTAACTTATGGATGGGAATTAGGGAGTCTCGATTGGTGCGATATTGTCGCTGGTGCACAGTTGTGGTAGCGATTGGCACTTGCTGTTCTTCGACCCTCAGCAACCCCACCACAGAAGGATCCTCTGAGAGACCAGGCAAGGTGGACAGCTGTTTAGTGCCCTCTGTCTCTAAGGCAGCTATGCCAAAAGCCCACCGGTACCCTTTTGGATCCTTGAAGTACCCTCTCTTGAGGTAGTCTATGCCAAGGATGCATGGAGCCTCTGGGCCAGTCACAATGGGATGCTTTTGCCACTCATTCCCAGTTAGACTCACTTCAGCTTCCAATACAGTTAGCTGTTGGGATCCTCCTGTCACTCCAGAGATACAGATGGGTTCTGTCCCTTTATAGGTTGATGGCATTAGAGTACATTGTGCACCGGTGTCTACTAAAGCTTTATACTTCTGTGCATCTGACGTGCCAGGCCATCGAATCCACACAGTCCAATAAACTCGATTATCCCTTTCCTCCCCCTGGCTGGAGGCAGGGCCCCTCTAGTCCTGGTCAGAATCTTCGCTTCTGTATTTAAAGGACTGCCTACTGGAAGTTGGAGCAGCAAACTTTTCAGAGAACTCCTTTTTTCCCAGTTTTCTTTTGCAACTCACGTACCCATGCCTCTAGGGTCGTGGTAGATTTTCCATCCCATTTCCTCATGTCCTCTCCGTGGTCACGTAGGTAAAACCACAGGGTGGCACGGGGTGTGTACCCACCATATCGTCTTCCTTGCGCGCATGAACGCTTACCCCTGATAGCTGAAACACTGGTTTGTACAGGCGGGGAGGAAAATAATCTCTCTTTAAGTTGGTGGGCCAACTCTTCAGAAAGTTTCTCTAAAGTATTCTCTTTTAATTGGTGGACACTGGTTCGTTCAGGTGGGGAGGAAAATAATCTCCCTTCAAGTTGGTGGAACTTTTCAGAAAGTTTATCCAAAGTATTCTCTTTTAGTTGATGGACACTTTCAGAAAGTTTCTCCACAGCCAAGACGCAGGCCTGTAAGGAAGAGGAGAGACTTTCTTCATACCGCCGGAGTTGTCTAGCCACTTCATACACTGTGGGTTCGTCACGTTCTCTCCAGGTCATTACTGTCAATGAGTTGGCATATGATGATGGTGCACTCCGTACAAACTTCTGCCACATGGGTCGGGTACACCTGATATCATCTGGATCTAAGGATATTTGTTCGTTGTCTAGGTCCTCATAAATCACCTCCCCTACAGCTAATTCCCTCAGGTACTGGATTCCCTTCTCCATAGTGGTCCACTTGCCTGGATGACATAAATTTTCTTCCTTGTAGGGATACCTTTCCCTCACAGCTGACAGGGGACGCCTCCAGAGGCTGTAAGATCGTACTCTGTTTCCAATTGTTTTGTCAATGCCTGCATCTTTAGCAAGGGATCCCAGCCGCTTGGCTTCATTTCTATCTAATTCCACGCTCTTGACTCCAGTGTCCCAGCACCAGAGCAGCCAGGTGACAAGCTGCTCACCTACAGAGTGGCTGAAATCTCTTCGCACGTCTCGTAGCTCACGCTCGCATAGGTCTCGGGTAGATACTGCTATTTTTGATACATCTTCATCTTCATCCTCCTGCTCCCTGGATGGCCCAGCCTCATCTTCTCTACACCTAGACCCAGCAGAAGACTCTCTGCGTTCTAAGTGACCTGAGTCTCTGTATCATTTTTTCACCTTGGTTACAGGGGCAACTTGCACTGCTATGGCTTGTTTCTCTGGCCCAGCCATAGGGTCTACCACTGGGGCTGGATTTCCCTCTGCAGGTGCAACTTGAACGGCTACAGCTCGTTTCTCTGGCCCAGGTGCTGGAGCAACTGCAGGAGCTGGAGCAGGAGCTGGAGCAGGGGCTGGAACTGGAGCAGTTGCAGAAGCCGGAACTGGAGTGGTTGCAGGAGCCAGAGCGGCTACAGGAGCCGGAGTGGCTGCAGGAGCCGGAACTGGAGCAGTTACAGAAACGGGAGCTGGGGCGGCTGCAGGGGCTGGAGCAGCTGCAGAGGCTAGAACTGGAGCGGCCGCAAGGGCTGGAACTGGAGCAGCTGCAGGGGCTGGAGCTGGAACTGGAGCGGCTGCAGGGGCTGGAGCTGGAGTGGCTGCAGGGGCTGGAGCTGGAACTGGAGCGGATGCAGGGGCTGGAACTGGAACTGGAGCGGCTGCAGGGGCTGGAGCTGGAGCTGGAGCGGCTGCAGGGGCTGGAGCTGGAGCGGCTGCAGGGGCTGGAGCTGGAGCTGGAGTGGCTGCAGGGGCTGGAGCTGGAGCTGGAGTGGCTGCAGAGGCTGGATCTGGAGCGGCTGCAGGGGCTGGAACTGGGTTGATAGTAGCATCAATTGCAGCTCGATAAGCATAGGCCAGACCCCAGCACGTTACAGTGAGTTGTGTCACTTTGGAACTGCCAGAGTCATTACACCTTTTTTTTCAAGCATTTTACCAGTTTTTTAGGGTTTTGCAGTTGTTCAGGGGTGAATTTCCAAAACATCGGAGGTGCCCACTGCTCTAGGTGCTTGCCCATATCCTCCCACACTCCCTGCCACTCACCACTATCCTGCCTCAGGACAGATCTCTGAATGAGTTTTCTAAGTAGTTGCTTAACCTTAAGCAAAACCAGAAACATATTCAGTAGACATAACAACAAGACCATACTGGTCTGAGTATCCCAAGGATATTCAACATCTTGGAGAACTATCGTAACTAGCTTGGAGGATAAGAGGGTGGTGAAGGAGAAAAGGGAAGTGAACAAGTAGGAAAAAGTACCAGCTACTAGGAGGAAAACTGTCCTAACTGAAACCAGGACACATATGTAAATAATGCCAGATATTTTTACTCCACATGTGAAATGTGTGGACTGAACGCAGGTGCATAGTCCATATTGAAAATTTACTTTGTATTATAAACTTCTGTTGCAAACAAGTATTTGATATATTAGTCAGTGTCACAGGATTATCTAGCTATATTTATTTCTGGTGAGCCAATACAAGAACAAGAAATGCATGTTGCTTGAAATACATGGTTGCAGCCCAAATTTATAAATAAGTGCATCTCACCTATAAATTTATAAATAAGTGCATCTTAACTATAAAGCTTTGCAAACGCAGTAGTTGTTGTAACTAACTGAGAAAATATATAAGATATATATTTTTTTTGTTTTCCTTATCTTTATATGAGGAAAATTCTGGATACAGCTGCACTTATAAGAAAATTAAGTAAAAGCAAGGATTCCCAATCTGTGAGTGTAAATCTTCATTAATGACATTAAAATAACAAAGTATTAGGAAGGTAAGAAGTTTGGGTCTTCTAATTCAGATTTCAATTATCACTATCAGGAAATTAATCAAATATCGCCAGAAGTGTACACCAACTGTTTTAAAACTTAGCCAACTATATAAGAAATTTTACATCATTTTATCTTATTATCCAAATATAATTAATTCAGTTCTCTCCCACTAAAATGTTGTACTGGTCTCAATCCAGCAAACTAAGTAAACTGTCATTATTCCTGTTCTGCAAACTTTTCAAATGTAAGTAACAAGTGTAGAGTGGTCACAGCATCAAACTTATTTGCTATTATAAACTAAATTTCACAATAACTTGAGAGGTTTTGTTTGTTTTGAGCAGTGCTTCAAGCAGTAAAAACTACAGACATCATAAATATGAGCTTACCACCTCCCTGCATTAAAAATTCTTAAAATTTGTTTAGTTTGTGTCTTGTGAAATCTTTACTTATGTACTTCTATCCCCAGAACCCCAGCTATGATTTTATGCTTTTTATGTTCCAATTAAAATACTTGATTACTTTAAAAGTTGTAGTACATCAGTATCAAGACTTACAACAGAAAACTTGACTTTTATACATTTTCTCATTTCTGTTCCTTTCATTATGTTGACTGTATTTTTTATATTTTTTTTTCCCTTTATGAACAGAAATTTATGGGTTTGATTCCAGGCCAATCACTGGATGTTTAACTATGAAATTTTAAAGTGTATAAGTGAAATAACGTTAGAAATATCTGAAATTTAATCTTACCAGAATAAGTAAAGTCAATGGAACGTTTTGTTTTTGTTGTTTGTTTGTTTTAATAGATTTATTATTCAGTTTAAGAAGATATATGATAATCTATTTTGTGGTCAGAAGCCATCTCTATTGGCTGGCAAGTCTTTTATAGAATATAATTCAAAATAGGTTATCCAAATGCTTGTGAATCCTACAAGCTATTAATAGACATCTGCAGTCATTCTGCTTAAAAAGTTATCTTTTTTGCACAGCAGAAATAATTCATTTTTAACATTAAAAACATTACAGCCAAAACCATTATCAATGCATGGGTAGTTATTTTAACTCTGCACAAAACCAGTGGCTCCTGGCTCTGAGTGCTCACTGATGTGGCCCTGCACAGCAGCAAGCTGACAATAACTAGCACACAGCAGGGCGCCAGGAATTGCTCACTGGCACTAGAATAAGATACCAGTTTGGTCCTGAGCAAACTGTCTGATTCATTCTACTTTGGGAACACTTCATCTCCTGCTTCCCACTGTCTGTTATGCCCAAGACATTACTGATCATATGTTCCTACAGATAATTGGCCAGTACTACAAAGCAGGATTGTTTGTACTTTTCCTGTATGCAAGCCAGAAGCTGTTACAGGGATGAATAATCAATATTCAAAATCTGTGAGAAAATTACTTTCTAACTCTGCTTGGCATGAATATGTAGCATTGTTAGGCAGCAAATAACTCCTAGTGATGAGTGAAATTTACCTTCTAAGCCAAACAATATGTTTGAATTTGCCTGTGGTGGTTTCCATCCACTTTCTTCGGTACAGTTTACTTTCTTCAGTTCACACAGAAAATGCATCTCTGGGGCGCTTCCTAAGGGTATTACAGAGGACCTGGAACTCTTCCCACTACATATAGTGAGACACATCCACTCTAATCCAGAGGGCTGTAAAACAGTGATATATTTAAGGCCCCCAGATGATTGCTACTGGGGGTAATGTTCCATAACATGCATGCAGCTGTGGTTAGGAGATCAGAAACAGGCTGAAACTAAGGACAAGTATGTTGGCAAATGAAAGAAGAAAATGAGAATGTCATCTTCACTGACAGACAGATGGAAATACTGTATGGCCTCAGGTCAGGACACATCTAAATTATTTCACAGTGACCTGACTTACGGAGTTACATGTGTATAGTGGTACTTGGCTGGCTTTTTGCCTGAACATGTTTTAAATGCAAACTCAAGTCCATTGTGGCTCAACCAATTTGTTGAGACACAAGAACAGTAAAACTATGACACACCCTGCAGGTGTTCAGAACAATTTGGCAAGTGCACCTGTGACTCATTATATTCTGTGAGATATCTGAGCATTAAACAGTTAAGAAGTAGTTTTCCTGGGAAATATAGATTGGCTTATGCCAGAAAATATTTTTAATCTTATTTGTAGCATCACAAATAATTGACTTGTTATGGCTTATGGACACTATTTTGAAATTTCTGCCAATTTATATGGTTATTCTTAGACAAATCTGTAGCATTTGAACAATGAATTTGTAGGCTTAAAAGCAACAAAAAAAGGAGGTAGTCAGGAATGAGTGAGAGCTCTTCACTCTTTAATGGAGACAGCCCGGGCAAACAATTGCAGTTTCTCCCTGCAGTTTCTCACCTGGAGAGCCTAGAGCCTCTACAGCCTAGAGCCTCTACAGCCTAGAGCATCTACTGTACACCAGGCCTATGAAAGTGCACATATTTCATAACAAAACTGTTTGCACCCTACCAATTAATTTGCCTAGTGATTTCACCAGACATACGACATTATGTAAATGTAAAGACTTCCTGGCAGTTTTAAACAAAAGGATATGCATTCTGTGCTGTGAAGAACACTTTAGCAATTGTAATTTGTCATCATACAAGTTATTGAGAAAGTTTTCCTTTCACTCCTCAGAAGTTGTAACAGTACAAAAGTTAAGTTCAGGAACACTGCTGAAGGAGGAGTGTGATGGACACAAGAAAAACAAAACAAAAACGTACTTTTTTCATAGGTGTAGAAAACAAAAAATTCAGTTTATAAAAAATATGCATGCACACAGCCAATACGTCAAATATACCTATACAGAGATGAAGGTTGCCTTCTCAATCTGGCAGCATCAAATATCTAATAAGTTGTATGGTCCATGTTTTTAATAATGCTATAATGTACATTTAATGAGTATCATTTGTTTTACGCTCAGGGTTTCTAATTGCTTTCTTTTATGGTCCATTAATGAGATGGGAAATGTTCAGACTACTCAGAACATTTCTTTTTTAACAATTCAAAGTGTGAAAAAGATACCAACTATGCTGTATAAACACTGCATGATTGCGTGTTAAGGCTCTATTCCTAAAACATTAAAGAACATAATGAATATCATGATTTTATATTTCCCTTGGAGGACCAAAATACTCTTAGACTTTCAGATAAAATATTTTGATCAGTGTTAGAAAATTTTAGTATTTTACAGGTCAAATTTTCCTAGCATGATTTCTCTGATTTCCTGTTATCAAAATTCAGAGTGGCATTACGTCATTCTAAGAACAATTAAATCATTATTTTTTTTAATTCACTATTTTTTTTCTAATTTCCTCTGAATAAGTATGTCTTTGTTAACTTTGAAAACTGCTTTCATAATGAATACAATGGGACTGAAGAAGAAAACCCTGTTCTTTCAAAAGATTTTTCTTATATCCCAAACTAGTCTGAAGGAAAGTCTGTGTGTATATTGACACAGTCAAACACAGGGGGTTTGCAGCTGCTTGTTTTCTGGTAGGAGTGGTACATATCTTTATTTGGAAGGAAACATTATGCTGACAAGTGCACTGCCTTTTGTTATACAACTAGTAAGGTAAAGATACTAAAGTAAGAGAGTTACAAAGCAGTCATAAGTTTTATTGTGTGTTATACAAAGGGTAATGTTTGTAATACATGAAGAATAGAATTAAAAAAAAATGTAATTGTTGGGCATTTTGCTCTCAGTTAATTGCACGAAAGTCTGATGAGGCAGATACTCTATTATATCTTCAGTAATACTTAAATTTAAATTAAGTCAAGCATTTCAGACTAATGAGTCCTATCATTTATCAAAATGAACTGTGATCTGCCCCTTTACAATCAGTCATTTAACTGAAAGCAACCCTATCTGCTAATGCTATTCATATGGCTCTACAGAGATGTGTTTTAATGAGCTATTGAACCATAGTTTGGGAAACCATAGTCTACTTAGAATTTTAAATGTAATTATGATAGCAACAGAGAACTTAAAGTACCTAAAATACTGTAGGTAGTTTATGTACATTTAGTCCACATGAGCCAAGAAAGAAGTACTTAGTTGGCTTTTTTTTTTTTTTTTTTTTTTTTTTTTTTGTATCTGAATTTCACCCCTACCGATATTCTTCTCTCTAAAATTATCACTTTGATGGAATCTGAACTTTTCAATTATTCAGGAATTGACTTGAAGGCTAAAATGTTGTTATTTATGATATACAAATAAATTACATTATTTGTAGATGAATAGGTATTTTTGTCACAGTAATTGATTTCATCAGAAATTATCAGTCTACTCAACCTGAGATAATTTACCAAAGTTATCTCAAGTCAAAGAAAAATACGTTAAATCAATCCCTGCAGATTAAATCTGCTATTTCTAGGATGCTACCCCAACTCTAAAGATCTAGACTGTGTTTCTATAACTTGGGGTAAGTCAGAACTGGTGCCTAAAATTCATGATATTTCAGAACTCTAATAATGAGACACCAGTTACGCTGTTTTAGATAATAGCTCAGTAAAACTGACATCCCTACAAAATCCACGTTGCTGTTAGTTATTAACCCTCAAATGCTTACAAACGTTTGAAAACCACTCTTTCTGACCTAAACTGACAGACATAGAAAGATTGTTCCATGCATGGTTTTTTGTTTGTTGTTGTTGTTGTTTTTTATAAACATTGAGAACAGGATGAGGTGTCAGGTTTTCTCAGTTTTAATTAATTAGTAAGCCTATCTGCAATTCTATCTTGTGATAAAGGAACGTTGCAGGCAATATTTGTTAGTATACCTCTAATTTCTGCATTAAGATTGCAGTGAAATACAGTCACCTGCTGATTGTTATATAATTCTTACATTTTTTTGTTTGTTCATTTTGGTTCTCATCATACATTAAATTAACTGCTACATGTCTGACGAACAGCTCAGGTTGTTGTTGATGAAGCAACATTTACTGTTTGTCTATACTGCAGCTTTATCTACCCATGAGCCCTTTCTCTTTAGAGAACAGCTTATGTTCAAAATATAAAAGAAGCCAATTATTTACATATATAGTCTGTTTGTAAAATAAAAATGTTCTTACTCTTAACTTTAGACTGTTTTATCCCAAAAAATGTTTTTTTTTATTTATTTATTTACTTATTTATTTATTGTATGAAAAGCATATTTATCTTATGATTTTATTCCATTTACTTTCTCTCATTTCTGGAAAGGAAACTCTCAGAATAACACCCCTAGTAGCCTTTCTGGATGACCTCAAAGAAGTTGCCATGTATTCTCTGAATTGTTCTATTTTTTTACCAGTTATATCACATCTGGTTGACTCTTACCTCAGACACCCACTAATCTTACAGAATTTAAATAGATATTACTCACCATTAAGTTCTGATTCCTGAAATAAACCTCCAGATTCATAACCAGTGCAGTGTGAACTGCATTCATTGTCAGAATGTAGTACTCACTTTTAGCTTCAACCATATGTGTTATTTTAAATGTATTTGATTTTCAATTAACAATCAAATAATAATATTTATACTGGCTATATTTGTTTAGAAATCCCTTTGAAAAGAAATAGAATTCTGGAGACATTACTGGCACACTTCTAATCTACAGTGTACAGAATATAAGTAAGTTTTATTAATACTAGAAGATTCATGAAATGTGTTTGTGGTTTCCACTGAAAATAATCTGTCTCCTTCATCTTCAGTCCCTTCCATCAGGTATTTATATGCATAGATCCCCCCGAGCCTTCTCTTCTCCAGGATGAACAGTCCCAATTCTCTCAGCCTTTCCTCACATGATAGGTACTCCAGTCCCTTAATCGTCTCTGTGTTCCTGCTCTGGACTTGTAATTACATAGCCATCTTTTACAAGAGAGACACAAACTGAACATAGCACTGTAGATGGCCTCAGTGCTGAGTAAAGGGCAAGAATCGCACCCCTCAATTTGTAGGCAGTGTTCTTCATAGCTCAGCCTAATGCATCTGGCCATGTTGGCTGCAGAAGCGTATTGGTCAGCTTGGAGTCTACCAGGATCCCTAGGTCCTTCTCTGCAAAGATCTTTTCCAGTCATTGGGCCCCCAGTGCACTCCGGTGCATGAGGTTACTACACCATGGATGTAGAACTCTGCACTTTTCTTTGTTGAAATTCATGTCATTTCTCTCAGCCCAATTCTCCAACCTGTCCAGATCCCTCTGAAAGGTAAGATGACTATCTGGTGTGCCCAGATAGTCATCTACTCCTAGTTTTGTGCTATTTGCAAACTTGCTGAGCCTATTTCGAGGTTACTCATGATGCTGTTAACCAATACTTGCCCCAGTATTAGCCTCTGGGGTAAACCATTTGTGACTTGCCTTTAATTGTATCATGTGTCAGTGATCACAGCCCTCTGGGTGTTTCTGTCAGTTTTCAAGCCACCTTGAAAGAAAACTGTCTATAGGAGAATTAGTAAAACCATAGTAAGCGATATTCACTGCTCTTCCCTCATCCACCAGTCACCTCATTGTAGAAGTCTGTTTTTGGTTAAGCATGATTTCCCCCATCACAAATCCATGCTGAATACTCCCAGTCTCCTTGCCTTTCCTATGTTTGGAAATGGTTTCCCAGATTAGTTGCTTCATCAACAACTATTATCCTATCCAAACAAACAAAAATGCATACTATATCTCATTAAATTTGTGATGAAAGAAAAAGTAAAGTAAGTTTTCAGTCAAGTAATGTTTTATCAAAAACATGCTACTCATATATATTAAAAATATAGCAAAATTTGTAAGTAGACACCATATCTAAACTTGGAAAGAGTAACTGAAACACAATACCAGGGAACAGAGGCAAACCTTTAATAAATTCTCTTACATGGGTATCTTGGAAGTCCTGTTCTACTCCATGAGATTTAGTCCAAGTTAATAACTGAATCAAGCACATTTAAGAGATTCACATATTTTTAGAGCCTTCAGTACAAATTCATTTTTCCACCTTACTTCCAAATGGAGCTCAATATATAATCAGCATTTCAATAATCAGCGTTTGTTAAAACTGCTATTTCCTGTTTGTTACAGCATTCATTGTTCATGAAGACAGCACAGATAATTACACGAAGAGTTTGGTGCACAGCAATGATCTCTCTGACAAAAGTGTAGTGTCTGCCTCCCTAAACTCTACCTCCCTAAACTGTTAAGTATCATGACTATCAAAACAATGGATAACTTACCAAACACTTAGGATAAATACACAAGCAGATAGATGCATATACTTTCTTTTTCATCAATAAATGTACAATTTTAACTGTGGGACTTTTCATACATCAGAAAAGTATATATGCTCTTCCTTCAGAATAGCTATTCAGCTTATTTCATAGGAAGGGGTGGCTGGATTTTATTCTCACTGAACTTGTCAAGTGTGAATAAGAATTATTATTTTGGTATGAACACTGTAGTACAAGATCAGCATTAGTTGAAATGACATTTCTTGTCAATACAATAATTTTAATGAATAAATTTGAGTAAATTGACCCTATAAGTGATGACAGTAAAAATAATGATTTTATGGGTAAAGTATATAAATAAATAAGTAAATAGAAATATTACAAAGTAGCTTTCAAGAAAAATGGAAAAAAAAATGAATGGCTTAAAAATGTGCTGGTGGTTTGACTGAGCAAAAGTCTGCATAACATTTAAATAGTCTGTTAAAAGCAAAGGAGAGAAAAATGAATTCATTTATTTCTTCATGGTATTTTCCTACAGCTAAGTAATTAACCTGGAAGTGATACAGTTATCATAGACAGTGTACAAGCAAAGCAATGATGTCAGGAGATCTTTACAATGTTGTTTGAGTGTTGTCTTTTCAGAGGTTTCTCAGGGGTAATGATCTGCTATATGGACTCAGAATAACTATGTAAATGAGAGGCATAACAATGCAATATTGTCAGACATTTTCTTTCAAGAGGTAATGAGAAACACCTCAATATAAATCACGAACTGCTTCTGTGTATCACTCACTTGGTCAGAGCCATAAACCTGAGGCCTTCAAGCAGCTACAGAATATGTATATTTATGAAGAACTGGTGGTTTATACCTTGCTAGCCAGCTGAACTTCACCACCACCATGCTCTCAGCCCCCCTCCTCAGAAGAGAAGGGGAAGCAGAAATGAGAAAAAAACAACTCATGACATAAGGATAACTTTATTAAAGGAAAAATATTTATTAAAGGAAAATCGATATTAATTAAATAATATAACTAAAGGGAAAGGGGAAAAAGGGGGCGGGTTGTAGAAAACAGAAAGAAAGGCCATGGGGAAGCACTGAGAAGAGAAATTACTCTCTACTACCCACCACCAAGTGTTGCTTGACCACGTCCTTGAAGCAGAGCATCAGTGCACATGGTAGTTGTTAAGGAGGACAGATGTTTTCACAAGAGCCCACCCCTCCCCTCTCCTTCCTTTTTCTACATTGAAAGTATAAAACAAAAGTATAAAACAATTAAGTCAACACAGTAACTTAAAGGCATGATCTGTTTCCCAGCAAAAGCTGTTCTCTTAACATTACCTGATGTGGTGGTTTTACCATGCTGGGCAGCTGAACACCACAACCACTCTCTCACTCCCCCTCCTCAGATGAGGAGGGGAAGAAGTAAAGGAAGGAACAACTCATAGGCTGAGATAAGGATAATTTAATTAAAGGATAATATATATATATATTAAGGAAATATTATTAATTAACAATTCAACTACAGGGAAAAAAGGGAAAGGGGAAAAGGGAGGGGGAAAGGGAACACCAAAACAAAACAAGTAAAGGCTATGTGGAAGGTCAGAGGAAAGAAATTATTCTCTACTTCCCACAAATGAGTGATGCCTGACCAAATCCTTGAAGCACCCTGCCAGACCCAATACACCTGCTAAGAGATTGCTAAGCTAAGGAATAAAATTACTTAAATCTCATGGATTTCTGGGGTAAGGTATGAAAAATTAGAGGACTTCAGACTTAGAAAGTTTTTATCCTGTACTACCAGCTTTAAAAATGTTTGTGCCTTATCCACCCAGTCTCTGGTGAAATGTTGAAGTTCAGGTGGAACAAACCATATAGCAAGAAGAAAAGTCCTAGTTGTTGAATGGGTGTCATAGAGATACCCTGAGAAATGAAAATAATGATCTTACTAATATTTTATAAAATAGGGTTTGCTTTTTCAACCTAGCCAGTACAAGACAAACCACTACTGATCAAGATTTTTATTGTTTTGTTTATTTGTCTAGTAAGTCAGTAAAGACTACAAAAGAGTATAGCACAGCACAAAGGATGTGAGCATTAAGAATCTCAATTCTACCAATATAAATAAGACGATTCTCCAAAAATTACATCTCAGAACAATCACTGAAGATTCTTGCAGATTACGTCACAGTTTAACTGCTAATTTTGTGATAGAAATGGCGTGTTTTAAGTTGTGGTTGCCTCTTTTTTGTTTGTTTGTTTGTTTGTTTGTTTGATGTCTGATTTTTCTCTGGCACTCTTTTAAGCATTAATTCCTTGGATAAGAGAACTAAGATGTGAGGGGTAAAAAAGGTAATATTTGGAAAAATAAACCAAAGCCAAATAATTTCAGGGTAGATTGAAATCTAAAATTTTATTTTTTACTGTAAAACACAGTATGTTTAAATTTGAAAGATACTGATCTGAAGACCTATTAATTATTCCCTTGCACTAACTTTAGTACAGTTTTGAACCATGCTCTTTCTGTTTTACATACCTAAAAGAACCATAATGAAGCATGGAAAGTATATTCACAACTGATGTGAGTCTATTTGTATAATAGAAATAGAATAGGAATAGGAATAGAAATAGAATTGAAACTAAAGTGACAAGGAAAAAGTAATATCCTACACCTCATTTTGTGGACAAAGACATCCGTTCCTTTGCAAGGAGTAGTTTTGGGATTGTTTTGTTTCTTTTAACAGCAGTGATATGCTTTTGCTCCCCTCAGGAAAAATCTGCTTGATTATAAAAGTCAATGAAATCATATCACAGTTCGCACTTGGTTAGAGGTGGCTGACCTCCTAAAATAGGTGAGTTTATCTGTTGGGTTTGCTCAAAACTCTTATGAGTCTTGTTGTGAAGCAGCTCACATAAATCCAGTGCACACATAAATATATATATATATATGTGTGTTTCAGTCTTACAAATACTTTCCATTTGCTTCATTTGTATACATGCAAACACTTTTGCCACACAGAAATTGAGAAATTTTCTTTTTTTTTCACATTACTAACAGCTGACTAAACTGAACAATCCACATAATGTTTGTTTCCTTTTTACTTTGGACTAAAAGATGGTGTTAAATTTCACAGCAGGGAATGTATTTTTCATGTTCTCCTGATGACCTCAACCATTACAACCTCGGTTATGCGCATCATGTGTAAAAGAAAAAGTCATTTTTTATTAAGTGAAAGGACCAGAGGATGGCTGTCAAATGTATTTATCATTTCCTCTGTTCGGTAAAATGACAGGCAACTAAAAGCTCTGATGCCGTTGACAAATTCAGTCATTAAAATTATATACGAAAAAATACCACAGAATCTTTAGTATTACTTTTAGTTTAAAGTAAGAAACACCAATATACATTAAAGGAAATACAGTAAGCATCATAGCTGAGATGACTAAATGAAGCTTGATTAATTAAATTTGACTCTAAATCCACAGCAAGTGTTTGTGTGGTTCTAAACAAGTTCCTTGTAAAACACTTTGCATGTGTGGTTGTAAACGTATATCTCTTTCTTTCTGGTCATCTAATTATGTTCTCTTTTGATGTAAATTACAGTATCAATTCACTTATCTTTGCTACTGAGTCATGAGGACTTGCGCTTTCATAATGGAAAAGCATTTCACAACAAGTTCTCTGATTAAAATGAAAAATAAACAAACAAAACCCAGGGGGTTGTGCTTCAAATACAGCAGCAAATCAGGCAGAAAACTTCCTCTCTCTCTCTCCTTTTTTTTTTTTTTTTTTTTTTTTTTTCCCATTTGTGCTTCAATTTTCCATTTAGCTACTGAAATCCTCATCTGCCATGCAGGGATTATATCGTTACCTCACATTGGTATCTCTATTCATTACATGATAAAGTCTTTGAACAATGAATAATCTTCAATTAAGGTCAGAACACTATGCTCTAATCTGTCCTTTGAACCATAAGGGAAAGATAAAACATCAGTTAACTGAGAAGTATGCATTGCATGCCTATAGCTCAGCTCACATAAAAGACCCCATAATGTAGCACCTGTTTTCTGGGACAATGTATTTTAATGTGTGACCTGAAGTCTTAATCACATCATCATCCTCATCTATCACGTGGTTTTGCAACACATCCTCTGACAGTGGGCCCCTGTGAAAGGAAGCCAAGTCACTGGCAGATGATATGCATCCAGACCTAACTGATGTAACACAATAGGAAAATAGCCAAAAGGTAGACAGATGTGAAGTCATGCTCAAGGACAGTGTTTCCTCTTTTAAGGATATCTCATCTAGGAACTTTTCCAATGTGATAAGGGATAAATAAGAAAAGGAGGAAGTGATGGGAACCAAGTTTACTCAGACACGCTAATTGATGAGGTCATATGAGAATGTGGGAGTGTTTATTCCAGTTGTTTTATGTGATGGAGGACTGCTAGATCAAGAGACAATGAACAGTAAAACTTAGTCAGCTGCACTGATTGGTAAGGAAGATATATGGAGTCTGGGAATGTTAATTCAAACAATGTTTTCAGAGTGAGGATCTGTGGATCCTGTGGATTAAGAAGATAAGTAAAGAAGGGAAAATGATAAGCAAAATAGTGAGATATAGACCTGGCAAAGCAAAAATGGAGAGGATGACAAGAAAGAGACCTCCCAGTCACACTAGTTGATGGGTTATCAATCTGCAGGTGCCGCTTCCAGAAAAATCAACCTGGACTTTACAGATGATAATACTGGGGAATGGGGCTGGAGGGCCTCTAATGGGAGTCTGAAAACCCATGTGGGTGTGCAAGAGGAAGGGGGAGCAGGAGTGACAAACGTGGGTAGGCAGAAAATGGTATAAAAGAGCCGGTCACGTGTAGAATGGGGACAGTCTGTATACTCATCTGGATCAGCCCTATGCCAGATCACCCCAGTCTGTGCTGTCTTAATTTTTTTTTTTTTTTTTTTTTTTTTTTTTTTTTTTTTTTTTTTTATCTCTCTGCATATCAGCACTCTCTCTACTCTCTGCATGTGAACTGCAAGGATTGAGCATCAGCTACTATGGTGAGTGAACCTCAGTGCCAGCTACTGGTCAGGGAAGGGTACCCGGGCCTGCCACTGGGGTCTTAGCCCTAGGCACTGGCGATACCTATACATATGTGAGTGGAGCTGGGGCCAACTCCTGGAGTCAGACCAAGGCTGTGGGCCCATGGACTGTGATGGCCAGCTACTGGAGTGTGTAGGGTCCTACCACAAATAGTGGTTCGCCTGCAAGCTTTCAGCTGGACTAGCTGACAAGTAGCAGGGTCCTCGGGTCCTTGCCATGGTATCAACAATGCAGGGGGTCCATGCTGGTGTGCCCATAGGGACTTGAGAGTGTGGTGTGCATGATGGCAAGTGTGTGAGCGCTGCCTGTCTGCAGTGAGCTTCAAGCTGGCCCAGCCAGTGAGTATGTGACCCGTGAAGCAGGTAAGGGGCCTGGGATTTGGGCAGGGTGCTGGGTGGACAAAGGGGCCATGCCAGGCATTTGAAGGATCCACAAATGTGCATGTGCTTTGTGAAGCTGTGTATCTGTGTGCATGTTTAAGTGTGTGTGCCTACACTAGTAAACTTCTGTAACTACCAGCTGGAGAAGAGGAAGGGGTCTTGCCTGTCTTTATGTATGTTTTATGTGAAACCTGTTTAAAGCAGCCCTTGGCTGGGTACAGCCCTTGGGTGGAACGGCCTGTGTGACCAGTCATGTCAAGTGTCCTGTGTGTCTCTGGGACACATGCTCAGTTTTGACATTGTCCAAACATGCAAAAAGGAAAGTGTCAGCTGCACCCCCAGCCTGGGCAGAGACCCTAGGTCTCTGGGCACACGGCTGGGTCTCAGCAGCTGGGCAGGAGTGGTCAAAGAGCTAGAGGAGGCAGCTACACTCTTACTGATCTTCATTTTCTAACTTAGCAGACATGATATCTGCAGTCATGTTATTGAAAGACTATCATACTATCTTGGAGCTTAATAAAGGTTACACAGACAAAATAAACTCCTGCTTTTCTTAATCATGTCATGAACATTAACAGCCTTCAATGATATACCTGAGTCCAGCACATATGACTAATACAGTGCATACAAAGGGAAAGTGTGTACATTAGCCAATGGTCTGTCTGTTATTTCTGTATTAATTTTGGTTTTATCTTGGACATTGTGATGATTCCCCATTCTTCTTTCTTTGATGACAATCAGAATTTTGATTTTGACTGAGATACGGTTTACACACACTATTGTAAATTATTATCAGCATATTTGATTTTGTAATCAGTGGGACCAAATTTTAAGGCTCTCTTTATATTTGCCTCCAATGTGTGTTTTTACTTCAAACAATACACTTACTTAGATGTTGCTGATTCTTGCTTTCAAAATACAGTAAGGTTGCAAAATTAATTTAAAGAATGGTTAATAACAAAATATGTTTGTCCTATGTTAGGTGAATTAGGAAAGTGTTCTGAGGGAAATAACTTCTTTCCTAAGATCTGACTCATTAAACTAGGCTGCTTCCATATATATGTGTAAAAAACCTTGAAAACAATACTTACTTACTTGAAAAATTCTAATATTGCAGATGGCTTTATCAAAGAAAAAATCAGCCATGCTGCAAATCAGTAACATCTCTAGACATTGTCCAACTACAAATAAAACTTTCAGTAGGAACAAATATTATATGGAGCTGCCATATGCAGTACAGAATTCTGACTTTTTTTTCAACATTTAATATATTTTTTTAACCTGCCTTATGCAGGTATTTCCATGTGAAGCAGAGAGATTTATGCTACTAAAGGTACACTCAAAACTCCTTGGAGCACTTGCTTCAGCACATCATTCCTGAGTTGGAAGACATCCTGCCTATCTGGAACATGCATCTCCCTCTAGCAGATGTAACACAATGAAGACACAAAAGACAGTTTTTATACTGTTAATATTTTCTGTACTGGGGCTGGTTTAGTCCCTGTTTCCTCTTCTCTCAGCCCAACTGCTGCTGGGTTTTCAGTGAGGAAGAAATTGAAGCACAGGCCCCCTGGCTGATGAAATTTTAGTCAAATTAGTTTTCTTCTCTCTGAAGCTTCCAGAGACCAAGAGAAGTAGCAGGTGGGCACCCATCTTCCCCTCCCTCTTCTCCACACTTGAAGAGTAAGCAATGAAGAAAAGGGACAACAACAGTCATGGTAGTCTTGGGTGAAATCAAAGCAGGCTCATGCAATCTGCTGATTGGACTGTGTTAGTAAAGATGTAAGACTCCTCCTAACTGTCACTGATGAGCCTAATTTAGAGCACAAGAGCTTGAAATACATCCTATAGAACATAGAGGGCTTGTTGTATATATGCATGTTCTGTCAAACAGTGTGCCCAATCACGCTTATGAACAGGTGGCCTCTGAAGTACTCTGTGATGAACTATTTCCAGTCTTGGTAACAGGAGATAAAGAGTTCCTCAAGTTATTTAAGAAATAAAAGGTAGAAATAAGTATGTCTAAACCACCACATGGACTAGTCAAATTACTTTGGTGTAACATCTCCATAACTATAATGAAGAATATACTTCTATTTTGCAATTAAGAAATATAAAAATTAAAATAAACTGATTCTTTAGAAACTAGGATCAAGGTGAAATTGGAGTGTATTCTAAGGAACAGGCATGAATCTTCAGAAGATGAGAATGTGCTGCTAAAATACATTAATAAAGTACTTTGTATAAATAAAGTGGTAGAGCAACCAGATTTATCATGGCATCAAGCAGGACAGTAGCAGTACAGGAAGCTGAAAAAATCAGTCTTATCAGATATCTAAAGAAAAATTGAACAAATGAAATAAAAATGAAGGGGTGAAAAATAAGAATGAGAGAATTTCTTTCATGTTGAACATGAACAGCAGGGATATATTCCCTCACACTAAGAGATTCAAAGACATGAAATCTTGGCAGTTGTGCCTGAGATTCATTCACATGCAATTAACATGTTTTGCTTGCTGCCTCTGTAGAGCTACTTCTTACTAATATTCAGGAACACCATAATCGGAACCATGATGGCAGCAACTTCAATCATATGCAAAATTGGAGCTTAAATAAATACTCATCCCCTGGTAATAACTGTTACCTAACAAAATAGGCTTTGTCCTCTTAGTTACATGATACCAACATGAAATATTACCTGCAAACTCCTTTTTTACTTAATTGCATGTAATGATACATGATTAAAATTAATAATTTTTGTGAGAGAGTATGGGTATGATTTATTCATTATGATGTGCACTTCGTACAGGGCAAAAACAAGATATGACATCATTACTGTTCAATCCAGATGATTGAAAAATAATTGTGAGCACTGGGTGTATGAGGTACTTGTGTTTTATCATTGCTGAGGAAAAATAATCAATTATTTTGGGGTTTACTAGATTCTCTACTAAAGCTGTAGTGTCTGGAAGCATTGTCCCGGAGTAAAAAGGTCATATTCTCTAAATTACTGTTCAGTTCAAGAAAACCAAAGCCCTGGAGATGTAAACATCTACCATAACAACAAATTGACCCATGTCATCTGTTTTCCCTGAACAATTACTTGCATTTTTTCCCTTAATTCTAAATAAGAGAAGGCACAAAATGGTTCACAGTATGTATAACATGACTGGAACCATATTAAGACAGCAAAATATATGCATAATGAAATACTGTATGTTTAATTTCCCATTCTCCTCTAACCTTTTGGGGGGAGAAAAAAAATATAAAATATATTCTAGTTCTATCACTGCTGAAGTTTACCTCAGGTAAGTAGTAAAAACATACCAATGAGCCTTGCTTATGTGCTTTTCTGATTTAAAAGCTGGCAGGAAATCTCAGTGACTTAGAATGCTTTCCCTCAGATGCACTGTCTCAGATCAGCTGGGTTCTTGGTTAACATGCAAATTAAGTCTGATTTTCTATTACTTTGTCAAAGTAGGTGTGTGTTTTTTTGTTGGTGGTGTTGGGGGGGGTTGTTTGTTTGCTTGTTTTGTTTTGTTTGTTTTTTTTGTTTTCCTAAAAGAGGAATCTCTTTTAGGCACCTTTTACAGATGCACAGGCTTTTTATTGCCCTGGTCAAGCCAATAATGGATCACCTAAGTCTGATGGCAAGACTCCTGGAATTGTAAAGAAAATATTTCCTTGATCTATGGAAAGAAAGAGAAATTATTGTTGAAGATCACATTTTCACAGAATCACAGAATCACAGAATAGTCTAGGTTGGAAGAGACCTACAAGATCACCGAGTCCAACCTCTGACCTAACGCTAACAAGTCCTCCACTAAACTATATCCCTAAGCTCTACATCTAAATGTCTTTTAAAGACCTCCGGTGATGGTGACTCAACCACTTCCCTGGGCAGCCTATTCCAGTGACTAACAACTCATTCAGTAAAGAAGTTTTTCCTAATATCCAACCTAAACCTCCCCTGGCGCAACTTTAGCCCATTCCCCCTCGTTCTGTCACCAGGCACGTGGGAGAATAGACCAACCGCCACCTCACTACAGCCTCCTTTCAGGTACCTGTAGAGTGCAATAAGGTCGCCCCTGAGCCTCCTCTTCTCCAAGCTAAATAGTCCCAGCTCCCTCAGCCGCTCCTTGAAAGACTTGTTCTCCAGACCCTTCACCAGCTTCATAGCCCTTCTCTGGACTCGCTGAAGCACCTCCATGTCCTTCTTGTAGTGAGGGGCCCAAAACTGAACACAGGACTCGAGGTGCGGCCTCACCAGAGCCGAGTACAGGGGGACAATCACTTCCCTGGACCTGCTGGCCACGCTGTTTCTTATGCAAGTCAGGATGCTGTTAGCCTTCTTGGCCGCCTGAGCACACTTCTGACTCATAGTCAGCCAACTGTCAACCAATACTCCCAGGTCCTTCTCTGCCAGGCAGCTTTCTAACCACTCATCTCCCAGCCTGTAGCTCTGTTTGGGGTTATTGTGCCCCAGGTGCAGAACCCGGCACTTGGCCTTGTTGAACTTCATAGAGTTGGCCTTGGCCCATCGGTCCAGGCTATCCAGATCTTCCTGCAGAGCCTTTCTACCCTCGAGCAGGCCGACACACACATCACACGCACCTTGTCGTCTGCAAACTTACTGAGGGTGCACTCGATCCTGTCATACAGATCATTGATGAAGATGTTAAAGAGGACTGGTCCCAGTACCGAGCCCTGGGGGACTCCACTAGTGACCGGCCTCCAACTGGATTTGACTCCATTCACTAAGACTCTGGGCCCGGCCATCCAGCTAGTTCTTAACCCAGCAAAGCGTGCGCCAGTCCAAGCCATGGGCAGCCAGTTTCCTGAGGAGAATGCTGTGGGGAACGGTGTCAAATGCCTTACTGAAGTCAAGGTAGACCACGTCCACAGCCTCTCCCTCATCCACTAAGCGTGTCACCTTGTCATAGAAGGAGATCAGGTTTGTCAAGCAGGACCTGCCCTTCATAAACCCATGCTGACTAGGCCTGATCGCCTGCTTGCCCTGCAACTGCCGCATGATGACGCCCAAGATAATCTGCTCCATGAGCTTCCCTGGCACTGATGTTAAACTAACAGGCCTATAGTTCCCCAGGTCTGCCCTCCGGCCCTTCTTGTAGATGGGCGTCACGTTTGCTATCCGCCAGTCAAGTGGGACCTCCCCCGATAGCCAGGACTGCCAATAAATGATGGAAAGCAGCTTGGCCAGCTCTTCCGCCAATTCTCTCAGTATCCTTGTGTGGATCCCATCTGGCCCCATCGACTTGCGTACATCCAAATGCTGTAGCAGGTCGCCAACCATTTCCTCATGGATTGTGGGGGCTACATTCTGCTCCCCATCCTCTTCCACCAGCTCAGGGTACTGGGCATCCGGAGAACAACTGGTTTTGCTGCTAAAGACTGAAGCAAAGAAGGCATTAAGCACCTCGGCTTTTTCCTCATCTCTGGTAACTAAGTTTCCCCCCGCATCCAGTAAAGGGTGGAGATTCTCCTTAGTCCTCCTTTTGGTACTGATGTATTTATAAAAACATTTTTTGTTTCTTTAACAGCAGTAGCCAGATTGAGCTCCAGATGAGCTTTGGCCTTTCTAATTTTGTCCTTGCACCGCCTCACAACATCCTTGTAGTCCCCTTGACTGGCCCGCCCTCTTTTCCAAAGATAATAAACCCTCTTTTTTCTCCTAAGCTCGAGCCACAACTCTCTGTTCAGCCAGGCCGGTCTTCTTCTGTGCCGGCTCGTCTTGGGGCACGTGGGGACAGACCGCTCCTGAGCCATTAAGATTTCTTTCTTGAAGAGCGCCCAGCCTTCCTGGGCTCCTCTGTCCTTCAGAACCGCCTCCCAAGGGACTCTGCCAACCAGTGTCCTGAACAGCTCAAAGTCAGCCCTCCGGAAGTCCAAGACAGAGGTTTTACTGGTCACCTTCCTGGCTTCACCAAGTATAGAGAACTCTACCATTTCATGGTCACTCTGCCCAAGACAGCCCCTGACCACCACATCTCCCACCAGTCCTTCTCTGTTAGTGAACAGAAGGTCTAGCAGGACACCTCCCCTGGTAGGTTCACCAACCAGCTGTGTCAGGAAGCTATCTTCCACGCTCTCCAGAAACCTCCTGGACTGCTTTCTCTGGGCTGTGTTGTATTTCCAGGATATGTCTGGGAAGTTAAAGTCCCCCACAAGAACAAGCGCTGATGATTTCGCAACTTCTGCCAGCTGTCTGTAGAACTCCTCATCCGTCCCCTCATCCTGCTTTGGCAGTCTATAACAGACCCCCATCAGGATGCTTGCCTTGCTGGCCTTTCCGCTGATCCTAACCCAAAGGGACTTGACCTTGTCATTCCCAGCCTCAAGTTCAACGACATCAAAAAACACTCTAATATAGAGAGCCACTCCACCACCCCTTCCATGCTGCCTGTCCCTTCTGAAGAGCCTATAGCCAGACATTGCAGCACTCCAGTCATGAGAGTGGTCCCACCACGGTTCCGTGATGGCAACCAAGTCATAGCCCGTATGCTGCACAGTGGCTTCCAGTTCCTCCTGCTTGTTGCCCATGCTGCGTGCATTAGTGTAGATGCACTTCAACTGAGCTTTTGCCTTCTCCCCCAGCCTAGCCACTGTTCCCCCTGGCACACCTCCAACAAGCTTTGTTTCATCCCCGTCCCCCTTCTTACCTAGTTTAAAGCCCTCTCAATGAGACCTGCCAGCTCCTGGCCAGGATCTGTTTTCCCCTTGGGGACAGCTGGGACCTGTTTGCGGCCATCAGGCCAGGTGCCGAGTAAAGCGCCACATGGTCGAAGAACCCAAAACTTCTGTGTTGGCACCAGCCTCTGAGCCACGTGTTTATCAGGTGGGCTTTCCATGTCCTCCCTGAACCCCTCCCTGCCACTGTAGGAATGGACAAAAACACCACCTGTACTCCCACTCCATCCACTAACCGCCCCAGCCCCCCTGAAGTCCCTTTTGATAGCCTTCAGGCTTCTTTCATCAGTGTTATTACTGCCAGCCTGTACTATCACTAGTGGGTAGTAATCGGAGGGGGCCCACGCCCCCAAAGAGACTGGAGATTTTGTGGCAAGACAATGAATTCCTTGCTTTGCCAAATACTGAAGATCTGTAGAAGTGAATACAAATTTAACAGAAAGCACTGCAGCTTAGTTTTATAGCAGCTCAGATTTGACTGAGCCCTCAATGTGATTTCTTCTGAGCAGCCTAGTCTAGACAATATATATAATGTATACCAGGATACTCAAAACTAGAATCCCCCCCCCCCCCCCCCAGCATTCCTAGACTACAAAAACAATGCTCCCTTTTCTTCCTCTTGTTTTAGTCTGATTAATAAGTAAGACCAAGTGTGAAACAAAAGTTCCTTCTCCTATCCCTTCCTCTCCTTTGTAGTATGGCTGCATAGGTAATTTCCTAGACTAAATGGATTTAAGCCACTTCAAACTAAAGGAGAAGTAAACCAAGGTCTCTTATGCCTGGACAATTTCATTAATTATTAGGCAATATGAATCAGGAATGACAGAAGGCTTTTTGCTATGGTTTAGACTGTAAGAAGGAGCAGCATCTGCTGTGCCCATACATCTATTTGAAAATGGACCAGCAACACACCACCATTGCAAGTATTTATGATTGTGTTTGTATGAGAATTGCTTTATCAGGTGTCTACATTTACCAAATCTGCATGTAGACAACACTTATTTATTTATTTATTTATTTTTAATCCTAAGAAATAATGCTTCTAAAGGATCTCTTTACACTGCAACTGTTACTGTGTTGTTATATTTACCTATTCTAGAGAAGGACTGAAAAAATCTTAATTCTATAGATTTTAAAACTAAAAAGCATGGGCTTATGTCCTGGTTTCAGTTAGGACAGTTTCCTCCTAGTAGCTGGTGGAATGCTGTGTTTTGGATTAGGATGGGAAGAATGCTGATAACATGCTGATGCTTTGGTTGTTGCAGAGCAGTGCTTGTACCAAGCCAAGGACTTTTCAGCTCCTCGCTCTGTCCTGCCAGCAGGCAGGCTCGGGGTGCAGCAGGAGCTGGGAGGAGACAGACCCAGGACAGCTGACCCAAACTGGCCAAAGGAGTATTCCATACCATCTGATGTCATGCTAAACAATATATAGGGGTGGCTAGCTGGGATGGGGGGGGCCAGCTGCTTGGGGATAGACTGGGCATCGGTCAGCGGGTGGTGAGCAATTGCATTGTGCATCACTTGTTTCATATACACTATTATTATTATTATTGTTTCCTATCTTAATAAACTGTCTCTATCTCAACTCTTGTTTCACTTTTCCGTTTCTTTACCCCATCCCAGAGAGGGAGGGGGGAGGGTGAGCGAACGGCTGTGTGGTGTTTAGCTGCTGGCCGGGTTAAACCACAACAGCTTATAAACTCAAACTAATTATCACTTTCTAAAGAACAAACAGTATGAAAAATGTTGCAGGTTAAAGAAGGGAGGTTATTGATGAAATTTTGCAGACTCATATTTAAAGAGTTGTTGACTGCATGTGATTTGCATGATGGAGTCATTGAACTGAAGGCAGTAATTTGGATCACTCCAAAATGGTGTGGGTTAAACTAATCTGTTCAATTGTTCATTTAAATTCAACTTGTTTTCCTTCAGCTTAGGATATTCATCATCTATTCTTTTAATGTAGAAATGCCACTGTGACCAAAGGCATTTGTCCTTTCTTCTTATCTAATACTAGATGATGCTGAGTGGGATAATTACAAATCCAATAAAAAATTAAGAGCAATTACACCATTCACAAGTACAAGTTCTTATGAATTTTGAATAAATGCAAAACCAATGCTAAAGACCCATTGCAGTCTTCTATAGCGTCATTATTCTCAACATAGCAAGCATTAGAAAAAAGGTCCAGAGGAAAGCTTCTGTATGCCACCCAGCTTTGAAGAACCTACAGATCTTTATGTTGGCAGCAACTGCATTTATTACCCATTGTTTATACTAGTTAGGTGCCTAGACATTATGCAAGATGCCAGCAGCAAGGTTTTGCCTAGAGTAATTCTTAAAAAAAATGGCAACACATCTGTGTGGCAAGATAGCAAATATTAAAACAAAAATCAGAAGATATTTCCTGCTGTCGTAATCTGAATATAGAATATGGTTCTTGCCTTCTCCTATTAGCTACTGAGAGGAGTGTTCTAAAATCTAGAAAACAAAGAAATCAACCTATTTCTTCATGGAAAATTCTATGAAACATGTTGGTTTGGTTTCATACATACTTTCTGTGTACATCCCTATTTTTTCAACTAGAATTAATCATCTTGCTCCAGTAAAATGCCATTATTTAGGCTGCACAAAACTTGTGAGTTGCCCAGTTTAGGCTAGATTCTAATGATTCTTCTATAATTGTTTTGTTGGAGTTTGTTAGCATTAATCTCACTACATAAATTTTATTTCTGTATTCTTTGCTAATCTCTTTTAAAGACTTTATTTTCCTTTGCATTATACCTTTTTTTTTTTTTTTTTTTTTTTTTTTTTATCTCATTTGAAGCTTTTGAGGGGAGATACTACTTTGGCTCATTGCACAGAAGAGATGCTATTGAAGAATATGCATTAGGAGTTAACTATGAAAGAAAAAATGAGGGACTTTTGATCAGTTTAAAGATTAAAAATTTCTCAATGGACAAAACTAAAGACAAAATATTTCTAATACATTTGTGTGTGTGTGTGTGTGTGTGTGTGTCTGTGTGTCTGTGTGTGTGTCTGTGCCTATATATAATTTCAGTGGTACCTAAGGTCAAAAATGCCCTAATGAAAAGGAAAAGCTCTTCTTAAAGTTGAATACCAATTCAAAAACAGTAAGAAGGAAAAGTAAAGGGAAGGGACAGTTGGGATCATATGATGCAAATAGTATCAACACCCTGAAAAAAAGTAACTTTATGCATCAGATAGCTACATGAACTCAAAAATAAATTAAGGTAATTTTCCAAATAAGATAAGTAAGTAAATAAACAGATAGATTTATTGAAAGATTGATAAAAGTACTCAGGATTTTGGTGCTATTTAACCAGGATTTTCCAGACAGAACCGAATAATGAACACTCACATTTTGAACTGTTCAAGAACCAGACAGTCTGGGGTGATATAACTATAGCTAGCACAGCACTGAATTTGGGTTAACAAGCCCTAGAAATTGTAGTAATATCTTGAGGGTCCTTGACTGATATCAGGTTGAAGCTCACATAGAAGTTTGAAATAAAGATTATGCCAATGATACCACTTGCTGTTAGTGTTAGGTCAGAGGTTGGACTCAATGATCTTGTGGTCTCTTCCAACCTAGAAATTCTGTGATTCTGTGATTCTGTGATTCTGTTTGCCCTAACTTTTCCACAGTCCAAGCCAAAGAGACAAACAGTAGCAATAGATCTATTGACAACAAAGCAAAGCACCTTTAGCCATATCCATTTACAATAGTCTGGCAGTCTTTCTAAATCAAAGTGTGATCTCACATCAGTCAAGATGAGCCGGAGAAAAATGTATTGTAACTATACTTTTTGTCACTTTGGTGTTTGAATTAACATCAAATTTGCTGAGCAAGGTGCAACTGACATGCAAAACTTCCAAGCTGACTATCTGCAAAGATTCTCAGCAGTCAAATTTCATGCAGGCCAATTTCAGCAAGAATTCTTGTATTATGCAAAATAAGAGGAAAATCTTATCCAATATATCTGATCTATCAAGCAATGCAGTTTTAATTTTGAATATTCATAACAAGTGCAGTGTAATATATTTTATAAGAGATTACTGAAACAAATCTGAATATTTTATATATATTTTTACTCTGTCTCTGCAGAGATATCTCATAAACTGAAAGATTAATGGAGTCATTGAATAAATTACTTGCTTGGCTTTAATAATTGCAACAGGAGTTAGAGTTAGGACACAAATTAAATAATAAAAGAAGCTTTATTTATCTACTAACCCACATTCTACTGCATAGAGGTGAGATTTGTGAAGAAAATGCCAACACTTGAAATACTGCTATGAACAACAAGTGACTTTGGAAATCTTATCCTATACAAGTAATTTTTCTATAAAGGCAGAGGTGTTTTAAGAGAAGCAAAAGAATGCATGACCACATTCCTGAAAAGAATAATAAAGTCATCATCATAGGATTATTCTTAATCTAAGGAGAAGTTCCCAGAGGCTATCAAATAAATAGAAGACAACCTTCTGGATATAAAAAAGCTAGCTACTTTTTGGAAGAGTTAACTGAAGTCTATTGTTGCATGTGTTACAGTGTTTAAACTTCTAAGGGTATTTTGGGTTCTATTTCTTGTTGAAAGGAATGCAAACTAAGATCACCCTCCTAGACAGAGAAGCTTTTTTTTTTATCATTTGATGTCATTTACCAGTTGTGGTGGTTTTACCGTGCTGGGCAGCTGAACACTACAACTGCTGTCTCACTCCCCCTCCTCAGATGAGGAGGGGAAGAAGTAAAGGAAAGAACAACTCACGGGTTGAGATAAGGATAATTTAATTAAAGGAAAATATATATATATATTAATAATATTAAGGAAATATTATTAATTAACAATTCAACTGAAGGGAAAAAGGGAAAGGGGAAAAGGAGGGGGAAAGGGAACAGCAAAACAAAACAAGTAAAGGCTATGTGGAAGTTCAGAGGAAAGAAATTATTCTCTACTTCCCACAAATGAGCGATGCCTGACCACATCCTTGAAGCAGGGCCTCAACGCACGTAGCCGGTGTTCACGAGGAAGACAAATGTTTTCGCAACGAGAGCCCACCCCTCCCCTCTTCCTCCTTTTTCCACCTTTTATTGCTGAGTGTGACATCATATGGTATGGAATATCTCTTTGGTTGGTTTAGGTCAGCTGCCCTGGTGATGTTTCTTTCTCACTTTTTTGCCCACCCCCCTGGAAGGTTAGAGAGAGTCCTGATGCTGTGCCAGCACTTCTCAGCAGCAGACACAACACTAGTGTGATAACACTGCTGTTCTAGCTACAAGTGCAGAGCGTGGCACTGTATGAGCTGCTGCAGGGAAAGTTAATATCCCAGCCAGACCCAGTACACCAGTAAACTCTCACTTAAAGATTGTGTGTAATTCAGGTCATACCACTTTGAAGTTTCACTTATATTTAATTTACCCCAGGATGTCTTATTTAATAAATAATTATTCAAACCCTGATGAGTCCAGATGAATCAGATTAGGATGATAAAGTAAAGAAATAAGATGCCCTACAATATTTTAGTATATGTGACAACAGATCTTTGAGACTACCCAGAAGACTGTGATCTGCCAGAGAAAACACAGAGAAAACAGCTGGAGATCTAAAACAAGGATACTGTTTTTTATTTTTATTTTTTTATTTTTTTTTTTTCAGTAAGTACAAATTGATAAGCACCAGGATGGTAGAAGAACCATTTAAACAAAGATATCAAAAAAAAAAAAAAAAAAAAAAAAAAAA
>CM021797.1:64039562-64062506 GCA_011076525.1 Nettapus auritus | reverse complement strand
ATATCCTGATTCTCCAAAAGAAACCATTGCTGGAATATTACCAGGAAAAAGAAAAAAAAAGTAGATTCTGACAAAATCTAAATGCTCTAATATCTCCTTGTAACAAGTCAAAAAAAACAGTCAGAAAGCTCTATAGTTTACCAGAATAAACATTTTAAAGACACTGCATTTTATGTAATCTAGCCAGTGATTCAGTGTTCTCTTTTGCTAGCCTACTTAGTTCTCTCTAGTTGTTGGTCTTTTGAAAAATGACATTATTTTGTTATTGATTTGGAGGCACATTCTTACAACACTATAAAATTATTCCCAGGCAGTACTGAAATATAAACATTTTACAGCTCTGGTGACACAGACTTTGAAAGTTTCCTTACTGATGTATCCTAGGCCTGAGGATGATGTTTGTAAAAGCTTAAGCAATGTGTAGAGACACATGTAAATTTGCTGGTAGGAAATGCTAAGGACCACATTTTCAAAAAGTCTCAGTCAACTTCTCGGTATTGAAGCTGTTTCATCTAAAAGGAAGGGTAAATCATTGTTAGCACATAAAAACAAACATTTTTTGATTCTACCTAAATACCCCATTAGTTTCAGCTGTATGAGCTGTAACTCAAACCCTATCCAAATTGCCCATAAAAACAAAGAACCTCATATCCAAGACAACTGATCTGAGTCTTCATAACTGCTGAGCAGTTACTTGCTGTAAGGTATACCTTGTTAAATCTTGTGTTGAAAAGGCCTACCAAGCAAGGTCCTTCAGAAGAGAGGTCTGTTACCACGTAAGAATACATTCCCTGCTTCAGAAGTGAGCATCTTGCTGCTGTCAGACTGAAGAGACCTTGCCTGCATCCCTGGCAGGCTAAGAAAAACAGGAAACCTTGTGAGCAACATTTCAGGAATTTGTATGCCAGGAAAGAGGTTAATAGGGATTTGAAAGATAGAAATGTGGGTCTTATGTTTTGAAGTCTTTTGGAGCTTTAGACCCAACGACCACCTTAAAAAGATTTTTGTGAAATAATTACTTATACTGTGGGCACTTTGAAATAAAAGAGTAACAGCTTTCATAGGTATGTAACCATACCTTACCACTTCATCTGATTTATAAAGCAAAATCATCCCTGACTAGGGTATCCTCAATAAACATAAAATGTGACTGCAGATATTTAATAATAAAAATATTTAATACTTAAATTCCTCTGAATACTTTGGACAAAGAATTTCCAATTATATTTTAGAGTAAAGCACAAAATGCTTTTGTACAAATTCCTAGTTCTTCCTTACAGAATGATGTACATTTGTTTTCCCTCAGTGAAGAGTAAGGTAGTCAAAAAACATTTGGATTTTTTTTCCCATGAAGATCAAATTTTCTGACTACCTTTAAGAAAAGTTCATCATGTGTGGCTACATTTACTTCTCACTTAAAAGTTTTTACATGATGAAGAGAATAGGTCTCTAATCCTAAAGAGAGTCATTTTTTTAATCATCTTATCTTAAATAAGTCCTTGATTCTTTTCACCTCAAAATTTTTAAGTAATGAGAAATAGTAAGTAAGCTAGTAAGCTTATATAGATATGTTCAAATAACAACCTTTATGTCTTGAATTAGCCATACATTCTCCATCAAAAAGGATAAAGATCCATTCTAGCAAGGGCATTTTACAGTATAGTGAGGGCTTTTCTGTGTGTGCATGTTAAATCAACATTCTCTCATTTACATTCTGGAAATTATGACCAAATTCTCGTGTTCATAAAAATCTAAAATATTCTAATACAAAATATTCTAAAATATTTTGCAATATTATTTATTAGTATATTATATGTATATAGTGTATTATGATACAATACATATCTAAAGATAAAAGATGCAAGCACTAGTACCTACATGTTATTTCCAAACTATAACTTACTTCATACATCTCTATGAATACTTCTAAAGGGAGTGGACACATGATTAATTGTCCTGGTTTCAGCTAGGATGGAGTTCATTTTCCTCCTAGTAGCTGGTAAGGTGCTGTGTTTTGGATTTAGGATGAGAAGAATGTTGGTAACACACTGATGTTTTAATTGTTACAAAGCAGTGCTTACACCAAGGCAAGGACTTGTCAGCTCCTCACTCTGTCCTGCCAGTGGGCAGGCTAGGGGAGCAGCAGGAGCTGGGAGGGGACAGACCCAGGACAGCTGACCCAAACTGGCCAAAGGGGTACTCCATACCGTCTGCTGTCATGCTGAACAGTACATAGGGGTGGCTAGCCAGGTTGTGGGGCCGGCTGCTAGGGGATAGACTGGGCATCAGTCAGCGAGTGGTGAGCAATTGCATTGTGCATCACTTGTTTTGTACACTTTATTAGTAGTAGTACTATTATTATTATTATTATTATTATTATTATTATTATTATTTCTCTGTCCTAATAAACTTCTTCTATCTCAACCCACAGGCTTCATTTTCCTGATTCTCTCCCCCATTCTGGGGGGATGGGGGGTGGGGAGCGAAGGGCTGTGTGGTGCTTAGCTGCCAGCTGGCTTAAACCACAACAGTAATCTGAACAGACAGTATGGCAGCTTTACAGTCAAACAAGTAGCAACATGAAAACAGCATATATATATATATATATATATATATATATATATTTCCCCAGGAAAGCAAAACAAAGCACAGAATTCAGAGTGGAATTTTCAGTTTTGATATTCAAAATCAACTGTGTTCTTGAAGGTGAAAGATACACAAACTAAAAATGTTGATTTCTTTAGAGAAGATTTCTTTTAAATAGTGACATACAATTATCAAAATCACGTCCATCTATGTAGTTTGTAAGATAATTTTAAACTGAAAGAGTGTGGCAGTAAAATATATGCATGTCCCTGAAGAAGATGTTCTGCATCTTTAGGTATGTGTAAATATTTGCCCAAAATTAGGACAGCTTTCTGACAGTGTATGGTAATCATGAAATAACTTTGTCTAGAAAACTTTTCAAGTTCAGAGTGTACACATGGCATGAGTTAGAAATATTTATTGTTTCTGTCTAACGAGCTTGGAAGGACACATTCTCCCCGACTTAAATTCCAGTAAGAAAATAGATGAAGAATAAAAGGCAGAATGCAATTATTTAAAATTTTTGTAGGAGGACAATATTCAGACTTCTAATAATTTACCATTGCATAAGTATTCAACCCCATGCCAAGGCTGAGCATGCACCTTCCCATGACAGAACTGATGGAACAACTTCCCAGTGATCATGCTGTCCTTGCAAATACTTTCAGAGAATGCATTACTCTACAAATAACAGTTTCTGCTGCCAAAGTAGCATACTCACAACTAGTGATGATAGTTAGATTTGCTACCTAAAACAGATACCAGCACTGTCAGGAATGATCTATAGACGAGGTTTAAAGTACATTTAATACTTCAGTTTTTGTAGGCTACCCTATCAAGAAGGTATCTATAGTTTATGAGTTTCTTTTCAAAATCTAAAAGTTTGTTTTGATTTTTTTTATCTCAACTAAGCTGTAATAAAGCACTGAAATCAGCTTTCCAAGGAAGACTGGTATTTTTTGTTTGTTTGTTTTAGTATTAAATATCAGACCAGAAAAATAAATAAATAAATAAAAGCAGTATGAATAATTCTATTTAAGTTCCTTCCAATATTTTTAAAATATTGGAAAAAAATGTCTCAAAGTTGAATTGGAAAAAAAAAAAAATAGTAAATGCACGTGTTTTCACAAGAGTTGGTGGCTCAGAGTGAGGGAAAATTTGAATTCCTGATGTAAAACTTATGTATAGATATATAGAAAGTGCTAGGAGAGGTAAGGCAAACTAGCAAAAATTAGATAAGTATATTTTTACTTGTCTAATACAGGAAAGATGGGGATGATTTTCACTATAAATGCATGAGTTTTAGAAATTAATTAAACTCTCTGGAATCATATATACAAAGCTAGAGCTTATTTAAACATTTTTGAAGAGAACGAAAGGTTATTTTTTGAGGACTTCCCCTGTGAAATCTGGAAATTTACAGCATCACAAAATGTAAGAAATCATGTATATCTGTTAAATACTGAAGAAATGTGAACTCCATTGTCAAAAATTAACAAATACAGTTCTTAGCTATTAGGTACTTATCTACTTATCTTTTCTATCTACTGTTATAACAGATATAGGTACAGAGATAAACTCAAGAACATTATTCCAGGGGAAAAAAAAAAAAAAAAAAAAAAAAAAAAAAAAAAAATTGCAGTTATTTGAAAAGAATTTAAAGTATTAACGTGTTTTTTTGTTGGTGGTGGTTGTTGTTTTTTTTTTTTTTTAAAAAAAAAGACACCGGATAATGAAACCTTCCCCAGGGTGAACTAAAATCGGTGAGACTAAAGTGTGAGGGATCATAGTAACACAATTCTGGAACACATATTCTCACAGTTTTTTGTGAGAATTTTTGCACAGCACAAACAACAAAACAAATTCAAACTCTTCACATAGACTGATATTTAAATATATACTTGCATTTTTAGGACAATCTAGAAAAAGAGTAGCACCCTAGAGCAGAGTCAACTGAATAGTAGTTTTCACTTCCAAAGACTTATTTTGTCGTGCAGGACTTTGAATCAGTATTGCTAGTGAGATATCTTACTTCAGAAAAATATAGGATAGACTATCACACTACTTTCATTGCAACTGAAATTGTATGAATTAGGTTTTGGCAGAGGTTACATTACTATAACACTTATAGCTTATCAAAGTAATTACTCAATAAAATTTGAATCAGCAATATTGATTATGTTTTAAACTAAAAAATGATGTAAAAATGACTTCTGAGTTTGGAAAGTTTTTTCATTTTGTGTGCCAAGTAACACTCAAACTCATTCACACGAACTTGTTAAAAAGAAAACAATCAAACAATCTAAAAAGTGTTCCTAGGTCAAAGTGAAATATAAAACAGTTAAATATATTATACTGAGACTACCCTTCTAATTATGTTTTCATTACTGTATTACACTATTTTGATTTTATATTTCAAAATAAAATAAAAACTAAAAACAGAGGAATATGTATTAGGATGAAGTACTACGGTATTGTTACTTAGTCCTCATTAAAATACTTCTTGATTTGGGATTTTGTATGAGAAAGCTTAAGTTAGGATTTTGTTTTGAAAATACAGTAAAGAACACTCTGACTAAAAAGAAAAATATTTAAAACAGGGGTAAATAACACAATTTTTTCCTACACCAGCCACAGGTTGTGTCATTTGCAGAGCCACAATAATCTATGCTTCCATTACATGAACATTCAATGGACAATTGCAATTGGACAATTGCAATGTGTTTTCTCCTAAAAGATAGTGTAAAACCCATTCTTGCATAGAGCATATCTGATGGCCTGCTAGATAAGGCAAAATGCCAACCACCTGAATAGTACATAACCATTTCATTGCAGACATCAGAAGACCAAAACCTTGCCTATGTAGACTTGGAAATAACAACAACAACTGGACTTTGGAGCTTTTAATGAAGAAGTGAAGTGCTTTTGTTTTTTATTGTCATTGGGGGTGTTTTATTGATTGCTCTTTGTTTGTTTGTTTTGATTTACTTTTTGTTTTTTCATTTATTGGGTTTTGGTTCTAGTTTTTATTTTTGTTTTGTTTTAAGAAATCTCTTTCTGCCTTGAGTAGACAGATTTTTTTTTGTTTGTTTGAAAACGCGTATAGCTGGATACATCCACTTGAGGTCATGAGGTTTTGTATCAATCCTACAGCTGACCACAAAGCTAAACAGCTATTAACACAGCTGTTAAAAAGTCTTCACTAAATGTTAGTGTCTTATCAATATTTTGCATTTCTACACTCCTTTTCCTCATTTCTTATTCATACTTTTTCAATATTCTTCTCTTTTTATTTTGTTTCTTCAAATCTTATTTTCTTTTAGAATTATAACCTGCTTCATCCAATGTTTTTGTTCATTTTCGAGATGGCAACTCCATCATGATTACAATATAGCTGTCAAAATTTATCCTTTGCAGTGCCCTCTATGACATACTGCAGATGCACTTGGAACTTATCAACTTTCTAAATAACAATTTTAATTTATAATTCAAAAGTTGCAGATTTTTGACTCTTCTTGCATCATGTAACTCCACATAGAGAGTAAGAATTTAGAACAGTTGGCATGAGATTTAAATTTTCGGAGTATATAGATTCTACTTGCAAAAGCCAAAATATGACTGGCAAATAAAAGCTACAAAAATCTGTAATCATGATTTTGCCTATGAAGTTTATCTGATCTCTTTGTGTATGTATGTACATACTAGCATTCTTTAAATCATAAATGCATACTAATTCTCCTATAGACACCACTGCCTCTGTGGCATTAAAATAAAACTAAAAAAAAAAAAAAAAAAAACTAAAAAAACAAACAAACAAAAAAAACCCATAGCTACAAAATGTACAACACATTTTATGTAAACAGCCAGATTTCACACTTAGAAAAAGCTCCCTTCAAAAAAAAAAATAAAAAATCACCAACTTGTCTTCCTATATTATGAAGTCATTTTGCTGAGAAAGAGGAGAATTAGATTACATTTATTCATAAGGCATGTAATGTTTAAGAAGCATTGGTAGATTATCTGCTCGTAAATAAGAGCTCTGTCGGCTCTGCTGCCCAAGGTGCCGACACTTTGGATCATGTCTGAATCCAATGTTATTTGCAGCCTATTTTCACTCTGGGTTTGACAGAAATTCAACTTCTGCTCTAGACTTTCATGCCTTTACAATTGATGGGTTTCTTTTAATAACATTACTAAAAATAAATTATTGAAAATAAGATAAGACATTATCCAAAGTGATGTAAAATTAAACAGGAAGTGTGTATCAAGGCTACACAGCACACCTGAAAGAAAAGACTGTTTGTCCTCAACTCAGATAGTCAACTCAAATATCCCAGAATAGCAGCAGCTTGCATAACAAATGTTGTCATCTAATTAAGTTTCCTGTGGAACTTAGTGGCATTGACTGGGGAATGGTTGAACCAGATGATCTTAGAAATCTCATCCAAGCTTAATGATTCTATGATTCTGTGATTGCACACAAACAACAACTTGCTAATTAATTCTGGAAAAGAGATAGGAATCACCTTGTTAAATGTTTTCATGTGGGAATGTTATGGGGAAAAAAGTCCCAGAGGCCAAAATGGTAGTCTGGTGTTCTGCATTTCTATGAAGGTCATATATTTATTGATTCAGGTAGAGAAAATTCCACAGCTAAACTCCATCTTTTTGTTAGGGAGTTTCAAAAATCGTAACTTAAATCAAGATAAAATCTGAAAAAATACAACACTATGTATGCTTTGTTTAAGTACAGCAAGCTGTGGGACCAGTTTAAGGACTTCAGTATGCATGTAGCAACTTCAAAAATATGCTTTCGTAAAACATAAATCATAAAACACAATGTAATGACCCCCTGATGTCTCAAAAAATAGACAAGTTTATGCAATGCGTCAAGTTCCTAGGCTACCCGCAACCTCCAAGCTGAGGTGCATAAATGTGCAGATAACTTCTTTTTCTAAGCTGCCTCTAATGGACCCATTTAATTTGTATACACAGTATGGTAACTTTCTTTATTGTCCTATATGTCACCATCCCTTCATTCAAAAGAATAAAAGCCCATCTTCTGGTGTTTTGAGACTTGTCTTCATTCAAAACTGCAACATTTAATGTATCATCAATTAAATATTCTGTCATTTGTCCAGAAATAACCCCCAATAAATCTGAAGTAACAAAATAATAATATATATATATTCAGACAATTTTCTTCATTTTAATATTTTTATTGCCTTCTTTTTAAAAAAACAAAAAAACTCTCTTCGCTGACATTCTTTTTGTGTCTTCCATTAAGAATAAGGTTTATTGTGTTAGAGTCTGGCAGTTATCTATGCTCTAACAACGTGTGCAATTATTTGTCATCCCTCATGAGGTAAAATTCCCAACAATATTTTATTTTCAGGGTGAATACATATTTGCATGTTGCTATGCATCACAGACTACTAAATCCAAATGAGATTCCAGGTCATTAAAACAAAGTAATCTTGAAAAATTGTTATCTACAAAAGGAAATAGCACATTATAACTGTGTGTGCAGTTTTCATTCTTCTCCAAAATGTCTTAAAAATTTTCACTGACAAATACATTTAGTCAGAAACTTTATGCATAACCCTAAATCTACTGAAAAAATGAAATAATCTTTCAACTGCTTGAAAGATTATTGAATCTAAAATTCTTATCATGACATTAGGATAAGAGGAATGTCAATAAATAAACAAAAAAGGAAGAATACAGATGACAGTTTCTATTTATAGGTAAGATGCATTGTGAAACTGTGAGATACACTCATTTGATTTGTGTCAATGTAGAGCAATGCTAGGGCCACATGATAAAATGTGATTGCCTTATACATCCTTGTATAACCACAAGAGTGGGGAAATGGAGATGGTTAATGTATGTATATAGCTATTGTGTTTGGTGGTCAATGAATGTATATGGTTCTTGTATTTGGTGGTTAATGTATGTGTATAGTTCTTGTGTTCTGCAATGGTCATCTGACAGGAACAGCTTGGACCAGTGCTGTTGCTAGGCTGAAGACTGGGGGGGGCGGGGGGAGAAGCATGTATATGGTCTGGGGTCAAGAAGATTCCAGAAGATTCCAGAAGATTCCAGAAGATTCCAGAAGATTCCAGAAGATGAAGGGGGCATACTTGAAGGAGGACATGCCCACTAATGTATATGCATTAATAGAGGAGATATAAGCCCAGAGTGGGGACTGTGGGGTGTGTGTCTTGGTTGAGCAGACTCCTGGTACATCCAGTGCTGTTTGCTTGCCTTTATTCTTCTAACTAATTGTTAACTTTAATTGGAATCCTATTTGAGACTATCATTTATCACAAAACAATACCATACGAAGCCATAAAACACAGGCATTTGTTTTTTGTCTGTAGAATCTGATCATTACCTTTCCTAGGCTAATTCTAATTATAACAAAACTGCAAATAATGAAGGATCCCTGTCCAAAACATACACACATATTCTGTCTCTCTCTGTGTTCTAACGGACAAAACACCACAAATCACCACACAAATAAAATAACATAAATAACAAATAAAATCATACAGTCTTTAGAAGTGGAAAGAGTACACTACAATACATATTTTTACTAGAATACATTAATACTTCTTAAGGGATTGTTAAACCACTGCATTTCACCATGAGCTGGCATTCTTACTTTCATTCTTTCTCATACTCTCCAACTAACACTGCAGTCTCAAATGCTCTATTTTAAAAAGGGTAACTTATGCCCTATACTAAGCTATTCCTGACTATTCCACTTCTCAATGTCTTTTTCTATTACCATGATTTTGAAATTTCTAGATCCCAGTTTGAGATATATTTCATTTCATTCTTACTTATATAAACAGGATGAGCTTGAGATCTGTGTTCAGTTGTAGGGCCACGCTCTCCTTGCGATCACAGAGATGTGGTGGGACAGCTCGCATGACTGGAAAGCTGTCATGGGGGGCTATGTCCTCTTTAGAAAAGACAAGCTGGGGAAGCAAGGGGGTGGGGTTGCCCTTTATGTGAGAGAGAAATTAGAGTATACCCAGCTCCACCTGGGGGAGGGTGAAGGACAAGTGGAGTGTTTGTGGGTGAGAATTAAGGGGTGGGCTGGTATGGGGGACACTGTTGTGGGGGTGTACTACAGGTCACCAGATCAGGAGAAGGAGGTCGATGAGGCCTTCCACAATCAGCTGCTAGTAGCCTCAAGATCACGGGCACTGGTTCTCATGGGGGACTTCAATTATCCAGACATCTGTTGGGTAAGTTACTCGGCCAGGCACACGCAGTCCAAACAGTTCCTACAATGAATTGAACGCAATTTTCTGCTGCAGGTGGTGAAGGAACTGATGAGGTGGGGGGTGCTTCTGGACCTTGTCCTTACCAACACAGATGGGCTTGTTAGGGATGTGAAGATTGGGGGCAGCTTGGGATGCAGCGACCATGAGATGGTGGAGTTCAAGATGGAAGTTGGTAGAAGAAGTAAAGCTAAAAGCAGGATTGCTAACCTGGACTTTTCAGAGAGCCAACATTGACCTCTTCTGGGACCTGCTTGGGAGTATGTCATGGGCTAGGTTGCTAGAAGGCAAGGGTGCTTGTGAGAGCTGGGCAACATTTAAACAGCACTTCTTCCAAGCTCAGGATCGGTGCATCCCTAAGAGTAGGAAACTGGGGAAGGGGGCAGGAAACCTGCATGGATGAGCAAGGAACTCATCAATAAGATCAAAAGGAAGAGGAAGGTCTATGAAATGTAAAAAAAGGGCCTATCCTCTTGGGAGGCGTATAGAAGTGTTGTCAAGACCTGCAGGGACACGACGAGGAAGGCTAAAGCCCACTTAGAGATGAGGCTTGCAAAAGAGATAAAGGATAATAATAAGATTTTTTTTTAAGTGTGTAAACAACAAAAAGAAGACTAGGGATAATGTGAGTCCCTTGCTGAATGAGGGGGGTGTCCTGATAACAAGAGGGCGGAGATACTGAATGCTTTCATTGCTTCAGTCTTTGCTTCAAGGACTCCCCCCCAGGACTCCTCAACCCTGGAGGGAGGAGAAAGAGTCTGAGAAATGGAGGGCTCCCCCCTGGTTGACGAGAGAGTGGTTTGGGAGTGTCTGAGTGGGCTCAACACTAACAAATTCATGGGTCCCAGTGGGATGCATCCATGTGTGCTAAGGGAGTTGGCAGAGGTGATCGCCAAACCGCTCTCTATCATCTTTGAAAGGTCCTGGAGAACAGGAGAGGTGCCTGAAGAATGGAGGATAGCCAATGTCACTCCGGATTCCAAGAAGGGCAAGAAAGAGGATCCAGGAAACTACAGGCCAGTCAGTCTCACCTCTGTCCCTGGAGAGGTGTTGGAACGGTTTGTTCTGGAGTACATCTCCAAGCAACTGGAAGAGAAGAATGTCATGAAGAGTAGTCAGCATGGATTCACCAAGGAGATGTCATGCTCGACCAACCTCATTCACTTCTATGATGGCATCATCAGCTGGATAGATGGGGGAAGAGTGGTGGATGTCATCTACCTTGATTTTAGCAAGGCTTTCAATACTCTCTCCCATGACACCCTGATAGCAAAGCTGCAAAAGTGTGGGATAGATGAGTGGACAGTAAGGTGGGTTGAGAACTGGCTGACTGGCCAAGCTCAGAGGGTGGTGAGAGCAGAGTCTGGCTGGAGACCTGTGACTAGCGGTGTTCCCCAGGGGTCACTGCTGGGTCCAGTCTTGTTCAACATCTTCATCAACGACCTTGATGAGGGAATAGTGTCTGCCCTCAGCAAGTACGCTGATGACACAAAGCTGGGAGGAGTGGCTGACACGCCAGAAGGCTGTGCTGCCATTCAGCGAGACCTGGACCGGCTGGAGAGATGGGCAAGAAGAATCCAAATGAGGTTTAGTAAGAGCAAGTATAGAGTCCTGCACCTGAGAAGGAACAACTGCACATATCAGCAGAGGCTGGGGGACAACCTGCTGGAGAAGAGCTCTGAGGAGAAGGACCTGGGGTCCTGGTGGATGACAGGTTGACCATGAGCCAGCAGTGTGCTCTGGTGGCCTAGAGGGCCATTGGGATCCTGGCGTGCATTAAAAGGAGTGTGGCCAGCAGGTCAAGGGAGGTGATCCTCCCCCTCTACTCTGCCCTGGTCAGGCCTCACCTGGAGTACTGTGTCCAGTTCTGGGCTCCCCGGTACAAAAAAGATAGGGATCTCCTGGAAAGAGTCCAGTGGACGGCCACAAAGATGATACAAGGCCTGGAGCATCTTTCCTATGAGGAAAGGCTGAGAGACCTGGGCCTGTTCAGCCTGGAGAAAAGAAGACTGAGAGGGGATCTCATCAATGTGTATAAATACCTGAGGTGTGGGAGACAGAAGGGTTTGGCCAACCTCTTTTCAGTGGTTTGTGGGGACAGGACAAGGGGCAATGGCCACAAAATGGAGCACAGGAAGTTCTGCATCAACATGCGAAAGAATCTCTTCACAATGAGGGTGACAGAGCACTGGAACAGGCTGCCCAGAGAAGTTGTGGAATCTCCTCTGGAGATATTCAAGGCCCATCTGGACACCTACCTGGGCAGCCTGCTCTAAGAAACCTGCATTGGCAGGGGGGTTGGACCTGATGATCTTTCGAGGTCCCTTCCAAGCCTACAATTCTGTGATACCTGTGAAAGTATGAAAAACATTCTTACTCAAGCAAACACAATTATTAATGTGAGGAAAGATAGTACTACCACAAGTACATATTTCATACAATAGAAAGTTACTTTTTTTCTGTTTCTAGCTTTGCACATGCCGGGAACTACAAGATTGCAAACACATAGAAGACATAGCAAATCTTCACTGTCTAGAGAAACAGCTACATGAGCATCTGCAGATCTGAGTATTCTATGAGTAGCATTTAAATCATAACCCTAAGACAAAAGATGATTCTGCACATAAAAAAAGTACAGCAGAAAATATTTGAAGAAAAAGGATACCTGTTTAAAATGATGACAACCTGCTTGCTTGTTTTCTGGTACATCTAGATGAGGAGTAAAGTGAAGTATATCTGTTCCACTCTAGAAAAAAATAAAATACAATACAATACAATAAAATAAAATAAAATAAAATAAAATATCAATTAGCACAAGTTCTTCCAGACTTGGAATTACAATCATGTCATTTGTCAGGCAGTAGTTAGGAATTGGAATGGGTTGCCCAGGGAAGTGGTGGAGTCATTGTCCCTTGGAGGAGTTTAAGAAAAGGTTGGACTTGGTGCTTAGGGACATGGTTTAGTGGGTGACATCATTAGTAAGGTGCTGGTTGGACCAGGTGATCTTGAAGGTCTTTTCCAACATTAATGATTCTATGATTCTATGATTTTACTCAATGCACACATTAAAAGCAAGCAAGCAAACAAGCAACAGGAAAAACAGCAAAACAGAGAAAACTTCATTATTAATAATGACACAGCTATAAAATATGATGCTGTAACTGGTAAAATTACGGGAACAGTTTGTTCTCTGAATTTTCTTCCCCTTCCTATTATCATTTTGTTTAACTGTTCTTTAATGGAAAAACCCTAGTTTGCCAAAATAAAGAGGTTTTACCATCCTCAATGGTGTCTTGTGAGGATGCAAAAACTTCAGAAGAATATAAAAGTTAAAATTTATTAGCACATTTTAGTTAACATCCCCTAGCATTCCTCCATGCTCCTTTTTTTTTCTCTTATTTTGTCTAACTGATTAATATAATAAGCTTAAACTAAAACAATTGTTTACTGCCTATATTTGACTGGAAGTTTGCCATCCAGTGTCTGGTTTCAGACACTAAAAAAGTGAGACAAATCTTGGCTGTTTCAATACCAATGTTGTTGGTCAACTCCACACACATAGATGTCCCTCTATGTCCCTCTATGTCTCACATCCTTCAGCAGTAAATATGGTGACTTTTTTGGTTGATTAAATATAGATGTAAAGACATATTAGTTAACTTGAGGGAAAGGGAAGAAGAAACAATCAAAAATTTTGACTAAAAATAAGATAATTCTTGCAGAAATCCAATAACCAAAAGCTTTCAAGAAAAAAAAAATATATATATATACGTATATATATATAAACTGCTTCCCCTCATGTGTACAAGAAGCAAACATTCAGTTCAAATATCATTTCAAAACAAGATACATTAATATCATGTCTTCTGCAGTGAGTGAAACAGATTTAAGTCTTTTCAGATGACTGCCTACTTACTGCATGAACTTGACACAAAGTTCCTCATTTTATCAAGCACTCCTTATTTGTAATATCATAGGGATTCATGAGTAACAGGTCTGCCCTGTCACCATTAACATCATATTTTAAGTTTTGACTTAATCCTCAGTTTAATCCTGTGCGAAATGAAGAAACTCAGTGCTTTTAATTTCTGTTTCTAAGGCAGATGTTCAATTCTTAGGTCAATTTTATTTATCCCTGTGATTATCCACCTCCAATTAGTTTTCCCACAGACGAGGAGAACAGAACTTCAGAAATAAATTAATGTAAGAATTCCCCTAACAGGGAAATGATTCCATTTGTCTTGGTTTCAAAGACCTTCCTGGTGATTGAAGAATCACAGAAGTAAAGACTATGCCAAGTTAAAAGGGACCACAAGGATCATACAGTCCAACTCCTGGACTACCCCAAAATTAAACCAAATATCTGAGAGCTTTGCCCAAATGCTTCTTGAACTCTGACAAGCTCAGTGCTATGACCACTGGGGAGCCTTTTCCAGTGTCTGACCACACTCTTGGTGAAGAATCTTTTCCTAAAATCCAACCTGAAGCTCCCCTGATGCAGTTTCTTGCCGTTCCTTCAGGTCCTGTTTCTCTTCAGCTGTTCCTCATATGTCTTCACCTCTAGACCCTTCACCAACTCCATAGCCCTCCTTTGGACACTGTCTAATAGTTTTATGTCCTTTTCATATTGTAGCAACCAAAACTGCACACAGTGTTTGAGGTGAGGCCACTCCAGCACAGAGCAGAGTAGGACAATCCCTTCTCCAGACCAGCTAGCAATACTGTGCTTGATGCCCCACCGGATACAGTTGGCCCTTCTGGCTGCCAGAGAATGATGATATCTCATATTCAACTTGTCATCAGCCAGAAGCCCCAGATCTCTTTCCCAGTGCTGCTCTCTTAAGATACGTCTATCAAACTTACTGGAAAATCTAGGGTCGGTACTGTGACTGTGTAATGTATGAAACAGGTTCAAAGCATCCCACCACCTAAATGATATATTTAGTTTGTGGCTGTTAGTGCCATTTGTTTACAGACTTTTTTTGTTAATTGGGTGGTCAAACTTTTTATTAACTTATTTATCTTAAATGAAAATTTTCCACAATTCCTGCAAGCCAGCTGTGAGTTAATGTGTGAGCAGCTTCAGAATGCCTCATTCTGAAGAGGGAAGTGAATAATAATGCTGCAAAATATTGCTGCGTCTACTTGCTAATTGTTTCCTGATGACTTTGACAGCTGCAAGATATAAGTTGATACAGACTACAGAGCTGGTTGTTTTCTAGATTCATTACTCATTCTGTTTGATCCGTGAATTTTTAGTCTTTTTAAGAGTTGCATTAAACTCTATGAAAATTGTTGCTCCAAATTCTGTTGTTCCAAATATTATATTATATATATATATATATATGGAAATAGGCATTGTTTATTTATGGTCCTGCCTACACTGAAGAAATTTACATACTGGTGACTGAGATGTTGCTGTAAATTGAACTAAAAACACATTCCTCAAAATGCATAGGACTATTTACCTGGAGATTACTGCTCAACTGCAATGTGTTGGGTCCAATTTTATCCATTTCTGTTTTGTGAAAACAGTTCTGCAATGCAGACATAGGCCCCTCCCTAAATATTAATATTCAATTCAATATTTAACTAAGTTCTGTTCCTGCTTGCAGTACCCCACAGAACGAGTGTTAATAAAAGTATCCATAGTAAACACTATAAAAGCACAGAAAAATGGACATTTTTACAAACTATTACATGGAAGACAGGTTCCTTCTTTACTGTGACTTACCAAGGTACTGAAAACAATATAACATGTGTTAACAGCATTTACCATTCAAGTAAAATGAAGATAAAATATGGCAAAGGAAAACAATGCAGTGAATAGTATGTGGAAGAAATGATAAAATGTCATAAAAAAAAAATCATCATTCACCTGTTTTGCAACTCTGTTCTGTCTACATGCACGTCTGAGAATCCCTTTCTCATGTGTGTCTGAAGTTAAACAGCCTTCTCAAATTCTTCTGTTGTGATAAGACAGACAGAAGCAGTTATATAGTTCGCACTGTAAGACCATTCACTTTGACAATACTGTGAAATGATAATACTTGGCATTTCTTGTCCAAAGTTCACATAAGGACAGAATATTGTTGTTCTCATTTGTTATATTTGATATATGTAATAACTGTGTAAAGGTGCCTATTTAAGTTCATAAATATTGACAAATTCCTAAACTGTACATAATTTTTCTTGATGCACAATCTTAATAAAGCTGTTCGGTCACAAGAAACTGAAGTTCAGGAATTGGTCTTGCTTTTCCTCTTAAAGTAAATCAACTCAATAGTGTAAGTCAATGCTATTTATTTACAAGTGATTTGTATACAAAGATTACTGACAGATGGATGATGGATATTCCTCAACGTAGAATTTCATTTTAATGCACTGAACATTCGCAAAATTGACATTAGCATTTAGCCTCTTTCTCATTTTACAAGTTTTACTGAGCACTGAATATTTTGCATAAATTATTTTTAACCTGGTAATAATTGGAATCTGTGGAGATATTTGTGTTATGTACCATACTATGTAAAGTTTTCTTAGTTCCTTGGTGGGGCCATCTGTCTGCATTTCACAATGTAGTTTTTATTGCCAACCAAACCCAGAAATTTAAATGGGATTTTAAAATAAACCCTGAGGATAAGTAATTTTATAATTTCAGGCTAATTGTCTTGCACAGATCTCATTCACATACAAAACAAATAAATAAATAAATAATCATGATAACAGCACATTGAAGAAAATGTTTCTGGATGCATTACCTTCAATTTATTGATTTTAAGTTTGCCCTTATGAGTAATTAATGAGTTCTGATTTCACTTTATTTTTTGTACAAGTAATTCATGAAGCCAAATCTATTATTTCTTCTGACATAAGTTAAAGGCTGAATCCATTACAGTTAGCTTTAAAAATGCTTTTATTAAATAACGTCTAAGAAAAGGTATTTGAACTTTCATTTTCTTTTAGTTTTATCACCTGTAGGTGAATGGGAAAGGAAGCATTAGAAGAAAACAGTGGTAATTTAAGAAATTGTTCCAGATCTTTTATGAGGTAGCTAATAATGAATCTCTCATACTATTTTAAAACACCATGATCATAATTATTAGATGATTTGAGAAACTATTAAAAATAAATAAATAAAATAAAATATACCATCTTCACTTCTGAGCTTTCCAGTTACAGATTTGCTTTTCTTTCCACTGTCTCATTGTGATTCAATTGGCTGACTGAGATGCCCCATGCACTAGCTAAATTTAACTGCAGAAAAACTCTCAAACTGGAATTTAACATTAACTGAGTTTTTTTTGAGAACTCTAATAGTTAACAAATATCTGTTGACAAAATTGTCCTTCTAGAACTGAGCCATTTAACCAGTCTATGCGTTAGTCTTCTTACTGTCTTTTTATCTCAATGAGCAAGAGCAAAGGAGAGGACTGTATTTTAGCACCTTGTTTTAAAAATCATCTATAACTTTTTTTAATTCACTTTTCAGTTTCATCCTGGTACACTAGTATATCTTTTGCTGAATTACTTTTCTGATGATAACTAAACAGGATCACTTTAGCTAATCCAACTCTTAAATATGGTTAGACAGTTCTTGTAAGGGTGTAAGGATTTATTTCTTTTTCTGAATTTAGATAATGAAAGCTATCACATAGTTCACAGTCTCCAACCTCAACTTTCTTGAAAGTTGACTTTTCAGTTCCATTTTATCTCCTGCTCATACTGAACCCATTATTGGCAGCTGATTTGTAATTTCGGTTTCACATTTTTATGTAAAAACAAACAAGCAAATATTAAATATTAAAACAAAACCCTATGGTTTTATATTATTATAGATTCTAACATGAAAATATCTTTAGGTTATCTTTGTAGACTGTACAATCATGTGAACTTCCATGGAATCTTTTTACACTGAAACTATGGATAGTCATTTATTAGTTTCCAAATGGCTGGCTCACATAAGTCTGAAATTTCAAGCATGTGGAGGGTAAACTTATTTACTGATCTTGCTCTGTCCTCACTTTTTTCTCAGTCCTCATCTGAGTTAGATACATTCACCATGACTCCTCAGTATGAGTGATGGCTGCAACATCACCAATTTTTACTACGCCTAAGTTTCTGTAGAAATTTCCAATAATACATAGTAGGAGAGGAAACATTTAAAACCATAAAATGGAAAATCTCTAAAAATCATCATTATCTCAGTTAAGACAGACTAATGAAACATTAAAATATAATACATTGAAGCAGGACTAAATAAAAATTAAGCATTTGAGAAACATAAAGTTTGTGCTTTCACAGTATCTTTCAATGTATACACAATATACTGAGACAGATGAAATTTATTTAATGTTAAAAAAAAAAAAAAAAAAAAAAAACCTGCTTGAAACCAACCATAAAATAAAACAGGAGAATATCCAAAGCCTATCAAACATCTCATCACCTTCAAAAGCACATGTACAAGTCTAATATAATTGACATCAAATGGAAGAAGAGGCTGAAAGAGAAACACAACTCTTAAGAATCCATAATGTTTTTACTGTTTCATATACACATGAAACCCATTCCTACGCTCTAAAATATATATATTTTTCCCATTGTAGAAACACTAAGCTTTTTTTAGTAATGTCCTGTGAAGATGGTTTGTCCCAACTGCATAAAACTTTCAATACATTAATTTACACAGAAAGTTGTTCCACAAAATGGAAGGACGACTACTAAATGAGATTTTAAAACTTCACATTAAAAAGAACAACAACAAAAAAACAACAAAACAAAACAAAACAAAACAAAACAAAAAAAAAAACAACAACAACAACTCACAAAAGTCTTGACTTGATAACTTTTTTACAGGCAGAGCTTTTCATCTGGTCAAGGTGGTTTCATCCCTTTACATTCACTGTGGGGTGCTGAATCTCCTTCATAACAGAAAGAAGACACTTGCTCACCAATTCTGAAATAAAGTACTTAGCTTTTTCATTCCTTGTGTACTTTCACAAAAATACTTTCCCCACTTATTAATACACTCTCCTTCATCAATGTTAATAAAATGCATTATTTTTTCTTCATATCTCTATCAGTTAGGCATTTGTGTCATAATTGTGCTGGGAAACTATGTTGCATTCCAGGCACTGACCAGTAACATAATCTTGTTACATTAAAAAGACATAACAAAAGAACACCCAAGAAAATACATGTACCTGGTGAATTTTTCCTCAATTTTTTTTTTTTTTCCCACACTGATGCAATGATTCAATTCCAAAAATTGCATCATTGCAGTTTTCAAAAATTCAAAAAAACTGATGATGTAATTTCAAAATATGATGGTCTTGCTTTGCATTTTCTGTTTGCTTGTTTGTGTGTTGTTTTTGTTTGTTTGTTTGTTTTAAGATGTATTTTGTGAATTCATAGTTCTGGGTATTAAATATATCTTCAGTATTTATAAATGAGTAGTCATGAACTGAAGTCCATGGATGTCTGCAGTCTGAAATGACAGAATGCTTTGACATGATGACATATCCATGATGTGTATAGCAAAAACAGAGGGAACATAAATTATAATCAGATTATGCATATTGATATTAAACATTAGAGCAAAATAGAACATTAATATCATATCGTATTAATTAAAATATATCATATTAATTAAGATCATATTAATTAAAAACACAGATAAATTGGCTTCTGTTTTCTTTTCTAAGCAGGTAAGTTATGGCTGATTTGTAAGCCCAGAGAACCTAAAATGAACATATGAGAACTCAGCAGGATTGAAAATGAGCCCAAAATGATATTTAGAAGCTAATTTTGAGTACATGTGAAACCTTAACAAAGTATGAGGAAAAAATGGCTACATAATCCTTGCATTTGTGACTCATTCACTGAGTGTGTCTGGCCGCCAGCACAGGTAAGCACTTGGAGCTTGAGTGACTGAAATGAAAATTTTGAATATCCACTACTTTAATGGTAAAGCAGACATGGCAACAATACTCACTAGCAGGTACTCCCACACAGTTGCAGCCTAACTGGATATTACTGAAGTCTGTGGGTACTTCCATACTGTGCACTGTCATTTAATGTTCTATTTCCTGTCCGTGTCATATAGACACCAGTCTTTTTCTCTTTAGCTGTTGGTGGGTTGCTAAGGACAAGAAAAAAAAAAATGTATTACATCAATGTTATTAAGAGAATTCTCCTGATACCACTACAGATTCCTTCTGTGCTGCAAGTGCTTTGCCCATGAAGTAACCTCATGCAAAATGTTTTGCCTTGATAAGCTTCCTGCCCATCTACTCTGCTGTTGAATACTTCTCTTTCAATGGCACTTATTTATAGCAAATCTTGATTTTGCTATATACTTGTCCTTTAATTAATTCTTCTTTCCCTTTTCAGGCAAATTTATCGTCTCTTGGTACACTATGATCCGATGTGATTTCAACTATATATTATAACTAGGAGCAAAGAGGATTGAAAACACTATTAAGCCTATTTTTTTTTTTTTTTTCAAATTTTGTGAATAAAAAGCAAACTAAAATAACCTATAATCTCATGCTGGAAAACTAACCGCATGGAAAAAGCACCATCTGCATTTCTTAACCCACTCAGCTGTGGGCACACTTACAAAGCGAAACAGAGGGAACAGCTGCTGGTATCCACAGTACTCTTTTGTCATAATACTAATTCTACTCATTATTTGGTGGTTATTTTGTTGTTGTTCTTGTTTTTGTTTTAATTTTAAGGATTTCCTACTTTGCTATATATGCATGACTGAACATTTCCTTTTTTTTCTTGTTATGACAAATACCCTGTTTAATTGGAGAGTTTTGCTTTGTTTCATTATTCATTCTTTCACTGATATTTGTTGTGAAATTTCTCTAACACTTACTCCATCTTTTGTGATTTTGTCTACATTTGTTAAACTCCTCATTCTCTGCTTCAGGAAGCCTTCCACAGATATCCAACAGTCACAGTTGCAATGGAAGCTTTTGTTATGTGAAGAAAATTAATCATCTGCCTTTTCACACTGCAGTCACTTACTATGCATTTATTAAAAAATATACTATTCTCACATAGGGGCCAGGCATATGCCATTTAACTCTTCTAATAATGTAAGTATCTGATGGCTGTTATTTTGCAGTTCTTTCTTATATTTAACTTAGGTCTCTATCTACTCCTGCAGGTGTGAGGCAGAGTTATCAGATGTCCCTATTTTGAGAACTATTCCTTATTTCATTCTATGGTTGCATAATTAATAGAAAAGAAGAATCAATATTTATACAGTAACATTAAACAAAGTCAACTGAAAGTTCCAGTTATGAATTCAGCCTGCAGTAATCTTTTCTTACTTCTAAGAAAAAAATAGTCAAAATAAAAGGAAAATGTTTTCCTATTCTTTTGCTACTGACCTCTTCACCTGAAATAAAGGTTTGAGTGTATATTCTTAAAACATTAATGCCATTCATGAGCTTTATTCTACTGTGCTTAAAGTGCCCAGATTAAATTGTATGCAGGAAGTGCTCAGAATGTTATGACAAGCAAACTCTGGAACAGTTTGCAAATTTTCTATGTGAAGTTGAAGCTTAAGCAAAATTCACAAGACCACGAAGTGAGACAGGATACAGTACGAGGAAAGCATCACTTCAGAGAGTTCCTGGTACATTCATTTGTGCTAGGGATATATGCTCACTTCACAAATGTGGTGAAACTAGAAACTGATACGGAAACACTTAAAGATTAAAATGAAGACAAAAAAAAAAAAAAAAAAAAAAGAAAACAAAAACAGAAGTAAAAAATGTTCTCAGATCCTTCACTAAGGTCAATTTTGAGAGCTGGAGAACTTGTCAAGTTACAAATGAAGAATTGCTCTTTGTGTTAATAAGGAAACTTCTGAGTGACAGAATGTGAGCTACCTTGTCTGAACTAGTTTTAAAAGAGAAATTACTTACCTTTTAGCCCCAAAAATTTTATTTTTCTTGTTTCTTTTGGCAGATTACTTCAGCAACCTACAATATGCAGAAAGAACCTTGTAAGGCTTAAGTATGTAACCCCATACTTATGGCTTTCAAGTAGCTAGCAGTAATCATTAAATAAATGCATAAAAGGATCAAGATCTAAAACTGACTCTAAGCAATATTAATGTACTTTTATTTGGGCAAGATGCATCTCCACATGGAGTCCCAAGCATGACTTTAGGGACCATCCACAGTCTTTGCATTCAAGTGAAAAGAGAAACGTGGATGAAAACAGAAAATAATACTTAAAATACAGCTTATTAGAGCTAACAAATTTATTCACTGTTAGGTGCACACTCCCATATACAGCAAGCTGTTATACAGCAAGAAATGGGACCTGAGAAGATAATTCCAGTATGGCATATAAGAACAAGAAATACTGTCTGCCATAGAAGTTATAAAAGCATAAAGAATGGTAGGCATAACAATGATAACAGGATTGCTATAATAAAATCATAATAATTAATGTAATATAGATATTATGGCAAGGAGTTGTATTATTGGATCGTGTCAGCAAATTACCCAGCGCTGTTTTCCAGGACTCCATATTTAAGCTAAAATGAAGCATTGAACGTAGAGTAGCAGTCTCTACTTTGCTGTTAATGTACCAGGGACAATTGGGAAAACAGAGATTTTTTTATTTTTTTTATTTTTTTGAAAAGAATGTGCCCCCAAGGCTTCAGAAAGATTAAGACATTGAAGTAATTCCAATATTCCCCATTGGAGCTGCAAGGAGAATTATCCACTCACTGGTTAATCATTTTCAAGGCAGTAATGAAATCTTATGCAGAAGTAAGGAGAAAATGTAAAACATATACATAACAAAACATCATGTGACTACCTAATGAAGCAAAAATACAGTAAGTAAGGAAACAAGTCATTACACAATCCCCCAAATCAATATCTTAACAGCACATGCCAAAATTTTCAGCATTACAGAGACACATTCTTCATCAATTTCAAATACTCAATGTGGAGTTGTGATCTGAAACCATGACAACTGTCGGAAAGGAAAGGAAAGGAAAGGAAAGGAAAGGAAAGGAAAGGAAAGG
>CM021797.1:64008855-64019562 GCA_011076525.1 Nettapus auritus | reverse complement strand
ACACCTCCCACTAGACAACATTGCTCAAAGCCCCATCCAACCTGGCCTTGAACACTTTCAGGGATGGGACATCCACAGTATCACTGGGCAACCTGGTCCAGTGTCTCACCATCCTCATAGTACTGAATGCAGTACTACAGGTAGAATCTCACAAGAGCAGAGCAGAAGGGGAGAATCGCCTCCCTTGACCTGCTGGCCACACTGCTTTTGATGCAGCCCAGGATAAATTTGTCTTTCTGAGCTGAAAATGCACATTGCTAGCTCATGCTTATCTTCTCATTAACCAACACCCTCAAGTCCTTCTCCTCGGAGCTGCTCTCAATCCATTCTCTGCCCAGCCTGTATTTTTGCTTGGGATTGCCCTGGCTCAGGTGCAGGATCTTGCACTTGGCCTTGTTGAGGTTTGCACCTCACGAGGTTTGCACAGACCCACCTCTCAAACTGGTCTTGGTCCTCTGGATGGCATCCCGTCCCTCCAGTGTGTCGACCACACCACACAGCTTGGTGTTACTGGAAAACTTGCTTAAGGTGAGCTCAATCCCACTACCTGTGTCACCAACAAAGGTGTAAAACAGTGCTGGTTCCAATACTGACCCCTGAGGACCACCACTTATCACTGATCTCCAGTTGGACATTTAACCCTTTGACTGTAACTCTTTGAGTGTGACCATCCAGCCAATTTCTTGCCCATCAAACTGTCCATCTGTCAAGTCCATGTCCCTCCAATTTAGAGAGACAAGGATATCATATAAGACAGTGTCAAATGCTTTGCACAAGTCTGGGTGATGGATGATGGATGACAGTTGCTCTTCCCTTATCCAGTAATGCTGTAACCCCATCACAGAAGACCACCAGATTCTTCAGGCACAATCTCCCCTTAGTGAAGTCATGTTGACTGTCACCAATCACCTACTTTTTTTTTTTTTCCATACGCTTTAGTGTAGTTTTCAAAAGGATCTGGTCCATTATCTTGCCAGACACAGACTGACATCCTGTACTTCCCCAGGTCATCCTTTTTTTCCCTTCTTAAAAATGGGGGTTATGTTTCCCCTTGACCAGTCAGTGGGAACTTCACCAGACTGCTGTGCTGTCCCTCCAACAGATAATCAGAGTGGCTGAAATCTTCTATCAGGATCAGGCCTTGTGAATACGAGTCTGCTTCTGTCTGTCTGTAGAGGGCCTCAACTGCTTGATCCACCTCTATCTACTTTAGAATAGAATGCAACTCCAATGCAGTAGGTACACAAACAGTAGTAAGCTTATAATTTTGTAAATTTTGTGTATTAACCCACAGATAAATGTAGAATAAAAGTTTGTGTTGTTGTTGTTGTTTTTGAGATGTTAAATAAATAACTAAAAAGGAGGAGGATATGGAAGATTTTATACTTCTTAGGGTAAGAAGATATCAGTTACCAACTCAAATGTAGAAAATTAGAGTTGGATGTTAAAAGAGGGGCCATGGGCCCATAAGTACTAATAAATAAGTTGTCTCTTTTGGGTAGTGTGAATAACTTCTTTTAATTAGCACTTTATTTTGTTCTTATCGGACTTAAATGCAGTTTTAATATAGATAAAAAAGTTTTCTCACCAGATGACTTAGTAAATCTTTCAGTAGAGGACTTGGCTATCTTAATTACTCTAGCTCCTTAGGGTATTTCATACAGTGTCCAAAGAGCAAGATCTTATATCTCCTTTTGTTAGAGTATGTCAACTGCTATGTGGGTCAATACTGCTTTCCAATGAACAGAAGTGTACAAAGACAATGGGGAATATGTTTGCCTCACCAAAGATCTTCAGAGAAACTTTCACTTCTTTGGGATCACTTTGAGATCAAAGGCAACAGCCCCTGTCCTAGAGCATGTTCATTTTCTACCAGGAAAGCTTAAGCTCATCATCTACTCTTTAGCATTAGAGAGATTCTGGCTGCTGTGCACAGGTTATATGAGCTTCTTTTCATTATTACTTCATTTTTCAGAATTATTTCATTTATGAAGTGCATCTTGCCAGTAATTTCTAAAAGACTTAATTTACATAAGGTAGTATCATCTTTTCCCTACGTTCCAGGAAAAAGAAGTGCCCAGAAAGACTATCAGTCAAGACAAAGCACAACAAACTGCTCCCCCTGCCAAGAAATAATCCATGTTTGAATATCCTCCCTTCACCCATTAAATATTTCAGTACTGTCCTACATAACTGGATTCTAATGTGTTATTAACTGCCTCTGTTGCTACCAAACTGATTCCTATAATTCCCAGATTTTATTATTGTTTGTTTGTTTGTTTGCTTTTCAAGGAACGTTTTAAAGAAGAAGACGTTAATATCTTATTTGCAGCTGCAAGGACTGTACATATTCCTCAGCTCAGAACTCTCACATTAGCCCTCTCAGAGAGTGCTCCAGTGGGGTTAAGTCTTGCCCCTTTTCAAAAGCAGACTAGATTGAAATTTATGATTAAGGACCTAATACGTGATTTTTTTATTTTATTTTTTTTTATGGCTCAAGGCTATTTCTGGTAGTGGAAGAAATCAGGTAGAAAAAAACTTATAGTGCCTATTAATGACTCCCATAACATATTATACATTATAATATGTATTATATATTTATTATTATATAATATACATATGTATTATAATATATATATACCGCATGTTAAGTAATACAATAGGTATTCTCTCTATCATCTTTGAAAGGTCCTGGAGAACAGGAGAGGTGCCTGAAGAATGGAGGATAGCCAATGTCACTCCGGATTCCAAGAAGGGCAAGAAAGAGGATCCAGGAAACTACAGGCCAGTCAGTCTCACCTCTGTCCCTGGAGAGGTGTTGGAACGGTTTGTTCTGGAGTACATCTCCAAGCAACTGGAAGAGAAGAATGTAATGAAGAGTAGTCAGCATGGATTCACCAAGGAGATGTCATGCTCGACCAACCTCATTCACTTCTATGATGGCATCATCAGCTGGATAGATGGGGGAAGAGTGGTGGATGTCATCTACCTTGATTTTAGCAAGGCTTTCAATACTCTCTCCCATGACACCCTGATAGCAAAGCTGCAAAAGTGTGGGATAGATGAGTGGACAGTAAGGTGGGTTGAGAACTGGCTGACTGGCCAAGCTCAGAGGGTGGTGAGAGCAGAGTCTGGCTGGAGACCTGTGACTAGCGGTGTTCCCCAGGGGTCACTGCTGGGTCCAGTCTTGTTCAACATCTTCATCAATGACCTTGATGTCCTGGAAAGAGTCCAGCAGAGGGCCACAAAGATGATACGGGGCCTGGAGCATCTTCCCTATGAAGAAAGGCTGAGAGACCGGGGACTGTTCAGCCTGAAGAAAAGAAAACTGAGAGGGGATCTTATCAATGTTTATACATACCTAATGTGTGGGAGACAGAGGGGTTTGGCCAACCTCTTTTCAGTGGTTTGTGGGGACAGGACAAGGGGTAATGGACACAAAATGGAGCACAGGAAGTTCTGCACCAACATGCGAAAGAACTTCTTCACAGTGAGAGTAACAGAGCACCGGAACAGGCTGCCCAGGGAAGTTGTGGAGTCTCCTTCTCTGGAGATACTCCTGGGCAGCCTGTTCTGAGGAACCTGCTTTGGCAGGGGGGTTGTACCTGATGATCTATCAAGGTCCCTTCCAACCCCTACAATTCTGTGATTCTGTGATTTAAAGCTAGTTTAGTTAAGTTAAGTTCATGTAATGAAGGCACTGACATGAAGTTTACCTGTCAGACACATTTTATGAGACTGGAATCTTAATATAACAGTCTCTTGGAAAGAGATATTAAAAATAAATAAATAAATAATAGTAATAATAATAATAATAATAATAATAATAATAAAGAACTCCAGAATTTCTAAGTTCTCTACATTGCTCATTTTCACTGTTAAGACCTACCTCTTCATCAAGTCATATATGGGGTAGTATTCAGCAAATTGTGTGAATTTTCACTTTTCCCATTTCCTCTGCTACCTTTTCATCTTATGATTTTGAGGAATTATGACCCTGTCACTCCAGATCGGTTCTGAGCTCTGCCACAGTCATGGTTTGGCCTGAAACAGATACAATTTTCTTTGTAGAGGCTTGTATGGTGTTGTGTTTTGGACTTTTTATGAAAATAGTTTTGATAGCACACTGATGTTTTTGTTGTCTCAGGCTTACACAGAACCAAGGATGTTTCAGGTTTTCATGCTGCCCCACCAGCGAGGAGGCTAGGGATGCACCAGGAGATGTGAGGAGACACAGCCAGGACAGCTGGGCCAAACTGACCTAAGTTATATTCCATAACATATGATGTCACGCTGAGGGATAAAAGCTGGGAGGAAAAAAGGAGGAGGGGAAGATGTTTGGAGTTATGACATTTTTCTTCCCGAGAAACCATTACTCTTGTTGAGCCCTGCTTTTCTGGAAGTGACTGAACATCTGCCTGCCAATGGGAGTAGTGAATTTGCTTTACCCAGTGATCTAAGTTTTCCCCTGAGTTACAGAATCACAGAATCACAGAATGTCTAGGTTGGAAGAGACCTACAAGATCGCCGAGCCCAACCTCTGACCTAACACTAACAAATCATCCCCTAAACCATATACCTAAGCTCTACATCTAAACGTCTTTTAAAGACCTCCAGGGATGGTGACCAAACCACTTTCCTGGACAGGCCATTCTAATGCCTAACAACCCTTTCAGTAAACAAGTTCTTCCTAATATCCAACCTAAACCTCCCCTGGCACAAGTTTAGCCCATTCCCCCTCGTCCTGTCACCAGGCACGTGGGAGAACAGACCAACCCCCACCTCGCTACAGCCTCCTTTCAGGTACCTGTAGAGAGCGATAAGATCACCCCTGAGCCTCCTTTTCTCCAGGCTGAACAATCCCAGCTCCCTCAGCCGCTCCTCGTAGGACTTGTTCTGCAGGCCCCTCACCAGCTTCGTCGCCCTTCTCTGGACTCGCTCAAGCACCTCGATGTCCTTCTTGTAGCGAGGGGCCCAAAACTGAACACAGTACTCGAGGTGCGGCCTCACCAGAGCCGAGTACAGGGGGACAATCACTTCCCTGGACCTGCTGGCCATGCTGTTTCTTATGCAAGCCAGGATGCTGTTGGCCTTCTTGGCTGCCTGAGCACACTGCTGGCTCATATTCAGCCGACTATCAACCAAAACTCCCAGGTCCTTCTCTGCCTGGCAGCTTTCTAACCACACATCTCCCAGCCTGTAGCTCTGTTTGGGGTTGTTGTGCCCCAGGTGCAGGACCCGGCACTTGGCCGTGTTGAATTTCATACCGTTGGCCTCAGCCCATCGGTCCAGCCTGTCCAGATCATCTTGCAGAGCCTTCCTACCCTCGAGCAGATCAACACACGCACCTAACTTGGTGTCGTCTGCAAACTTACTGAGGGTACACTCGATCCCCTCATCCAGATCATCGATGAAGATGTTAAAGAGAACTGGCCCCAGTACCGAGCCCTGGGGGACTCCACTAGTGACCGGCCTCCAACTGGATTTGACTCCATTTACCACGACTCTCTGGGCCCAGCCATCCAGCCAGTTCTTAACCCAACGAAGCGTGCGCCAGTCCAAGCCATGAACAGCCAGTTTCCTGAGGAGAATGCTGTGGGGAACGGTGTCAAATGCCTTACTGAAGTCAAGGTAGACTGCATCCACAGCCTTTCCCTCATCCACTAAGCGTGTCACCTTGTCATAGAAGGAGATCAGGTTCGTCAAGCAGGACCTACCCTTCATAAACCCATGCTGACTAGGCCTGATCGCCTGCTTGCCCTGCAACTGCCGCATGATGACGCCCAAGATAATCTGCTCCATGAGCTTCCCTGGCACTGCTGTTAAACTAACAGGCCTGTAGTTCTCACTTTTACCCTTCTGATTCTCTCCCCAGTCTGCCTGTGTGGGGTGTGAGTGACTGGCTGGGTGCTGCTCAGCGGCTTGGTGGGGTACAACCACAATAGACCCATATTTTTTGCAGCTGCAGGACCACAGCTACCCAGAGGTGCTCTAAATTAATCTTCCAAGACAGCTTGGTGATGCACAGTTTGTATATTGTTGTCACACGACTACAATGTTGACAACATCAGGACAACATAGCTAGCTTAGACACAGAAGTCTACTCACACAGAGACAGGGAAGAATAAAAGGTAATAACTGTCTTCAGTGAAAAGCAGAACAGATTTTCACTTCCATGTCTAAGTTTCCAGCCACACTCAACAAGATTGAGCAACTACAGATTTTGACTTTTTTTTTTTTTTTTTTTTTTTTTTTTAATTTAGAGCTTTTCCTTTTTAGAGGTTCAGCTGATTTTCACATAATTATTTCTTAAACTGTTTTATGTTCCACACTTTGCAAGCATGTAATGAACTGTTAATATAGAAATTACCCCTTTGTGCCAACAGTTACTGATGGGAATATAATCTCCAGAATAATCACAAACAAAAATCGAGGCTACATTCTGGCAAAGGGAAGTCATTAAAGCTATGTCTGGAAAACAGCGTCAGTATTATGTTAGTCAGTATTATTAAACTGTTTTCTCTCTCAGAAATTGAAATGATGTGAGAGAAAGAATACAGAAACTGGAAAATAATCAGTTTTTCATAGTGCTAAGGATACTGGCAAAATGATAAAGACTTTAGCCTGGAGATGAAAGCTTCTATTTTATTACAGTCAGGTGTTGCATCTATTCATTCAGGTCACCTGTTTTCAACACAGTGAGTATTACCTACATCCTATAAAACATTACAAAGTTTAGACATGGCAGTCACATTTAAGTTTTACACTGTTTATAAATATTCGTGTGCATCTATAATCACTTACAGATACATAAACATGGAAAACCTAAGGTAGTAATCATTGTGGCATTTTACTGGCATTTTAATTATATAGCATTTAGTCAGGAAAATTTTCAAGATAAAGAACCCAAGCCAGATGCACTCTAATGTCACAAAGATAACACTGCAAGCAACAGATTTGTTATATCTGTAGTGTTGTAACATGGGCAAACTTTGTTTTGTGCCAAAATTCACTAACACTGTGACTGTAAATATTTTCTGCATAGCAATGTTGAGCAGATTTAATTCCTTTGTTTTCATCTTCTATTCTGATTATTTACTTATTTTTTTGCCATTATGGACAACTACTGTCATAGTCAACTCAAGCAACCAGAAGTCAAATGCTTCCTTTAGCAATTTCAAAAGTATAAAAATAGTTGGACACAGATCACAGACATAAGAAACTACACACTGATCACTGGTGCAGGAAGAGTCAGTAAATATTTTAATGTAAATTTACAGCTCTTTGACCATTTTAAATGCTTCTAAAGGCTGGGGAATCAAAATTGAATTGCCTTTGCATTGATTCCAGTACTATTGATTCCAGGCAATGGTTCCAGTACTGTTTATGTTTGATTTTTATTTATTTTTTAATCCCTTGAGCAGAAAGTTTTATCATAATAAAATTATGGAATTCAAGGCAACAATTTCAAAGTTTGGAAGTATTGGTATCTAAGTAAAGAGATATTTTTTCCCCTTCCGTCAGAGAAATCAACAAGTCAGTCTGATGGAATTAGCTAAACAGGTCAGATATCTAAAAACCTTTCATTGAATAGTTTCCTGGAAATACCAGAAAGAGAACTACTCTTATCTTAAATTACAACAAAACATTACTGATAAATGAATCTCATCAAACTACACTTAGCGTAAGGAAGCAATTCTTTTTAGTTGATTAAAATTTCTATGTATAGTATTTTAAAATTCCCCCAAGTTTTGGAAAAATCTACAAATATAAAATATTTGCTTCACATTAAAAATCTGCCCTTAAACAAAATCAGAAGAAACCTTAAATGTGAGACCTAATGCAGTCTAGATTTAAAAAAAATAATAATAATAATAATAATCCAGTGAATTGTGAGAAAGAATAAATATTGGAGTTTTCCTTGCCAGTCAAGATATAAATATATAATTACATTATTGATTTCCTGTATTATTATACCTTTTGCATCTTGTGTTATTTCTGTATCCATATAGTAATCATATGTGTTTCAGAAGTCTAGCAATTACTTCAGTTGAAATTTTTCTGCACACTCAGGATAACTATATGCTAGTGCAAAGCTATGACATCCACAGGTAAGTAAGGGAATTTGTGTTAGGATTGTATTGATGCAGATTTGTGAATAGTCCTAATGCATCTATGGCTAAATAGATTGATCATATCTACCTTTATGATTGTTTCTAATGTATATTCAATAAGAATAACATCAAGATGTTTGGACTTCAATGTTTTCATGTTAAACAGAAAAAATATTTACAAATTAAATAGCACGCATAGTAAGAAGAGTACCTGAATTTATCCTTTGAGTGGAGACAATTCATATTTTTCCCATAAACTATCCTGCATGCAGTTAAAGAGGAAAGGAAGTGTATTCATTTTAAGAAGAGAGATTTTTATACCATGGCATATTCCTTCTTGCTCATTTTGGTAAGCTTATTTGTAACATCAGAAACTTACCCTGCTGACGTCAGTATCCATTGAAAAGAAAAAGAAATTTAACACCTCAGAATACAGTTCCTTGAAACGTATTTTGCTCAAAAATATGAAAAATACAAACTGATTTTAAATGAATACTTTCCTAAATGTCTAACATCTTGATGTGAGATATTCCATCACCAGAAAGCACCTGGTTTTGAGATAGTCAGTAAGAACATGCTGGCATATCACCCTATATGAGTTGTAGCCTGGGTGATTCATACAGCAGTGTTAAGCTTGGTTTTCCCATGTGAAAATATTCGCTAAGATGCTCTCATAATATATATTTTTTCAAAATACAGAATGCTTTTAGAAGCTTATTTAAATAATATTCACTGAAATAAATTTCACATGTAAAAAAAAAAAAAAAAAAAAAAAAAAAAAAAAAAGACCTGATTTTTATATTAGACTATTTCAATCCTTTATCCAAGTTCTCCATATAAGTTACTAAAAATAAAAAAATAAATCTTGACAGCACCACTTTGGAAAAAGATTTAACTTCAATAAAAATTCAAATGGACAGTAATTATATAATTGTACCTCCTCTCCAGGCTTTCTTCATAGGCTTAACAGCTAAAGGCATTAAAAAATAAAACAGAATAGACTCTGGAGAACAACTGAGTGCTTTGTTCTTATGTTTTAACTGACACCTTTGGTGAGCTTCATGTTCTTTATGACCCAATGTCATATTCCATACTTTGGATAATATTACCCAGAGGACTTTTCTCAAGACATTTACCTTTTAATTTCTATGATGGAATGCTAAAATAGGTTTCTTAGGTAGACTTCATTCACTGCTAATATTGTTGGTATATAGAACAGTTTGAATATTAGTGCTTTTCAGTATTGAGTAATAGTTGAAAAAAGAAATTCTTTCAGGACTCTTGTACAAAAAGTATGAGAAAAGTACACTCATTAAAATCAGCTATTAAAAAAAAAAAAAAAGGAATCATATCAATCATATATCACTTCTGAATAAGTACAAGTCACAGCACATTACAGTTATGAAAAAAAAATCTTTACATCCCATTTTATTGAAAGAAAAGATCAAGTTATAGAACATAAGAACCTGGAGAGTAAAAGCAAGGGGAAATATGAAGTGCCTTAACATACTTGGTGACAAACCATTATCAAGATTTCAACAAAAGGTTAATGAATGCAATAGTAATAATTCTTGTGGGATAGAGATGACTTTGAAGAGAGATACAAAATTTGTCTTTATGTATAATTCTGTTACATGCTATGAAGAAGTTGTCACTGCATTGGAAATTATCTGAATTCATAGATGTTGAGTACTAAGTAATTTTACAGTAAACAACAGACAGCATTTCCAATTATTTGCTGTTCATAACAATTGGAGTTTGTATCTGTGTTTGTATCTTGTATCTACGTATCAACAGCAAACAGCACAAGCATTTTGAAGAAAATATTACTCTCAGAGAACGCTTTCAAAATGCAGGTCTTAATGATGATTGTGTATATGTTGCTAAGATGTAGCAACAATTATAAATATTAAGTAGATATTTATCTACAATCTTCAGCTCATATTAATTTAGCTTTTGTGTAATACCATCTTGAAGTCTTTAAGGGCTTCTCCATGGGCTGCAGCATGGAGATCTGCTCCATGTGGGACCCATGGGCTGCAGGGGGACAGCTTGCTCCAACAGGGGCATCTCCACAGGCTGCAGGGGAACTTGTGCTGCATGCCTGGAGCATCTCCTGCCCTCCTGCTGCACTGCCCTTGGGGGCTGAGGGGCTGGTTCTCAGTCCTCACTCTCCCAGCTGCTGTAGCCCAGCAGTTTTTCCCTTCCTTAACTTTGCTCTCCCAAAGGCCCAACCAGCCTCAATCACTGGCTCAGTAGCAGGTCCCTTTTGGAGCAAAGCTGCTGGGCTCTACTCACAGATGCCACCTCTTTAGCCCCCATTCCACCAAACCCTTGCCATGTAAATGCAATACAACAGGCAATTTTATACTGGAGGATTTTCTTGATGGCTTAGTGGGGGATTACATCAACATGGATGTGTTTGTGTAGTTAGAACCATTATAATTTTATTGACTATTTTCTTTCTCAAATTCTGGCCCATGGCAAAAGTCAGAAATATGGAATAGGGGATGTGTCGAGGTAGCTATAACTGAGTTATCTAGTTCACAATATGTTTTGTTTTTTCTTTCTTTAGGCCTTTTTTTTTTTTTTT
>CM021797.1:63990592-64008755 GCA_011076525.1 Nettapus auritus | reverse complement strand
TATTTTTTTTTTTTTTTTTTTTTTTTTTTTTTTTTTTTTTTTTTAATATATCTAAGATGGCATTTGAAATACTGCAGTGTGCCTGCATTTCTGAAATAGTCTTGATGAAGAATGTGGATTCCATAGTAATCAGAGTGCATCATGGGAAGAGTACAGAAGAGAACTATATATTAATCTTTGTATTAATCTAGAATAGCATCTTTATCTGAGCTCTCCTATGAGTATACAGGAAGAGAGATTATTCAGATTGAAGAAATGGACACTGGGAACATCTTTGTATTCTTTTACAGGCAGCAAAAAGCTCACTCATTTGACTTCTGAGCAGAATGGAAGCCACATGAAAGCAAAAACTTCAGAATAAAACCAGAGCTTGCAGCAACTTAGAAATCTGCACTTACATGTCAAACAGGGCTTATTACCATGTGCAAAATGAACATAGCATCAGATGTATAGGAATATTACCCACATCAAATGAAACAGAGCAAGCTGTGTCTGCTGGCAAAGTATATTAAGTGATTTACATTCCTAAAATAAAAGGATTTGATTAAGAAGTGCTGGTTGTTTCTCAGCCCACATAAGTGTAACTTTTTGGAGGATGAATCAGAGCAATTAAATTGGCTCTACAATGGATTATACCATATAATTATTTGGGGAAATATGCCTGCAACTTGTTTTGCGAATTCACTGTGAGTGACATTCCTTGATTCTCATTCTACAGGCAGCACTATTTCTTAAAGTTTATGCTGAGCCAAAGATTTTTATGATATCACCATTTATGCTTTTGTCACTCCAGCAGTGAACTGCTCCTTCCTTTCACCATGCCCACTGTCTGAAGACCCACTTCACGTTAGAAAGCCAACAGCAATATAGAAGTCTTTTCCAGCTGCTTAGTCATTAAGTTGTGTTTCACAGAGGAAGCCCATTATTTATCAGAGTTCCGCCGTCTGCACTGGCACAAAGTTGTTTTATGGATGCTAGTTCCAACCTGTAAAATCCTAAACTGCTGATTTTCACTGTTGTTAAAATTGGCCTGTCTCTCTAAAGACTTTGTGGAGCTTGTCAATTAATCCTCTTATTAAAATCATAGAATGGCTCTTATTAAAAATCATAAAATGTGAGGGGGATTCTCAAAAAGATACTTAAAAATATATATAAATAATGAAATCTCCCACTTATGAAATTAATTTCACTTGCTGCATCAGTGATCATATTTAGTCTTCAAAATATTTATAATCTTAGAAAGATTTTAACAATCAAGCCATGCATTGCTTGAGTGCTTCTTTAAATAAGGTATACTTACCATTCTAAAGATGGAACATATTTCAAATACACATATAAAAAATAAAAAGAGAAAAGAAAAAAGAAAAAGAAAGGAAAAAAAAAAAAAAAAAAAAAAAAAGGAAGAAGTGGTATCATCACCACACAGAGGAGTCTGTCATAACTTTAAATTGTTTGGAATTAAATATATCATGATGTCCTGTTAACTGTTCCAAGTTTATCATTGGAGGTCCCTATTGCATTCCTATTGGAATGCATTTCCTGAGAGAAAAGAGAAGCAACATTTTTTAGAAAAACTTCTGATTATGCACAATTATTTGAAATTTAAGCAAAAAAAAATCCTTTACAGAAGCTTACAGTAAAATCCTAATACTTATTCCAGTTATGTTGACATGTAACATACGTGATATTTACTTCAGAAATCACAGAACACTTATTAGCACTAGAAAACTTACTGAATTTGTAACATAGTAATATTTATTGTTGTAACATAGTTGCAACAGGTTGTAACATAGTAATATTTATCAAGAGAAAACGTCTTCTTTCCACCATGTATTTCATTTTTGGCTCAGCTCTCCTCTATTAAAATTGCCCAATGAAAAAGTATGCATTATTACATTTTTTAAAACTTTAACTGATTTAATCTATATGCCATAAGGAGAGCGGTCTGTGCTATTTTCCTTCCACAATCACAGCTCTACCATGGGTGGTGTCTTTTCTTAAACTCATTGAAGTTTGTCAACACATTCCACAATACAAGTGTGCCAGCTAGCTGAATAAATATAGGTACAACTTAATTTTAATATGCCTATGAGCTTGTCTAAGTGTTAAAAAGTTACACATATAATATCTTGCAAGGTTTTGCAGTTGTGGTTTAATTTTTTAGAATCATAATATGGTTTGTGTTGGAAGGGACCTTAAAGACCACCGAGTTCCAATCTGCCTGACATGGACAGGGAAACCTCCCACTAGAACAGGTTGATCAAAACCCCATCCAACCTGGCCTTGAACACTTCTAGGAATGGGGCATCCACTGCTTCTCTGGGCAACCTGTCCTGGTGCCTCACCACCCTCGTAGGAAAGAATTTCCTCCTACTGTGAAAGGGAAATATTTGTCCATTGCTCCACAGGCTAATATTTCATTTAAACAATTCATGTATCTGGTGACTAATAAGAGTAATATAAGTTAATTTAAAAAAAAAAAAAAAAAAAAAAAAAAAAAAAAAGAAATCTTAAAAAATAATACAAAAATAATTAAAATTTGCATCATAAACTCAAATTTATTGACATGAATTTCCAAGTTTGTTTGGAAAAAAAAAAAAAAAAAAAAAAGTGATATTACATTGCCAACTAATAATAATAATTTTTAAATATATATATCTTTCTCATTTTAAACAGAGTAACATATCATTATCCTGACTGGTAGTTGTTGCTTTAATTATCTCTCATTCTGCTGTAACTGTACAACAATACAGTCTTCATCACAGTGACCTGAGTACCCACAATGGGAAGAAGTCACCTGCCCTCAGAATTTAACTGAAAATTGCTTTTGGTATGGAAAGGACTGGGTAACTCCCCATTGCCTTCTCTCTGAGAAGCATATTAATCAGCTAGCCTGAGATGGCCTGCTATGTTAACAGAGAGGGTTTGGAGTAGCACTTGGAAAGATTTCCAGATAATTTCACTGGATTTTAAGTGAAGGTGTCTGCTTGAGAATTATACCTGCTCCAAAGACTTAGTATTGCTCATGAATATGCCCCCTAGCACACACAGGCATGCTTCACAAATTGCAATCTATACCTCACTCTAAATTAAATCAATATAAAACATCTGTGAATGAGGGGAAGGGAAAAGAAACTTGGAATCTATATATTTCTTAATGTTTAACATACCCTCTTTCTGCGGGTATATTCAAGGTTTTCAAAGGATGTGGTCATATTTATGCCATGGAATAGATACCACTGTACTTTTAGCTGTGTTCACATGTATAACATGTTACATACTTAAGGACAAAGATTAAAAAGGAGCCAAGATGCTGTGTCCTACCTCATTTTTTATGCTTGCTAGAGATTTGAACCAAATTGCAAAAAGCTTAGGAGAACACAAAAACACAGTTCTTCCTTACACAAGAATAATAATTCCTTGAACAAGAAAATCATTACTCAAGATTAGTTATTTCTGTAGACCTTAAAATATATATAACAGACCTTGCATCATTATAAAGTAATCTCTTCTTCTAACAAACTTACTTTATAATATGCTTCTTGACTGTGGAAAAAAAAAAAAAAAAAAAAAAAAAAAAAAAAAAAAAAAAAAAACTTTCCAGGGAAATAAAATATTTTAAACAAAAACTATTTGTCAAATGTAGATGATAAAAACAGACAGAATTAATAAAATCACAGGAGCTTTAAATAATCACTAATCCATTAATATATTTTTTCCTGACTACATACATATGTGGAGACTTAGATATTAATATTAGACAGTTATTTTTAGGCAAAAAAAAAATAGGCTTCTGACTCATCCAAATGAATACATTAACTATTTGTTTTCAATTAAAAAGAATTGCTTCTTCTCTCCATTTTGGTTTATTAAATGTTTTAGAAAAAAGTGTAATAGGTTTGAAAATCTTCAGAACTTTATTATGGCATTGTATTCAAATCAGTGCTAAATACAACATTTATTGACTGCAAAAGACACATTTCTTGCTGGGTAGCTCACAGCTTCCCAATGAACTGAAAAAAAATGTCAAGGTATGCTTTCTGTGTGTAGACCTAATAGAATGTGCAGCAAAACTATTGCAGACAATCATTATCTCTTACTGAATATCACCCCATGTGACTGATGCTGTAATGGTGTAGTCCATTTTTTTTGTCACAGTTTAAGTTTCTTTCCTTATTGGCTTAGAAACAACCTTTCCTCGGATGACTAAGGTCTCTAAAATGCACTTCATATTATTAGATGATATGGGATGATTTTGCCACATTTACTATTTATCCACTAAGAAAGAAATTTTAAATCTGTTTATCTGCTTCACTACTTAACAATGGAAAGGAATCATCTATTTCTTCTAACACCTCCTCCTCTAATACAGTATATTTACAAAGAAAATTAATATTTTCCATGTGTGTACAGTACCTTTTAATGAATAAGTGATTGTTACCATACACTTTTGGATTGCATCATGTGTTACAGGCATTTGATTGACTTAGAATTGAGCAAAGTAAAGAATAGGAACACAACCAACAAAATGTGTAGAGCAAAAAGTAAGTGGCAAACTTTAAAATATACCATGCAACTTTGTTTTAACATCTATTTTCATTCAGGCTTTGGTACAAAACTCTTAACTATTTTTCTGTTAAACCTGTGTGAATACATCTGTATAAATAATATAGTATAAACTGAAGGTTTACTGATTCTGTTGATGAAAATTTCAGGTACTTACACTAGATTTTTAAATTCTATCACAGAATTTACTGCAATGATACAGTGCTGCTCACAAATAGAAGAAAACACTATTAAAAACAAACAAACAAAAACCAACCAAACAAACAAACAAACAAAAGAAAATAGAATCCACTAAGAGCCAATTACATTTGACAAAAAGAAAATAACACTTATGGAAAACACTTTCCCTGAAACTACAGAGTTTCTTGCAATATATAATGTCTTCACTATTACCAGTAATGGAAGCTTACCAAACATGTTTTAAATTCAAGCTCTTCACTTAACAATTACTGTTCATTACTAAAACCTTTCCAAAAACATTGGTGCATGGTATATATCAGTAGTGTTCTTCCATATCTGGGGCAAATTCTGCAACCACTTTGATGGTTGAACTTAGAACACTCAATACTTACTGGTTTTTCTTTTCAAATTGTTGTTTCCAAGAATTAAGTACATGTTGCTGAATTTACCCAATTTCTAAGGTCAGTCTGGTTTAAAATTGAGCATAGTTCTGCCGATAAAAATAATATTATCAGCAGATAATACTATTAAATAATAATAATAATAATAGTAATAATAATAATAATAATAAAGAGTAATATTGACTGGTCATATATCTGCTGTTAAAAGATTGAAGAAGTTTCCAGGTCATTTGGGCCCCCAGGACTACACACTTTCTAAAGAGACCTCACAAAAGAAGGCACAAACAAACCTGATTGTTTTCAATCAAAATAGTTTATAGAGTAAGCAGGCAGGATAGGACAAACTGAGCAATCATTATTCTTAAAAGTTAACATTTTTAGAGTGATATCTTTGTAGTATTTAATATTGCATATCTTGTTTAAAACTTGGTTGAATTATGGGTGAAGAGTATGCTGTCAAAAGAAATTCTAAAAGCATTTAACAATTATGCAGGGAAAGATCAAATGAGAAGACCTTTGAAAATCCTGCACACAAGTTTACAGTCTTGTACCTGTATATGTCATATAAAGTTCACCCTTGCTCCCACAGTTTTTGGATTATATTTGTGTCTCACAACAAGCCAATGGAATCAAGTGCAAGATACATATATATCCTGCTGTCTGCAGGCAAAGCATTGTCTATGCAGGTTTTGGGAAGAGATGGTGAATGAATAAAGAAAATGAAAGACCATCTCCAGTTTCATATGGAGCAGCTGCCAGAAAAGCAAACAAATAGTCTCTGTGCCTTTAAGCTGTAGGACAAAAACAGAAATCTCACTTTGCTGTCATTTTTTCCACAGATGTCCAAAGACTGATTTCAAAGGATTTTTCAAAGTCACATTGAAAATAAATCACAGCATTATATAACCCCACTCAGGAACAATAGTACTAAGGATGCCTACACATAGGCAGACAGGTTTTCAGGAAATTATGTCCACAAAACAGAACAAAGAGGAATCCATCTTCCTCAAAAGAGTGCTCTTCATTCTTGGGATCTAGAGATCTAGACTCCATGGCATTCTCCAGAAGTAATTTAGCCATTTGAAAATTGTTTTTCCCCAGAACACATACTGAAATAGTTGTGCTGGCTATTGAATATTGTGCTAGCAGGTCTAGAACCATTTTACATTGTCTGTTATTTTCTTTCTTTATTCCTGTAACGTCTGTGAATCCTTATGTTTCTCAAATATTTAGTACATTAGCCTTTAGCACAGAATGAACTATCATTTAATTTGTCTCCATGAGGGAAAGTTTGAGGCAGAAATGTTCATTTGTGCACATACTTATGCAAATATAGTTGAATCTTGCATTTCCAGCATTTCAGGAGCTCTGAAAAAAAATAAATAAATCTAATACATAAAAAAATTAATAAATAAATAATATATCATCTGTTCTTATTGATACCACATTAAATTCACTGAAAAATAAAATTAAGTGACAGCTGACTCTACGTAAGGCACACAGCATGTTCTTCTATTTATTGCACTATGGCTAAATATAGTTAATTTTAGTCAGATGAAAATGTTCTTCTGTTTATGGTTGAGTTTTTGTACCAACGTTGTCTGTTTACACTGAGATGAATGGCATACACTAAGAACAATAAGAAATTGAATTCCTTTGAATGAATTGTTGTTGTGGCTTAACCTGGCTGGCAGCTAAACACCACACAGCCGTTCGCTCACCCTCCCCCCTCCCTCTCTGGGCTGGGGGAGAGAAATGGAGAAGTGAAGCGACAGTTGAGATAAAGAAAGTTTATTAAGATAGGAAACAATAATAATAATAACAGTGTATATGAAACAAGTGATGCACAATGCAATTGCTCACCACCCGCTGACCGATGCCCAGTCTATCCCCAAGCAGCTGCCCCCCCCCATCCCAGCTAGCCACCCCTATATATTGTTTAGCATGACGTCAGATGGTATGGAATACTCCTTTGGCCAGTTTGGGTCAGCTGTCCTGGGTGCCCGCTGGCAGGACAGAGCAAGGAGCTGAAAAGTCCTTGGCTTGGTATAAGAATTGCTCTGCAACAATTAAAACATCGACATGTTATCAGCACTCTTCTCATCCTAATCCAAAACACAGCACTCTACCAGCTACTAGGAGGAATATTAACCCTGTCCTAACTGAAACCAGGACAATTGTGTGTGCTTATTTGTTTATTTATTTATTTATTTATTTAGGAGGGGGGGAGGGGGGACCGTAGTATTATAAGTGAATTAAGAAGCAGAGAGAGCAAACCTTTTTTTTTAACCTCAATCTAACACTTTAGTAATCAGTTGCACCTAGCCTGTCTGTTTCAGAACTGGTAGAGACAGCTGAGCCTCACTCAACCAAAAATAGTTGCAAGTTCCAGAACAATGTCAGACATCTGTAGGAACAGTGAAGACAGCTGCAGATATGGCCAGCAGCATGAAATATGGGTAAATACACACTCATCCTTTTCCCATCTCATGAACAACTGAGACTGCCAGTAAGTTGAAGATAAGATCTGAAAAACCGGTGTAAATGACTTTTTGAGGTACTTCTCATTTCTATACTCACTGCAATAAGAAAAAATAAAAATTAAAATTAAAAAATATATATATATATATTTGGAGCCAAGGCCCAAAAGGGCCTCAGGCTCTTCTTTACACCAGAAAACTATAGTTGAATCTCCTTAAAAATCCTGAAAACAGTGAAAGACACAAATGACCTAAACTATCATTCAGAGCTAACACCAAGCAACTAGGTCAACCAGTACCAGTATTGGCTGCTACTGGATGACAGAAAAAGTGGAAGGATGACTTTGACCTTTGTTTGGACAAACAGAAAATGATTTCTACAAGGTTCTCCACATTTTATAGCAGTGATGATGATAAGCTTCTATTTGAGGGTAAGACACAACAGCGTATTCTCTGCCTCTATGCATCTCCCACTAAGCCACAGCAAGTACAGTAAGCTTGCAAAGTTTATGAAGATAAAATGTTCCCAAGAACAGAAAAGTATATTTCTACGAGAAGCTTTACATTATCTCCCTCATGCTATCCTAATTCATCAGTATTCAGACTTGGAAAACAATCAAGCTTTCAGAAGAAATCTTCAGTAATAGTGTTAGAATTGGTTATTCCACCTGCATCCCTGCCCACACGTACCAATGGCTTACAAAAGACAATTTACAAAATGCGCTTTGTAGTCAGGCCACACATGTGGATGTGGCAGATCAGCAGAAAGTGCTCAAGCCAGCAACATCCATTTGGACTATTACACCTGAAATCTGATTGCCATTTGTCCTGACTGGAAGTAGCAGAAAGCCACAGCCATTCTGTAAATAGTTTTATTTATGATACACTTGCAGACAAAAACATGATTTGAGTGACATCACCAGTAGCTTGTACCTAAAGTACAGCACTCCAATAAAAAATTAAGATTGCACACAATGGTTACACACAGACAAGTAAAGATTTTGAGCACTACAGAGAAAATAATTCCACTTAGGTTTAGTTTTCTTCCCTCTCAGATTTTTTTTTGTATTAAAAAACTTGAATAAATCCTTGCTACAAAGGAACCCTTCCCTCCCTCATCCCCACACGCTGTAAAAAACTATACCTGTTTTTCCAGGATCTTTCATCCTACAGGCCAAGGGCTGTGCTCAGTGATGAGCATTAAGCTGATATTTAACAGATGTAGGCTCAGATCCACCAGTTGTGTCATTAAGTAGGGGGAATGCCACAGTTCTGACACTACATAGACCACTGTTGATCCAACCCATTGTGAAACACCATTTGTCACATTTAAGCATTTAAGTATAGTTTATGACCACTTCAACAAAGTTGTTCTCAAATGAATTCTTGTTCACTTTGAATGCTCTCCCATTTCCTTTAAAGAGCCAAACTACCCTTTTAAGTTATTCTATCTCTTTATTTTCCTCTTCGTGTAGCTAAAGGAACCAAACCAATCAAACAACCAAACAACCAACAAACAAAAATACATTATTTGAGCTTCACATTCTCCAGTAGGAAAATTAGGATAAGTGCCAATATTTCCCTTGTATCCAGCTCCAAATTTTCAAGCAAGTTTTTTTGAAGCACCCTCCTCATCTACCATCTTCCACTAATAACTCCCCATTTTATACTGTTGGAAGCAGCTCTGCAGTTATGCTATATTTAATACTGAATTATTCAACAGATTTATTATATAACAGTTAATTTTAAGACCATCTAAAAACATAAAAATCTAAATTTACTGAATAAAATAAACAACAAACAAACAATAAAGTTACTTAACACTTGATTGCCCTAATTGTTCTCTGAGGAAAGTGATAAAGGAAACAAAGCAATTAATATGTGGCATATTTGTTTGAACTGCCTTTGAATACTTTGAGGGACAAAAAGGAGTACAGTAATTGCAGAGTTTTAAAATATATAGAAATAGATGAAGAAATGAACACTCTTTTGGAAGAAAGTTGAACTAAATCTGACCTGGATTGTAAGACAATAGTAATTTGTAAAGCTTGTTCAGGTAACGTGATGTAACAAGGGCTAATTAAAATGAATTAATACTGAGTGAAATTGAAAATGTCTCCAAAATTATTACTTGGCTGGTTATGCTCAGCTAATCAGCATAGTAATTTCATATAAGAGGTATAGCTATGGTTTGTACAATAAAGATTTGTTGGCACTAAATACCTCATGATTTTAAATCTAAAGATCTCAGTTCCAATAAAATTAAGTTCATTGACCTGGGTTAAGCTATGATAATTAATGTCCTATTGACCAACCAGAAGAAAAAAAAAAAAAATGCAGTTTTATTCAATTGCCATTTCTCTGCTGCTCCATTCATTAATTCTCTGTGGGCAGAAGTACCTGCTTTAGAAAGCAATTGCTTGCACTGCTTGCCTGCTCAAGTATAATACAGAGACTGCATGCTGCTAATCTCAAAATGTTCTTTTACTGACAGTCAGTGTTCATGTTGATGTTATATTGAATGTAGCTGATCAATATATTCTAGGAATTCTAAATAAATGGGAGAGAAAGAAGGGAAATTGCTAGCCCTACAAAATACCAATGAACTTTCATGACAGCTACTTTGTCTTATTTATTGTAATGATAGCTCTGTTTTGTCTCTACTCTTCACCCAAATCCAACCCCTTAAAGATCTTCAGGGCATATGTACCTTAGGGAATTTCCAGCAGAAAAGGACTAACTTAGATAAATTTACACAGAAAACTATATTCAGCCAGTGGTTTGGCAAAACTCTTTTTTTTCCCTCACATGCAATCAATAAGATGCCTTTCACAGGTCATATATTTTGCCATTACTTGAAACGAGTACAAACATGCTTCAGTAAGAGCTGATGCTCCGCCAGAATTCTAGACTTTCCCTGCTCCACTGTTCCATTCCCCCCTCACTGCTGATCACATTCACAAGCAGAAGATGTTGAAATGTTATGCTGCAAGCATAAATTGAAGATAAGTTTTGTTGGACTGCTGCTGCATCCATAAAAATGAAGGTAACTGAAAAACTCAGCCAATTGTTTTCTGACTGTCTGCTGGTGAATGAATTTTCTTGCCAGCAAATGGTGCTCCATGCAGCAAAATGTAATCAGCCAGACAATTTTGAGGGAAAGAAAATACTGTCTTAGGTGCTGTAACTTAAAAGTGGCTTTTGGCTTATTTCAAGAGGAGTAATTTTCAATGAACATTGGGCAACAAGATGCCTACCTGAAAAGTTTAATAAACCACATTTTCTTGAGGTGAAGCTTCCCATTGGGATGCAAAATTTCAGGTGGAATATTCCAGTATTTCAAATATCTTTTAGCATTAATCTTTTCATTGTGAACTAGGAAGAAAATATACTTACATGTCAGATTTTACCTCTACCTTAAAGTAATTTATCTCACTTGAATTGATCTAAATATATCTAGAGTTAAGTCCTCGGGTGCTAAAATAGCTAGCCTTTTAATAAAACATGGAGTGTCTCTCGTTAATGTCTAAAAAAAAAAAAAAATGTTTAAGTCTATAAAGGTTCAGGTGATCTTTGTGGAATTTTATTTGAAAAATTGTGGATAGTTGTATTGAGAATTCTCTTACTGTATGATGATACACTAGAAGGTAAATTTCACACTATCTGCACTTCATTTGAAAAAGGAAAGCTGTTACATATTTGCCAAAATTTAAATGACTGTATATTTGACACTCCCCTATTATATCTGCCATGATGTCTTTTCAGAAAGGTTTCAATGTGTAACTCATATTGTAGCTTTATAAAGTAATTATCCTTTCACTAACTGTCAACCAGGCTTGAGAGTAATTTGAGAATAATTGGGTCTGTAGTTTGGGATGAAAAAGGAAAAAGGAAAAAAAAAAAAAAAAAGCCTTAGTTTTAAAAATTAAATAGCTTTTTATTTTTACTGCTTATTTGAAAAATCCATACTTTGCCAGTCTTTCCCAATGTTACTACCTAAAACAATAAGTTGTTTTGTCCATAGCATTGATAAATAGAAAAATTAAAAGCTGGAATATCTTATAAGCATCTTTTACTATGGAATAGTAAGCTTAAGTTATAGCTCACCGATATAGGAATCCAAACTTGAGAAATTTGTAGAACCAAATATACAGCATCGCAAATAAGACAGAGAGTATGTCTCCAAAATATTTAAAACAAGGTCTACAAAATCAGGAACAAAAAAAGACTGGAAAATTTGGAGCTTGCTCCAGCATTCCTTTCACCTCTACAGACTGTGCATGATCAGTGACACCAGTGATTTACAGCATTTCCCATTCATAGACAGTTGACAACGCTTTTTATTTACACTTAGCTGCAGATTGCTACTGCAACTTGGCAGTTAGATTTCAAAAATCATTATTTTTATTTAGAATATATTTTAATTAACCAGATTTGACATTTAAACAGCAATGTGCATGTACACATGTACTTTCATCTTCAATGTTACTACTTGACAAAGTTATTAATGCTGAGTCAGACTAACTTTATATGCAACATAACACACGCTAGTATTTCAGCTCTGTATGAAACTTGCATGACAAGAGCTTTGGGCTTGCGCACATGACATGACCTACTTCTACCTCTATAGTGCTGTAGTAGGAAGAAAATGCAAGGCAAATAAAGGATAAAAATATCTACAAGCATACAGGAATATAGGAATGCCACCAGTTCTTGAGGAACTGTGATAGGATGCAGTCTCTGCCTTCCAGTAACACCTTTTCAAGTTTTCCAAGGGTTTCCAAAAATGTCTGAAAAAAGGTTTAAAATACATTTTCAGTTACCATATTTCCAAGGTATAATTTCATATACAAGATGTAGAAATAACAATGAAGTAAGAACACCTGATTTTTCTAGATTATGCTCATATGTCTTAACCAGTACACAGCAAGCAAGAAATTTGAATAGGAATAAAACCTAATATACGTAGAAGTGAATCATAGGTGTTGAATATATTGTATAACAAAGATTTCTAGAAAATGTCTGCAATTATCTTCCATTTTTTTACTATGAAAACACTTGTTTAACTAGGTAGGTCACATTACTTGGTGATCTTGGTACAATAAACATGAAAACATTCCACTCAAAAATGAGTCCCTAATGATAAGTTTTATTTGCTGATCTCTTCTTATGTTTACATGTAGGAGATTGTTGTAATGAAGAAACAGCATAACCATGCCTGCAGTCAGGTCTTCCTAAACACAACTGCATTTGTTTCCCAAGAAGAATGGAATTGAATTAATCAAAAATTTTTGTGTACATTGCAACATAATCTGTGGAGATAACAGCTGAGGCATTCCATTGTTTAATTTTAACTCTATGAATCCTGAGACATTTGAATTTTTCACATTCTGTTCTACTGAAAGCACAGCTTTCTGCCTACTTTTTGTCCATTTCCTCTTGATAACATCTTAAAGTATAAACCATAAATAAATAAATAAATAAAGTTAGAAATCAAATAAATTAATTAATAAAATTAGAAATTGAACCAGCTGTACGCCACCTTTCAACTCTGATTTACTTAGGAGAGACTTTCGTACAAGGTCTTGGATACATCCAATACCATGAAAACTAAATGTTGACCAAATCATTCTCTCAACTTTCCATCTTCTAAAAACACACACCTGCAGTCCAGGAGAATAACTTTTCAGCTACAGTAACTAATAATCAAGAATTGAATCATAATCCAGTAGCCTTAGTAACTGCAAGACAATTCTGACACGTGTGGGTTAATTATAGCATCAAGGAAAGCTATTCATTTTTCCACCCTCCTACACATATTTACTTGTCAACATATTTAGGGTCAAAGTATATTTAACTCTCCCTCAGGTTGTTTTTGCTAAACTGCTCCAGTGTAAAATAGAAATTGATCTTGGGATCTCTTGAAATGGAAGCAGTAACTTCATCTGCTGAGAAGACAACTCAGAATACTTTATCTTGCTTCTTTAGCTGTCACTGCAGATCAGTAGAATCAGCACATTACATATTTTCTAGAAAGTGTTATAAGGTTAAATAGGCAAATGATTAGTTCTTATGAAGATGACGTAATGCGTCCAAAAACAGGAAAAAAAAAAAAAATCTCAAATTTAGAAATGCATTTTCATCTCTTTATTATTGTAAAAATAATATTTTAATGTATTACTCAAAGTTTTGCAATGATACTATTTCTGCAAGAACATTTTTGTAGACGTCAATCAAACAATCCCCACAGTACAACTCTAGGCAATCTGAATACTGGCAGCTCTTTTATGAGAGAACAATACTGAAGTTTTATTATAAGAGGTATATAAAAAATGCACTAGGAATAAAACAACAACAACAAACAATCTTTATCTAGTAGCTAATAGAACCCTGTCTGCTTAAAAAAAATAAAAATAAAAAAAAAAAAAAATCAACATCAATTGTCTGCTCTCAGATTTCTCCACATTACAGTTCCTGACTGGTGCATTCATAAACAGTGGATGTACAACATCCTCAGGATTTCATTACTGCCTAGCTACAGACAGCTGCATACTGAGGAGAACAATCCTCTCTGTACATTGTGTTCTAAAGCTCACAGTTCTTGCATATACAACCTCTTTTTTACCTTTATAATGATCAAACATTTTGATGTTAGCTTTCTTCTCTAAAATTTAGACTCTGAAATCTGCAATGTGAACAAAAATGTACTGAAACATTCTCAAGTAACATACACCTAATTCGGGATCTCATTTTCTTAACTGAAACCAATGAAACAAATGAGAACTCAAGGTTTGATAGCAACAACAGATTATTATTATGTATATATTCCTCCTCCTGTCGATTGATCTTTATATAAAGTGAGGCGAGATTTTTTACTACTATTATTTGTAAAGGCAAACAACAAAAGCAAAACTCAGATGACAGGTTTGTAATGTGGAATATGGGATGACCTCTTATAATCTGGTTTTGGAAAGCTGAATGTGACTTACTCTCAGCATATTTTCCTACCAGTGAAATCCAGATGTGCTAGAACTAGACTGGTGTTATTTTCCAGGTGTTGGATCAGGTAAATTCTCAGAAACTCAGAAGCATGCTGTGTCCTGATTTTGAGTGGGATAGAGTTAATTTTCTTCATAGCAGCTTCTATGGTGCTATATTTCGGATTTGTGATGAAAAATAAATAAATAAATAAATAAATAAATAAATAATAAAACATGTTGATTACCCAGTGATACTTTTATTGTTGCTGAGCAGTGCCTGCACAGCCTTCTCTCTCGCTCTGCCCACTAATGAGAAGGCTTGGAGTGCACTGGAAGTTGTGAGAGGATACAACAGGGACTGCAAACAAAATGACCAAAGGGATGTGCCTTTGGTCATTTGACAGAATCACACAGAATTTCTAGGTTGGAAGAGACCTCAAGATCATTGAGTCCAACCTCTGACCTAACACTAACAGTCCCCACTAAACCATATCCCTAAGCTCTACATCTAAACGACTTTTAAAGACGTCCAGGGATGGTGACTCAACCACTTCCCTGGGCAGCCCGTTCCAATGTCTAACAACCCTTTCGGTAAAGAAGTTCTTCCTAAGATCCAACCTAAAACTCCCCTGGCGCAACTTTAGCCCATTCCCCCTCGTCTTGTCACCAGGCATGTGGGAGAACAGACCAACCCCCACCTCGCTACAGCCTCCTTTCAGGTACCTGTAGAGAGCGATAAGATCACCCCTGAGCCTCCTTTTCTCCAGGCTGAACAATCCCAGCTCCCTCAGCCGCTCCTCGTAGGACTTGTTCTCCAGGCCCCTCACCAGCTTCGTCGCCCTTCTCTGGACTCGCTCAAGCACCTCGATGTCCTTCTTGTAGCGAGGGGCCCAAAACTGAAGACAGTACTCGAGGTGCGGCCTCACCAGAGCCGAGCACAGGGGGACGATCACCTCCCTAGCCCTGCTGGTCACACTGTTTCTTATACAGGCCAGGATGCTGTTGGCCTTCTTGGCCACCTGAGCACACTGCTGGCTCATATTCAGCCGACTATCAACCATCACTCCCAGGTCCTTCTCTGCCTGGCAGCTCTCCAACCACTCATCTCCCAGCCTGTAGCTCTGCTTGGGGTTATTGCGGCCCAGGTGCAGGACCCGGCACTTGGCCTTGTTGAACTTCATGCAGCTGACCTCAGCCCATTGGTGCAGCCTATCCAGATCATCTTGCAGAGCCTTCCTACCCTCAAGCAGATCGACACACGCACCTAACTTGGTGTCATCTGCAAACTTACTGAGGGTGCACTCAATGCCCTCGTCCAGATCATCGATGAAGATATTAAAGAGGACTGGCCCCAGCACCGAGCCCTGGGGAACACCACTAGTGACCGGCCTCCAACTGGATTTGACTCCATTTACCACGAATCTTTGGGCCCGGCTATCCAAAATGACCATGCCATACAAAAACATGCATCAATAAAAGCTGAGGGAAAGAAGGATGAGAGGGGACATTCAGAGTGATGGCATTTGTCTTCAAAGTACCTGCTGCTCTTGATGAGCCCTGCTTTCCTGGAAGAAGCTGAATATCTGCCTGCCAATGGGAAGTAGTGAATAGATTGTTTTGTTTTACTTGCATGCAGAGCTTTTGCTTTACCTAGTAAACTGTCTTTATCTCAGCCTAAGAGTTTTCTCATTTTTACCTTCCTGAATCTCTTCCCCATCTGTCTGTATGGGACTGACTGGCTCTGTGGTGCATAGCTGCCTACTAGGGTTAACCCTCAACATCTGGAAAACAAACCAGCCAATGATATACCCAAGAAACATGACTGAGTACTCTCATTGCCATCTGGAAAAAAATCTCAAAACATTTAACAAGTAATATTTGTATGTGTAACTCTAATCTTCCATCTTTTGGGGCTAGCTAGGAAAATAATACATGCTCATTTTATTTTTGTGATTAAGGACTTAATCGGTAAAAGTAGTTGTCAGTGGTAATGAAGTTAACTGAGATGCTACTACTAATTAAAAGTAAATGAGTGATCTTACACTTTTCTTAAGGTTAATTATATCTGTTTTCTGAAGTGCTCTTTTAAGTTTCAGAAAATAAAGATGAGCTACAATCAAATACTACTACAGCTATACCACAGAACTCTGCAGCTTTATATTAAATGCACAAAGAATAAGAAAATATTTTGCTCATAATAATGTTGAAGCTTATTAAGTGGCCCTGGTGATCACACTTCTTATCTCACATGTAAGCTTAGGCAGTATTTCATATTGAATTTTATTATTTTAGTTTGTCATAGCACAATACATCCAGTCTATTTCCAGTAGAAAAAATCCTGAGCATCTGGATTTAACTGCTGATGCATATTAGCTCTACCCAAAGGATGATCACCACTTGCTTTCCAATGTGCACAAGATCAAACAGCTGGTGCTAGATTTCACAGATATTGCTGTTGTGAGTTCATAGATGCAGGCAGACAGTGTGCACTACAGGAGCATGGGCTGTCTGTCAACCTGGCTCAGTGCAGAGCTGAATACTGTTCAAATCTAAGCTGTTTGGGACCACACAGAATTGCATAATATAAGAATAAATATTGGAGATTTAAGATCAAGTGTTAAAATAAGAAGCAATTTAATTGTGTTCATTTCTATAGGACATGACCTATGGTAGATTCAATAGCATATAATTGTTGAGAACCTTATTTCTTTCAGGGATATTACAATTCAGAAGTATTGTTTAGAATTCCTTGCAAGTTTAATTTAATTACTGTAGCAATGACCTTTTTATACTATTAACAAATAATCCTTTGTCCCTCTAGACTAGATTGTTTATTACATTTTCTTCCCACAGCTTAAAGTACATCGATTTCCAATTACCAGTTTATAAAACTGCCAAGTCATCTTTGTTGCATGACTTTCCTCCCCCCAGAGCAGTTTTAGAAGTATACAGGTCAAAGGAGGTAATAAGAGCATTAATTAAAAGATAAAGGATAAAACAGACAGACCCAAAGAAAAATAAAAACATTGATTATTTCAACAAGGCAGTGTGTTTTACACAGTCATGTTAACTCAAGAGTGTTTCTTATCATAGAAGTTTTATTTTCTATATCAGAGTATTATTTGTCAAAAACAAGATAGGGTTGACATTTAAAAGAAAAATTAAATGACTATTAAAATCAGATTTGAGTGGGATCATGGCAGAGATACTAAGCTTAAGAGGATAAGAAAATATTCATTTTTTCTGTATAAAAATATATTAATAATAACCCTAATATTGTAGCCTTATGTGAAGTTACCATTATGATTTCTAAATAAAAATCCTTCCTCCAAGAACCATCAATCCAGCCACTGGATGACATGTAAATCTTGGCTATGAGCTGAAACATTATACCAGAAGTCACATTACCTGAATCCCTTTCATAGGATTTCTGTGTACATCTATAAAATCATTCAATCTTTATGATGGGGTAAAGGTTCCACATGGCATCTTTTTTTTTAATTATTATTATACTTCCACACCCCGGGGGCCCCCATTATCTACCAATGGGACTACT
>CM021797.1:63974501-63990492 GCA_011076525.1 Nettapus auritus | reverse complement strand
AGTACAACACATGTTTACCAGATCATGATAACTTCCACAATTTCAGGACTGTTGTATAGCACTTTACAGTCTTTACTACTGATCACTTCTTCCACTGGAGTTTGATGTTTTGGCATAACTGAAACTGTGCTTTGAAGATGGAAAAATACTCTTCCATGGCTTCCTGTTTACATTTGCTGACTTAATCTTAACCTACAATTACCACATCCTATTGACTTTTAGTCAATGAAAAGCACGAGCATTTCTGAGAGAATATTTTTTTGGACAGTGTATCCATCACTTACTGACTTTCTGATAATAGGTTCCTCAATTGTTTCTTCAACATTGAAAGCATTTCCTACCATTATAATCACGAAGACTTCTTCAATGATCTTTCCAAACTGTCAAATTTAATCTAAAAGTCAAAATACGACTACTATTTATTTCAGTATTTTACCTCAAAGCTACAGGAAAAATAATATGACTTTTTTTAAAGTAAGGGAGTTTTTTTTTGTTTTGTTTTGTTTTGTTTTGTTTTGTTTTTTCATTAACTTCTGTAGATCAAAACTTAAGAAAGTAAATCTGACTTGTACTTTCATCATCCTTGGCACAGTTAGGCTCTTTGTTCTTTAATAACTGGCAAGAGCCTATAAGGTACAGAGGTCAAATGGAATATGCAGAGCATCGCCTTTTGTGCCAGCTATGTTCTAGTGAGGTTGGGGACTAGCGCAACAGCCAGGCCGGGTCTGTGCAGTGGGTTTTAAAACAACTACAAGTATCAGACACTGCTAAAAGCTGCACAGTTATCTTTTTCTTTCACTCATTTCTTCCATAAGACTACATCTACTCTTTTGCAAGTGGCATATGAAATCTATATTCACAGAGGGCACCTAGGTCATTTTGGCAGAAGTTATCCAATGAACTTCTGGTACAAGTGCTTTTCCTATGACATTTCTCTTATTTCAACTATGATAACCTCAGTTTGTGCTGTCCTGTACACAATCATTCAGCTGATTTTTTTTTCTAGAGCTTTATCCTACACCTGCATTTATGCATATATTTATGTTGTCCTAAATACTTAACAAATATTAACAAAATTTAATTCTATGGCTGATTTGCAGTCATATACACTGAGAGAAAAGTGATTTATCTGTCTTCAAGCAATTTTGGAATTGAACTTTTAGTTCTGCATAGTTTTACTCTGAATATTTTATTTGTTTGTTTGTGCAGGCATCAGTATTGTTTATACCATTGAGATCTTACACATTAATCTGACAATATTGATATAATACCTCAGTTGTTACTAGGACATAGTATGTTAGCTGCCTCTCAAAATTAATGGATCAGCAGTTATATACACCAGCAGCATGATAAGATGTCTGTCTCCTCAAAGTTGCTGCATAGTTGAGTAAGGCAAGATGATCAAAGGAATGCTAAGCCATCCAGTGGAAAGGAACAAGTCAAGAAAAATGATATTGCAGATGGCTTATTTATTTGTGACATTATCTATCACAAAAAGTTTATAGAAAGATTGAAGTAGAAATTCAGTGAGTAACCTTTTAGTTTTACTATCACATTTTCCTAGCATTGCAGTACTCTGTTGTCCCTAGCCATAGTAATTCCAGCAGTAATCTTTGAATAGATTAATAAATAACAACTTTGTAAGTTTTCATATTTTCCTTGATAAGAGTATATAAGCCACATAACCTACGAAGTCAGATCTAATACCATGTAGTCTTAAATTTATAGCAAGGTGACTTTTTTAATATAGTTTATGCATCAAAGGAACACTACACCTCTGAACATGCTGCCTATTCGCCTGTTATGCAACACTGTCAGAGTTAACAGAAACAGGTGGGACTGTTCATTCCAAGCAGTTCAATGAGGTATGTCCTAAATTTTTTTAAAGCTCATTAGGATGATCCTTAATGAGAGGGCTTTCCTAAGTGCAAGTCACTGCCATTTGCAATGAAAATATCTCACATTTTCTGTTAATGTTTTGGCAGATTAAGTTATCTCTCTGTAACATCTTATTGAAGACAGAGAGTAGAAATATGAAGTTTATAGCAAAAAATAAAAATAAAAAAAAAAATAGTATAAAGATCAGGAACTATAACAAGGCTTCATCTGGAAGACATAATGTAAAAGTGAGATGTTTTCTTGGGGATATGTGGTTTCTGTATAGACACATACAGAAAAATACATTTTGTCTTGCATTGTGCAGACCAGTCTCTCAGTCTGACTGAATTTCTGTGTGCGATTAGAGCTGGATCAGCAATACAGTTTATCATCCCAGTAAGCAGCTCCTTTACTTTGCTTCTTATAGCTAAAGTTCTAAGAACAGAGCTATAAGACTATAACTAAGGCTGTAGAAAACTAAACAAAACCATATAAAATAAAATACAAACATTTAGTGCAGTTAAGTTCCATTTTTGTTTTAAATTAGGGGGGAGGGGAAATCTTTTAAGTCTTTTTCAAGGAGCAAATAAATACTTTGTATCTCAATAGAAGTTTTATATATATATATATATATATACAATATAAAAAAAAAAAAAAAAAAAAAAAAAAAAAAAAAAAAACATTACTATCAATGTGATGTGGCATGACTTTGAAGATTTCAACTGCAGCTCTGTATCCAAAGCATTTTAGGGAAAGTAGCTAACAAAATTGTAACTGTAACATTTTGGGTAGTACTGGAAAGGGAATTACAAAAATTCTCAAATCACAATGAGAAGTACCCAATGAACTCGTTTTTCACCCAGTTTTTAATGATGTTGTCATACTTTATATAAAATATGATCTGAATTGCTAGGATGTCAAAGAAAATGGTGTTGGAGACATGGAAGATTGTTCAGCTGATTTTCTTCCATACTCTTATCAGACTTTGCAACATGAACACTGTATTGGATTTATATGGCAAGGTTTTGGTAGCACGGTGTCTTCAGGGGTGGCCTCTGTGACCAGAGCCCAACCCATGTCAGAGCAGAGCCAGCTCCAACTGTTCCCAAAGGGACCCGCCACTGGCCAGAGCCGAGCCAGGGAGCAACGCTGGGTGAGCCTCTGGGAGAGCAGAGTTAAGGAAGGGAAAGAACTGTTGGGCAACAGCAACTGGGAGAGAGAAGTGAGAGCCAGCCTTGCAGCCCCCAATGGCAGTGAAGAAGGAGGGCAGGAGGTGTTACTGGTCCTGCTCTGGCCAGCAGCGGGTCCCTTTTGGAGCAGCTGGAGCTGGCTCTGCTCTGACATGGGGCAGCTGCTGGGCTCTGCTCACAGAGGCCACTCCTGCAGCCCCCCACTAACCTTTTGTTTTCAAGCAGCATCCCCCTGTTTCCTCCACTCCCAAAACCAAGCAGTGTCTAATTCTTCCTGTGCATTTGTACTGCAACTTTAAGCTTTTAGTGCTGTAATAAAAGTAAAGCTTCTGAAGTAAAAAGCTCTAAATCAGTAAATTTGAGCAAAACAATTGTCAGCAATTAGTTCACAGAGCCATAGCAGAGCTACAGGTATTTGAAAAATCTGAGTAACTCATGTCTGTATTCCAACTGGTCTTGTAGTAGTCATTAGTCTTAATTCAACAGACTAATTACACTGTGCCCTCTTATTGATGGAGTAGCTTTTACGAACTTGGTGTCTTTTTGATAAAGCTCTATTGTATTCCACCAAAACACACTAATAACTACATGAATATCAAGAGCTTCTCAGTTTATCACACAGCAATATACTGTTGCCAGGTCTTCCCAGAGAATGCTTATTCTACTCATTCTCTTTCCATACGTTCAACTTAGTGGCTCTTCCCCTTAACATGACAAAGTTCAATTTTATATGCAGGTATATAGATATAACTTAGATATAACTTAGAAGTTATATCTAAGCCCCCATTTCTCTTAAACAGAGAGAAGGAACAATGTTTTTTTCTTCCCTTTTACACAGTGGAAAGGATTTATTTCCTATCACACCTTATTTCTCTTACCTCTCTTGTTAGACTGCCCCTACTCATCAGTCTCTGTAAAAACCCTTCAAAACTGCATCTCATATCATGTTTCTAATGCAGCTTTTAGCTACCAAAATTGTTCGGATTTTACTTGGTCTTACATCTCTGATAGCCAATATTTATAATTGGTGTTTTGACACAGCAAGCAAGGGAGTTAACAAGGGTCTATATTCACCTTTTCAAAATCTGTCTCAGTGGGAGAATGTGTACCCATTATGGGGTCACTAAGCATTGCTCTGAAAAATTACTATAAAACACAACAAACCCACCAATGTGAAGTTTGTGTTGGATCAATTTAGTGTTAATATATCCAAAGGAAAATCTTCTACTTCAGAGGAATCAGTTGTTACAGAGAGTTCACTATGTTCAGGCCTCAGAATATATTTTGTTCATAGACTATTGATATATTAAATGTAATAAATTAAAAAATATTTTATTTTAAGTATACATACATATATATAAATATATACACAAGACAGTTACTGTGATTTAGTGCATATTTAGGCAAGCTAGATTTAAATAATCTCATAAACTCATGAGGCTATTGCTACAGCACTACCTTTTTCAATGTAAGTTAATTTGCTGCACTCCAAGTATTGAATTTTCAGACCACATTACAGATAAGCATTTCAAGAATTGCAGGGTTAAGAACTCTGTTGAAAATTTTCTAATTTTCCAATTAGAAAATTTGGAGTTTCTAATCCAAAACTGAGATATTTTAAATCAAAATATTTATTCTGAGAATAAATACTAATACTACTAATAATAATAAACATTTCTGCAGCTCAAGAAGAAATTTCAGTAAAATCACAGTACATCAAAGATCGTAGTTCAGTGGATTGTTGTTTGCTTTTTTTTTTTTTTTTTTTTTTTTTTTGAGAGAGAGAGAGAGGGAGACAGTCAAGATTGACAAATTATTCCCAGACAAACAACTTTCATTGACAACAACTTTCATTGACTTCAATGGGAATTATACACACCATAAATATCTAAAACCAAAGCAGCTTTCTATTTCTAAAAACATAATATAAATGATTTGGGGCACTAGGACTCTTGAAATAACTGTTCTTCTTCATATAAATCACCCTTTAGTCTTGGCACAAGTAAATGTTATGATCACAAGTATCTATACCACAGTTACTGAGACAGAGAGAAACAGAGAGAGACAGAGAGGATTCTACTTCACTGCAAATCTGCAAATTCTCCTAAAACAGCTGTGACAAGCCTGTAACTTTGAGAGCATTTCTGCTTTTTTTCTGCTTTTAACAGAAAAAAAAAAAAAAGAGAGAGAGATTAAATGAAAATGATTTTAACTGAAGTAATCTTTACATTTTCATAAACTGCAGATTTTTCAGAACATAAGACCATGAAAACACTTCTGACCTGATGGCTTGCTGAGTAATTTTGTTAGCACACAAGTCTCCTAGTCTCTGAAGACATTTACCTCTATTCAAAAAATGTTTGAAAAAGGGTCTCTGCCTGAATTATTTAGTGCTAAAGGTATTATCTATCATGTATGCATGGGTTTCTACAAATATATATACCTAGGTAAAAGTGTGCATGATACACTTGTGCACACAGCTATATATCTTAATATATTAAATATATAATAAGGATTACACTTTTGTATACCAGAAACATAAAAAATAAATAGCTTTATGCAAATATCCCACAGTGGGCAAAGAGCTATACAGCCATGAAGTGTGGAGAGCCCTTGTCCCAGGAAGCTCACAAACTTTAATGTCAGGTGAAGGAAAGGTTCTGTAACTAAGGCACAGAGGTATGTGCCATAACAAACACCAGCTCAGCTTTTCCACAATTGCTAAATCCTCGGTAACACATCAACTGCTATCTATTGCTACATTTTATAGAGGTTCACTTGTTAAATATCTACCCCATATAACTCATACTGAAAATACCCTTCTGGCAAATGCAATTGTGAGGAACTCAGACTCACTCTTGGTTATTTTTGATACACGCTTTTTGAAAAGAAAAATTTGAACCAGAGGACAAGTTTAAAATAACACCTGTCTAAAGATACTCACAAGCTGTAATTCCTGTGAGGTTAAGAGATATTTTTTTAGCTATAGAGGTGTAGCTGTTTTGTTTTTGTTTTTAATTCAACCTCTGCCAAACCCAAGGTAGTAAGTAAAGAAGAAGCTTTTACATTTAATGCCTTCAAAATCAAAGAACCAGGAATTATATGAAAAGGAAGGATGAACACAGTAAACTGCTGAAAAAGATAACACAGCAGCTCACTATCCAACTAAAAAAAAAAAAAAAAAAAAAAAAAAAAAAAAAAAAAGATTATTACACAGTGAAACAGCTAAGTGAAGGGAGGAAAGCTCTCCAGCTCTCCATATAAGTAATAATAAACTTTCTCTGCCTGTCATATAGAGTATGTGTCAAAAAATATCAATGTGACAATTTGAAAACAGAAAATATTAGCCTTTTCCAAATGTGCTATCTCCAGTTCTTTCCTCAGCTCTAAGCAAAGTATCAATTTGACATGTCACATGTCTAAGCTTGTAATTCAGTGCCAGATCCTTACAGCTGGAACCTGACCCATGGAGCAGTGGGCAAAGCAAGGTATTAAGAGTTCCCAAGTAAGTTAAATATACATCTTAAATGTATATACATCTTAAATGTACATCTTAAACTGTATCTTGTACAGTTTTCCAGAACCAATACAAAAATAATTTACTCTATTCTACCTGTACTGCACTGTTAGATGATTGCAACTGCTACACTTACCTGGCTGACCCATGCGCACTGAGATGTAATAGGTGGTTTTCCAGATGTGAGCTATTGGTGACAAGAGGTGGCAGAACTGAGAAATACGGAGAGGGCTCTAAGACAGCCTATTATTTACCTTGAGATAAGAGGTAAGTGTGAGATTAAAAAGGTGCTGAGACCAAACCTGAGAACACTTGCACTAAATGATAGGTAGCAAAAATGCACATAAAGCTGATCAATCCTGACTACTTTCCATATTCCATAACAAGCACTATAATCATCAATTTTGTTGACCAGTTTTATTCTGCCTTAAGAACAAAAGCAATCACTTGTCAAAATGGTAGGTATTTTTGCTTTCTTTTAAAAAATAAATAAATAAATAAATAAAATAAAATAAAATAAATCCTTTTTGTCCCAGCATCTATATTCAAGTATGTTATCTATTACATTAAAATATTATTGATATTTATTTAATAGGTTTCAGTGAAAATTTAAAAAAAAAAAAAAAAAAAAAAAACGAAAATCTGATGCATGGATTAAATAAACACCTTCCTTATTATAGAATAAAATTATATTTCAGAGCTATCTTTTTCTCAGATCCTGATTTAGGATATTTTTATGGATAATTTATCTTGAGAAGAAATCTGATTTCAACTGTGATCAAAACGGAAAGAGATTACAAATGATCAAAAAATACTTCTGCAATTTTAAATATAACAATATGTTTACAATGACAAATTGCAGCCAAATTTAACAGTTAGCTTACACTTCTGAAAAATAATTCTTACTTAGGAAATCTGAGACCACTAGGAAACTGAGGTTTTTGATTATTTCACTGGATCCGTCATGTGAGTTGAATATTGACTTTTTCGTAAATGCTACGAAAAAGTCAATATTCAACTCACATGACGGATCCAGTGAAATATATTTTAGTTGTCTATTCTAGAAGCCAAAATTCTGTTGCTTTTGTTTATTATTAGGAGCCTCAAGCTAATTATTTATGAGAATTTCTGTGAAAATAAATGTTTTTTAAAAAGCAAATGTTGACTGTTAGCCATTAACAAAATGTCTTTTCATCAGAAACAGTACAAAAACCCATAAATTATTTTGCACTTATTCAACTAGCATTTGCCACATCTGTCACTAAAACCTCCTAAACAAAACACAAAAGCATCTCAGAAATTTCTTGTAATTTATTTTCTTATTTACATACGTAAATTAATATATTTATTTAATGTGAAAACAGTCTATGTGACACTATCATTGCTGTGTAATCCTGCCTGCACTGTAATAAAACAGTGGTTTAAGCACAGACTGAGTTACCAAACAACACACCAGCTAAGATCACAGTATTCATCTTGCTGCTGAAATGGTATACACCAACTGAATTTTAAGATCTTTAAAATACTGCAGCAACAACCAATATTCCTTTAGCTGTATTCTCTCTCTAGATAGGCAGGTCTTCTTTTCAAATTCAGAGAAGACTCAGAGAACACCAAGACAGACCTAGTATCTAACCAAAGAACCCAGAGCCAAAATTAGAGTGGCAAGTTTTTCAAACTTACTAACCACCTCATCTTCAAGGAAATTTTAGAAGACAGTATCTTTCTCTCCTGTTCTGATATAAAATAATAATAATAATAATAATAATAATAATAATAATAATAATAATAATAATTTCTATGTCCAACATTGTCCACAGTGTACCAATAAAAGTATGGAATGTTGTGTCCTTTCATTAAGTTTCCTTCTATATGACATGAATATGATAAGATTGTTATCTCCAAGGAGTGTGTATTTTTACATCAAAAATTAATAAATAAATAAAAAATAAATAAAAAAAGAATATTTGAAAAACAAAACAATATCATTTTGCATTCAAAAGTAATATTGTTTTGTTTTATTTTATTTTATTTTATTTCCAGAAAGTTGCAATTGTCTTCATAAAAATGATCTGACTGGTATTGTTCATACCAGCATCTCACTCAGCTGCTGTTCCATTCTGCCATACTACTTTGCACATATTGGTGTGGTCTGCAAGACCTAGTGTGAACTTCCTGAAATATATAGCTAATTTTATCCACAGCATGTGATAAGATAACAGAAATGACAGATACTACCAGTTTGTATCATTGATAGATACCATGGTAGATAGATAGCACTGCTGAAAATGCTATATAGAAAGCTGTGAGCAGAAAGATACAGATGGTAAAGCATCAAGGGAATAATGGCCTAGTTGAAAAGGAACAGTTCTCAACCTGCTGTACACCAAGGCATCCTGGGGACAATATCTAGCATTTTTCAGACCCTTCAAGCAGTTTTCCTACCTAGTCTAAAGGTAAAAATAAGCTGACATGATAAACGAATTCAAAAGTAATTATTCTTTCTGGTGAGCATACAACTGGACAAAATATTTTGAAATAGTTTTTAACTGTCCGAAAGCTTGATGATCTCTGCAAAATAACAGTGGTCACTAAAGCATTAATAGTCACTTCAGGAGAAAAAAGCTCTACACATTCATCACCTTACATTGACCTATTTCTTACATACTATAAGAGTTTACAAGATATGAGATTATTTTCCTAATTAATTGTTCACAGAAGTAATTGCTGTAGTTTTCTGAAGCATGTTCTGCAGAACATGACAGACAACGGCAGCAGTTGTAATTGCCAGTTACGTCATCTATAAGACAAATGTTATTGTATTAAAACATTGTTAAAGCTGGAAAAGATGGAATCTTAAAGATTTGAACCACAGGGCATAAACTCATGAGTTCTTTGAAGCAGCATTCTCTTGCCATTCTGTAAGCAGAAGCAGTTCTGCATCCTTTCCTCTTGCTTCACTCATTTCCTCTTCTTTTTCTCTCATTTCATCTTGTTCCTTTCCTTTCCACTTCTTATACTCCCAGTTTTGTGACTAGATACTGAAATGATACATGTGAAAGGTAAATTATTTTCTGTTGCCTATTTAACTGAAGTTCAATATATATATATATAAATAATAAAATAAATAAAATAAAATAAAATAAAATGTGTAACATACTCACCCTGAGTTCAAAGAAACTATTAAGATATTCTACCAAAGCTAATCATGACTTGTTTCTATTTGAATTACTTGGAAATAATGTATAAAAATCCAAAAATCAAGACTAATGACTTGCAGACCCATCAATAATATTCAGCTCAACTCAATCCTTGTTCCTCTTTAATTTCTGGACCGTGATCACTCCCAATATGTGTTTATCTAACTAGGTCAACTATAGAAGCCAATGGTGCACTCTAATGGATTTTAAACAGCAAAAAATAGCATGCTTATTGCATTTCATCCTATGGTGTTTGTTACATCATTAAAGTTCTAAAACTAATATAAAATCTATATAAAATACACATGAATTATTTAAACTTCACCTTTTAGAGTACATTATAGCACTCAGCAGATTACTTATTAAAATCTATGTGAGTTTTCATTTGGCTTTTACAGGAAATAGAGGAACAAGCCACTAGATGTTCTGTATCTGTCAATACCAAAAGCTGTTATTTTAATTCGTTAGTACATTTTGCTTTTCTGTGAATTAAACCATAAATAATGTTGTCACTTTGAGTTATTTTGTCCTAAACAACCTTTTAAGTGGTGAACGTTTCCCTTCTTAAAATTTTCATTCTGTCTAAAGAAACACTGTTTCATTTTGTATTAGTTTTTGGACAGAAAGACCTTGGCCGTACAGGATAGCAATGGTATTTACTTGTGTAAATTGCTTTACAGAGCTGCCTGCTGAATATCAATAACTCCTTTTTTTTTTTTTTTTTTTTCCTTAGCTGACTTACACAATATTGTGAAACAACATCAGATTAAATCAGCATGCTAATACCACAGAGACTTTTCTGGGCCCTCTGTAAATACAAGGTTCAAAAAGGAATTTAAAAGGCATCTAGTCCTATATTTCATACAATTTCTAGTGACACAAATTCGGTATAAATTCATATAGAAATGCCAAAGCTGTGTTCTATTATTTATAACTTATTGCTGCAGCAACTAGATAAATTCACCTACCAAAATTAATTGTCTTATTATTATAATATTAAGGACAGCAAAACAATCTGAACATATTCATTGGTATTTCATGATATTAATTCTCAGACAGATTCACATATATATACAATTTTAAGAGTTTGCTATTATGATGATTTTCCTTCCTTCCATCTTTCCTTCTTTCCTTCCACTGACTCACTCATATATATCCAAGTGAAAGGAGAGGATTATTTTATTTCATGTTGTGGTGGTTTTACCGTGCTAGGCAGCTGAACACCACAACTGCTGTCTCACTCCCCCTCCTCAGATGAGGAGGGGAAGAAGTAAAGGAAAGAACAACTCACGGGTTGAGATAAAGATAATTTAATTAAAAGGAAAAAAATATTAAGGAAATATTATTATTAATTAAACAATTCAACTAAAGGGAAAAAAGGGAAAGAAGAAAAGGGAGGGGGAAAAGGAATAACAAAACAAGTAAAGGCTATGTGGAAGTGCAGAGTAAATAAATTACTCTCTACTTCCCACAAATGAGCGATGCCTGACCACTTCCTTAAAGCAGGGCCTCAACACATGTAGCTGGTGTTCGGGAGCAGGACAGACGTTTTCGCAATGAGAGCCTACCTCTCCCCTATTCTTCCTTTTTCTACCTTTTATTGTTGAGTGTGACATCATATGGTATGGAATACCCCTTTGGTTGGTTTAGGTCAGCTGCCCTGGTGATGTTTCTTTCTCACATTTTTGCCCACCCCCTAGGAGGGTTAGAGAGAGTCCTGATGCTGTGCCAGCACTTCTCAGCAGCAGACACAACACTAGTGTGATAACACTGCTGTTCTAGCTACAAGTGGAGAGCGCAGCACTGCTGCAGGGAAAGTTAACATCCCAGCGAGACCCAGTACCCGTCTCAACACAACAGAATGTTGATACTCTATCCATTTTTTTCTAGGAACATCTTCAGGTCTTTTAGTTATGTAAAGTGTACAAATGAAACACAGATGGTCACTAAATATCCGGAAGAAAATCTGAGACATTTTTTGGACAACTGGGCACACTGTCTCTGCTTATCTTCTAAAGTATCACTCATATTCTTGTGGATGTAAGGAAGACTGTACTGGACATGGAGTTCTGGTGGAGTCCTGTAAGGACAATCTTCATAAGAAACCTTATCTGTGTACAAGACTGTTAAAACCCTTTGAGACTCAATGTGATCTTGAAAATCCTCAAAACACCTTACCTCTTTTACCAAATTTATCAAAACTGTGTTTCATTACACACAGGCATTCCAACAAACATCTGGAGACAAGAACTTGCCATCAGTGTTTCAAGTAGCAAAAGAAATGAATAGGATAGAACACAGACCAGATAACTTATTGAGCCAGTGCTAGTATAGACATTTGCCCATTTAACAAATAAAGGAATCAAGATAACACTTTGTTTAAACTTGATTTCACAATAAAATATTCACTCTTTAAATACCAGTTCCTGTGAAGTGTCTTAAATAAGGTACCTAAATATTGAGATTCTAGTACCTTTGAAAATCCTTACATCCACATTCTTGTAAATATGAAAATTAAGGTTTGTTTTTTTTTTTTTTTTTTTTTTTGAATTTCTGTTGTTGATGTATACATGCATTTTATATTTTAATCACTAACACTTATCTTTACAAGCTGTCCAAACTTTTCAAATGCCTTATGTTATCTATGTTATCTCTTCGGTCTGGGAGATACAATGTTCATAGAGATAGAAAAAATACTCTAGGAAAAAAAAAAAAAAAAAGTGGAGGTGGCTTTTCAAAGGCCAGATACTGCCTACCACTCTTCTGCTACTACCCACCATCCCTCCCCTCTATACTGCAGCAGTATTCCATCTCTGTGGTTTCTTCCAACCTACCCTGTCTCAGACACTGCCAGTGAAGTTTAGCTACTTATAAGAGAGAATGGGAGCAAGAGGAGATATGAAAAAGAGAGAACATGCAGAGAGCAGAGTGACTATTTCTGTTTTTTTCTGTAAAGTGCTTCCACATGCTGTGGCAACCACACACCATGCACACCAGAAGGATTAGGTTTTAAAAGTGGAAATGAAAAATGTAACATAATGCTTTTGATGGAGGAGTTAAATCCCTGGCTACAACTCAAAAAATTTTATTGATGTTTCTTGCCACAAAGATCTTGTAGGATTTCACTTGTTGGGGAAAAAAAAACTTGACATATATCAATCACATCATTACAATAAAAACTTGTGTGTGTACTTTCATTATACATGGATTCACAGAAGAGCCTGGTCATCTAAAATTCTGAGTAGCTCCTGAACACAGAATCTTCACCTGAAGGTCAAAAGTTTTAGTAGTTCCTAATTCTTTTTAAGTTATAACTTTTTGTTAATTTCAAATTAACTACAAAAAATAATTTTAAAAAAATGCTCTTTTTCACTAATTGTTATTTGAAAATTACTGAATGTAATTTGAACACAGTCTGCTAAAAGCCTTTAAATTCCTACTGTATGTATAACTCTGATCATTTCCAGATTCTGTTTAGTGAACCAACGACCAGAGCAGTAACAAATGAGAGCCTCAGAAGGCAAGAAACTCAACTGCCTAATTTCCCTAAGTAATGCAGAACTTGCAAACTGAGTATTAAAATGCCTGGAAATTGGAAAAGAGTGATATATTAAAGGGCAAAAGGCTAGCATAGAAGTACATTACTAAGAAAGATGAGCAAAAATATTTAAAGCTCCATGTAAAAATAGAACCCTTTTCATTAATGAATCTCATGTTAATGCTATTTTATTTTATTTAAATGACTATTAAAACCAATTCCACAAGCAGTCATTTCCAGTAAATGGTTTAGCTTACTTCTACATAAAATGAATCAGCAGTTAATATTGTGGAGTCCTTCTCTGAAAGTTATAAGTAAAATTGCTTAGCTTATTTTGTGAATATTTTTATCAGTATTGAATATTTTCATGGAGAAATTTAAAATCCTTGAACAGAATGGGTAGGCTTAGAAACCTATCTGTATATTAGAGAGGGGGAAAGTGATGCAGAACAGCCTTAAAAGTAGCATTGAAGCAGCAGTACTATAGATCTTACCCTGCACCGATCTTACCCTCACAGAGTCTGACTCCTGCAGTTAGTGATGATTTGCTCTTTTGCAGACGCAGCTGGATGCTGAACATGGCAAATGGCATAGTCTGAGCTCCTTTCAGTTCTCACATGCCTGGACTCCTTTGGAGCCGAGCCAGGCACTCAGTGTAAATCACACACATCTGTGTATAGCAATCTTGCTGGAGTCCTGTTATTGAAAAAGAAATATGATATTTTACCTACTCTGCCATAAGTCTTTACTGCTGCAGAATCAGAATCCTATAAGCAGCTTGATATGAACATCGCCAGAAACTTCCTGAAAAATAACAGAAATATTTCAGTGGTTAAATAACACTGTTTTTACCTTAATAAAATCAAATGGGGAAATTAAACTGAGATATTTTTTCTGAGGAATAAGGAAAAACTGAGTGCTCTTTTTTTTTTTTTTTTTTTTTTTTTTTTTTTTTTTTTTTTTTTTTTTTGTTTTTTTTTTTTTTTTTTTTTTTTTTTTTTTTTTTTTTTTTTTTTTTTCCAAGACATAAGGCATGTTAACATGTTTCTGTATGCTTAGTAAAGCACTACTGGTCATCATCTGCCAAAAAGGAATCATCTATACAAATCCATAGCTTCAGCAGCTCCTCACAACAGGACTGAAATTACAACTTTACTTTTAACTATGATGTGGATTCTGTTCATGTGAGAAAAGCAATGTGAAGTTTACCCAGAGAGATACCAGATGCTTTTACAGCAACCCTTCAGTTCCACACAAACAGATAGTATATCTCCCATGAAGGACATTTCTTTGGCTACAGCTGCCAAGGGATTTCACCCTTTGTTGGTGAGGACATTGTCATCTCCTGCCCACAGGCTGCTCTCAGCTCATAGCTCACTGTTCCCTATGGAGCAGCTAAGGCTGGCTGCTTCCTGACTGAGCAAACAGCCTTTCTTCTGAAGCTCTGAGCTCCTTGAGGATGACCTTTTGAAAGACAGAAATTGCCACCCCAGAAAAGCTGGAAATGGTCCATGCTGCAGTCCTCCACAGCAAGCTTGGTGCCACAAAGATGACATCAGTTCTTAATCCTTAGCCCTACCCCATGCTGGAGAGTGGCACACTGCTGATCAAAAGCAAATACAAATTATTTCTTCCATAGATCAAACATTTTCTAATCATTGACACTATCATAAAAATGTAGAATTATAGAATGTTTTGTGTTGGAAGAGACCTTTAAAATCATCTAGTTCCAACATCCTTTACATGGGCAGAGACACTTTCCCCTAGACCAGGTTGCTCAAAGCCTATGTTGTGTTTATGTGGCAAGGTTTCTGTAGTGGGGGGCTGCAGGGACGGATCTGTGAGAAGAATCCAGAAGCTGCCCCATGTTAGATAAGGGCCAGGTTCAGCTGGCTTCAGAGGGGCCCACAGCTGGCCAGAGACAAGCCAGGCAGCAATACTGGTAGGGCTTTTTTAAGAGCAGATTTCAGAAAGGGAAAGAACTGCACAACAGCTGCTGGGAGAGGGAAGTGAGAACCCGCCATGCAGCCCCCGAGGCCAGTACAAAAAGAGGGCAGGAGGTACAGACTGACTACCCTTCTTGAGCTTTTCAGAAGGATGGCATCCAGTGGATTCCCCTGCACCATTCAGGGAGATGAGATGGATGTTGAGAAGGTGTTTTAGTTTGTTTTCTTTGTTTCTAATTTCTTTGGCTTGTTAGTAATAGGTTATAGATTTTTATAATCTCACTATGCTTAAATCATCTCCCGTATGAGAAAAGGCAGAGAGACCTGGGCCTGATCAGCCTTGAGAAGAGACTGAGGGGGGATCTTATTAATGTTTATAAATACATGAAGTGTGGGAGACAACGGGATATGGCCAACCTCTTTTCAGTGGTTTGTGGGGACAGGACAAGGGGCAATGGCCACAAAATGGAGCACAGGAAGTTCCGCACCGACATGTGAAAGAACTTCTTCACAGTGAGGGTGACGGAGCACTGGAACAGGCTGCCCAAGGAAGTTGTGGAGTCTCCTTCTCTGGAGATATTCGAGGCCCATCTGGATGCCTACATGGGAAACCTGCTCTAGGGAACCTACTTTGGCAGGGGGGTTGCACCTGATGACCTCTTGAGGTCCCTTCCAACAGATCTGGGATTCTGTGAAACCAACATGGGTACGGAGAGCAGCAA
>CM021797.1:63920987-63939501 GCA_011076525.1 Nettapus auritus | reverse complement strand
ACGAGCTAGGCTGACGGGGCCTCTGCTGGCGCCCCAAGATAAGCAGCGAGGGCTGCCAGGTCACAGCCCATCCCTCAGTGATGTCACCATGGGCCATCTGCCCCAAGGGGGCCTGTAGCACTTTGCCCCAGATGTTACAAAGATGTTGGGTTGGGTTGGTGTTTTGATGTGTTCTTTTTTTCTTAATTTTTTTTTCACCTTGATTTGCCATTAAGTGGGTTGCAAATTTGTTGAACAAGCATGCTGAGAGTGTGGGGATCATAGATGGTGGTGGTGCTTTTCCCCTTTACTACTGTGGAAATTTTATATACTCAGCCTGTTATATTCATCCACAATCATGAAAGTACCTGAAATCCTGAGTCTGCTTCTTCAGAATTCTCTGCTAGTGGGAGGGTGAGGGGCAATTAAGAGAATAAGAAACAAAACAAGTCGCTAAAGTAAAATTGCTTTCTTCTGTCTCTGACAACCTGTGTTTTTTTCACCATCAGATGGAAAAAACATATTTTCTTTTTTCTCCACTGAGAGGTTTCACACCACAGTCAGTAGGGTCAGACTTCCTTTCATGAGCAATGCGTAGGTATCTAGATACTTACCAGAAGGTCACAGAATGGATACAAGTGAGAAGAAAGGGTACAACATACACCCTTTCATTAACAGGCTTTTACTGGGGCTTTTCATTTCTTTTTAAAAGATTATCCTCATTTTATTAAGAAAGCTTCTCTGCTATCTAGGCTACTCTGATTAGTTCAGTTAATGAAACTGAGCCAATTTAAAGCTGAGGGCATGGCCGAATGATTTTCCAAGTTCTATCATTTCATTTGTCAGAGGGAAATGTTAGTGTGTAAACCGTCAGCTCAGATGCCCCTTTGGTGTTTTCCCTACAAATGTAAATTTAATACTTCATGATCAGCCCTGTGCAACTATGGCAAACCTGCTAATAAAATGTTAAGGTCAAGGTCGTTCAAAGACAGAAATGGCATTTATGAAAAGTTTCACATTTGATTAAAGAAGACAAAATAGGAACTAAAGAGGCATGACTGGAAGCAATAGATGCTAAATTATTCTGTATAAGTCTGATAATCCAAAACATGAATTAGCTGATGCTCAAGGCGATGAACTATTGAAGTTTTAATGTAGAAAGTCCTGCCTATTGCCTTTAATAAGAACTGCCCTGACAAGTACTTCTCTCTCACATGCCAAATACATACATGCAATGATGCCTAGCAGGACATGGGTAATAAGCAATTAACTAGAACCTCTTTTGAAATCTACCTTAATACATACCAAGACTTCTTACAATTCTGATATTTTCTTGCAGAAAATGAATAACACGTGGTGATAAATAGGTCCATGAGGTTCAAATTTAGGATTAACCTCAGTTTTTAATGCACCATGTTGAGATATGACAAGGGCAAGATCCATCAAAATGGTGCACACATCATAGTGGCAGAGCAATGAGGCACATCGTAATCATGAATCCCTATTTATGATTACTTCCCCTACATTCTTTCTGCAATGGTGCATTAACAGTTTTTTGTTTGTTAGATATTTTTTTTTTGCCATAAAATAATAATTGTGGTATGAAGAAAGCAATTACAATATATACTAACTGTTTAAAAACCTTCCTGAGTTTATATTTTTAACAGATGCTGGCATATGCCTTCTCAAAATATTCTCAGCACTTAAAATTGATAGGCTTGGATACTTTAAGCAAATGAATAAAATGAACTAAATGTAGGTTCCATATTTGAACCTATATTTTGCTAATTTTTTTTTGTCTAAAATTATAAACTATTGTTTTATACAATATTTGGCTTGTCTTTTGAAGATCTGAATAAGCAAATTATGTATACCAGTTATATATTGCAATATGAATTTCAATTAAGATCTCGTTTAATTCATTTTACTTCTCAGAAGTCCTGCTTCTCTTTGAACTTTTGGTGCAATTTCAAGTACATCAGTGCCCAGTCCAAAGTAAATATCTATTCTAAAACAGTATAGTCACACAAAAACTACACAGCACCTAATGGCATTTCTATGCAATACATTTATTGTTGCTGTTCTTATTGTCATTGTTATTGCACTCCTTTACAATCTAGACTATCTATTTGTTCTTGAAGAAACTGGTAAATGTGAAAGGTAGATTTATAAACATTGAGCCACAATATAGAAAAAGATAATATTATTACAGTAGATGTAAAAATGAAGAACAGCATTAATTAGATAGAATGCATCAGAATCCATTTCCATTTAATTGCTGAAGCAAATCTCCTAAAGGATAAGGTCATAAAAATGTAACTCATTGGCATCTTTCTTGCTTCTTAATCATTGATGTGTTTGTTTTAAGATCTGAAGAAATCAAGATTGATTTCTTCAAATTCAAAATCTTGAATGCTTGTCTTCATGGTTTGGTTATGATAAAAGTTAAACTTTTAAGCCCTTAAGAACATATCTAGAAAGAAGCTACTGAGCCCATTTTCTTTTCAAAACTAATATATGGGTACAGATAACTATATCTGCAATATCAAAAGTTTAGAAACTGCAGTATCCTTGACTCTCAATGTCAGTTCCTTTGTACACAGAAGTAATGGCAAAATTAGAGTTGAAGAATTAGAAAACCTCATAACAACATAAATAAAGAGCTTTTAAAAATAATTTAAACTGTACTCATAAAAATATAGACTTTTTTCTGTGCTTTTATTAAATGCATTGAAATATATTAATTTATGTATTTTCTAAATAATACCAATTTTTTATGTTAGATAAACCATCTTGTATTTCTGAAAACTGCATTTTCCACATATGTAATTTTAAAGCTTTTTTTGTATCTGTCAAAACAGCATATGGACATGAAAATAATATAATGATGTCCTCAGAGAAAAAAAAAAAAAGTTCTGTTCACTTTTTTTGGTATTATAAATCTAAAATGATTTGAAGCTGCAGTAAAATGTTAAGAAAGGTGTCATTATTATTAAAAGAAAGCTACTATTCCATATGAGGTAGAAAGTTATATACAGTGTTTACACTTCCTATTTGTTCTCTAGACATTAATTAGCTCTTTTATTTTGTTGTACAGTATCTCACTGCTATTTTTCTTTGCTTTTTCATTACTTGAAAGTTTGCTGGTTAGTTTCATCTGTGCCCTGGCAGCCAGACAGCCAGACCTGGGGTGCATCAGGCCCAGCATTGCTAGTCAGTTGAGGGAAGGGATTGTCCCTCTCTGCTCTGCACTGGTATGGCACTGTGTGCAGTTTGGGGCATCATAGTATATAAGGGATATAAAACTATTACAGAGTGTCCAAAGGAGGGCTATGAAGATGGTTAAGGATCTGGAGGGGAAGAGGAATGAGGAGCAGCTGAGGTCCCCTGGTTTGTTCAGCCCAGAGCAGAGCAGGCTGAGGGGAGGCCTCATGGCAGCCTGCAGCTCCATCACAGGGGAGCAGAGGGGCAGGCGCTGAGCTCTGCTCTCTGGGAATGGTGACAGGACCCAAGGGACGGCATGGAGCTGGGACAGGGGAGGGTCAGGCTGGGTGTTAGGGAAAGGTTCTGCACCCAGAGGGGGTTCATACACTGGCACAGGCTGCCCAGAGAAGCTGTGGATGCCCCATCCCTGGAGGTGTTCTAGGCCAGGCTGGATAGGGCTTTGAGCAAACTGTTCTGGTGGTAGGTGTCCCTGCACATGGCAGGGGGGTTGTAATTGGATGGTCCTTGAGGTCCCTTCTAACCTAAACCATTCTGTGATTCTGTGATTCTCTGATTATTCATTTATTCTTTCACATGTATGAAATTACATATACATGAAGCTTTACTGTTACTCTGTTCCTCATTTGTACCACTCTTCTCTGTCATAGTAGAAATGTTCTATAACATTTTCCTTGAAATTTTGACACCAGAAAATATTTTGAAGTTCTTCCTTAGTAGTCTTTTCACATTTTTACAGGTCATTGATTGTAGTAATTTCAATAAAGCTCAGATTTATTTATTTATTTTTGTTATTGTTAAATTTGTCCTATGTCATTTGTAACACCTTAATATTCTTCACTGTATTTATAATGAACTCAAAATAAATTTGTGTAACATTGCCTACCACTTACATCCTTGTGAACATATCATTACTTCTTAGTGTACACAATAGTGGAAGATACTTTTAAAAACAGACAAATGAGGAGTTCAAAATCCAGTTTTAGGTGTCAGTTGATGGATTGGAGTAGCTAACAGTTAAGAGGAATTTACTAATTTTAAGAAAAAAAAAAAAAATAGAAGGTTAAAATACTTTTCTTTCCCAATAAAATAAAATGAAGCTGGGGGCAGAATGCCTAACAAAATATATTCCCCCCTACTAGGCTGTGATTAAAGGTGAGAATTCTTGCAAAAATGCCCAATCCCAGAGCAAAAAATTGAATCAGTAAATAATTTTTTATTCAGTGCTCAGTGCTCATGTCCTAATTCATTAATTTACAAACCAGTCCTTGATTTTATCACCTTTGCTGCCAACATTTGAGCTGTTTGAGATTCTATTTGAGCTAATTGCTTCCTTCTCCACTGAAATCAGTTATATGCAGTTTGACAGTTTAATCGGAGACCCAGTGATTTGTCATATAGAAATACCATGCCATTGGGATGCATAAGCCCCAACAGAGATGCTAGACACAGCTTGGCAGCTCTCCATATTGAGCATCACAAGGTTTAAAGGACTATATGCACGTGTAAAGAAAAGTATGTTTCTGAGAGTCATCCTGTAGCACATTCCCAGTTCTGGTTGTTCACTCCATTCAGACACTCCTGACAATGTTTCTGCAGCATGAAGCGATGTGTTGACAGCTGTATCCATCTTTCAAGGCCATAAAAGGGTAGAATAAGCAGCATGAATTCAGTATCAGGTGGGAGAAAGGCTGGGGTGCAAGGAGAACTGTAAAATTTAATGTAAAGTTGATTCTAAGATTTTGAGTGGAGATAGAAGGTGGTAACCACTGAAAAACCTGCAGTTACAGCAGAGCAATAAGTATTTAATTTGTTGATAATATAAAGCCTCTCCAGCCAGCCGGCCACTGAAACAGTGTGTGAGTCACACATACCTGTCTGAAGCAGATTATTTAAAACTGTATCTGTAACTTTAAGCCCTGACCAATTTACTGTTCTTTTCAGTATTATATTGTTTCTATACCTTTATTCTACAGAAGCTGGTACTTGAGATTACAGAGCAGGTACCCTGGGAGAGCTCCCAGACCAGGTGCTATACCGGAGAGGCAGTCATGTTCAGATCCAGTCATGTTCAGCTCAGTCATGTTCAGATCCACAGCTTCCAGCAGTCCTGTTACAGATCTGAACTTGTAACTCAGGACATCATTATGTTATAATTATGAAACCTATTGCACTTCACCATTATATGTGATCTTTCTAGGTCTACTTCTACTCCTTCCAATTTTCTCATTTTTGGATTTGTGATGTTATTTTGACTAATTTTTGAGTAGCACAAATTCATTACCTTCAGTGACATTGAATTTGACTTACAGTGGTGGAGTTACATTAAACTTAAACCAATGATTTTGATATGCTCATTGCCAATGTTAGTTTCATTTTACAAAAATCAGATTTTTTCCCAATCCTCTGTCACTCTAACAACAACATCTGATGACTTGCTGTGAAAGTATGGGCAGAGGGTGGGAGCTGTGAAAAAAAAAAAAAAATGGAGTCATAACAACATTCATCTTGGCAACAAATTAAATCTGAAGTAGAGTCATATTACTAGATTCTCCCCACAGATCTATCTTTCCCATGCTATCTTTCCACCAGATTGTTAAAACCCCCTGGTTGCTATTTCTAAGCTGTACAATGCATAAAAAGTTTTTTGCTTCGACACTTTTAAGATTGGAGAATGCTGATGCAGAGTTCTCAGGCTAATAAATTCAGGATTTAGCTTTTACCTTCCTCTTTAAGGCAATATTTTACTACTTCTTGTAATTACAGGAAAGCCCTGAGGGGACCTTGGGTGATGTATATAGTATAAATATGAATTGATTCAGTCAGTCAATCAGCCAGGCATTATTTTATATAGTATATCTACCTTTCAGTGTTCATCTTTGGTCACTGTAGATAAGTAATGAAAAAGGAATTACAACCATAAATAAAGCTTCTGTTCAGGAAGCATAGTTCTTACAGAAGATGCAGTATATAATAAATATGCACGAGAGTGACTTATTAATAAGATAACTAGCATTCAAGCTGCTGTAGCAGCACTCTCAATCCTGCCATGAACCAGATGCCAACCACACCCCCTAGAGGCCAGCTATTAATTCCTTGGCTAAGCAGCAATATAGGCAACATTACTTTAAACAAGGGCTATTTCTCTTCCACTCTTTTACTATCCCAGTGCTGAAATTGTATTGAAAAGAGATATGGAGCTCAGCCAGACAGTCATTTGCAATCCAATCAAGTGGATATAACTGCACAGAGACAGGTTTTCCTTTAATGTTTTTTATCAAATTGAGGTTAAATACACCTGGTTTCTTAAAATTCTTCCTTTCATTCCTGTAAGTAGATTTACTGACTGATCTTCAAAGTGACCTTTAATTTGTAGATGCACAGATTAGATTCACATGCTGTATGGTACTAATTCAGCAAAAGATTAAAATTCATTCTTAACTTTATGAACATGAGTAATCCCACTCTGAGTCAAATGTTAAACCTGAGCTTATTTTTAAGAGTTAGCTACATGACTGAAGTGAAATATATGTATAAGTCCGCTGATATATAAGTTATTAATTTTTATATTTCAATGAATTATTTGACAAATAACTCATACTAAGATTTTATTTTTTAAAAGAAAGAATTGTACTGTATCTCTAAAATCTGGTAAGTTCTGAATGCTACAGTAAGTGTTGTTTATTTAGAATAGAAATTTACTGGCTTTTAAGCTACAAAATTAGCATTCATATTTAAAACAAACTGTGTGTTGCCCTCAAGTGAGAAAGAAAAAACAAACAAACAAACAAAAAAACTCCTGGGTAAAGGTAAAGATAATTTAATAAGCAAAGAAGGAAGAATCTAAAAAAAAAAAAAAAAAGGCAACACAAAGTCAATTGTACTCTGCCCCCCACAACATGCTGATGCCTAGCCAGTACCCATGTGACAGCTACCCACCTAAAACCCTGGTTATTGCAGAGCATGGTCACCAATATCCCTTTGGTCAGCTGGGGTTGGCTGTTCCAGCTGTGTCCCCTCCCATCCTCTTGTCAACCTGTCTCGGAGACAGAGAAGTTCTTGAGGATGTGCAGGCACTGCTCAGCAGTAGCCTAAACATGGTATGTTATCAGCACTGTTTTGGTCACAAATCCAAATTACAACACCAGAGGGGCTGCTATGAAGAAATTTAACTTAATTTTAATTTAAGATAGAAAATGATCAAGGATGAAAGAAAGGTCAATTCATAATGTATTGATTTAAATAGCATTTATAAAACAGATTGTGATTGTTTATGCAGCAAAGCATAATTTTGCAAGTAAAATTAAGTCTGTCCCATAAAAAACACGAAGAGTGAAGACAAGCCCACACAACAACCTAGACTCTAATATCTTTCCACAGACTAACACTGATGATCCAGCCGTTCTTTTCAGGTCTTATCTCCATTAACAGTACCTACTCCACATATTGTTTATTTTAGTGGGAGTCCTTGTAAGGCTCTCTTATAATAAAGGCTGCAGAGTCCCTACATGGGATCCAACCTGAGATCCAAAAACAGTTTTGTGAAATGATTTTTTGATCTGTACCACAGTCCAGCATGAACCATTACCAGCATACAGCTCAGTGAGTGGTCTAAGTTATTCAGAGCCTATCAAACCTACTACATATTAACAGACCATATAGTATCTCTTCCATATTACATCTGAAGAACTCTTAAAACAGTGTCTTTGACCTTCCAGTTTCCTCCCTAATCAACTCATAAACAATGTTCTTTTTCAGTGTTGCATATTTATAACTTCTTGGCAATATTTCATTCTTTGAAAGAAATGTGAAATAATGTCTGGTCATTTTGTTGTTATTCTGTTTGGTAAATCTTTATGGTATTCTTAAAGAACAACTGAATGAATGATGGAGCTCGTCTAGAAAACAGTCATTTGCTAAATTATTTCAAAATGGCATTTACCAGGATGGTATTAATGAAAGTTAGAGCATTGCATGACTTTTTCCTTGACAGTGAACCAATCTATAAAATACTCTTTGGAGAGGTCAATAACAATTCACTTTGCTCGGTGAATTGATTCAATTTCTGATTTGACAGTTGCTCTATGCACCATAGCAACCAGATTTATCCAACACTATCTGCCTGTTTAAAAGGAGTCAGGCTTTTAAACTGTCAGTTGAAGGAACAGAATGTATGTATCTTCTTATTTTACATTCAAACATACACAAATTTACAAATACTTAACTTCTCAGATGCTATGATATTCCAAAAGACTTGTAACAGGGCTCCATTACCAAAATTATTCTGAATTCCTGTCAATGTATATAACAATTTATATAATTTATAACTTACATAACATTTCAAAATAATTCTGGGGACATTGCTGTTTAGTGCCAGAACTGACCATCATGTTACTGTTCTCAAAATGCCCAGAGCATCCATGTGCAGTCTCAGGCTTTCTCAAAAGCAGTACAGTCCCTGTAAACACTAGGTGCCTTAACTGTCTTTGCTTTTGAAAACAGACAGATGTATAAAAAATGAGCATCATTATTAACATCATAAGTCTGCTAGGATAACGGAACACTGAATAATGTAGAAATATCATGAATAAGTCTCATTTAAGTTTCCATATGTCAGATCCAGACTGCTTGAGAACCATTTACAAGAACTGTATAAAACCTTTCCTGTTTTTTACAAGTCTCTCTTTACTCATACAATTTGGGAGGGGGAGAAATGTCAACATTCATCATAGCCATTTAAAAGAACACTGGAGTGAAAACACAAACAAAAACAAGGCACCACTGTGGTGAGAAGGGGCATCTAAGACCCTCATCAGTCTCCTGGTTGCCCATTCTGACACTACACAGTCTCCTCACATCTTCCACCTCTTCTCCACCTCCTCCAGGGCTACCATCTCCTTCAGAGGAGGAAAGGCAGCAGACCATCCCTCAACCACACAACCTGGACAGCAATATCCTCTTTCAAGAGTTCCAGTCACGTCAATGGTTCTGTCTGTCAGGACAGATCTCCAGCTGGGGTCACCCTGGTGCAGCACCACTCTATCATTGCAGAGCCTCAGGCAATCTTACACTGTCCAAAGCAACACTTCTAGGCCCCCTTTAAGTCTACCTTCAGCTCCAAAGTCCTTCAGCCAGGATAATGAAAGCCTGCCACCTGCCTGTCCAGCACACGGAGCCAAGCCATCAGTGAGGCCAAAGCTGGGACAGGGCTACACCAGGGCCCACAGTTCAGGAGAGAAGCCTGCAGTGGACTTTGAAGGCAAGCAGCCTTCTGCAGCCACTGCCAACCTCCATGGCAATTAGGCAGACCTGGGTTGAAAGCCTCTTCCAGGATGGTCATTCTCATGCTGACTGCAACACTGTGCTTCCCAGGTAGCAAATCTGTCCCTACACAGAGAGGGGCTGCTGTCCTGCACCTGTCCTGGTACCCACATCACCATGCATGCAATGCTGGCCCTGCTCCTCCCAGGCCTCCAACTGCCCAAGCTCTCCCTCAGGAGGGCTCTACCCACCCCTTCTGACATTTCCTCCCTCTCTTTTTTCCTGGCTATCCACCACTCCAGCTCCATAGTTCAGCTGGGTTCATGGTGAGCAGATTCAACTAGCTATTCCAGCATAAAAATGTCTCATCAGGTGATTTTATTGCTTACTTAATGAAGAAGGGAATGGGAAGCTGTCACTGATATCAGAAGGAAAGTGTCAGTGGTTATGACAAAGTGAAGATTGTCTGGGGTTGTTTTGTTTCATGGCATTACTTTTGGGAGTTTTCTCTATTCTCTGCTATCCCAAAAGCATTGCTATTTTTCAACTGAGACCCAGCAAAAACTTTATTAATTTGTTATTAAACCTTAAATGACTGCTGTGGGAACAGTGTGCGCAAAGTATAAAGAAATAAATTTGTGCCCCTTCCTCTTTGCTTATGGTCGCAAACAAATTGCTGTATGCCACACAGAGGAATAGAGTCAATACCAAGAATCTGGGAGGCTCATTTAGGAATACATATCCTGGAGCACTCTTCTACAAGATGTTATTGATGCTTCCATGTTACTGACACAAAAGAACAAGTCACTATGGAATTTGCATTATTCTAAATTTAACAGAGATTATATGTGTATGAACAAATTAACAAAACAGGCTGATGTACTCCTTATTGGTGAAATCCTTGCTTTAAAAAAAAAAAAAAAAAAAAATGTGAAATGTGCTTAACAATTTTGTATGCAATGTTTATGCACTAGTAAATATTTAGCCCTGGTGATTTACGATGAGAATCATCTGTTAACACTCTTCAGCTGCTATCAGAAAAAATAGATTAAGTTGGCTTGACATAATACTGACTGCATAAATACAAAATTAAAAAGCACAAGAAATTGCAAGTATGTATAAATGACCTTTATGATACTTTTCCTACTTGCAGTGTTTACATAAAACAGTCACCATGATTTTAGTTGTCACACACCACTTGTAAAACACACAAGTTGCCCTGACATAGAGGAGTCCCATCATACTTGGGAAAGGAAAATCTTTCAAAAATTAAACACAGTTTTATAGTATGATGGGCTTTTATGAGGGTAAGTGTATTCCCAGAACATGCTGGAATAAAGCACTGCATTCATACTAGGGATCATATTGGTAACTATCTGAATAAAGTATTACACCCATTATTGTAATAATCAAAACAAACTAAAACCTAAACATTATCTCAATGACTAAAAGATTTACCATCATTTTCATGTGTAAATGAAATCTGTAAATGAAAATGCACTGTTTGCAAGATGAGAAGAGACAAACCTCATTTCTACAGAAATTTAAATGTGCTCCTTTCACAGGTTACATTCAAGAAATTTGGTCCTGGTTATTTCTTTGTTCTTGTATTCTAACTTAATGATATTAATTTTAAAGATAAAGTTTAAATGTGGTCTGTTCTGAAAAGGAAATCTTTAAAGATTGTTTTATTATGTTTCTCTAACTGCAAACTAATATTTTATTCTTCCTAACCAACACCAATAATACAGCCTCTCTGAGATGCATTTTAAGGCACCATAGCTTTGCTGTGTGTCACAGCTACCATTCTGCAACCGAAACATGATCCATATCTAAGATGACATACAAACTTGAGTTGCATGTCTACAACACTCTAGACCACTCTTCTACAGTTTTAACTATACATTTTTAGCAAACATTAAGAGAAAATAGTTATTTCTGTAATTAAAGAGACAAGGATTGGAACACATGCCCTTCCACAAGAACACCTCACCTAACGGCTGTCTAGCACTAGCTGGGCCACTATGGTCCTCGCTAGGCAGCGAGCTCGCACCAGAAAGTCTGTAGGCACCCAGACAGACTGCCCGCTCCAAAATGCGGCAGTTCAGGTCTCTGGGTGCAGGGAGTGCCAGAGCCTGCTGCTGCCATCTGAGGGAGGCAGAGACACTGTGTGTGTGAGGTGCGAGCAGGTGGACGACCTGGTCCACCTGGTGGCAGAGCTCAAGGAGGTGGAGAGGTTAAGGGCCATCAGGGAGTGCGAGCGGGAGATAGACTGGTGGAGCAACTCCCTGCAAGGCCCGAAGGAGAGGCTCTGGAGTGAGACTCCCCACATGGGGGTGGAACCCCTGCCGGTCGCTGTCGGGCAGAGGGAGGGGACCTAGGAGTTGAGGAGGAATGGAGACAGGTCCCTGCTCGACAATGCAGGAAGCGCCCTCCCCCCCCCCCCCCCCCCCCCCCCCCCCCACCTGCCCCACCTTCCCAGGTGCCCTTACGCAACAGGTTTGAGGCCCTGGAGAGCGGTGGATGGGGGTGTAGAAGGAAGTTTACCCAGGAAGCCTAGGGCGAGGAAGTCTGCTCCAGGCCTCAAGACTGCTTCCACCAAAAAGGAAAGAAGGGTGATTGTTGTGGGTGACTCCCTTCTCAGGGGAACGGAGAGCCCTATCTGTCGGCCTGACCCTACCTGTAGGGAGGTCTGCTGTCTCCCTGGGGCCAGGGTCAGGGATGTCGCCAGAAAGCTTCCCGACCTGGTTCGCCCCTCCGATTACTACCCACTACTGATAGTCCAGGCTGGCAGTGATAACATTGACGAGAGAAGCCTGAAGGCTATCAAACGGGACTTCAGGGGGCTGGGGCGGTTAGTGGATGGAGTGGGAGTACAGGTGGTGTTTTTGTCCATTCCTACAGTGGCAGGGAGGGGTTCAGGGAGGACATGGAAAGCCCACATGATAAATACATGGCTTAGAGGCTGGTGCCAACACAGAGGTTATGGGTTCTTCGACCATGGGGCGCTTTACTCGGCACCTGGCCTGATGGCCGCAGACGGGTCCCAGCTGTCCCCAAGGGGAAAACGGATCCTGGCCCAGGAGCGGGCAGGGCTCATTGAGAGGGCTTTAAACTAGGTAAGAAGGGGGACGGGGATGAAACAAAGCCTGTTGGAGGTGTGCCAGGGGGAACAGTGGCTAGGCTGGGGGAGAAGGCAAAGGCTCAGCTGAAGTGCATCTACACTAATGCACGCAGCATGGGCAACAAGCAGGAGGAGCTGGAAGCCATTGTGCAGCATGCAGGCTATGACTTGGTTGCCATCACGGAAACGTGGTGGGACCACTCTCATGACTGGAGTGCTGCCATGTCTGGCTATAGGCTCTTCAGAAGGGACAGGCAGCATGGAAGGGGTGGTGGAGTGGCTCTCTATATTAGAGAGTGTTTTGATGTCGTTGAACTTGAGGCTGGCAATGACAAGGTGGAGTCGCAATGGGTTAGGATCAGCGGAGAGGCCAACAAGGCAAGCAACCTGATGGGGGTCTGTTATAGACCGCCAAACCAGGATGAGGGGATGGATGAGGAGTTCTACAGACAGCTGACAGAGGTTGCAAAATCGTCAGCGCTTGTTCTTGTGGGGGACTTTAACTTCCCAGACATATCCTGGGAGCACAACACAGCCCAGAGAAAGCAGTCCAGGAGGTTTCTGGAGAGCATGGAAGATAACTTCCTGATGCAGCTGGTTGGTGAGCCTACCAGGGGAGGTGCATCGCTAGACCTTCTGTTCACAAACAGAGAAGGACTGGTGGGAGATGTGGTGGTTGGGGGCTGTCTTGGGCAGAGTGACCACAAAATGGTAGAGTTCTCGATACTTGGTGAAGTCAGGAAGGGGACCAGTAAAACCACTGTCTTGGACTTCCGGAGGGCTGACTTTGAGCTGTTCAGGACGCTGGTTGGCAGAGTCCCTTGGGAGGTGGTTCTGAAGGACAGAGGAGCCCAGGAAGGCTGGGCGCTCTTCAAGAGAGAAATCTTAATGGCTCAGGAGCGGTCTGTCCCCACATGCCCAAAGACGAGCTGGTGTGGAAGAAGACCGGCCTGGCTGAACAGAGAGTTGTGGCTCGAGCTTAGGAGAAAAAAGAGGGTTTCTAATCTTTGGAAAAGAGGGCGGGCCAGTCAAGGGGACTACAAGGATGTTGCGAGGCGTTGCAGGGACAAAATTAGAAAGGCCAAAGCTCATCTGGAGCTCAATCTGGCTACTGCTGTTAAAGACAACAAAAAAAGTTTTTATAAATACATCAGTACCAAAAGGAGGACTAGGGAGAATCTCCACCCTTTACTGGATGCGGGGGGAAACTTAGTTACCAGAGATGAGGAAAAAGCCGAGGTGCTTAATGCCTTCTTTGCTTCAGTCTTTAGCAGCAAAACCAGTTGCTCTCTGGACGCCCAGTACCCTGAGCTGGTGGAAGGGGATGGGGAGCAGAATGTGGCCCCCACAATCCATGAGGAGATGGTTGGCAACCTGCTACAGCACTTGGGTGTACTCAAGTCGATTGGACCAGATGGGATCCACCCAAGGGTACTGCGAGAACTGGCGGAAGAGCTGGCCAAGACACTTTCCATCATTTATCGGCAGTCCTGGCTATCGGGGGAGGTCCCACTTGACTGGCGGATAGCAAATGTGACACCCATCTACAAGAAGGGCCGGAGGGTAGACCTGGGGAACTACAGGCCTGTTAGTTTAACATCAGTGCCGGGGAAGCTCATGGAGCAGATTATCTTGGGCGTCATCATGCGGCAGTTACAGGGCAAGCAGGCGATCAGGACTAGTCAGCATGGGTTTATGAAGGGCAGGTCCTGCTTGACAAACCTGATCTCCTTCTATGACAAGGTGACACCTTTAGTGGATGAGGGAAAGGCTGTGGATGTGGTCTACCTTGACTTCAGTAAGGCATTTGACACCGTTCCCCACAGCATTCTCCTCAGGAAACTGGCTGCCCATGGCTTGGACTGGCGCACGATTCGTTGGGTTAAGAACTGGCTGGATGGCCAGGCCCAGAGAGTCTTAGTGAATGGAGTCAAATCCAGTTGGAGGCCGGTCACTAGTGGAGTCCCCCAGGGCTCAGTACTGGGACCAGTCCTCTTTAACATCTTCATCGATGATCTGGATGAGGGGATCGAGTGCACCCTCAGTAAGTTTGCAGACGACACCAAGTTAGGTACGTGTGTCGACCTGCTCGAGGGTAGGAAGGCTCTGCAAGATGATCTGGACAGGCTGGACCGATGGGCTGAGGCCAACGGTATGAAGTTCAACAAGGCCAGGTGCCGGGTCCTGCACCTGGGGCACAATAACCCCAAACAGAGCTACAGGCTGGGAGATGTGTGGTTGGAAAGCTGCCTGTCAGAGAAGGACCTGGGAGTTTTGGTTGACAGTTGGCTGAACATGAGCCAGCAGTGTGCTCAGGCAGCCAAGAAGGCTAACAGCATCCTGGCTTGCATAAGAAACAGCATGGCCAGCAGGTCCAGGGATGTGATTGTCCCCCTGTACTCGGCTCTGGTGAGGCCGCACCTCGAATACTGTGTTCAGTTTTGGGCCCATCACTGCCAGAAGGACATCGAGGTGCTTGAGTGAGTCCAGAGAAGGGCTACGAAGCTGGTCTGGAGAACAAGTCTTTCGAGGAGCAGCTGAGGGAGCTGGGACTATTTAGCCTGGAGAAGAGGAGGCTCAGGGGCGACCTTATTGCACTCTACAGGTACCTGAAAGGAGGCTGTAGCGAGGCGGCGGTTGGTCTATTCTCCCACGTGCCTGGTGACAGGACGAGGGGGAAAGGGCTAAAGTTGTGCCAGGGGAGGTTTAGATTGGATATTAGGAAAAACTTCTTTACAGAAGGGGTTGTTAGGCACTGGAATAGGCTGCCCAGGGAAGTGGTTGAGTCCCCATCCCTGGAGGTCTTTAAAAGACGTTTAGATGTAGAGCTTAGGGATATTGTTTAGGGGATGATTTGTTAGTGTTAGGTCAGAGGTAGGACTAGGCGATCTTGTAGGTCTCTTCCAACCTAGACTTTCTGTGATTCTGTGATTCTGTAATAATAATAAAAAAAAATGTTTTACTGAGACTTAATTTATAAATGAAGTATTCTGAAGTCTGCCCAAAATAAATTGTTAATATGTAAAGTTTCATTCAGTTACACAATTACAACTTGTTATTTCAGTCAGGTTTATTCATCAGAAAATACACTGTAATGTCCAATGTCTAATTACAAAACTATGACTGCTGAAGGAATAAAAAGCTTTGAGGACAAGCATAAAATGTGTGAACACTATGAACAATAAACAGAAACTGAAACGTCATTTAAAAACAACAATAATACAAATTTATCAGTCCATATTTCAGTTTAATCAGCTTTTAATCCCCACTTCAATTTGCAATATACCTCTAAATTCTGTCAAAATAATGATCTAAATGTTTCAGTAAAGCAAACACAATCCTAAAATCACACCTGAATTTCAAACCTCATGGTGTCAGAGGCCAGGACAAGGCACTCTGCAGCCTCTTCCAGGGGGTTGTACTGACAGCCAGCCCTGGTGTGGTGCAGCCCGGTGGGCTTGGAGCAGCCTGTTGGGAGAGAGCTGGGGAGAAAAACCTGTGAGAAACCTCCCTGGGGCCTCCTTGCCTTTGCTCAGAGGATGAGCTTCAGGAGGTCAGGCCCTCATCCTCTGCCTGACCTACATGGGACCTTCTGCCTTGCTGGCCCCTTTGCACCTTGTGTGGCTGCCTGCCGCATGACTGGGGATGGTGTGGAGGCCACAGGGGAACTTAGCAGCCCCTGGTTGCTGTCCCGGCCCCACACCACACTCCTCAGGGTGCTGCTGGCCTCACTGCCACCCTCGGCTTCTGGCTCTGTGTCCTTCTGGAACAAAGTTCTCTACAGCACTTTCAGACTTAACTATACCTTTCATTCAAGTATTTGTCTTCAGATAGATTAGTCTAAAACTCAAAAGTCAATGAAGTGCCAAATTCTAATGACTCAGAGTTAAAGCATGTATTTCATGTGCTTGACTTCAGTTCATGTTCTCACCTGTGGATCTCAGCTTCCTCCAGTGATTAAGTAGCTATTTCCAGAATCATATTGTCACAAGTCAGTCAGGGTTCATGGTTTCAGGAGGAGAAGGAACCAAAACCCATAGCTGTAGGAAAAAAAAAAAAAAAAAACTCAACAAATGTAATAAAGGTCAAATAATGCAAATTACATGAATATCAATCATAACTTCACTAAGATTTAATTGACCATTGTGGCACAAAATGTGCCACAATGTCAAAACCATCTTTCACTCTTACAAATCATAACATTTTTATTTTGCTGTTTTTGGCTTATTGTTATCCAGTGTATCATTTTTTTGGTGCTTTCCCATTCATGTTTTAAAACATATGGCTCCAACACCAGTCCTAATGCATGGAAAGTTGCCACCTCAAGCAAATAAATGTAACGGTACATATATGATCTATAATCATCATTGTATGATAACTGGACATTATAACCATTCTGGATATCTGAAATGTGCAAACCTGTGCTTCACAAACCTAGAATAGCCAGCCTGTTCTCTTGTGCTTTGGAAATTGACTGCACATTCTCCTGTTCCTCGTTGATGTTCCAGGCTATGGAGTTATTTCTGTGCCCTGTTTGAATTGCAAATTCCTTGCAATGAGAAACACACACTATTCTCATATTGATAAAATACAGCATCATTTATAGAAGCTCTACACAGATAAGTGGATTAGGATTATTTAGCACTCGCTATAACTTCCTTTTCTGGCTTTAATCATCATTTTGGTCTGGACTAAACTACAGATATTCAAGCATTAAGGTGTTTTCAAACCTACTTTTTCTAGCTGAAACTTGGCAATTACTGCTTGGCTTGAATCAGTACAGTTTCACAAAATTTGGATTTGTCCTCTAATGTTTTGCATAATCTTTTACTTGGGATGAATAATAGGCAGGTAGGTGTAAAAGTTATTCTCTCTTATTATTTCCTATTTGATATTTTTGCCATGACTCGTTCTTTCTTATCTTCTACAATTACATCATAGTCCACCAGCCTAAAGGATTAATCTTGTATCTCCAAAATATGTACTTTCCCTTTTTTTCAAAATACATTAATCTAATATGTATGCGCATTTACTGACATTTATGCTACTCTGTTTCTCTGTACTTCCTTTATTACCTATGCTTTATTACCCCTGAAGCCAGTATGGTTTAGTCATGTCTTTCCTCTGGGGAAAATTAGATTTAATACTGCAACTATTTTATTTTTTTTACTATCCCCTTCAATTTAATATAGATTTCACCTTGAATTGTTAATAACTTCTTCCATTTACTCATTTGCAATTAAATGAAGGCACAAAAATTCATTGGCAATGTGATATAATTTTTTGACTTCTATCTTTGTTCTTTGATACTTTTCTCTACTTCACTTTTTTTATTTATTTATATATTTATTTTGCTTTGAAGCTATTTCATATTATATTTTGAAGGCTCTGTTTCGCTAGCAATTAATTCCTTGACTCAGGTACAATGCCAACACAGAGAGCTGATGTTTAAGAATCTGTTTTCTCATTAGCTACCATTCTTCCCTTTCATTATTTCCTATGAAAGTAAGAAGGTTCCTTATTTAATGCAAAACAATGTTTGATAGTGTTTTTGCTATTTCAGACAGGTTTGCTTGACTACATTGCCAATATTTGTCAAGTAATATCCCTTTGGCCAGTTAGGCTCAGAAGTCCTGGCTGTGTTCCCTCCCAGCTTTTTTTTTGTAACCACAGCCTCCTCCCTGGCAGGGCAATGTGAAATAAATGAATGAATGAATGAATAAATAAATAAATAAAGGCTTTAACACTGTGCAAGCCCTTCTCAGCAATAACTAAAACATTGGAGTGAAGCCAGGATTGCTCTGATAGCATTCTTCATGATCCAGCAAAACTGACTGCTCTTGCAAGATCAGGTTCATTTCTTCTGAACCAGTCTGTATTTTGGAGGCTCCCGTTTCCACAAAAATCTCCAAATTCTAAAAAAATTGA
>CM021797.1:63902272-63917103 GCA_011076525.1 Nettapus auritus | reverse complement strand
AAAAACATGGATGCTTAGTCCTTTAAGTCCAGAGAAGGTGGTGAGGGGTCTGGAGAACAAGTCTTTCAAGGAGCGGCTGAGGGAGCTGGGATTGTTCAGCCTGGAAAAGAGAAGGCTCAGGGGCGACCTTATCACACTCCACAGGTACCTGAAAGGAGGCTGTAGTGAGGCAGCGGTTGGTCTATTCTCCCACATGCCTGGTGACAGGACGAGGAGGAATTGACTAAAGTTATGCCAGGGGAGGTTTAGGTTGGATATTAGGAAGAACTTCTTTACTGAAAGGGTTGTTAGGCACTGGAATAGGCTGCCCAGGGAAGTGGTTGAGTCACCATCCCTGGAGGTCTTAAAAGACATTTAGATGTAGAGCTGAGTGTTATGGTTTAGCGGAGGACTTGTTATTGTTAGGTCAGAGGTTGGTCTCTTCCAACCTAGATGATTCTGTGATTCTGTGAAAATACTTATTCACTTGGTTGGATGGAGGAAGTTAAACACGGTTTATATTCTATCCATGTAGACTGTACTCAGTAAAAGTTTATGTAAAATTCTGCTGACAAATGGCAGAATCCAGCTTGACCGCTCTAGGAAGTGGAACAGACCCACAGTAGACAGGAAAATGTACTATCAGAACAATTAGGAAATAAAATCTATTTTGATCTAAGTTACTGACAAGTGTTAAATTAATTCACTTTGTTCTTATTAATCTTGGAAGAAAAGGGCACAGAAATTACTCATTTACCCTAAGTACATCTCTCTCACCTTCTTCTCATCTCCAACATAATTCTCATTTTCAGATTGACCTTAGTGTTAATAGTGAGTCCATGTTAAGTGTCATGCACAGAGTGTCAGAGGCGACTGTGCTCTGACCAACACTACCTGTGATGGACAAGCTATGGAGAGCAGAAATACTTTTGTAGTGGTCCTAGGAGAACCCCAGCTGATTTGGCTGGAGCTCTTCTTAGAACACTAAGGAAAAATCTATTCCTCAAAGTCTGCATCTCTATTAGAGGCTGGGATGGAGTGATAATGTAGTTTTGCAATAAAACCCCAGTAATCTCATTTACTCCATACAGCTGTAGTTTCAGAGAGGATTAGTGGTATATGAATGAATGTTCTCTCTAAAGAAACAGAAATTAAAGATCTGTTTCAGGTGCAAGATCAATGCATTGCAACCCCTAAAGGGGATATAAAAATCCAGACTAATCACCTGTTCTTCGGATAGATTTGAATCAAAGTTTGCAGGCATTTTTGTCCGATGGCTCCAAATGAATCTAGACCAAAGCTCCTAAATGCTGGAACCACATGATGAATATGTAAGGCCATTAGCCTTAGCTGCTTTGATCTACTGGTCTTCTCCAATTGGACTACATTACTTGTTACTATACCTCCAAGGGTATAGTACACAGTTTGCATAAATTCACAATCTAGAAAGAACTCCAGCAGAAACATGGGTCTTCCTTGCTACCATCATCACATAAGGTGCAGCAGCCACAGGACCACTTCATTCATTCACTCACAGAGCACCAATAACAAATACTCATTGTTTTAATATTCACTTGTTACAAAACTACATTATTGCTTCATCCCCACATCTAATATGCCTTTGATTAACAGACTTTCTTTAGTGTTCTAATAAAAGTCATTGATTATTAAGTTTAACTGCCTTTAAAAAAAAATAATACTACGAGGTCTATACAATTGGCATCACAGTGGTTGACTCATATATCATCAAGGGTCTGTCTAGAACAGTACTAGCTGATAATATTTTTGTTTCAGATGTATTTCAGCTATGCCCATTGCCTACCACAGAAGCAGGAGAAAATGCCTATTTACTGTTCTAGATGTCCAACACTCAATTTTAATTCTTCTTGAAGTTAGAACTCCTAACAATCAAAACTGGATGCCCAGCCTCCCAATCTAATGCATGAGCGGAGGGGATCTCTGAAACACCAGTATTGACTAGGTGAGAAATACCTAGAAAGCAGCCCCGTGGGGAAGGACTTGGGAGTACTGGTTGATGAGAAGCTCAACATGAGCCAGGAATATGCGCTTGCAACTCAGAAATCCAACTGTATCCTGGGCTGCATCAGATCAGAATGGCCAGCAGGGCAAGAGAGGTGATTCTCCCCCTCTGCTCTGCCCTGCAGAGACCAGGGTATGGAGTAGCAAGGCTCCCAGCACAAGAAAGACCTGGACCTGCAGTTGGTCCAGAGCAGAGCCACAAAAATGGTCATCAGAGGTATGGAGTACTGCTCCTATGAAGACAGGCTGAGGGTAGACTTAGGGAAGAAATTTTTACTATGAAGGTGAGGAGACACTGGAAGAGGTTGTCCAAAGAAGCTGTGAATGCCCCATTCCTGGAAGCGTTCAAGGCTAGGATGGATGGGGCTTTGAGCAACCTGGTCTGGTGGGAGGTGTTCCTGCCCATGGCAGGGGGGTTGGAACTTGATGATCTTTAAGATTCCTTCCATCCTAAACTGTTCTATGATTGGAGTGTAGGGGAGCATAGGGGCAATGCTTCCCACTTACTTAAGTTTGTTCCTTTTGTAGCATGTTCAGAGTTTAGTAATTCAGAGGAGTCTGATTGGATAGTTTTCAAGTTCAACAGCTAGAAGTAAAACATGCAATCACTAAGATACTACAATTATGCTTTAAAAAATTACACTTTTCTTAGAAATTATATGTACGTGGATGGAACAATAGATAGATATGTCAGCAGAGAAGTTTAATTTTCCAGTTACCATTAGATCATCAGCTATTTTTAAAATAGAGTCTCACAGCAAGTACTGGCAATGGTAATCAGCTAAAATTGAGAATATATTCATTGTGACATATTAAGACAGGGAAGAATTTGTATCACATCTCTACTTTAACACTTCAACATATTATAATAAATTAGCCTTAGAGCCTCAAAATGATATCCATGTTTCCTCACTTTTTTTTTGGCTGTAGCTGTGTTATCTTTTCTAGTGTATCACCACGAGTATTTTTACACCAACACTTTAAACAAGTCTCTTTAAAAACTATGATTTATATCTCCTAATTGTCTTGATGACTTTAACCCAGAGCTACATAGAAAAGTTTTTGCTAAAGCAGAAATGCTGCAACATAATTCCCCATTTACCTTGAAATACAAGAAATCATTGACACTACAGAAATGCTCATTCTAAGTGTTAGCCTTCTGATGTTTCATTTGTTTGAGATTTGTAAAGTTTTGATCTTTTTTATTTTGTTATAACTGCATTTTGGTTCATCTACAGGAGTTAGCAGAAGAGTTTAGGGGGATGTTAAAACTAATGCAACACCTTATGATCTCTGCTTACTTCAAGCTATTGAAACATCAGAACCACTAAATTCCTGCCTAAACTTTACACGAATGCCTCATAGATTAGATGATTTTTGACATGCAAAGCAGCACAGACAATCAGCCAAATCGTAACTACATGCAAGTATTACCTTTCACTAAAAGACTTCAGGTTGGTTTCTAAAGAAAAATCTTGATTTCTAATTTGGATCATTATATACCAGGGGAAAAGAGAGTGAAAATTTTTCTTTCCTTCAAAGGTAGGCACAAGCCCTGCCAATGTAAATACTGTGGAAGTCTTCAAAATGTCCTATGAGCTACCGTCATACAAGAAATAATTCAGTGTCCTCAGCTGAACTGGAAATTCTGCAACACAAACAATTTGTAATCAAGTGTATAAGGAAGTTAAAAATGCAAACAAGTCTTCTGTTTTATCAAATTTAGCCCCTGTAGAGCATGAATATATCTTTGATCTGTGACAAATAATAGAATCATAGAATCATCGAAAGATCTAGATTGGAAGAGTCCTTAGAGTCCATCTAATTTTACAACTCAACACCTTTTCATGAAAATTTCTATTATAGATATTTAAAAGTTATAATTCGTACCTATAAGGTATAGCATGTTAGATTAAGAGTTTTTCTTGGGTGTATGCAAGAGTCTGGCCCAATTAGAGAATTGCTTCAGTGTTACATTATGTGCTCATTAAATGCATGGGAATATAAATGGATGGTAATCTTCTGCCACTCATTTGTCTTAATAATAAATCACAAACTTTAAGTACTCTGAATAAAAGGACTGCATTTGGCTAGAATCAGCGATATGTTTTCAGGCAGGCTGCTCAAGTCTGTCAGTTCATTTCCTTTCAAAAATAGTAAAGAAGCTCTTACAGTGGCCTTCAGGAAAGCAAGGAGAAATTCTAGGTGATACTGCTAAAAGTTTCTAGATTTCTACCTCACATGAGTCAGCTTTGCAACACAAATCTTGTTTTAAAATCACATTCTTGTCCCTGTCATACAAAACTCTGAAGTAGAAAAAAGTCACCATTCACTTTTCAGATCTTGTGCAATAATCCTATATTTCCATTGATATGACTGGCACCATCTGAAAAGCTGTCATACAGTAGCCTGAAAATGATGATAGAGTCTCTGAAGAAACCACTAATCTGCACTAGGGAGTAATAAAATTCTGAATTTCAAGACACTAAGTCTGATAACATTACACTTAGAGTACTGTGTGAGGAACTTCTGCTTATAGAACAATAGCTTCAATGGCAGGTGCTACTAAATTAGTATCAGTGGTGTTGTAGGTCCCCAACTTTGATCATATCATATTTTTACAAGAGCTACTATGACCTGAGTTATTGAAGCAAGCTCTCTTTAATAGTCTTTTTACTCATCCTTTACTTTATCCTTGCAGTGTTTTTTGTTAAGGCAAAGGCCTAGAAGTCAACAGATTTCAGTCTTTTCTCAGTTCCTTGATACCTTTAGGATGTTTTCCACACCTGAAAACAATGATGTTAATAGCTGCCTTACAGCCATAAAGATTACTTGTGAGTAGTTTCCATGTTGAACCACAGTGCAAATACAACTTTGTTATGAGGGAAGTGCACTCTTGTGTCAGTGACAGCCTACTTGATGTCAGATTTCCACAGTCAGTGCACTTTTTCTTGGCAGCTCATGAGTGACCTGTCAATGTTCTCTAGATAAATTTCAGCTTCCCATAGTTCTAAGAGATATGTTCACTCTTTCAGAAAATTATCCAATACAATTTAATATTCTTACACAACTTATTTGTAAAATCCATTTGGAATTTTCTGATAGTAATTTTCTGGTTTTTATTATTTTTGTTGGTGGTGGTGGTGGTGGTTTTGGTTGTTTGTTTGTATGTTTGTTTAAGAAAATCTAGAGACACATTAGTTTCCATAAATCTGCTTTAAGGAATATCATGCACTGGATGCTTGATGACATGGGAGATGGGTGGTAATGCAAGTTCTTGTCAGTGAAAGCTGGACCAGCTCTAGCAGAATGACAGAGCATGATAGCCGGTCCTCACAATTCTATGGAGCATCCTGCACCTCTGAGGTAAGAGATCCCAAAAGAGGGATTGGTACCCATCAAGTCTGGGCACTTTATTGTGCTGTGAAGAACGACTTTGTCCAGACAAATAGACTGGCAGATCTATTTGCAGACCACAATCTCTAAACCTTTTTGGGAAGCTGAGAATCATCTATCAGTCTTTTTTTGCTGCCTTTCTTTACTCGTAAGTTTTGTCCACAGCTTTAAATCAGTGCAAAAATGTAGAATAAAGGTGAGAGCATGCTTAGGTGTCTGGTTGTATATAAAGAAAACATTGTAGAACAGTGTGGCCTGACCATATCTTAAAGGAAACAGAAACTTCTTTTCACTTCTTGCTTTTGGCAGCTCTGTTTTATGCTGAGGCCCAGACTGGGCAAGGAAATCAGGGAGTACGGAAAGTTGAAATACAAAGCAGATGTTGGGAAAAAGTGCCAAAGCAATAGTCAATGTTCCAAGAGCTATTTGTTTCAGCACCCTGAATACCCCAAGAGCGTCATGAATATCTATTAATAACTAAGCACCCATTGGTATGGTGGGGGAAACTACCAACACATTAGCTTTTTTAACTAACCTTAGCAAATAAAAAGCACTAAAACAGTACTCCATATATAAATAATTATTTATGATCTAATTAATTTATAATTTATCTAATTAAGTTCTAACCTAACACGGTTTTGCAAGCTACCAGGCAGCAAATTCATAGGCAAAAACATAACGGAAATGAAAGCTAGCAATGGAGGTGGTGCACCATAATTAGTGCAATGCAGCTTCACCAGCAAGCACTTCTGCAGCCAACCAGTTTTCAGTACCTGCAAACAAAAAAATATTAAATCACCACTCACCATGAAGACTTTTCTGAACTGATCGTCCTATTTTTTTAAAAAAAGGTACAGTGTGAACAGACACAGGTAAGCATATTTATGCACCACCTTTATCTCTACAGGCCAAATAACTGTCCTTTCTTGTCAGAAGAATATAGGGGCATCTCCAGTGAGGATCTCAGAGCATGTACAGCAAAGTCATTTTTCTATGACAACATTACACTTTGTGCTCCATATGGTGGACAAGGAACATGACCCATAGGATACTTGTTCCTTCATTTTCTTTCCTTTCAAGCAGTCTATGTCATATCATGTTGCATCTAAGTGATTACATGTGGTTGGTTAGGTTGTCTAAATGCTTTTCAAAAGCACTTTGTTCAGTTACATTTTTCTGGAGGGAATGCCACCTAAGTTGCATTACTGCTTGCAAAGATGTCAAAAGGAACAACTGCAGAAACATTTCTTTTGTTGGTTGAGCTACATCTTCTTATATATGTGATTACTTCATGTAAAGATTTGTATATGTTTGCGTATATATGTTTATGTATCGATTTGTATATTTTTATATATTTGTATATTTTGACTGAACAGTATTTGTGAGCATCTCTCACTACTTCACATATTACATATCTTGAATTTTGCTGCCTGTTCTGCAGTAGCAAAGAAACATTTTCTAAAAGAGTTTAAATATTTGAGAAATTCTTAAACTCTATCCACTAACTTCAGCTGCTGTAATCTGATGTTACAGTTTTGCTTTCAGCTACTGCCCATCATACCCTTTGTTATGAGCCATATTGGCAACGACCATTTGTAATGACAGCTTTCTAACAGAAGGCTGGTACAATAATCATCTTGGTATCAACGGTGAATCAACTGTAGTATTATTGTTCCTGTAACTCTGTCCCTCATACTTCTTGTTCTGCTAATGTCTAGAGATAGCAGATGTCAGCTGGTCTTCTCATATAAACCTGAATGACAGGCTTGTAGGTGGCAGGAACCATTTTATGTATTTAAGGAAATTCGAAGTTCTAACTCCAATATATTTTACGTAGAGAGAGGGGAATATTAAAGTAACCTTTAGACAAATCTTGGTGTACTTTGTAGGATAAAGTTTTATACACCAGCACAGGATTTAAGGCTGTACACATAAAAATGTTTCACAGCAATATACTAAGCTACGAGGTCTTGATAAATGAAAGTCTTGCACCTAAGTCCCTCACTATCCATAAAAATTGTGAACTGCATCCTTAACATCAAGATATTATCTAAGCATTACATCATTGGTATATATACATTTGTATTACATATACTTGCATATGCATATGTATGTTATATGTAAATATATATTCTAAATAAACCAAAACTTAAATTTTTGAAGAACAGATAAACTTGTCATACCTGAGAGCATATATGGATTAATTTTAAAAACAGTAAAAACATCAAAACCAATTTATCATAGCTTTAAATAATGACAAAGATTTTGTAACTTGATTCATCTTCCAAAATATATATATATATAGAGAGAGAGAGAGAGAGAGAGATTTAATTTAGTCAGATATTTTCTAGGTCTCAGATATTAAATACAGATAAGAGAAAACAACTCCAGAGAATTTAAACCAGATTATGATATACAAAGTATTGGAGCATTTGTTGTCTTGAAAGAGGGAACTGTTATGACCTGAACATGTTTGCATCTCGCCTTCACTGTCAAGATTCCCCTTGAAGATTTCAAAATAAATAATTCTCTTAAACAGTGTGAACTTTCAGAGAAATAGTGTGAACTTTTAGAAAGCTGACCCTTCCAGCACTGCTGAATAACTCCAGCAATATTTTTAACTTTCTTCATTATAAATAAAGAATAAAAGGATTTCACTATTAGCGTATCAGAAGATAGGGAATACATACACACATGAAACTCTCCTTAAATCAGTGAATGCTCCCTTCCCAAAGCTGCTTCTAAGTTTTTGTGGTAAAAGACAGGCTATTATTTTGTTAGTGGGCAAAATTTGTAAAACCAGCTTTAATACATGATTAGATTTGACTTTTGAGTGATGTCTGAAGGCATTTCTTGGTGATATTAAAAGCTAGAAAAATTATCTTTCTTTTACTGTTTAATTTGTAGTTGCATAACACACCAGTATCAACTTTAAATTTTTGCTCTTCTTGTAAAAGAAAGGAAAGATATACTGTTCTGATAAATGTAGTATGCCCCATGATCTGTACCATATGGCTAACTATTTTCACAGGCTATGTGAAATAGCTACACATTGCTATGGTGTAGAAATACCAAACTCCAGACACATGACATAAAACCTGCTTACAGTACTCAATGAGCACTTTCATGGATTTCTATTCATAAAGCAGATGGAATTTGTACAATATGACATTGAAATTATTATAAACTACTTTCTCTCTGCTGACTCAAGTAGACTGAAAATCTATTTAATCAATGTATCACTACAAATATGCCACAAAATACATTAGAATATGCACATAACTAATTTTGGTGTTTTCTAGACCTCCTACTGATAATAGCCAATAACAAACTCTGTAGGATTTCTTCATTTAGATGGATTATACTAATTGCAAATCAGGATTTTGAGTCATATAAAACAAGATTTTACAAGATTCTTTCTTTTTTTAAGTTTTCAAAACATTACAGAAAGCACTAACTGCTGTTGCCAGTACAATCCCTCTTCAATTAAAGAAGCATTCAATTGTCATTGAACTGATGAACGTAATAATGAACAAGGTTTAGTTACATAAGCTCTAAATGATATGCTGCAGAGAGTGGAAAATGTTAATAAATTATTTGCGGAAAAAAAAAAAAAAGAAAAAAAAAATGTAGCCAACTCAGAGCTAACAAAAATTTTGGGATAAACTTACTCAGTACATCTGGGAGAAAAAAAAAAAAAAAAAAAAAAAAAAAAAAAGAGGATTAGAAACTGGAACTCAGAAACCAAAGAGGAAGATATGGTATCCTTTACTCAAAGACCAATGGCTGTGCTTAGTTCTATTTCATTCTTCACCACAGGTACCAGAACAAATATTCCTTACGAGAGTATTTTAAACTCATGTTAGAGTATACGCCAAGATGGATTATTTTTGAAATTTTTCCTTGAATGTGTTTACTGGGGTGGAGAGACAGAGTTAGAAGATTCTAGAACCCATTCATTACTTAAGGAATACAACAGAGAGAATAGCAAAACCTTGACTCTAGGAGGAAACCTGCAGAAAATATGTAAATGTTGATAAAATCAGAAAATAAGAATTTATCACTGAGTACTAATAATGTTACAAGAGTAAGCTACCACAGGCCACTCAAATCATGGACATGAGGCGGAGCATGCATTTTATTATTCAATAACAGAATCATCCAAAACACCATACATGACAGCAACTGTGATAATTTTCAGCCATTTAGCTAGCCTTTGTGAAAGCAATATGACAAAACAAAGATTGTACAGTAACTTTTTTGAATATACTGGTGGTAGTTTATTGATAATATTTCAATAAATTGAAGGAAAGAAAGGTATAGAAAGCAAAAATTTGCTTTTCTTGATGCTCTTTTAATTGCTGTTCCACAATATAAAAGATGTGTCTTAAATAGCAAGTGGAAAAATTGTGTAAATGACTACTATTTTAAAATAAAAACAGGTAATTTTGAACTTTTTTTGTCTTCAGGTTTCGAGGTTTGCCAACAGGTCACAGAAATCAATTACTCTCACAGCATTTTTAAGGGTATGCATGCAAGGTAAATTTGCTTATTCTTCTTGCTGTACTTGCATAGTCCATGGAGGCTCATTTATTATTTTAATGACTATAATCATTCAAAAAGCAGTGTAAAAATTGGCTTTTGGACTTTTTCACTAGTTTCTCATATCAGTGATGTCATAAGTGAACTCATTATTTCTAAAAGAAATACCTTCTGGAGAAAGTAAAAAAATCCCTATCGGTAAGATCATTAGATCAAGACGAACCTTCTGCCCCTCCCCAAACAAGTCCTCCCTCTGGACTCTCATCTTCCTTAGTGAGCTTTAACAAGAAACTTCAAATTAAGTTGTACAAAAACCACCTGCCTAAATGAATTAATCACTTCCAGGAGCTGAAGCCAAACTTTTACGCAGAGGGGTCCTTCCGCACTGCAGATTTCAGCTGCACCAACTTTAGCCTAGATTTTCATGTTCCCAGTTGAGCTATGCTCAGCAATGCATTTTGCATTTTGAACTTCTACCAGCCCTGCAATTGGCTTATTTGATCCTCACATAAATTAAAGCGTCTGGATAGGCTCCTGCCAATAAGTACAGAGAATGATGAAGTAGCTGAGGACTGTCCTGTCCTTGTTTCCTTTTCACCAGGAGCTTCCATATCAAGATGGGGAATACAATCAGAATCCACTAGAATTCTTTCCCCATCCACTAAGCACCCTTCCCTCCAAAAAGTTACACAGAGAAGTCCTAAGTATGCTGAGCTATCAAATTTCTATCTGCTTTCCAAAACTACTGCAAAGCAAGATAGTCGTGCAGACTCAGACCTTTGACCTATAAATAAATGAATGAGGAGCCAGAGGAAGAAGTAAAAATCTTCCTTTGGAAAACAACGCTTTTGCATTGATTAAATTTCACTGATGCAGCACATAGGCCATGAAGGTGAAAAACAGAAATTAAATTTATTTCTCTGGATTTATCACAAATTTGTGCAAGAACTCTGGGCAAGCCACTTAGGACCTCAGTAAGTTCAGTTCTTAAATGCTGAGCAGTCTGAAAAGGCCTTCTTTTAGCAGTCCTTCTCTCTAAAATTATCCTAAAGGTGGTTAGGCATTATTGGACAGCAAGAAAGGAGAGGATATGCAGTCATTTCACAGGATTTCTTATTCATATGTTCATCTGAAATTTGCTCTTGAAATATGTGCCATTTTGATCGGAACAAACTGAATATAGTTGTTCATTCTCCAGGCATGACTGCCATGAAGGAAAGAATTACAATCAGGTATTAATCAAGCTATTATTACAGGCTGCAGGGATTTAGTACCTTCATAGGCAGAGAGCCAGACAAGATCACTATGTGCATGCATTTCTTTGGAAAATAACTGTTATTTGTACAGTGCCTGTCATCTTCACCTTATAATATAACACCACAACTGCCATTCATTTATGAATATTCACTTTCAATGACAATTTTCAGGAAAACTCACACGTATATTTACTTACTGTAAGCCAATCATTCCTTTCCAAAACAAATAAAATGCCAACAGCCTACAAGTCTCAGAATATTGTGACTGCACAATTCCTTGCCACTGTTGTCAAAGCTTTTGGGAGTTTCCAAGGATAAACTAAGGGCAGCAGAAGCAATGGGGAGTCCAAGCAATTCACTCAACTCCCTTCCTATTTTATTTGCTTCAAAAGAAAAATGTACAGAGCTGTGTCTGCAGTAACTCAGTGATGCTGCACCAGCCTTATGCTGATGACGTTACAAATGGATTCCTACAGGATTTTATGAATGTTACAAGAGACTTTATTATTTATTCTCTCATGCAGTATCAAAATGAAGGCACAGATATGCACACATACAAAGAGAAGTCAAACGGTGATAAAAAAGACAGACCAATGTATGATAACTTCTTTATTAGCAGGCTTAAAAACTTTGCTAATACTGAAAAAAGCAAGAAGAAAAATCAAATCAGAAATTAGAATATTCTTCATACAGTCGTTATATATTAAAATATAAAGGTTAATAAAGTTGCTGGAGTGATAACTGAAAACTTCAATGTATCTGAAAGATAAAATGAAAGGAAAAAAAAAAAAAAAAAAAAAAAAAAAAAATGACTGCTTAAACATTCAGCTTCACAGCTTATTGTATCCATGGTGGGATGAAAAGTTATTACAGAAAAGAAAGGTAGACTAAGTTTAAACCAAGAACAAATAGATATAAATTTAGGAGATTTGAAAATAGACAGTAAGAAAAATCAGGAAATCATTGACAATCACCAGACAGAGTCTTTATTCAGTCTATTCTTCAAAGGCCAAGACTAATTTGGAAAATATGAAGCATATCATGGAAGGTGCCTATTTATGCAGTAACAGAGTCCATGAATCTTGAATATTTTAGCATATTCTTCCACTCACCACAGAAAGTCTAGCTTCTTAGAAAATTACATGAGAAAAAAATAATAAATTGGAATGAATCCTTATTTGTCCAAACGTTCATGTCTGTTAACTAATTTCTCTTTATTATTCTAACAGGAAGTCAGATGACCAAAGTGCTAGAATCTACCACAGATGTGTTCCCCAAAGACATGACAATAAGTTTAGGAAAAAAAAAAAAAAAAAAAAAAAAAAAAAAAACAGAGTGTTACAACTTGCACCATAAATACTGATCAGCTAGGAACTGCATAGGCCCTTCACAGACATAGTCAGCAGGATCAAGTGCACCCTCAGCAAGTTTGCAGACAACACCAAGCTGAGTGGTGTAGTCGATACACCAGAAGGAAAGGATGCTATCCAAAGGGTCCTGGACAACCTAAACAAGTGTGGACCGCATGAGGTTCAATGAGTCCAAGTGCAAGCTGCTGCACCTGGGTCAGGGCAAACATAAGCACAGTCTGTAGGAAGAATTCACTGAAAGCAGCCCTGCAGAGAAGGACTTGGGGGTTCTGCTGGACAAAAAAGCTCAACAAAAGCCAGCAGCGTGTGCTTGCAGCCCAGAAGGCCGTGTCCTGGGCTGCATCAACACAGGAGTGGCCAGCAGGTGGAGGGAGGGGATTGTCCCCCTCTTTTGCCCTCGTGGAATTGGAATGGTCTTTAAAGCCCCTTCCAACCCAAGCTGTTCTATGATTCTTTTCATCACTTAACAATGCTCTGTGTAAAAACAGAAAAATAAAAACAGAAATCTTACATATACTGTGGGTTTTGTCATTATTATCAAAAGGAAAACAAACAAACAAATTAATCTGTGTGCCTGCCTGTTAGCACTTTTTTACTTCTTATTTAGATTCTCCTATTCTAAGACAGAAGTTGTAAGACTTTTTATAGACTATGGTAACGGGACAGACATTAGGATATTTTAAATTAGGAGAAAGCCCCTTCTTTTTCTCTGCAATTCTAAAGTTTAAATTTCTTTCATCTTTAGAAGCCTTCCCTTCCTTTTTTACTTAGACTACAAATCATTACAAAATATACTCTTAAATTCAGATACGGACTCTACAGGTTCTGTAAACATTAGAAACTGAAGAATGAAGTAATGTTTATCCAAACACTTGTTCCTTTTAGAAATAATTTTTAAATATCAGGTTTGTGAAGCTGGTAAACTGTTACATATCAAAAATCACATCTGATTGGAAAAATCTATTAAAAAGAACCCAGAATGTCCAGTGACTATTTCCTATAGGAAAGAAGCAGCTACACCTAGCAAACAGTGAGAATTACATAGAGACCAGAGCCCAAAACTAAGAAAACAATATCTACTGCTTACCTCAGGGGTCACTTAAGTATATTCAGAATCCATGTTCCATTGGTTATGTACACAAATCCAATATGCTCTGTGACATAAAAAAAAAAAAAAAAAAAAAAAAAAAATTATTTAAAATAAAAAAAAAAAAAAAAAAAAAAGTAGTTACTCTTTTCACAAATTGGAAATTACTTAAAGATTACTTTTAAAACTGCTCTGTAACTTTTGGATTCTGTTGGTAATATTAGAAGTCATTTAAAATTTTAGTGAGGTTGTTAATGTGTGGTTATACTTGTGCTAGATTGTCAAAACCAAACAACTGCCAAATAAATGTATAATGAAAAGGCTTAATTATCTCACAAATCATAAGTACTCAGTGCAACAGATTAAGAAGTACAAGATGTTTACTACTGGAAATTTCATATATAAATTGCCACAAGGAATTCTTCTTTTCTCTCAGTGAAAACAAACCAAAAGCAAAACATAAAGTCAGCAACATACATTTCCTGGAAGCTAAAAAATAAGGAGTATCTGTGTCTGTAGCATAAATATTATGGCAGTGATTCCCTTATCAGCACTTCCATGCCAAAAACACATCTCTTCAAACTAAATACAGCAACTGGAATGTAACCACTGATGTTTCCTTGAAAACAGAGAAAAGAAGATGTATTTGAAGTTAAAAGTAACACATTCTAAGCCTTCAGAATCCAGGAAATTATGTCCAGTTTTTACTGGTTTCACAACAAACATTCAGCAATTGCTTTGGCATTGGAAATATACCAGATTTTTTCCATCATTTTGTGGCTTGGAAGCTCTCTAAGTTTAATCTTTGCCAGAGGATCACATGTTACATAAACTCAGGCTATATAACGAAATATACACTTCTGCAATGAAACAGAGTGCTTTTAAATGACACCATTTTTGCTGGTTGTACAACCTTATAAAGTAAGAATTAATTTACTTTACAGTAAGAATTAACACAGTTCTGTTATCACGGAAGAAGTTACATATTCATCAGTCAGAATTTCTACTACAGGCTATTCCTCTCAAAGTTACATCATAGAAATGTATTTAGGGATGAACATTGGCTTCAGATTGCTTTCTGAGATTATCATAAACTATTTTTAAGCCAGTAGCATATAAAATAGTTTGAAAACATGAAGTCTCCCCTTTTTGTTCATTTAA
>CM021797.1:63810973-63901583 GCA_011076525.1 Nettapus auritus | reverse complement strand
AGGATGGGAAAACAATCCCTTTAAGGAGTATCGGTAAAGTGCTGCAATCCTTTTCACAGTCTGGTAAAAAACAAGTGTTAATTAGCAGACTGGAAGAAAATTCAGAGAATTTCTACCCTTACAAATTTGTTTTTGTATGTGAGTTATCTTTCTTGATAGATCTAAACTACCATAAATACCAGTGCTGAAATGGGATTCTTATAAATTCACCAACAAGCAATATTGTGCAGATATGCAATTCCAAAGCTGTTACAAAGTAAGACATCACTAAAAAAGTATACAGGTCCAGCAGAGAACATTAGGTCAGCTTCTGATCTCTGGAGTTTGATAAACTCCTTTGACTCAGTTCCTCCTAAGGACAAATCCTGGATGAATTCTGCTCTTCTCCAGAGGCTTAACTCATAGATCAGTTTTAAAAGGGAAAGAAAAAGAGAGAGAGGACAAGTGCTTGATTAATTAGATGTCCCTTGGAATAGACTATGAGTTCTCAATTCCCCAGCTGCTTTTGTACATGAATTTGATGAAGAATGACACTGAGTCAAACACTGCCTTTTAATTAGCACTGGAAACACACAAGAAACACCTCATGACAACTGGAGTAAATCACATCCACTTACTATTTCAGACTTAGGTGGACACTAAATACCAACTACACTCCTCCCATTTTTGAACTTTTCTTCACATCTATGATACCCATGCCAAGATTCACCCTACCTAACTAAACTTCAGCTGAAGACTTTACGTTATGAATCCACTCACGCTCAAATTTTATTACTCTCAGCAGCAAGATCTTAGCTGAGCTTAGCTGCTCTCTGGAAGTATCCCTCTGCATCTCCCTGAAGGGACTGGAAGAGACAACTAATGCTGATTTGACACCTGACTAAATATCCTCTTTAAATGCCCATTGTGGGATGTGATGGTCTTTCACCTTTGGCCTTTTTTTATACAGAAAATTTATGTTAACAAAATTAAAATTCTGGAATAAAATAATTTCTTAATTCTAAAAGTACAACAAGTTACGATGCTTTGTTTTATATATTCACATAAGTAACTAACATTATCCTGTGCATGTTAAATTCTCTTCTGTTTTAGTTTTCTCATCCATTCATATTCACACCTCTCCATTAGTGCTAATAAAGCCACGTTGTGCCATTACTTATCCATTTCCATTTTCCACTCATTCTCTTCAGCTTTTTCTTTACAGCACAGCTGGCAGACAGCACACTAACACTATCAGTCACTCCGGCCATTGTCTTGCCCCTCTTCCTTTCTCCTTCCATCTCCAAGCTCCACCATCTACTTCCAAACTTCTTTCCAGGGTCTCGACATTAGGACTTACCCTATTTAGCTTTCACCCTAGGTGCCATATACACTCTAAGCAAGAGTCAGACCCACTTCTCCATTCTCAGCTTTCACAACATGTTGTTTCTGTGGCATGACAAAGAGTCAATGTTAAGACTGTTAATCTTGCTACTGTATTCTCATGCAGTTTCTGCTCATCAGATCTCTTTAGTGTGTATCTGCAACTGACTTTTCGAGTGATCCTCCTGCAAGAGATTGGAGGGAGCTCAGTTCTCTGCCCTTTTCTCAACCTGAATCTTATTTTCTTATAATTATTTCTCTGTAAGTGAGTTTGGTGGACCCCTTATAATTGGTATTATCTGAATAATTCAATAATATTAATTCACATCAAAAATCCAGTGAACATGCTCTTTCAAAAAAGAGCAGTTAAAAAATGCAACTGATCTCATTTCAAAAACCTTAGCAAGATTTATACATTGCAAATTAGGTTAATAATTTGATTATAGTATTGAAGTGTGAATTCTCATATACATAAGAAAAAGATTGAAAAACATATTTAAAAACTTCCATGGTAACATCTAAAAAATGTTTCATGAGTTATTTTGACTTTTTAGGGCAGAATACAAAAGTAGACGATGGCTCTTGTTATTGCAGACTTATTTTTCATATTCTGCTGTTAACTTCTAAAACTTTTGAGGTCTTCATACATATTTAACAGCTACCACCCTGTTGTATACACACCAGCAGAAGCTCTTCTGTGAAATTCAATGTACTTCAATTCTAAGGAATGACATCCCCACATTTTTGAAAAAACAGAATTAACTTTGAAACTGCTTCTTCCCAGGAATCCAATAAATAACCAGCCACACTCTGATAATTTAAATTTTAAAAATATTTCTGAATATAAATAATACTTTAATTTATATGAAAAACAAAGCCTACAGGGATGATCTTGTGCTGAACTCAGATCTGGGACATTAAGTTTAAATGTTTAATGCATATTGTTTTGTTTTGTTTTGTTTTTCTGCAATCCATCATAAATTACTTAATAATTTATGTTTGTGACATTTTTCTTTCATAAGCAGCAGTTTCAGTAGTTCACACCTGGATATGCTTGTTGTGTGATGCTGAGGTTTTCTCTTACTACACATACATAAAGAGCTGAGGAAAAAAAAAAAAAAAAAAGGAAAAAAGGAATTATAATCTCAGGTAGACCCTTAGACCCTTTAAGTTTTACTACAACTCAATTGTCAATGAAAAAAAAACGGAGCAAGTCCAGAACAGATGCTTTGGTACCAGTAACAAGAAACTCCTCTAGGGAAAAAAAAAATATATATATAAAAAATATATAATAATAATAATAATAATAATAATAATAATAATAATAATAATAAAAACAGGTCATGAGCTACATCATGAGCTACATACAATGCAGCAAGCTACAAACACCTTCTGGACGCTTTGCGGTCCTCAGCGTCTGGCTAACTTCATTGACTCTTTCATTCTGTGAAACTTTTTTTAACTTGGTTCACAAACAATTAACAGAAAATGTATTGAAACTACTATTTTTTTTTTGTTTCATATAAAATACACAATATACATTTCATCACATCTGTACTGCGCATATGACTAAAAGTGTCTCTAGTAACCACAAAATTCAGTAAGTGTTCCAAAACTATGATCTGAAAGCATGACCTCTGTGATCATGGCCAGATGTAGCTGTAAGGTGATCACACCACATAAGCCTGAGCCGTGCTCAGATAAAGGGAGGGAAATGGACTCACCACCAATCCCTTTTGCCTTAAATAGCTTACTGCTTCTATTCCCCAGCTGAGTTCCACAACATACCGTGTCCTGGAAACACGTGCTACCCCGCCACATGCACATAAACACAGCTGTTCTCAAAGAAGAGAAGATGGTCCAGAGAAATGTGTTCAAACACTGACAAAGCTTGCCAACATTTCTGAGTGAAATCTTGAGATGAAAGAAAGGTCAGAACAAAGCATCAAGGCATAGAAGTGTTATATGAGGCAATGCCTCAAAGCATCCTGACTGTGACAAGCTGACAAGAAAAACTCAACATAGAATGAATTTAAGTCAAAAAAATACTATGAGAAAGAGGCAACAAACCAGCTGTGAGGCACAATGATTCCAAACTCTGGAAGGACTCTGAAGTTTAAAAGATGAAAGCAAAAGCAAGCAAAATACATATTTTAATCAGGGACTCAGTGAATAATGAGAAAACAAAACTGTTGGATGAAGAAAGGCCAGAAGCATGTCATCAGGGTCTTTAAGAAACTTCCAAAGCAACTTATTTCAGTGTCCAGAGGAAACAGAAAGGAAAATTGAGGTAATGATTCAGTAGGTTACAGAGTTGGGGAACAATTCTAATTCATGTGAGGCCAGGCAGACAGTGGTTACAGCCAGAGAACCATAGTTGGCTCCATGGTGCCCTTTTGTCTTTCTCTTTGCTAAGGTGCACAAGGGAAATTAAGAGTGGCATATTTAGGAATTTTGCATGAAAAATAATGACAAATGGAAGTACCCCTTTGTTTTCTTTGGCAGATCTTTCCAAACTGAGTTTCTGATTCTAATTTTACGTTCTGCACACAAATCTAATACAGATATGAGATTATGTTCTTTGATTTTTAAAAAACATATTGACTGTACAGAGTGCATTTCATCCAAAACTGTTTATACACAGACATGATCAAATGCATCTACTTTTCATGTGGAACACTACAGCTGCTTGCCATCAGTGGTACCAAATAGCAAAGAATACTATACATAGCTGACTGTCTTTAGGTTGGCTGGACTTAACTACTCAAGTCAGAATTTTTCCAAAAATACACCCTGCCTGAAGTTAGCAGCAAAGCATTAAGGGTAAAAGCAGTCAGATTTAACCTGAAATCCAGCTGTTGGCAGAACAAGATACCTCTGCCACACTATGAGCAGATGCATTCAAAGTACTTTTGGTTCATTTATTTATTTATTTTTGTTTACATTACTTTATTGATCTGAATGAAGCACAGACTGCTACCAAATAACCAGCACTGCTTTGTGAAGCACACCAAGTGGCTTTGAAGGACTACCCTGGCCTGACCCTGCTTGCAGTTAAGACTTGGTAAAAATTAGAGCCAAAGGTGACTGGGCTGCAGTTTGCTCACAGGAGATGCCTGACACCCGTCAGAAATACAACAAAACCTCAACGCCAGACCCTGCAAGCAAAAATGCCTTACGGCCGGTGGACAATGCTTTACTTCGTGTACTCTGACTTCAAAGCGACACAGTTCCAGGCACAACAGTGCCATCCACGGGCCAACTAATTGCTGGTGAACACCCCAAGGACTCCTTGGAACCGACTTTATTTGCGCAAACAAAAGGGTTTGCGGCCCCGGTGTTTAAAACAATTCCTCCAGATGCCTTTGGGTGCGGTCTGTTATTTTGAACTAGGCGCCAGACGAGCGGAGGAACAACAGGTACGTTTTCTAGACGAGAGGACCCTTGCTTAAGCCCATTGATTAAGCAATAATTATGGGTTGTGAACAAAAAAAAAGAGGAGGGCTGCAGGTGACCGTTAGGACCGTTACGGAAGGGGGGGAAGGGGAGGAAGGGCGGCCCGCCCGGAAGCCGCCACGGCAGGGGCGGAGCGGGAGGAGCGCGACCATCGAGACGCGGCCTAGAGCGGGCCTCCAACCACAGAGCTGCCGGCACGGAGCGGCCCCCTCCGCGGCGCGGCGCTGCGCATGCGCGCGGTTTCGCTTGGCGGCGGCGTGCGTGGGGCCCGGCGCCATGGGCCCGGTGCTGAACCTCAACAACGAGGTGAGGCGGGGGGCGGGGGGCCGCGGCGTTACGCTGCGCGGAGCCGGCCCGGCCGCGCCTTTAAAGCACTGCCGCGGCACCTGAGCGCGCTGGTAACCCCTCCGGCCGCGTGTGGTGTCCGCCTCTGCAGGTGCCAGTGCGCAGGTGGCTCACAAAAGGTTAAAGTTGCGATTTCGGGGGGTTCAGCAGAACCCGAGCTGCAGGTTACCTGACTGTTCCCGAATTTATTAACAGTCAGTCTCACGTTCCAGGCATCTAGTAATTCAGGGAGGGTGAGTTGCAAGGTTTAGTGAGAGGAAACCTGATCATCGGGAAAGATGTAATTCGGTATTACATAAAGTGCAGCTCTCTGACGTGTGATAAGCTTTTGGTTCTTGTTACTAACAAACATACCGTGCTGGTTTTAATAGGGTGGGTGGCCGAGTTCCACCTCTCCACGGGCTGCAGGTCCGGCCCAGAATCTGCTCCAGCAGGGGTTTTCCACAGGCCGCAGTCTCTGTCAGTGCAGGTCCACCTGCTCCACCGTGGTCTCCTCCACGGGCTGCAGCGTGGATCCCTGCTCCACCGTGGTACTCCATGGGCTGCAGGGGGACATCCTGCTTCACCATGGTCCTCACCACAGGCCACAGGGGACTTCTGCTCCGGCGCCTGGAGCACCTCTCCCCCTCCTTCTTCACTGACCTTGGTGCCTGCAAGGCCGATTCTCACTCCTCTCACCCTCCCAGCTGCTGAGTGGCGCAGCGTTTTTTTCTCTGTCTTAAATATGCTCTCACAGAGGTGCAAAAGAACATCACTTACTGGCTCAGCTCTGGTCAGCAGTGGGGCCCTTACCTAACATGGGGCAGCTTCTAGATCCTTCTCACAGAAGCCACCCCTATGGCCCCGTGCTACCAAAACCTTGCCACGTAAACCCACTACACATGCGTTCAAATGTAACTTACTTCATGTTGAAGTATGCTAATGAATCTCCAACAAGAAGAGAGACAGTTTCATTCATTCTTTCCTATTCATGTATCATTCAGAGAATTTGTTCAAAGACTATGAAGTGCTGCCTGAACTTCCATCAGTTGCTAAACAAATACCCGTATATCAAGGAATGGATACATCAGCATTACGTGAATGAAGAATGGCCAAACAGTTCTTCAGAGAAAGACAGAATTTTATGAGTTTGTGTACAAAAGACTGGCAGATTTCAGTAAGGACACCAGTGATGGTTTTACTTCTGATAGCTCAAGTATCAGCCAGTCGTAAGGGGAAACTCAAAGTTAGCTCTTTGAGAGATTCCTGGAGGTGGGAGCTTTCATCAGAGTTGTCAATAGTCAAAAAGATAGTCACCATGTAAAATAGGTCCATTTGAGGCATAACAGTGCAGAGACTGAAATTCTGGCTGCTATCTGATCACGAAGGACAGCAGGCCAAGCTCATGAAGAGTAAACTGCATCTTTTTGATAGAGACCTAAGGCATGCAGATTAAATGTTTTTTTTCCATTTATATAACTGTGCCTTGTCTTAAAGAATCCTGCTTTTCTTAAAGCATGCCTGACTACTCTTTCTGAGAAGAAATTATGAGACATTTATTCTCAGAAAGAGCAGTCAGGCATTGGAACGGGTTGCCCAGGGAAGTGGTGTCGCCGTCCCTGGAGGTGTTCAAGGAAAGGTTGGACGTGGTGCTTAGGGACAGGGTTTAGTGTCTCTAACATTGACATTGGTGGTAGGGGGATGGTTGGACCAGATGATCTTGGAGATCTTTTCCAACCTTAATGATTCTATTGTGAGTAAACTAAAACGGTGACTAGTCATAAAGCCTGACACAAATGTTTTCTTCCCCTAGATATTCTCTGTGTATTTCTTGAAGTTACTGGGATGCTTCTGAGAGAATTTGGCTTACTGTTAAGAAATATTTGTCTTTCTCTGATAAAGGTAGCATGATAGAGTTTGAGCATGAGTGAAGAAATGATTTCAGAAAGCCTGATGTTTAAAACTACTGCATTTTTTCGTATATTCTTCCAGTCTGCTAAGGGACAGACTTAGTGAAATTAAAAAGCAGCTTTGTGCTGTGTGGCTTTGGTATTCTGCAGTAAACACATACTAGAGATCATATAACTTTCTTCCCCTATTAGGCTATATCAAATAGACATGATAATTATTGCAGAAAGAACTTTAAGTAGTAAATAGGTGATAAACTTCTTAGTTTGTCCTGGCTGGATTTACAGTAGTCCTCTCTAAGGCCTGGTGAACTTGGTTGTATTTACGTGTTTCAGGTTTTAATTTTCACTAAGGCAGACTGCTGCTATTAATTAACAAACTATATGATGGAGTCATGTAATTTTAGTTTGATAGGTTTCAATGTTTTGTTAAACAATTTACAAGAAGATGAGTTTAAGAACATTTCTCAGTAACATAGATACCATTCATAATATTAACTGACTTTTATTTTAATTACTTCCTGTTGTGTGTTCAATACTTAACCTAAACATGGTAACTAAAGAAATGAACAGTTACTCATCTCCAAAGACTTAGTTATGCAGTATCTACAGCATTCCTATAAACTCTGTTGGCATAGGTAACAGCTGTATAGCACCTATGTTGTGTTGATAAGATGTATGTATTTAGTTTATTTCTGTATGAGAGGGAGAAATAACTTAATGTCTGAGGATGTTCAGTGTGATTCAGTGGCAGGGGATTGGGTATTACTGTTCTGGTGGAAACAAAAAAACTGCACTGTTAATGAAAAGTTCAAACTCCAGCTGCCAATATTGGTGTGAAGTGTGCAAGTATTTTGTCACAAATGGAAGCAGACGTTTAGCTGGGTGATTATTCCACCTCTTATCAACAGAGAAATGTGAAAGTTAAAATTTTGTTAATATACTGCAAATCTTACTCTCCAAGGAAATTAGACGAGTAAAAGCCTGTGATGTGTCTCCTTTCTTTCTGACAGCTGGAGTTCATTTGCTAATTTCAGAAAATTTGTAAAGGTGTAGAGATCTCAAGTATTTTAAAAGGTATAATTTGGATAGAAAATAGTATCCCCATGAAGCAGCAAGCTCCCAGTTGTTCTGATCTAACAGGGAATGAAAATGGAGAGAAGAAGAAAAAAAAGTGCTACTGTTTGGTTACTGTATGAACAGATTGCAAGTTTTTGTAGAGTGGTGAGGATTCTGGGTGAAAATGAGAGGGAACTGTGGTCACTGTGATGAGGTGAAATAAGACAAGGTTATGAAAAATCATAGTTTGTTTAGCTGTCCACAGAATAATGCATTTAGACATTCTGCTTGTCCTTTGTTTTATTTTTTTCACATGCAGTTGTGATATCAGTATAACAGCTCCAGAAACTGTCAGGGTTTCCAGGGCAACAAATAGATACTCTGCCAAAAATGTATAAATGCTCTTTTTTTTTTTTTTTTTTCTAATTGCATGCATACCTAGATAATTACAGAAAACAGCAAGATCTGACCACAAGGAGCAAGATCTGCTATTCTGAGAAGCTATCAGCTTGCTGCTCTCAGATAACATGGTACAATTTCAGTGCTATTTTGTGACTCTAAAGTTAGGAGTTAGGATTTTTATTTTTTTTCAGACATTCAGTCATTCAATTTCTGTGTGTCTACTGCATTGTAATTTCTGTGCCTAAGGTAGAGTAAGCGGCAGGGAGAAGTAATGGCTGCAGAAAGAGGAAAGTGAAGATTAGAGTTTTGGAGAAGGAAGAGGAAAATTCAGTATTTCGTAGCAGTTGTGACTTTTTTTTTTTTTGCACAAAGTGAAATAGAACTTGCATTTTTTGTCTATAGTAAGCCATAGTTGTATTCTCATCCCATGCTTAATTTTAAAGGCATACAGGCTGAAGGAACCTTTAAAAAATACTTCTGTGCTCTCTCTGTTTCCTATTTCATAAAGCTTTTAAAAGAAATTGATGTATCTTGTCACAAAATGTCATGCAATATTAAAAAAAAAAAAAAACACCATATAAACTAAACTTTTCTGGAATCATTTGCTAGATGGCAGCACATCATCATCAACTGCCATGGACAAGGGTAAGTTTAAAGGGGAAGACCACGTGATGAGGGTGAATTTTCTTTTGTTGATCAGCAATATACAACAACATGAAACAGAAGCTTGTGAATGGAAACCAAGTCGGTTTGCTTTTTTTTTTTTTTTTTCCAGAACTCATGCTTCTTAAATTAGTGTTATCTTATGTTTTTCTGTCGTGCAGAGACAGTCTCTCTCTCTACCCCCTTTTTCTCTTCTTGGAATTCAGTTGGTTACAACTACCTCAAGGAATTAAGCTGCAAAAATCCCATGAAACCAATGCAAATGATCTATGTATGAATACTTCTAAAAATGCGTAGTTCTAATATGTACCTAAATTGGTGCTGTAAGGGCCAAAGTTGAGTGTTTGTGAGCCATTGTATTTTGGAAAGCAAGTTTAAGTCTTTGCAGAGTTGAGAGTAGTTTCTCTGGGACATATGAATTGAATTTGCCAAATTTGGTCACGGACACTTTGATATTAGCTGAATTTTTCTCTTAAATTTGTATTTAATAATTAAATGCTCTAAAGTAATTTATGTCTTTAATAATATTGTGGACTTCTTAGTGATTCTGTATAAAGTTGAGCTTTATAGAGCTGTGTTTTGTAGATGATGTTTATCATTTTCAGTGCAAGGTTTTCCTTTTTTTGCTGAAAGGTAAAGTCAAGACAAAAGTCTGTCTTCGGAGTAATATATACGCACACAAATTTTTCAGGCTGCTAATCGAAGTGCAGATTAAAGGAATTCTTCATAAGGAAATTGGTAATCAGGCTCCAGTTGGTGGGTTCCATTCAGCAGTTTTCTGGGTCACAAACCCTTGTGCTCTCCGGCCCTTTTACATTTTCTGTGTAGGGTTGTCACACTGACTTGGCTGCAATGTGGATGAATGACGCGGTCAGAAAGCAATCTGGACATGTGGTTAAGTGCTTAAACTGGTGTACAGCAGAGTCAAAGACGGATAGTGTGAATGATGAAGAAAAAAAATCACACACAAAGCCATGGGAAGGAGCTTTAACTTGTGAAGAATGACTGGCATATGGTCTGAAACTGTAGTTTGTTGTATCTTTAATTCTGTGAAACTTGCATCTTTTATCACAGCACAACAAGAAGGAAATGTAAAGTTGTAGATGTTTATATAAGGTCCTGGTTTGCCTCGTTTAGCCTAGGCTAGTTTTACATTTGTCAGTCACAGCTTCGGTAACAAACATCAATAGAAAATCAGTTACCAAGCTTGCACTTCGGCATACCTTCCCTCATACATCGTCGTGCTTCAGCCCGTAGCTGTAAGGCCGAATATATTTGTTTTACTTTCAGTGATGAAACTTTGTGTAATAATGCAAACCAGAAGTTGTATTCTCACCAGGATATCAGGTGAAATTATTAAGGAAGAGTAGGGAGGGGGAAGTTTGAGAGGAATTCCTCCTGAAGCTGGATTGACTTGCACAGTTCAGAAATGCATTATCGTTTTGGTAAGTGTATTAAATGCAAAATACTAGCATAGCATCCTTAGCACATTGTATATTTCTGTTACTGATCTAGCAGGTCCAGCATGCGTTTATAAATGTCAATTTAAAACTTACCTCAAATGAAATTAATTTGAAGTTCTGTGTTAATTGAGTAGTCACCATTTTTGCAGAGAGACATTCCAGATAAAATGTACTTCAGGACTGCTCCCTGATACTTATTTGCCATTGCCTAAGTGCTTCCTTATTTCCAGTCTTCAGTATTTTGACTGCCACATCACTCCGATGTGATACCTGTAAGTGTTTTCGTTGACATTTGATGACAGTTTACACAAGTAAATCAGTATCTGACTGTTTAGTTTTTTCCCACATGTTTCAGACTGCAGAAACTGGGACATCTTTTAGCACTGAAGGGTCCTTGCTTTCAGAAGCGCTTTGCTGTTCAGTGTAGCATCACGGTCACATGTGACGTGCCCCAGCTGTGTCTTCCTCAGGCCATGATTTCATGGGCCTCACTGCTTCAGAGTGCTGGGGTTTCTCACTCTTCTTGCTCCTCACCCACTGCAGCCACAAGATCCTGCCTCCCTTTTCTCTGAGCAGGATAAACTCTTTGCTGAGGTGGTTTTCTGCTTCTGCATAGACGTAAGATCGGGGGAGAGCATTCAGCCAGCAAACCTAAATAGTCAAGGTGACAGTATGGTGTGCAGTTCTTTTGTCTAGCAGGTGTTCCTTCTGTGCAAATCAACTAGTGATCAAGGTTATAAGAACAGGAAAACTAAAGGGTTCAAAGAGAAGGCCAAAGGAGTCCTTAGATATTGGTAATCTTGCAGAATGAGTTCATTGGAGAGTAGTTACAAACCCTCGCGAAAGAAGAATCATGTCATTTCACTACTACGCTTTCAAAAGTTTATCTTTGGAAAGTGTGAACGAGTATCTGAAGGGGAAAAACAAATCTGGTCTCTTACCTGAAAAAGAGCTCTTAAAACTATGTGCAGCCCTGTAATGAGTAAAGTTGAAATGTAATTTTCAGGAGTTCTATTTCCCACAGCCTTCTTTCAAGTTGTTGTTTTTTGGTTTTTTTTTTTGTGTGTGTTTTTTTTTGTTTGTTTGTTTTGTTTGTTTGTTTGGTTTTGTGTTTTGTTTTGTTTTTAATGTCTTTTCGCTTTGGAGCACAAACTGTCTGGGAGCATTAAGTTTTTTTAGTGTATCATATCCAAGTAGCTAGTGTTACCTAAAGAATGTTATGATGTTTTTAAGTGCATTCCTGGACCTTCTTTACCAGTGATAAAAAAGAATCCTAGACTGTTCAAAATAACAATGGCTGAGTGCTGTTAGGCATTATGGTATTTAAAGCAGTCTGAAATACTGGGCAGCCAGCCCAATGCGGTTATCCAGGCTTCTCTTTGAAATATAGTAGCTGCCCCCAAAGATCCATTTTGTATGCTGTCCTCTGGGTTGTGGTGAATCTAGGAGCTCCTTTAATATTCCTGTACGCTGACTTCTTAGTGGGGTATGAGGTGTGGTGCCTGACCGGTTATCTGGTGTTGGACTGAGCTACGAGGTGTCTGATTGCTCGTATTTCAAAATACCACGCTCTCTTTCAAGGCGTGTGTCTGCCTGCTGAGGAAATCGCTGCATTTTAGTGTCGTGGCTTTGTTAGAAAAGGTTATAGCAGTTGAGAGAAAGCTGGCTGATAGGATCCCTCAGTCTGAGGTGAGTTGAATCCTGCGATCTCAATCACCAGCAGAGAGCACTAATCACAAGTTTTAACAAATAGCAATAATAGGCTACTGTCGAGGAAAGAAGGTAGGCTTGACGTGGTGAGGGGAGCCTTGTCGTATAGTTAACCAGTGGGAGAGTTTCCTTAGGAAAAGTTCTTGGCTGTGCTCCAAAGGCTGCTTATCCACTAATTAACATAAAATACATGAGCTCCCTCAAAGGAAATACTGGAACTCAGAACTATTTACCCTGAAGAACTTCCTCATGCAGGTCTACCGATGACTTCTCTTTTAATATTTTGTCTCTGGCTTGTGATTCTTGTTTGTTCCAGCACCATATTACAGTAGCATGTTGGCCGAGACACTCTCTTTAAGCAGAAGCAGTTATCTTAGATTCCCTCTCACTGAACTCATTTTGTAATCTTAACCTTTTCAATTCTGGCAAGTGCTACAAAATCCAGACTCTTTGCTGATGATGGACACCAATCCTGGTACTCTGAGCTATCTGCTGTGTCTGATATCTCTTAGGCAACGTAGGTCAGCTTTACAGAATTACAGAATTTCACAGAATTTCTAGGTTGGAAGAGACCTCAAGATCATCGAGTCCAACCTCTGACCTAACACTAACAGTCCCCACTAAACCATATCCCTAAGCTCTACATCTAAACGTCTTTTAAAGACCTCCAGGGATGGTGACTCCACCACTTCCCTGGGCAGCGCGTTCCAATGTCTAACAACCCTTTCGGTAAAGAAGTTCTTCCTAAGATCCAACCTAAAATTCCCCTGGCGCAACTTAAGCCCATTCCCCCTCGTCCTGTCACCAGGCACGTGGGAGAACAGACCAACCCCCACCTCGCTACGGCCTCTTTTCAGGTACCTGTAGAGAGCGATAAGGTCACCCCTGAGCCTCCTTTTCTCCAGGCTGAACAATCCCAGCTCCCTCAGCCGCTCCTCGTAGGACTTGTTCTCCAGGCCCCTCACCAGCTTCGTCGCTCTTCTCTGAACTCGCTCAAGCACCTCGATGTCCTTCTTGTAGCGAGGGGCCCAAAACTGAACACGGTATTCGAGGTACGGCCTCACCAGAGCCTTTAGGTTCATCTGTGACCACTTCAGAATTAATCCTGATATCAAGTGTTTGCACTTAGATACTTTTGAAAAAAATACTGGTGTCTGGGGATGTTCTGTGGTAGAAATTGAAGCTGTGGGCTGAATTCTGGCAATGCCAAGGTCTGTGCATGGTCTTAAATACTTCATTGGAGCTGATCACACAGTCTCTTACATGTCACTGAAACTTCATTGGAAAGGTATAAGAAAATACAAGAGTTTTTTTTTTTAAAAAAAAGGGGGGGGGTAAAAATCTAAAAAATTTACACAATTCAAAACCAGATCGCTAACCTATTCCATCTTTTTTTTTCTCAATATATTGGCAAATTGCTACTTTTTGCTGTAAATTACAAGTCTCTGCAAAGTTAGAAAGCTAACAGTACTTTCTCTTTAAACTCTGGAATACTTGGCAGCAGTCATATTTTAGCTCTGTGGAAATGCATGTAAAAATTCTTGCATTACTAGTGTTACTAATAAATAATGCTAAGCACAACAGTTTCTTGCAGGAGAAAAAACTGCTAGATTGGGCTTGAATTCTGTTTAAGATAGTTCAAGTGTTAAATTACTGACATTCTTTTACAGACCATGTAAATGTCCTAAGGAAAAGGTCTTTTGAAAGCTTATGAAATTTCCAAACTTATACTCTGTGAGATAGAATTCTGAGGAATTGTGACTTTTTTTTTTCTAGGAACTGTTCCAGCAGCTGTTTCTAAAGTTTCTAGAGTTGCCACATCATCAGTTATACTAGTATTAGCAGCAAATTCTAAATCAGCCATTCACACAGATTTTCTTTCATCAGATTACTGAATCAATTAAACATGGCAAACTATGCCTTTTTTTTTCCTGCTTCTGCTGGCAGTATTGTGTACAGCCCTTATCAAACCACCGTGCTTCGGGACAGAAATGAAAACTTTTCCTTAACTCAAGTGGTTTATATAAAGTGTGTGTGGTAGGCCACGTAGGCTAGCAAGATGCTCTCATAAAACAAAACATCTGTGGTTCCTTGGTGTGGTAGTGTACAATAATGAAAAAAACATGCAAACACAGTCATGGGAAACTTTGTAACTTGTCTTTTAAAGGAACTGTGAGATACTTGCCATACACACTGTAGGCTTTTATTGGATGTAATTTATAGGTATATATGCATGCTTAGAATATATATATTTCTTATAGAAATCCTTTTTATTGTAGCAAACATGCTGAATTGCTAACTGCTGTCATAGCAGACCTCTTTCTACAACCTTTGCGTTACGGGGTATGAAGCTTGCTGCCAAATGAAAAAGAAGAAAGGGTGAAATGATTGAAAAGGGGAATATGATGGTGTTGTATTTTTTCCTAGGGTAGGGGAGTGTCCTAGAAGAAGAATAGTAATCAATTGTGAATTTATCGTGAATTGCTAATGATAACCAATGATAAATTTCTTTTAGTTTATCTTATGCTATGGAGGTTGGTAGTGGAGAGCAATTAAGGGCGAAGTTTTTCTGTTAGGGTTTTGACACAGAAGCGATCAGTTACTAAATTCAGTGACTCTTTGATTGCCCTTTAAGACATCTCAGGGAAAGGGATTTTAAAATCTTGTACTGATTTTATATGAAAAGTTACAAGTACATTATTTCTGACGGAAAGATGGTTACAATAATGAATTCATGTTGCATTTAGTACTAAATGAAATGTGTGTGTATATAGTCAAAATTTACTTGGAATGTAAATCAATTATCATGTTTTTACAATGAAAATGTTCTGTTCCTCTTCATTCTGTAATGAGTAAACAGGCTAAAATTCAGTCCAGCAAAGTATTTCTGTAAGTCTCTTAGAGAACTTATATTGAAATCATTAGCAAGCGTCATACTGGCAGAGATAAGTTAGGGGCACTAATTCACTAATTAGGGTGTAAAATCTAGAGATCTGATTGGATATATTCATTTGTGTTGGAAGCTGGTTTCTCATATGTTAGTACACTTGTTTAATTTTTTTATGCAAACATTGGATATAAAGTGTCTCTCAGTTGAATTGGACAACTGCATGCTTAAGATATGATTGCCTAGCAGCTTGGTAAGATAAGAAGTCAAATCAGAAAGTCTTTAAAATTAATACGCTGTGGAAGAATGCAATCTCAAACATGTATCATCCTTTTTGGCAGCGGAAGTGAGGAGTACCACAGTAGGAGCAGGAGCTCAGGGTTATGTTAGGTGCTTCGTGTTTCCCATTCTTAGGGTAATTGTGTGTTAAGGTAAGGTGAGCGGTGGATCTAGAATGGCGCTTTGTTTGGAAGCTATTTAAGAAAAAGAGTGCCATCTTCTGGTTTGGCTTACTCTTTTTCCAAATACCTAAAATGACAATAAACCAGTTTCAAATAAGGGCCTCCAAACATGTTTTTCAAGTGGCTGTAAAATTATGTTTGTCTTCATTATTTCTCTTTTCTTCTTGGTCTGTGGTTCAGGAGTTTGTAGGTCATTTCCCTAAATTCTGACCTTGATACTGTCAATGGAAAATGCAAACTAGCCAGCAATGCAAAATGGGCCAATGGAAAACAAAACGCCTTCCAACAGGTATAACTCTTAAAGTTTTTCAAACTAAAAATATTGAAATTAAATTTATTTTGTCTTGAATTAAAGTGTTCAAAGAAAGCCCACCCCTTTGAAAAAAATTATTTGAGCAGGACAGAGAAACAAGATTTTATTTATGCAGTACCTATAGTACATCATTGGCACAGAGCTGCCAGTAAGTGCTCGGTGTGAATATCTGAATCCTTAAGCACCTAAGGAAACATTTTCCATTAAATTTTTACCCATTACAATGCATTGAGTAGATGGCTTCTTAATTTTTTTTTGCTGTGATAACAGGATATCCTCATCTTTTTCAGAATCAGCCATTCCCCTTTGCAGTTTTATGAGAACGCATTAGAAAAAAGTCTGAGGTCCTGTGTAGATAGGCTAATGTGCTAGTTGGTAAACTGCTTGCCTGAGAGGCTGGTAAGAACTGTTTTTGAATAGCAGCTGGTTCGGTTCATAGGAACAAATAAGGGATTTCTTCCAGAGGGAAAGATCACTGGGGGACTGCTGCATAGGAAGGGTAGCATAACTTACACTTAGTTGCATGATGGAGTAGGAATTCCAGAGAATGTAAAGCAACAGGCTGTTAAAGTGATTGCTTGCTGTTGTAGCAGTGCAGAAATAACAAGGGTGATGGAAGGAAGGGAGGAGGGATAGAACTTCAAGTATTCTATCAGTCAAATATGATCAGTGGGCGATGAGGTGTGTCAGGAGGGAATGGAATGAGGGACAAGGAGGGACGCATTTTGTAAGGGGAAATGCGTATGTTTGGTATGGAAAAACTGGAGACTGACAAAGTAAGTAGCAAGCTTCAGGATAGGGAATGCCCCCAAAACACAGAACTAGAATCATGGAAAGGTTTGTGTTGGAATGGAAAGTAAAGACCATCCAGTTCCACCCCCCTCCCTTGGGTAGGGATGCCACCCATTAGACCAGTTTGCCCAAAGCCCCATCCAAACTGTCCCTGAGCACCTCCAGGGATGGGGCATCCACAGCTTCTCTGGGCAGCCTGTGCCAGTGCCTCACCACCCTTAACAGTGAAGGATTTCCTAAGCTCTAATCAAAATCTTCTTCTTAAAATCTCCTCTCTTTTATTTTAAAGCCATTCCCCCTTGTCCTGTCATTGTCTGCCTGGGTAGAAAGCCACTCTTCAGGTGGGAAGACTAGGAAAGAATTTCTAAATGGCTGAACAGTGAACATACGTAAAACAGGTGGGTAAGTGAGAGCAGTTGTCATGTCGGAACAAAAGATTCTGCAGGAACCTTCATGTGCAACTGTAAGTTGTTACTAACACTGGGAAAGTTACTGTATCTACTAGATCTGGGGTTTTGTCAACTGCACAATGAAGCATTGAAGGTATGTTTGTGAAACACTGTCAACCAGGTATCTGGAGGGAAGTTTTAAACTCTGTAAACTCCGTATTCTTTGTATTTTCTACACGTACTGAAAAGTAAGTTAAATAAGTTATATGGTAGGGCGGTTAAGTATGTAGGGCTTCTCTTTCTGCTTTAAAATTTATTTGGCCTAATCTGTAGTTGTCAAAAAAAATGCAGACACGTGCTAGAATAAATCATCTTGATGGAAGAAAAGTGTGGGGGGACAGGCATTGTAGGGGAAATAACATGCTGTGCTTTGTAATGTGACATATGGTTAATGTTGTTTCATGTTTGAAACCAGGAGCTCACCCCACTTTTTAATGATAGCACTAGCAGAATACTCATCCTCTTTGAACAACTCCAAAAAGTTGGTTATGCAAACTGAATTGCCTTTTTATCAGTGGTTATCAGAGCGTGGTCCCCGAGGTCATGGCTTTTTTTGTCACTCCTTAGCACACTCTTGGCCTGAACTGGTGTTGTACTCATTAAATGTGTTGATATATGTGTAATTGATATGCATCGCGGGTAGCTTTGTGCTAGGGGCTGCATAGGGCACATGAAGAGCCTTAGACTAGACGTACATTAGTAAAAGAAGTTGGAAGTCTTTTGTTAGCACTTATCAATAAAATAAGGAAGAAGACAGTTTTGTGGAAAAGTTACAGAAAAGTTCAGAGTATTTTGGAAATGGAAAATTACATACTTTTATTCTTTCACTGGCTTCAGGTTATCTCATGGCTTTCTCTTTCTTTCCTTTGGTTTTCCCTTTCTTTCCCTTTTCTTTGGCTTTTCATTTCTGGATTTCTTCCTTTGAACTCAGTTCTGAATGTTTAATCCTTACTAAATGTTCATTGCCACAGTTGCTTTTTCCAGGCATGAAAACCAAGGGCTTATGCTTTGTGGTGTTTTGTTGATTTTGTTCTGTTGTTTTGTTTGTTTTGTTTTGGCAAGGGTGGGAGATTGATCACCTTGCTGGACTAGACACCATTTCTCCCTTTCTTTATGCTCCCTTGTTCGAGGATATGCCTCTGCTTATCTCCGCATGTTGCAGTACTGTGTCACTAGGTATATAGTTTCTTTCCTGTCTGAATTTTAAAGTATCGTACTTCAGACTAGAAGGTAGAAACTTTCAGGGTTACTGATTAGAGACAGGAAGAACAATTTTATGGCTAAAGTACACTTGCATGGTGGAAATTCCTTCACCTTGCAAGACCTGTGTAGTGCAAGGAGTGCTGCTTATTCCTCTGTCTCCAAAACGCACCTGTACTGGTGATATTTACTCATACGATGAAAATTTGGTTTACCTGCTACAACGTTTAACATGAGAAGTGGTTTACTTCTATCCAGAACAAATTTAAACCTAATGTTTTGGATTTCACTTCACTGGTAGGAGTTAATAGTTGAGACCTTCCCCTCCTTCTGTTGGGAGTTTTCACATAGATGAAGAAACTTTTCTGCCTTTTGATTTTCCAGATTTTTTTCCCTTCTTACACGTATTGACAGGGAGGTGCTTTGCTGAGAAGGATTTTCAAGAAAAGTAACAGAGATTAAAAATATATACATCTGTGGTGGGGTTTTTTGGTCATAATAATGTCGGCTACTTTTATTTTCAGTTTTCACAAAAGCATGGTTTGGATGTGCTTTATAGACAATCTGAAAATTACAAACCATTTACTATCTTTCATATTTACAGAGAAGTGGAAAAGTAGTTTAACCAGTGTTTCTCTGATGTTATCATTCCTCATCTGGTACTAGCATTCAAATAATAATGCAGTTTTGTGTTCTTTTATTAAATTGAAACCATTTTCCATTTATGATTCCTCTTTGTCTGCATAATAACAACTGTATGGTGACAGTGAAGTGGGTGATTCTGAAGTGGGTGTCTTACTAGGAAATGAGTGGCTGTTTTTGAATGACAGCTTCACAAAAATACTTAGTGCCTTCTCTGGTAATATTAAGATACAGGTATTTGTCAGATGCTGTGCAGCTATAACCTTTCACAGGAATTTCAGCCATTCCCTGTTTTCTCCACATAGGAGACTAGTCTGAGCTGAAGATAATTCAAATCAATATAAAAATGTCTCTCTTTACGTGATGTCTCCTGCACTGAAGAACCTCACCTTCATCTATCCGCTTCAGCAAGGTATCAGGTTCTAATTCCCCTTGGGACTTCAGTCACCAGGTTAAAAGCATCAGCCCAAAGAATGTGGTAAGAGTAAAACATACTTAACACGTAAGCTGCAGAACCAGTGAAGCTTTACAATTTCGCATCCAGTGTTCCTTGAAACCTCGTACTGATATCCTCACTTCTTCGTCTGTCTGTACAGCTTTTTGCTTATTATCCAGGGATTCGCCCTCTTTGAGCACTAAGCGGTAGCTGTAGTTACAGCCCGTGTTTCCCACCTGTTTGGCTGACCCAGAGATGTGGCTGGTGCTGTGGGGCTGGTTCAGAGCCAGACATGCTGGTGAGTGAGTATGCATGCAAATTGGCAGCCAACATGGAAAAGATACGAATTCTGCTTATGTATCTTCCATGCTTGACATGCTAATTTTAGTTCTTGTGACCTGTTCAGCTACCAGTTTCCATAAAGTGCGTGGGAGCTCTGGCCTGTGCTGATTTGTCAGACCTGGTGTCTATTTCTTAAGTCTGAAAGTTACTGGGGAGAGATACTGACAGGCAAACAGTGTGATGACAAACTTAATTTCCTCAGAAACTAGGTTAACAAATTTAATTCCAGAATACACAAAGTTTTAATGCTCTGCTCCTACAGGATAGCTGAGAAAAGTAGTAATGTGCTGGCTCTCAGGCCTCTGAGGTTTTCTGTGGTGACTTAGGAGGCAAATACCTCCATCTCATTGCAAAAGCAATCATTAATTGCAGGAACCCTGTATTCTGAGTCGAGACAGTGAGACAGTTGACCTGCAGTTGCTCCTGTGGCATGCTGACTGCTTGGGCATAGGATATTGGAGGCCCATCGGTGGGTGATGGGTGATGCATGAAAGCCCATGTCATGCAGTTCTTTGAAAGTGACCTGAGGCATGCTAGGAGCAGCTGGTTAACTAGAAGAAGAATGCTGTGAGGATGCTTGAAATCGTTTAATTCAGCACAATTTGCTAGCCAGTTATTTGGAATACTCAACAGTAAACTGCAGTGTGGAAGTAGAGGAGCAAGTAAGTGAGGGAAAGTAAAGAAAATTGCCAGAGAAACAGTACAATGTTTACAGCATGTCAGAACTTATTCATTCTCTTACCATTCTCATAAACATTGCTACAGTGCCCTTTTTCAAGTGGCTTGTAGCCCATTACTGAGATAGACTAAGGGAAAATGACCTGATGTGCCGGTTTGTTCTGTCAGCTGAACTGCCAGCTGGTTGTTCTGCTGCTGCTTTGCTTACAAGAAGGAATGATGCTTGTTCAGATGCTTCAGTTTCAGATTATGCTGCAAAGGAGTTGGTACACAGTAGATGCCTACTGACTTACATAGCTAGGAGTCCTTCGTCCACGTTTGGTTGTGTTGACTGCCTTAGTCACATCCCCCTGCAACATTTCTTGGAAGTACTTAAGCAGAGTGCTAGTTGTGGGTTTACAAACATGTGTCCAGCTGATCAATTAAATACAGGGTTACAAAGTCACCTTCTGCTAGTCCTCAATTTTGGAGGACTTGTGTATATATTTATTTATTTATTATTATTATTATTTTCTCTCCATGTGGTAACTCATATGCTGGTTTGTGTAGCGTGGCATCTGTGGACTACTTTTTCATGTTTAGTTCTACTCTGTCCGTTTACAGTTACCGCTGTTTTTTTAGGGTGCAGAAATATGTCTAGCTAGTTCATGATCCTGGTTTGGACTTGAGAGCTCAAATGTCTTCTGAAGTACTGTATGCAGCCTGGCTCTTTACAATGAGACACCGAGTTTGCAGCACTAAATCCATTAAATTTCGGTGTTTGGCAATGAGCAAGTAATTCTAGACTACCCTTACTCCCTCCCAACTATCTGAGATATTTTGAATTGCTTTTCAAAACCTTTAGATGAAAACACTAGCAGTCTGAGTACTCATTGTGGTTTCCATTTGGAGAAATTACACTAGAAATGGCAACTGTTCTCCACGCAGGAGGAAAATGAGTCCTGTATTAAATATATATGTATACATATATATATATTTCAAAATATAATACCAGAAAGGTCGTTTCAGTGCTTCAGTTGAGAAGGTGTGAGGAAAGCAGCATAGACAGACAGCAGAGAAAATATTTGGTGTTAGTTCACAAGGGGTGTGTGCATTGCTTTGCCAGTGAGAAGGGTGGAGATGTGCCCAAGAGGGCAGCGTGCTTTTTTCCCCATTCGTCTTAAGCGATCCTTGTGGGGAGTCTGATGACATGAGTGCCCGAGTCCTGAGAGGCTGCGGGTGCTTTCCTCTGCAGGTGCCTCCAGCTAGCAATGCACCTCTGCCCGCTTTGGGCAGCAGGGTGCTGTGTTTTAGTCCCGAAAAAAGTTGTCCCGCATTTCATGAACTTGCCTACGTTTGCTTAGATGTATTACGGTCCTGCCCAGTCCATTTGGTGCAAATGTATTTATGTGTAAATGAAGACGGAAAAAGCAAGGCTAATACCATAATGAAATTGCAGACCCTAGCTAAAAGAAACAGTGTGTTCCTTAGCTCTTGCTATGCTAGGACTTGATCCTTGTATCAAATAAAGGGATAGTTTATTGATTTTAGTCTGGTTTGTGGTATCCCATCTCTCCCTCCATCTCCATCTGTACGTTCCCACCTTGTTCTTTTGCCCTGGAACTAGCTAGCATTCATGTGGCCATGAGGGGAACCAACTCAGGAAACTGATCTGTCTGAAGACTAACCTTGGTTTATTTTTTGGTAAGGTTAGGATCTTTTTTTGTGGATACGTATTTGTGTAAAACTGTCGTGGAACTGAGCTACTGAGCCCTGATCCTTATATATAGGTGTGTATATGTTATTCTTGCCACAGTTATCTCCCTGCTTACATATGTTTTTATAATGCAAATATGTGAAGCTATAATAAGTCTAATATTGACTATTTCCAGATATTTTGACATGTATAAAATATATATTGTAATACAGTGACTTTTTTTAAAAAGTAAACTTGGCAGTTACTAACTTTTCCTAAGAATCTAAAAAATCATTAGATATTTCAAGTGACGTTCCAGATAATGGAGAGAAATATTTGTAATGAAGTTCCAGAAACATTTTTTCACTGAAATCACTCACTCAAAAGATTATATACTATTGTTAGTTTTGGCTAATAAGTGATCTAGCTGCAGGTGTTTTGAATTTGAAAGCTCTCTGTTGCCAAATGGCACCAAAAATTAACGTTTAGAATACTAGGTTGCCATGGTAATTTCTTGGTTAGCAGGATGCCAAGTAACAAAAATGAAACCAATACTTTTGGTGTGCCCTCCGCTAGGAAAGGAAGGATTGGTGAAAACTGAAACATTACTTAGTTCCATGGGGTTTTTTTGCTATGTATTTAAGTATTCAGTGTCTCTGCAGTACTTTCTTTTTTTTTTTTTTTTTTTTTTTTTCCCTTTTTTTTTTGTCTTTTAAACTGGATTTCTTGTGAAATTTGTGTGTGCATAACTTAAGCAATATTTGAAAATGTTTTTGGTGCATTTCTGGTGAATTTTTCCCTTTGTATATAAGCAGGGCTACTTAAACTTTAGGGGGTTCAGGAAAAAATGTGAAAAACCGTCACCAAGCTGTTGTTTGCCTTTGGGTACATTTAAATAATTTTTTTCCATTTGCCTTAAGCCATTCTGATGTTAACGGAACAGAATCTTATTGCAGCATGCTGAGATTCTTTTGTCATGACAGGGCTCCTCTAAGACTGAAATATGGCTTGTAGCTGTTCCATTTATAACAGTTTGTTCATTAGACCCAGCTTTTGCAGTTATTTGAGAATTTGTTGGTAGTGATATGATTGGGTATATTTAAAATAGGCTCTTTTGAGAGGTGTAATTTACAAGGTAGTTTCTTGAATTTTTTTTGTCATCCCACTCTTATATTATCCTTGAACTTTGTGTCAGATAGAACCTGTTGGCCTCAAGAGCCCAGGAAAACAATCAAGTACAGAAGCAAACTCAAAACTACCCTCCTTTTCTTCATGTAATATCAAAGGATTCATGGTTGATACCAGGAGAACATTTCCAGTGTGTGTATCTGGTTTTGCTGAAACAGCTCTTAGGGAAAGACGTGAGAGACTTTATGTTCCAAACTGGACTTAGACATTTCTATGTAAAATTACAGAACATTGCTTAGGAGTATCTTCCAACTGTAAATGAAAGTTTCTGCAGTTGAGTCTGGACCCTGAATGCAGTCTTGATACAGTAGAGACTTCACTGTGCCAGGGGAGAGGAGGAAGGTCTTGGTTCATTGATTGCATGTTTGTGTAATTGTACACGTTTCAGAACACTATAATCTCTCTTGGTGAGTTTATTTCACTTGAGTAGGTTCAATTCAATGATGAGAACAGAATGATTTGTCTTCTGGTTACTTGTACAGGAACTCAAACTAGACTGTGAGTGGACATAAAGCAGAAGTAGATGAAGAAACTCCCATCTGTTGTCCAGTGCTGTTTTTAAGGGTTTAATACTTCTAAGTGCATTATTCAGTCATGACCAAGATGTTCAGCACTTTATGGGCTGAATCCCAAGGAGAACAGTTGTTATGTGCTTCAGACTGTTCAGAGGGAGAAGACATGGCCATTAGTTTGTTGGCTTCCATGAATTTTGGGTAACTGGGGCCAGCTGCATAAGTAAGCTTGTATCAACTTTTAGTTAAGAAGAATTTAAGATGTTCTAGGTCTTTCAAGTATATTCATTTACGGAACTAGCTTCTGCACGTGGTAATATGAAAAAAAAGCTTTTAAATGTCATGTTATAAATCTATACATGTCTTCTAGTGTTTCTGTGTTTTAGAGTATATTATATTAAACAAGTTTTAGGCATAAAAACATTGCTTTTTTTTTCTCTTAATCAATTGGATTATTATTAGTTGAAGGCTTTATGGTGTGTTTTTTGTTTTTTTTTTTTGAGGCATAGCTGATACTATAGTTCAGAATAGACACGTACCTTTCTTGATACATCTACAAATCTTTAGTCACACTTTCCTCTATTTTTCAAATTGGCTGAACACTAGCTTAGTTTGGAGGCAAGTTGCCTGTACAGACCTAAAAACAAGTTTCAGAATTGGCCAAGTATAACATTTTATTCTCATGTAGTGTTTCTTTGAGAACTTTGCTGCTGTTGTCTTAGAAATGTGAACACAAATACCTTTGACTAGTCATGTAAATTTGAATGTGAAGTATGCCTGTACTGTCATATTGTCCCCATTGCTTCATGTGGTTTTGTTGCCATCACAGATCTGAGGACCTTTCCTTAGTGATTCAGGTTTTGGAACTGAAAACAAGCTTCTATTTTTGGTTCTTTACAAATTCACTAGGTTTCTCTTCAGGAAACATGAAAATTTTCATAAGAGTTTTTTTTGCAACAATTAATTTGTATGGGAGATTCTTAAAATAACTTTATTATTGCAGATATTTTTTATTCTATAGAATGACTATGCTCTGTTAATTTAAAAGGGGATAATGTATGTGATCAAAAACAACTTCCAGTAACTCCACCACTGATTCCGGCACTAATTTAGACCTTCCAAGACCTTTGTTAGTTGAAATTAAATGAATTTCTTGTGGAATATATGAGAAGTAAACTTGGAAATCAACGATGTGGTTAAACAGTCCTCTGTGAGTTTCTGTTTTCCCTTCATTCCCCGTGCTTGGACATAAAGTCAGCTGTGAAATTGCTGAGGACTGGGGAAGTTTTTGCTGGGCTACCATGCGAGAGGGAAAAGCTCTGGGGGTGGTTTTCACCCATCAGAGGCAGAAGCAGCCTGGAATAACAAGTCAGTGACTGAAGCTGTTAATGTCTCCTTTTCTTAGTTCTAAATGCTGGGTTAAATATAGTTCTTATGATATCTTTAAATGGAGACTTGTAAGACTCCTTATTTCCTGGAGATCATCCACTTTTGATTTGACGTACACCCTCTTGTTTCTTTGTACCATTCCAAGTATACATGTTGGTGCAAAGTGGGGATTTTTTGTTCTTGCCAGATACTGAATCATAGAATCATAGGATGGTTTGAGCTGGAAGGGACCTTAAAGACCATCCAGTTCCAAGTACCCAGCAATGGACAAGGACATCTTCAACTAGATCGGATTTCCCAAAGCCCGTCTAACTTGGCCTTGAACATCTCCAGCTTCTCTTGTTCCAGCTTCTCTGGGCAACCCGGTCCGGTGCCTCGCCACCCTGATGGTGAATAATTTCTTCCTTTTATCTAATCTAAATCTGCTCTAACAGGTCCCTGTCTCTTATTGTGAGGGCCACACAGCTGGGTGCTACAGGTAGGGTCTCATGAGAGTGGAGTGGTTGGGTACAATCCCCTCCCTCAACCTGCTGGCCACACCTCTTGATGCACCCCAGAATACGACTGGCCTTCTGGGCTGCAGGTGTTTACTGCTGGCTCATGCCAAGCTTCCCATCCACCAGTACAACCAAGTCCTTTTCTTCATGGCAGTTCTCCATCCATTCATCTCCCAGCCTACACTAATTTGGGGATTGTTCTGGCACAGGTGCAGCACTTGGCGCTGTTGAACTTCATGAGGTTCATATGGACCTACTTCCCAAGCCTATCCAGGTCCATCTGGATGGCATCTCTTCTATTGTGTCAGCTGCACCACTCAGCTTGGTGTCATCCACAAACTTGCGGAGGGTATGTCATTAATTAAGATATTAAACAGTACTGGTCCCATTATGGACCCCTGAGGGACACCACTTATCACTGATCTCCACCTGGACATCACTGAGCTGTTGACAGCAATTCTCTGGATAGGGCTATCTAGCCAGTTCCAGATCCACTGAGTAGTCCACCCACCAAATCCATCTTTCTGTAATACAGAGACAAGGATATTTGGGTGGGGAGGGCATTTCAGGGGCCTTACAGAAATCCAGGTAGATGACATCTGTTTCTTTTACCTTGTCCACTGATGGAATCACTCCATCAGAGACGGTGACTAGGTAGGTCAGGCACAATTTGCCATTTATGAAGCCACGTTAGCTATCTTGAATCACCTCACTGCCTCCCATATGCGCTAACAAAGCTGCCAGGAGGATCCATGATCTTCCCAGTCACTGCCATTACTAGCAGTGAGTCCTTGGAGCTCCTGCCTCTGTGACCAGTATCACTTTAACATGAGTTGTACTGAAATCAGTCATTCTTGTTATAATCCTCAACAACTTGCACTCCTTGGGCAAAGGTAAACCATAGCAGAGGATTTCTACAATTCTTGTCTGGCCGGTAATTTCCTGGTGATCTTATGTCTCACCCTGTTTTGAAACAGGAGAAACTACTTTCTGCGTATGACTCGAAAAGGCTTGTATGAAGCTGGCTGGTGTGCATTTTATTTTGGGGAATGCTTGCTGTAGACTTCAAGGTGTTGGGACAATGGACCTTTTCTTTTTTGTGATACAGCTGCAACCTTTGAAGGTTCTGTTTGTTTGGTTGGTTTTTGTATTTCATCTTTATTTAGGATCTGTAGTAATAGAAATACTTATTTTACTTAAGGTATCTGTGCATGCGTAGTGTAGAATGGATGCAATTTTTAGTGCAGCTCCTCCACTGCAGTTGTAGCTTTTGAAACATGGTAATATTCTTTCAGGCTGGTATGTTGTCTTGGTTTTGACTGAGATAGAATTAATTTTCTTCCTACTTACTGGTATGGTTCAGTGTCTTGGATTGAGGAACAGAATGCTGGTAACACATTGATACTTGAGCTGTTGCAGAGCAGTGCTTGCACAGAGCCAGAGACCTTTCCTTCAGCTTCTGGTGCTGCCCTGCCAGCAAGAAGTGCACCAGGAGCTGGGAGGGGACAGGGCCAGAACAGCTGGCCCAGGCTGGCCAAAGGGATGCCCGTGTGGCATCATGGTCAGCAATAAAAGCTTGGGAAAAGGAGGAAGGGAGAGATATTGGGAGTGATGGTGTTTGTCTGCCCACCATAATGGTGGGCATAATTGTGGTGGTTCTACCCAGCTGGGCAGCTGAGCTCCGCCACAACCACTCTCTCACTCCCATTCTCAAAGTAAAATGGGAAGAAATACAATGGAAAGGGCTCAAGGGTTGATATAAGGTCAGGGAGATAACATTTCTTGTCACAGGGAAAAATGACACACCATAGGGAGATATATGTAATCCAGGTTTCATTATCTGTTATTGGCAGTGAGAAATAAAAAACAAAAACCAAACAAACAAAAACTAAACTAAAAACACCTTCCCCTCCACACAGACATTCTCGTCAATCTCCTCCCAGGAGCAGTGCAGAGGAACAGGGAATGAGGGCTTCAGTCAGTCCGTAACACTTAACCTCCACCGCTCCTTCACGGTCACCCTCTGCCCTTGCTCGACGTGGGGTCCCTCCCACGGGATGCCGTCCTTCCGAACTGAGCCTGCGGGGGCTGCCCACAGACAGCAGCTCTTCAACAACTGCTCCCACATGGCTCCGTACCACGGGGTCCATCCCCCAGGAGCAAACTGCTCCAGCACGGGTCCCCCACGGGTGGGTGGCAGCTCTCCCCAGACCCCCTGCTCCTGCGTGGGCTCCTCTCCACCTGGTGGCCAAGGAGGCCAAGGGGATCCCAGTGTGCATTAAAGGAGAGTGGCCAGCAGGTCAAGGGAGGTGATCCTTCCCCTCTACTCTGCCCTGGTCAGGCTTCACCTGGAGTACTGTGTCCAGTACTGGGCTCCCCAGTACAAAAATTACAGGGATCTCCTGGAGAGAGTCCAGTGGAGCGGCAAAAAGATGATCCGAGGCCTGGAACATCTCCCGGATGAGAAAAGGCTGAGAGACCTGGGCCTGATCAGCCTTGAGAAAAGAAGACTGAGGGGGATCTTATTAATGTTCATAAATACATGAAGTGTGGGAGACAACAGGATATGGCCAACCTCTTTTCAGTGGTTTGTGGGGACAGGACAAGGGGCAATGGCCACAAAATGGAGCAAAGGAAGTTCCGCACCGACATGCGAAAGAACTTCTTCACAGTGAGGGTGACGGAGCACTGGAACAGGCTGCCCAGGGAAGCTGTGGAGTCTCCTTCTCTGGAGATATTCAAGGCCCATCTGGATGCCTACGTGGGAAACCTGCTCTAGGGAACCTGCTTTGGCAGGGGGGTTGCACCTGATGACCTCTTGAGGTCCCTTCCAACAGATCTGGGATTCTGTGAAACCAACATGGGTACGGAGAGCAGCAATGTCTGCACTGTCAATAATAGAGAGACTCTTGCAGTAACATCTCTTTATTTGCAGATGTGATGCTGCCAGCCATGGGGTGCCCGCCTAGTGCCGCCGTCGGGGCGGCCTCTTGCGGGGCTGGGGACAGTCCTGGAGGCTGCTGCTGGCCCTCCTCTTCGGGGCGCGCCGGCGCCCCCCAGGCAAGCAGTCCCTGGGCTGGGCAGAGGGACCTGCTGCCGCCTGCCCTGGCTCCTCAGGTGCCTCCTGCTCTTCTGTGGTGGCAGGGGCACGATTCCCCCTTGGAGAGGTGGCATGGCTGTGGGTGGCCGCGGGGCTGTCGTCCTGCCGCCCTGCAACATGGGCGTCCTGGTGGTCATGCAGCCGATGGATCGCTGTGCTGCACAGCTCCAGAGCGGCAGTGATGAGCCGCACCACAAAAGGCACTGTCCGGTTTTTGAGGCAGGGCTGCAGGGCCTGCACCAAGCCCTCCTCGTCGAGCCCGTAGACGCACAGGTAGCCGATCACCGTGCTCAGGCCTGCAGCCACCTCCCACCACTCGGAGCCGGAGATCGCCTCCAGCTCCTGCTGCAGCCACGCAAGCAGGGGCTCGATGTTTTCTGGCTGCTCCCGGAAGAAGGCTGCCCAGACCTCAGGCGGGAAGCTGAGCTCAGGAGCCCTGGGCACCGGCTCCACAGCCTCCTCCTCATCCAGCTGGTCCTCAGCGAAGTGCTCTGCGGGCTCTGGGACAGTGCACTCCAGGAAATCTTCGGCCGACCTCACCGAGTACTTGATGGTTTTGATTGCCTCCCTGCAGAAGGGGCACCTTGGACTCTTCTTTGCCCACCGCAGGGCACAGCCATAGCACAGCTGGTGGAGACAGGGGGTCACATAGGCGACATCGTCCCGGCTGTCCCCACAGGCTGGGCAGGTCCAGTCCGATGGCACATCCATGGCCACCGGGCTCTACAGTGGGCTGGGGAGAGCTGAGGTGAAGAAGCTGCTCCCCTGCCCCGGCGCTGCAGCTGCCAAAGGATGTCTGAATCTGCACAAGGGAGAGAGGCCAAGGTCACTCGCTGTGCCAGGGCGAGCAGAGGCAATGCCCCCTGGCAGCTCAGCAGGAGCCCCCCTCACCCCACGGCTGGGCCCTCCCGTGCCCCCCACCCACTGCCCCGGGGCACGTGTCCCCGCACAGCTCACCTGCGCTGCTGCGAGCGCCCCGCGGGGCCCCGGCTGCCTGAGCCAGGCAGGGCCGGGGAAATACGGGCAATGACTGTGGGGACGGGCACTGAGAGCAGCTGCCGGCGGCCCCACAGCACGGCTCCTCCAAGTCCTCGCTCGGTGCTCCAAGCCTCGCACACGCGCTCAGCAGGAGTCCAGCCACGAGCTAGGCTGACGGGGCCTCTGCTGGCGCCCCAAGATAAGCAGCAAGGGCTGCGAGGTCACAGCCCATCCCTCAGTGATGTCACCATGGGCCATCTGCCCCAACAGGGCCTGTAGCACTTTGCCCCAGATGTTACAAAGAATGTTGGGTTGGATTGGTGTTTTGATGTGTTGTTTTTTCTTAATTCTTTTTCACCTTGATTTGCCATTAAGGGGGTTGCAAATTGGTTGAACAAGCATGCTGAGAGTGTGGGGATCATAGAATCGTAGAATCCCAGAATATCGCGAGTTGGAAGGGACCCATAAAGACCATCAAGTCCAACTCCTGGCACTGCACAAGTCTACTCCAAATTTTAGACCATGTGGCTAAGTGCACAGTCCAATCGCTTCTTAAATTCAGACAGGCTTGGTGCAGTGACTACTTCACTGGGGAGCCTGTTCTGGTGTGCAACCACCCTCTCGGTGAAGAACCTCTTCCTGATGTCCCTCCTAAACCTCCCCTGCCTCAGCTTAACACCGTTCCCACGGGTCCCATCGCTGGTGATTACAGAGAATAGCTCAGCGCCTGCCTCTCCACTGCCTCTCGCGAGGAAGTTGTAGACTGCCATGAGGTCTCCCCTCAGCCTCCTCTTCTCCAGGCTGAACAGGCCAAGTGACCTGTTGAGCCTGGAGGAGGATCAGACACAGGACATCTCTTTGGAGGCCAGAAACTAGTGGTGACATAAAAATGAAAGGAATGGGTGATACTCCAGAAGTCTGTCTTACCATCTCTCTGCCCCTGCTCCACGTGGGGTCACTCCCACGGGATGCCGTCCTTCCCAAACTGAGTCTGCGGGAGCTGCCCACAGGCAGCAGCTCCTCAACAACTGCTCCTACATGGCTCCGTACCATGGGGTCCATCCATCCGCCAGGAGCAAACTGCTCCAGCACAGATCTCCCATGGACAGCAGCTCCCTCCAGGCCCCCTGCTCCTGCTTGGGCTCCTCTCCACGGGCTGCAGCTCCAGCCCGGGGCCTGCTCCTGTGGGGGCTCTCCATGGGCCGCAGCCTCCTCCAGGCCACATCCACCTGCTCCACTGGGGACTCCTCCACCCATGAGCTGCAGCGTGGAGATCTGCTGCATTTGGGACCCATGGGCTGCAGGGGGACAGCCTGCTCCACCAGGGGCCTCTCCACAGGCCTCAGGGGAACTGCTGCTGCGTGCCTGGAGCACCTCCTGCTGTAGCCCTTGGGGGCTGCAGATCCTGCTCTCGCCCCTCTCTCCCAGCTCCTGTAGCACATCAGTGTTTTTCCCTTTCTTAAATCTGCTCTCATAGAGGTGCAAGGTGCCTCGCTTACTGGCTCAGTTCTGTCCAGCATTTGGTCCCTTTGGAGCCAGTTGAAACTGGTCATCTAACATGGAGCAGCTGCTGGTGTTTTCTCACAAAGGCCACCCCTGCACCCCCCTTCTACCAAAACCTTGCCTCAGAAATCCTATATAGTACTATACCGTGCTTTCCTGGGAGTGGCTTAACACGTGCCTGATGATGGGAAGCCACAAGTGAATTTCTTTCTTTGCTTCGCTTGTGCGTGCAGCTGTTGCTTTACCTAGTGAGCTCTCTTGATCCCAACCCCTGGGATACATTTGTGATTCCCACATCTCATGATGGGAGAGAAAGCAAGCAGCTGGGTGTTGCTCAACTGAAAGCTAGGGTAAACCACTACATTTCACTGCCTTGACTTGTTTTTAAAAGTGAACTCATTTCCACTGTGGTTCCTTTTAGATTTAAAAATTTATAAATTATTCATAATATATGTATGGAAGGTCAATTGGTCCTGGTAACTGTGAACAGTTCTTACTTAGTATTTAATAATTCTAGTGCAATTGCTTCTTAGATAATGTTTTTCTAAAGAATAAAAAAATGCCTTCCAAAATGGAAAGCATCCCACGTCCTTTATTGCAAAAAATCCTTGAAGTGGTTATTTCCACTTACAACGGCATGCTTCCTGAATTTCTAGGAATCCTAAAATGTGTTGCTATTGATAGAAGAAGCTGTTTGCTTTGAGTTTTGACTGAGGCTATAATTATTCCTTTGAGTTTACTGTCACATCTAAGTATGTTTAAAAATCCTTGTCACCATGCACTGAAGCATTGGTAAGTCTAACCCTGTCTTGTAGTGCAGTCTTTATAAGTTTAATTGCAATGACTCCTTTATAGTTGTGTTGTTTTATCTTACCTTTTATATAAAAGAATATCTTACTTATTGTTAATAAATGTTTATTATTATTTTGAAATAATCCACAACTACTGTTTTTTCGTTTTGTTTCAGTTTTGTTTTCCTTAAGAGAAAGTTGTCTGTCTCACTTTTTAACACAAGAGGCTGTCAGTCCTAGGAGCCACACTGGTGGTCTAAGACCCATTGTTTGTGGCACACTCCAAAGCCTTTTTGATTTCTGTCCCAAAGACCAGACTGCTTTCTTGAGAACTTTATGAGTACTTCCAAGAACAGAGTTGATGCATACTGTCCCGTGTGAAAAAAGTGACTGTGGATTACATAAATTGATATGCCTAGTCTGCCAAGGAGTGAATACCTTCCCTCATTCCTGCTGTCATATGTCTACAGAGCTTTCATTGGCTGGCATCTGGAGAGGCTGGGTCTTGGCTCACTTATGCCCCAGAAACATGCTGTGTCTGCATTAATATTTCTGTAAAAAAAAATACATTACAAAATATTTTGGAGAGAAAGTTAAATATACTTAGTATTTGGATATGCATTAACTACCATGTTAAGATATTGTATGAATTCTTTGAATTCAAATGTGTTTGTAACTTGGAGATGTTTTTAATAGTCATTAAACAAACAAAAAACCACCTTCCTTTGGAGAATGCATACCCAGTTTTCATCTTTTTGAATGTATTTAGTATTTAAGAGGTATTCAACCAGAAGATACTTAATTTTGTTTCCTCCATTTACAAGATGATGTATTACAGGGAACTGTTGCTCTGTAAAAAAAAAAAAAAAAAAAAAAAAAAAGTTCAAAATAACTTGTGATAATTCCCCTCAATATCACATAAAAAGATATGTTTACATGCCAAGATGGCAAATGGTAATCTTAAACATTTTTTCCATAGTGCATGGAAATTAAAACTGTAGTTATTTAGCATAGACTTGGCTTTGTGCTTGTGGCTTTTACTATTCGCTGAAGTAGAAGTGCTCTGTACATAGGCCTTCAGAATTTCTTCCCTTGGGTAAAGTACTGACTTTTGATATTCAGATTTTAGAACAGGACACCAATCTTAAATGTCAGTCATTCTTGGCCCAAAAACCTTCTTTCCCTTTTCACAGAATGCTTAGGGTTAGAAGGGACCATCTAGTTCCAAACCTCTGGCCGTGGACAAGGACATCTTCAAGTAGATCAGGCTGCCCAAAGCCCCATCCAACCACGTCATGAACACTTCCACAGGGGACACATCACTGGGCAACCTGTTCCAGAGCCTCACCGCCAAGAAGTGAAGAATTTCTTCCTTGTATCTAATCTAAATCTACCCTCTTTTAGTTTAAAACCATTATTCCTTGTCCTGTCACTGCATTACCTAGTAATGAATCTCTCCCCATCTTTCTTACAGGTTTCCTTTAGGTGTTAGAAGGCTGCCATAAGGCCTCCACTGAAGGCTTCTCTTCTCTACACTGAAGTCTCTCAGCCTGTCTTGTAGAGGTGCTCCAGCCCTCTGATCATTTTTTCTGGGCTCCCTTTGAACCTGCTTTAACTTACCCATGTCTCTCTTAGGGTGAGGACCCCACAGATCGATCTCTGTAACTTAGAGACAAGGATGTTGTGGGGAACTGTTACCAAGGGCTTTGCACAAGTCCAGGTAGATGACAGCGGTTGCTTTCCCTTGTCCAGCAACGCTGTTACTCTGTCCTAGAAGGCCACAATTTAGGTGTGATTTGCCCTTTGTGAAGTCATCTTGCCTGTCCCCAAACAACACCTTTTCACTTCTCATTGTGCAAGTATGAATAACTACCCCAGAAGAGTTTCCCTCCACTCCTTTTAGCAGAAGCACTGCTGGATGTGTTTCTTTTTAGAGGTGACAGTTCTGGGACCTGTATTCAAAGGTCCTCTCCCTAGAAATTGTTTTATTCTAACAGATTCAGCCTTCAGTAGAGCTACTGCTGAGCATGATTTAAATTATGTTGAGCATAATGTAGCTATAAAGATAAGTAAGTGTTCAGAATATGCTATTTAAAAAAAAATAGTAATCTCAATTTGTGGTCTTGAACTTCACATCATGGTTTATTATGATATTTTCCTACAGGAGCTTTGAAAATTTTTGTTTGCTTTTGGTCAAGCTTGATGCAAGTTTGTAATCCTAATATTCCTGGTGGAACTGGTTGGATGGTAACTGTTAGGTATTTGGGCAGCACACAGTCTGATGTTGCCTCTGAGAAATTAGAAGGCAATATAGCAATCTGAAGTGAAGAATTTCATCTTCAGTGAAGTGAAGAAAGAGCTGCCAACTTGATAGAATGGCTTGGCTTGTAAGGGGGTTAAAGACCATCCAGTTCCAACCCCCCTGCCTTGAGCAGGAATGCTACCCACTAGATCAGGTTGGCCAGGGCCTAGTCCAGGGACAAGGCATCTACAGCTTAAATGGGCAACCTGTTGCAGTTTCTCACCACCTTCTGAGTGAATAATTTCCTCCTAACATCCAGTTTAAATCTCCCTTCTTTCAGTTTAAAGCCATCCCTCCATGTCCTGTCATTATTTGCCAAAGTCACTCTCCGTCTTTTTCATGTGCCCTTTAAGTACTGAAAAGCTGCAATAAGGTTACCCTAGAGCCTTTTCTTCTCCAGGCTTAACATCCTGAGTTCTCCCAGCCTTTCTTCACAGGGGAGGTTCTCCAGTCCTCTGATCATCTGTATAGCTCACGTCTGGACCCACTCTAACAGCCCCACATCCTTCTTGTACTGGAGGCCCCAGACCTGGATGCAGCACTCCAGGTGGGGGCCTTATGAGGGCAAAAGAGGGGAACAATCCCTCCCTTCGACCTGCTGGGCACTCTTCTGCTGATGCAGCTCAGGACGCAGTTGGGTATAACCCTTCTGGGCTGCAAGCACACACTGCTGTCTCATGTTGAGCTTTTCGTCCACCAGAACCCCCAGGTACTTCTCTGCAGGGCTGCTCTCAATGAGTTCTTCTCCCAGTCTGTGCTCATACCTGGGATTGGCCCAACCCAGGTGCAGCACCTTGCACTTGGACTTGTTGAACCTCATTAGATCCACATGGGCCCACTTGTCCGGCTTGTCCAGGTCCCTTTGGATGGCATCCCTTCCTTCTGGTGTATCGACTGCACCACTCAGCTTGGTGTCATCTGCAAACTTGCTGAGGGTGCGCTTGATCTCATTGTCTGAGTTGTTGATAAAGATATTAAAAAGTACAGTTCCCTAGAGAGACCTGAGGGACAGCGCTTGTCCCCGGCTTCACCCTAGACAAAGTGACAGCAACCCTCTGGATGCAGACATCCAGCCAATTCCTTGTCCACTGAACGGTCCACCCTTCAAATCTCTCTCTCTCAGATCTGGAGACAAGGGTGTCATGTGGGACTGTGTCAACAGCTTTGCAGAATTTCAAGTAGATGACATTGGTTGATCATCCCTTGTTGACTGAGGCAGTCACTCCATCGTAGAGGGATACCAGGCTGGTCAAGCACAATTTGCCCTTGGTGAAGCCGTGCTGCCTGTCTCAGATCACCTCCTTGTCTTGCATGTGCCTTGACGTTGCTTCCAGGAAGATCTGTTCCATGATCTTCCCAGCCACTGAGGTGGTGCTTACCGGTCCATAGTTCCCCAGGCACTCCTGTACCCTTCTTAAAAAAATTCTTTTGTACCATATCCATTGAATTTAAGAGAAATTTAGCTGTTTGTCAGGGACAGTGGATTTTTATTGCTTTAATATTTCATATTTTGTAAATGTAAATATTAAATCTTAATAGTGATTCATATATATCAGAAGTTGTTTTTTCAGCCTTGAGAAGAGGTGAATGAGAGGGGATCTTATCAATGTTTACAAATATCTTAAGTGTGGGAGACAACGGGATATGGCCAACCTCTTTTCAGTGGTTTGTGGGGACAGGACAAGGGGCAATGGCCACAAAATGGAGCACAGGAAATTCCGCACCGACATGCGAAAGAACTTCACAGTGAGGGTGACGGAGCACTGGAACAGGCTGCCCAGGGAAGTTGTGGAGTCTCCTTCTCTAGAGATATTCAAGGCCCATCTGGATGCCTACGTGGGAAACCTGCTCTAGGGAACCTGCTTTGGCAGGGGGGTTGCACCCGATGACCTCTTGAGGTCCCTTCCAACACCTACAATTCTGTGATTCTGTGATTTTAAAAAAGCACTTTCATAAGGCAGTATCAAGTCCCTGTCTCTTCAAAATGTTCATCATTGTGAAGGCAATGTCCAGCCATGATGGAATTTTACAGCAAAAGATTCTAGAGATTTTTCTGTTTGTATCACCTTTTAGTAATAATTTCAGTTCTGCTCCTCTTACTGAAGAAGAGAGCAAGACCAGAACATCTCTATCAATTTTTCTTTAATACTGTCTATTTTGAAATACATTTTGGCAGGTAGACAGTGTAAGTAGTGTAAAGTAGTAAGTTGGAAACGAGCGTAGCAAGTTCAAAATCACTTTGATTTTGTTTTCAACAAAAATCAATTCAAATACGTAAAAAGATTTTCATATCTCAAATTATGTTCTATAATATATAATGTTTAGTTTGGTAGTCTTTCCTTATCTTTCAAAATGTTTCATAACAAAATGCTTTTACATAATATGTACGAATGGAAAAGTACTGGTGCTGTTTCAAACAAAGTGAAGGCTAAAGGTGAGTCTTTACAAATCTGTAGCTCAGTCTAGCTCTAAGAATAATATTAAAGTATGGCTAGTGAGGAATGTCTTGTCTTCTATTTAGACCTCAGACACATTTTTAGACTGTTGGTTGTTCTTCCTCTGTTTATGGAAGCAGTTTGATTTTTAAATGAAATTTGAATTCACTTGAACTTGGTTTGGGTAGCAGGGGAATGCACTCTGTTTTCAAGAATGTTTTTTGTTGAACTAATTTCTAAAATTTAGATCAATGTAATGAATGTATTGTATATGGAAGCTGATCAAGGAACACAATCTTTATAATGTCTTCCATCTTTCTGACAGGTTGTGAAGATGAGGAAAGATGTGAAAAAAGTCCGAGTCCTGACTATTCGCAGATTAACCAGACACATTGGGAAACTGAAGTTGAAAAAGTCAGTTTTAAATATCAGTGTTCTTGTTTGTGTATTTATAAATGAGGCAGTATCTGAAATGTCTTCCAAAACAACAGGGAGAAACATTTATTACATAGAAATCTTAAGGCACTCTGATGTGTATGTTCTATTAGTCTTATTTTTTTTCTTTATTTTAGATAGAATCAAAATACCAAATAAAAAGTAGTTTTGTAAAGTAGAATTGGGATAAAATTTGTTAAATGGATTTAGCATATTGGAAGTTAATCCCAACACAGCCTTTTACAGTACTTTTGAAAGCATCAAACCTGATATTTGAGGTTATTCTACTGTTGAACGTAAGTTGTCCGATATTTTCTCACTGCAGGTGTCTGGAAGATTTTATATAAAAAAATATTTAGTTTGTATTGTTATATAAATACTACTTACTTTGTAATAATTTATAGTAATTAATATTTAAGTTAATAATGAAAAAAATATTTGTAGATTGTTTTTAAAGATAACTGGCCCAAAGTGACTGGTGATGTTTCCCACTGGAGACAACATAAGATAAGTCTGTTACTGTGTTCAAAGTAGAAATTGAACATACTATTCTCCCACAAACTTAGCAAATTGTGCAAAATAAGAAACAGGCCCAATGAACGTTTAAGTACTTAATATTTAAGTACTACAGATCTTAAAATGTAATTATATTTGAGATAGCAGTGTCTCCTATTTATTATTGTTTGGAATTATAATTACTATCTCCTAATAGATAACATTTGTCTTTCTGAGTATTTTGCTAAATTTTGTGTGTTTTTCTCTGTTCTGAACAGTAGAAGCATTATATTATGTTCAACTCTGCTCAAATTTTTATTTAACAGCAAGGGAATGTGAATTATGCTTATTCCTATGATATTTTTAGCTTGCTACTTAGTATCACCATATTGGAAGAAAAAAGTGAAGAAAAGCCAGATTTTTTTAATAAAGACAGACTTCATTTACAGGGGTTCAGAAGACCTCAAATTAAAGAACCAAAAACGAGTTGAGAGATTAATAGAAGAAATCCATGCTATGAAGGTAATACCATATTTAGATATTTTAATATTAAAAGTAATTAATTTAACAATAAAAAGCTTTGTTTTCTAGGACTGCATTACTGAAACTTACCTGAAATATTTCCAAAGTCAGCTTGGCCATTACTGTAACACAGCTGGAAATTATGAACATTTCAATATTTCTGTGTTTGTTTGGTGCATCTGTCAAGGTGTTAGACAATTTGGGTCTTAAGCTTGCCAAACTAAACTTGAATCTGTTTAGACATGAATCATGCTTGAAGTTTTTACTGTGTCAGTTAAAGGCAAGAATTAAATTTCTCATGCCACTTAGAAGTGCAAATGGTGTTTTATGTGCCTGTATCATTGTTGTCAGTTTTCATAGCTTTAAATGTGATGCCAGTAGCATACTACTTTCATCTTTAAAGTTCTGCAGTAGTTTTTGAAATTGTAGCTGCAAGGGACTGGTAGCGCATGATTCAGGCCTTTTTCCTCTTCCAGCTTGCTGTCCATTGCTGTTTTGTATCTTATAAGTTGATAATGTTCTGTACTACTTATATCTCAATTTTAGCAGGTAATGCTAACAATTTTTTATGTTGACAGGAGTCATATTCTACTCGTGAGGTTTGCGCACAAGAATATAGGCCAAGAAGGCTGTTTTCATGTTAAATAACAGGGGTTTTGTTTGATGGTTTGTTTTTGTTTTGTTTTCCCTGATAACAGTAATGTTTGCCCTCACCTGTTTATTTATTTTTCATCTTGGTCTTCAAAAAGCTAATAAATGGAAAGGCTTCATTGCTCTGTGCCAGATTTGTCAGGTGGAATCACGGAGTTTTTTAGCATAGTATTTGAAAAACAAGAGAGTCTCCACAAATAAATAAAGGGGGAAAGAAAACGGTTATCAGAGTACTGTAGTGTGAAGCAGTAGTCAAGCAATAGAAGTGTTTGCTTTGTCTGCATAGTGCTTTTACTTCCAGCGTTGGCTCACGCAGGCATCTTGAAGGCTGCTTGTACTTCAGATTGTATTGACCATGTATGCTAGAGATGTTTCTGGTGGCGTAAGCTTTCCGTCAGTCTGGTTTTTTCACCGTACACCTGCAGTGAACAACAGTAGTTAGACTAAGGTTATCCCACCTCATTCTAGGTAGTTTGCAATGTCAGTTAAAAAGCCTCAGTACCTTCTGGTTTCTGTATTATAAATGGGTACAGAAATATCTCCAGAAAGAAACAAATGTGAAATGGACCGAATTACCTTCCTGGACTGCCTGTCCATTTCCCTGAAGACAGAGTCTAGGGTAAGCAGGCTTGTAAACAGAGGTGCCTTGAGATAAAAGGCTGATTCTGTTATTAGTACTGTGAAACACTGCTTTGAAAAAGACCTTTCATTGTGAGGTTGTTGTTTGGTCAAGCAGAGAATGAGCCATGTGGAATTAATGGAGAACCTCAGTTGTCAGTAGTGATTCATTAAAGCTACATAAGTTTCCTGAGTGCAGGACTTGTAAGTGCTTGAAGACTGATTGTTGAGGAAGGGTAGATTTGTAATTTGGAGAGCTAAAGGCAAACAAAGCTTGCTTTGAAATAGTTTACACAGAGGGAAGAGACTTCCAAGTGAGCAGCCGAGAAGGAGGAAAAGCTCTCCCACTTCCCAGGCAAACAATTATTAAATGATCTCAGTTGTTTGAAATCATGCTGTTAGTGGTCTTTATTGTGTTAAAAGTCCCCATATTATATTGGTAATATTTTAATAGCAAAAAAGTTTGTTTCTCCTGAATGTTTTTGTTGTTGTTTGGTGTGGTTTTTCATCTTTTAAAAAGAATAAGTAGACACTTGTGACTCTAGAGTAATTTGTTTCTTAGATGAAATAAAGATTCCTGTTCTTTTCTTATGAATCACAGCCTAAAGGGCACTAATTGTTTACATATTTTTTCACCACTTTTGATTTCTAGACTGAGATCTTTTCAGAGTTGACTTAGAAATTTTTCTCATTCACTATGGTGGGGAAGCAAGACAGCTATCACCTCACTGAAATTCTCTGACACAGTGGGAGTTTCTATACCAGTGAAATATCACACCCAGAAACCTTTCTTTTAAATTACTGATCCTATGATTGATGTTTTCATAAAGAACTCTTCACATAACATGATAAGGTATTTTCTCATTTTTAGGAAAGAATAGACAGAATAGAAATGGCTAATAAGGAACACTGATTAATGGTCTACAATGTCTTAACTTAAAGCAGATTTGTGTTTTCCAGAGTAATTCAGCAGTTTTGATGTGGGGATCCCAAGCACTTGTCAGAGGAGACGCAAATTCTTTTGAAAGCAACTGTGTGTCCAGAATGTAGAAAGTGGTCATTTTCCTTATAACAGAAATAGTCCACAAAATTCTACTCCTTCATCATTTTATGTAAGAAAAATCTCTGCCTTCTCTCTTACTGAATGTTTACACTTAAGGAGTATATTGAGCTGTAAATCTAGAGAAAAAGACAAAAACAAACAAACAAACAAACAAAAACCTTACTCTGGCCAAAGTGGCTTGGAGCCAGAAAGCGGATGTTACACCAGAATCTGACAGCATGTGTGTTTATGGATAAAAGATTCTTTGAGATGACTACTTAGAGCATATAGAACTTCTTTAGTAGTTGTAAAAGCTATGAAGGGTTTCTGAAGATTGGAAAAAAATACATCTTTGAAAATCCCAGAGAAGGAAAATAGTACAATTTTTCTTCTGAGTTTTTCCCACAGTTGCCAAAGAGAGTACACTTCTTCATAAATACAAGTTTTTCTTGTACTTATGTCATCAGTCAAGAAGACATCAGGAACATTCTTCCCCTCCCACATATCCAGGAAAAAAAAAAAAAAAAAAAAAAAAAAACAAAAAACACCAGCTTATAGCACTCTATGGGAACTTCTGGCACAGACAGTGTGGACAGTGTCATCTGTGAAGGACTTTAGTTATGCTGATGTTCTCAGAAGGCGTAAGAGCAGAGTTCCATTTCAAAAATATTTTGTTTCCAGCTCAGGGAAGAAAGACTGAAACACCGGGACCTTGACACATTTCTCTGTGTTGTTGAAGTTTTTAATGCAATGACTTAAGCTTTTCTGAGGAAAAAAAAAAAAAGCTGAGGGGTTGAAATATCAGTGAGGGACAATTCTTTGTCTTTCTAAGAATTACATTTATACATTCATCTGCCATTAAACCAAGAAAACTTTTATACTGGGTCACTTACTTTGAGGAGCTGTTATCTTTCATCTGGACTATAACAACAATAACGAAAAAATAACAATAATTTCCTGGTGGCTCGTGTTGTTAGCAATTGCCTGCAGCTCAGGAGGACTTCTAAGGGCTACAGTTCTTTCAGAATGAGGTAAAAGTGAACTTTGAATTACAAGATCCTAACTTCTTTTTCTAGCTTGAGTCTTTACTAATTACCATCTGATATTATAGGGAGGAGAATATAATTGCTGTAATTTGATAGTTGTCGCCTTACCACTAACTCTTGAGGGTGCTTTTTTCCTATCTTCAAGAAGACACAAAAAGACACTGATGACATAATTTCACTGTAAATACACAGGTTCCTAGGAGTGGGACATAATTAGATACTCACTCTTCAGCTTAAATACTGCATCTATTTTGGTGTATACTTTTTAAAAATTCTACATATTCATTCATTGACAGTATTGCATATATTGAAAATTTAAGAAGTTTTGGTGCTGGGCTGTAGTAAGAAACCAGTTCTATTGTTGTGTTATTGTTAGAATGACATTTATTTTCTAATTCTGTGTGTTTTGATTGTTAGAACTGGAGATTTAAAAGAACTTAATAGGCAAATACAAGTAATAATGTCTCAAGCATGTCAGAAATAAGCATTATGGGAAGGGAGAGCAGTTAAAAATTCTAGCTACGTGGTTGCAGGACTGAGTTAATTGTTTGCAGGAGTTCTCAAAGCTATTGGAATAAAACACTGTTTTTTTGAGTTCTTCAGAATTTCTTTTGCCAAAACCATACAAAATATTTATTTAACAATTTATGAAAGATTGGGGGGAAGAGGGGGGGAAGAAGAACAGTATGATCTTTCTAGTCTTTCAACTGTGATTTCATTTTTTTGAAAGATAAAATTCTACATACTTACAGGAGTTTCTTTAATTTTCAGGTTTGATGATACTGCCAGAGTGGGTTAATCATCAATTGTAGAGTACTTCTTACCCTATTTATGAAGCTGTAGTATTTTTTAAACATCTTTTGCAGAATTAGGACTGATAGTCTAGCAAATTATTAGCAGTGGGCAACTTACCTTGAACTGTTTAAATTTTTTTGGTTGAAATTTGGTCTTATTGCAGCTTGATGTAGTTGCTTTACTGTGTATTTAGAACTAGCCTATACCTTACAACTAAAACTGTTATTATGACACCTGTTGCTACTGCAATATTCCATTTGGAGAATTAGTGATAAATGGATGAAAGGTTATTTGCAAAGATTGAAAGGTTATTTGCAAAGATTGATATCTTCCAATTGTTAGAAAGGAGCAGCAGTTGATCACAACTGTTATTAAATTGCTTGTAAATGGGTGCTTATGCATTCTGTATCCTGAAAATTATTCCTGGAGAAACAGATAACTTGATACTCATAGAATCGTTAAGGTTGGAAAAGACCTCCAAGATCAGTTGGTCCAACCATCACCCCACCAATAATACCATGTCCTTAAGCACCAGATCCAACCTTTCCTTAAACACCCCCAGGGACGGTGACTTCACCATCTCCCTGGGCAACCCGTTCCAATGCCTGACTACTTTTTCTGAGAGGAAATATCACTTAATTTCCAACCTGAACCTCCCCTGGCACAACTTGAGGCCATTCCCTCTAGTCATATCTTTAGTTACCTCTGAGAAGAGGCCGACCCCCAACTCCCCACACCTTCCTCTCAGGTAGTTGCAGAGAGCAATTAGGTCTCCCCTGAGCCTCCTCTTCCCCAGACTAAACAACCCCAGTTCCCTCAGCAGCTCCTCAAAGGACTTGTGTTCCAGGCCCTTCACCAGCTTTGTAGCCCTTCTCTGGACACACTCCAGGGCCTCAATGTCCTTACTGTAGCGAGGGGCTCAAAGCTGAACACAGTACTTGAGGTGCAGCCTCACCAGAGCAGAGTACAGGGGGACGATCACCTTCCTGGTCCTGATGGCTACACTGTTCCTGATGCAAGCCAGGATGCCATTGGCCTTCTTGGCCACCTAGGCACATCCCCAGGTTCTTTTTCTCTGCACAGTTTTCCAGACACTCTGCCCCAAGCCTGAAGCACTGCATGAAGTTGTTGTGCCCCAAGTGCAGGACCTGGCACTTAGCCATATTGAACCTCATCCCATTGGCCTCTGCCCATCAACCCATCCTGTCCAGGTCCCTCTGCAGAGCTTTCCTACTCTCTGGCAGATTGACACTTTCCCCCAACTTGGTGTTCTCTGCAAACTTACTGAGGGTGCACTCATTTCCCTCATCCAAATCATCAAGTAAGATATTAAAGAAGATGGGCCCCAACACCAACATCTGGGGAGCACCAGTGGTGACCGATCACCAGCTGGATTTCACTCCATTCACCACCACTCTCTGGGCCCAGCCATCCAGCCAGTTTTTAACCCAGCAAAGTCTACCTGTCCAAGCCATGGGCTGCCAGCTTCTCCAGAATACTATGGGAAACAGTGTCAAAGGCCTTGCTAAAGTCTAGGTAGACTACGTCAACAGCCCTTTCCTCATCCACCAGGTGGGTAACCTGGTCATAGAAGGAGATGAGGTTGGTCAGGCAGGACTTGCCTTTCATGAACCCGTGTTGACTGGGCCTGATGCCCAGGTTGTCCCACATGTGCTGTGCAATTGCACTCAAGATGACCTGTTTGATAACCTTTCCCAGCTCCAAGGGCAAGCTGACAGGCCTGTAGTTCCCAGGTCCTCCTTACAACCCTTCATATAGATGGGTGTCGCTGTTCTGTGTGTTTTTTTAGTACACTTAAACCACAGTATTTATTGTAAAACAATGTGTTTATTACAAGAGAAATAGGAAAAATAAGACTTTATTGTAATTTATTCTTTCTTAAGCTTGTATTTTAACGAGATACGAACAGAAGTAGAGTTAAGAACTCCAGTAATGGTCAAGCTTTTGAAAGCCAAATTGTTTTTTAAAGGTAGAACTTCAGTCTGAAGATTTTATGATCTTTGGCCATGGAACAAAAATCATCCAATTTTGTGAAAGTAATGGTGATATGGATGAGAAAGGCTGGCCTAGTCAAAAAGCCTCAGTTATCCGATCCTGAACAAAAGGCCTACAGAGCATAATAAATTTTGCTTTTAGTACTGTCATTTTTAATGGATTTTTTGTATCCTGAGATGTCAGGCTTTTTCAAAAAGCCTATTTATTTTCTTACAACAGTGCTGTTATTCTATTTAGTTAATGTTTTCATCTTTTGTAGCCTTGCTTTCAGTTAATATCTCAGTGTAACATTGTCTTAGGTAAGAATGAGGACTAGCGTACCTTTCTGCAGTTTTGCTTTTTGTTTCATCTCCCAGCATATGCTTCCAACAAACCTTGCATATTTTATTTCATAATAGATAGCAGACTTTCATATTAACATTACAAAATCTTTAACCTCTAAAGGTTTCTGAAAGAGTAATGGGAAACAAACTCTAATGTATAATCAGTTTAGGAACGGTCTTTGTTGCTTCTCAAGGAAAAACAGAGGGGTCCAGCTTTCATAATGGCATGGGCCAGAGCCACTTTCAGACCATTGCAGGGAAGGGAGAAGGGGTAGAACTGGAAGTCCTTCAGCTCTGCTTCAGTAGAGTAGTGCGAGTCCATGCTTTGGCAAGTGTCTCACTTGTTAGGAATGCATGATTTGCTTCTCTGCAGTAATACAGGAAATTTGGTGCTTTGAGTGATGGATGGATCCATGTGCGCATTACTTAAGGCATACATGTGCAACATATCAGGCAATTTTAGGAAACACTGAATTTTACTCCTAGAGTTCGCAACAGCACATTCTACTTTGTCTATGGCATTGTCTATGGCTCTTCTGCTTAATGTGTACCCTTGTAAGGCAGGTTATTTTTGTTATAAAAACTCTATTCATTTAACTGATATCTCTAGTTTTGTCATGACTGAAATGGAAAGCTCTTTCAAGTAGAAAACACCTAGCATAATGGAGAAGACATCAGCATGGATAAACAGTGAGCTCATAACTGATCCCAAACACACACACAGAAGTCCACCAAAGGTAGAAGCAAGGACAGACTGCCTCGGAGAATGTAGACACACACAGATAGTATTGATGATTGCTTTCTAACACAGGTGATTGAGACCCTGATGAAAAGAGATGCTCTGCTAGACTTCGTGTATAGAAATAGGAAAGAACTGGTCAGAAATATGAAGGTTAGGGTAGCCTCTTTTGCAGTGACCATGTGATGGTGGAGTTCAGGATTCTGAGAGAAGGGAACAAGGGAAAAAAAAAAAAGCAAGATCACAATCCTAGACTTCAGGAGAACAGAAGATCCAACCCAAGCCATTCCATGATTCTTTACTCAGCATTCGTCAGACTCATCAAAGTGCTCAGTTCTGTTCTGGGCTCCCCAGTACACGAAAGATACAGACATCCTGGAGCAATTTGAGAGGAGGGCCATGAAAATGATTAATGGACTGCAGCACCAAGAAGCATCTGGGAGACCTGGGACTGTTCAGCCTGGAGTAGAGAAGGCTCAGAGGGATCTTATTGCTGTGTAAATGTTCTTGATAGAAGAAGAGGTACCTACTGATAGGGCAAAAGGCAATGGGTACAAACTGAAATACAATAAATTTGGTTTAAATTTAAGAGGAAACTTTTTCACTGTAAGAAGTATCAAAGACTAACTAGATCTGGTTGCCCAAAGAGTTTATAAAATCTCCATCCTTGGAAGTACTCAAAATCGGTGTGGATGTAGCCCTGCGGAATGTTGATTTACTTGAGCAGGAAGACTGGACACTTGAGGTCCAACCTCAGCTGGGACCAGAGCTCCAGAGTTTCCCTTTCAACATCTACAATTTTGTGATTCTGTGGAGAGGGATGATGTGGGGAACCGGCAATAAGACTGGGTGAAAAACTGTCTGGTCTGTCAAGTTCAAAGTGGTGTCATCAGTGGTGGAACATCCCAGCTGGTTGCTGGTTGCAAGTGGTGTCCCTTAAGGAGCTATGCTAGTACCAATACTGGCTAGTGTTTTCGTAATGTCCTAAATGGTGGTATGGGATTTACTCTCAGCAGGTTCAAGGATGATACCAAACTGAGGAGTGTAGATGATATGTGTGAAGGCAGGGCTGCTATTTAGGGTGATTTGTACAGGGTAGAGGAATGAGCTCATTGAGAGGAGCCACACGTTCAAGAAAGGCAAAAACATAGTCTCATATTTGGCATGGAATAGCTCCATGCAAAATTACAGGCTGGGTACTAGTTGGCTAGAAAGCAGCTTTGTGGAGAAGGGCCTCGGCACCCTGGTGGACAAGAAATTGAACATGACATGCAAAAGTGCCTCTGTGGCAAGGAACATTAACTTCATTGTGGAAGCATTAAGAAGAGTGTATAGCTGGCAGGTACAAGGAGAGAACTGTGTTCAATCATCAGGGGAAAAAAAGCTAAGGGGAAACCTTATTGCTGTCTGCAACTACCTAGTATAGCCTAGGAGGTAAGCTATACCTAGAGGTGTCCAGTGGGAGGATGGTGAGCAATAGGCTCGAGTTACAACCTGAATGTGAGATCTCAGCTACTGGAGGTGTTCAGAATGCAGGGGCTCTGAGCAGTCATCTTCTCTGGAGCTGCTTTGGGAAGAAGGTTGAACTAGATCTAGAGGTCTCTTCCAATCTACATAATTGTATGATTATGCAGTCCTAAGTAGGAGGGATTTTAAAGTTGGGAGCAGTAAAGTTGTAAATGTGCAGTGAAATATTTTAGCTTTTTTTGGGGTGTGAAAACTATGTCATTTTGTCAGCTGCTCTTTTTCCTCATTAAAAATATCTTTGGGAATAAATAAATAGAGTTGCATGCTTATGCACACAAATAACCATGCTATACCATACGTTTACCTTCCAAAGATTGTGTGGAAGAGCATTATAATCAATATTGAATACAAGCAGGTAGACCAAGTGCTTGCAAATATACTGTATGCAGTGCTACTGTAACTGCACATGTCTAGGCAATGGTATTTGATACTGCTTTAATGGATAAACTTGCAGACATTCTGTTCTGTCCCAGTTTGTGTTATTGAACTGGTATTACCAGCATGTTGACCTCTTTTGGAGAAGGGGTAAACAAATGGCCTTTTTCCATTCAAAAATGGCAGAGAGATTTGTATGGCAATAGTGTCTCATGACTGAAGATCGGGAAGCAACCATCATGTATTTCTGTATTGAATATTTTGTATGACTATTAAAGTATCTTGGGCATTGGTTTAGAATGTAAAAGTGTTGTTTGCTGTAACTTGAAAGAGACATAACCTGAACCTTCACTTCTATGGTGTGTTCTCTCTCCAGCTTATCTTTCTGACTGTCATGATAATGTGGTTGAAAGTCCTCACTGATACTCTTTATTTTCTTCTAATTATGAAGTTCCATGGAATTCCTCTTCTGTAATATTCTTCTGGAGATAGTTCCTCAATAAGTTATTGAGCATTCAAAAGTGCTACAACTTTCTGATAGTAAACAAACTCTTTTACAAAAGAATTTTTTTCCTTCTCTTTCTGAAACTAAGAAACACTATATTGACATTAGAATACTGAGCAAGGTGTTGTAGCAAGAGTGTTGTTCTCTTTTTTTGGGTGACAAGTGATAGGGCATGATCTCGAGTTGTGCCAGAGAGGTTTAGCTTGGATATGAGGACAAAACTCTTCACAGAGAGAGTGGTCAAGCATTGGAATGGGTTGCCCAGGGGTGGAGATCCCATCCCTGGAAGTATGTAAGGGATATGCGAATCATAGGACTAAAGGACATGGTTTAGTGATGAGACTTGGTAGGTCTGGGTTATGGTTGGATTTGAAGATCTTGAAGCTCTTCTCCTACCCAAATGATTGTGTGATTCTATGGATATATGCTTGTCCTGAGAAGCAAAGGATAACAACACTTTTTTTTTTATTATTATTCAAAACGTATGTTTTGATTAAAAATATGGCTGAGGTGGAGTAAAAGTATAGAGAAGAACGAGTTGAACAATTGTCTGTTGGGATTCCTTTTTCCCAGTGTTAATGGGGCTTGAGGCTTGGCTCTTGATATTCCTGATAAATGAGAATATGAAGAAGGAACACTTTGTAAGGAGACTGCTTAACCATGGCTCCTCAGTAGTACCCTGTTTTCCTGATGTGATACTTAAAACAGCAAGAAGGTAGGCTGGTATACTCGCAGACTTTGTTCTGTTCTTAAGCTTTATGCCATTTCATATTATTTTCAGTGATACATTACTTCACGTTTATGCTACAGTGAGAAACCTCATGTTCAAGAGAACTGCTTTCCCAAGTCAGTGTAGAAATAACTGTTGCGTTGTGCTTGCAGGTGGCAAGGTATCTTAGTAAGCAAACTGAACAATTTTGATGGGGAAAACTCACATGGTGATTGTTGGGCTTTTGTGGTGGTGGTGGTGCGTTGTGTTTGTTGTTGTTGTTGTTTGTTTCTTTTTTTTCTGGATGGCAAGCATAAACAAATACTTAGAGTTTAAAAAAAAATTAGAGAAAAATGTGGGGGAAAAGGGTTGTACTGTACAATTTCAAGCTGGAATGAGAAAACAAATGACAACCATTCCTACTGTTTTACTGCATTATGATAGCAGAAATAATGATTTTTTTACACCAAATACTGCTTTGGATTGCAAAAAAGATGGTCTGTATTTCTTAAATGTAAAAGACAGTAAATATATCACCAACATCATTTTCAAGCCTTTATCATTGACAAGATACTTAAATAGAAGCAGTTATGTGCTTTTATTCTTATACACACTAGATTCTTAGTTACAAAGTGAAAACAGATCACAAAGGCAAGCATTTTGTTGGATTTGAAACAACTTAAGGAAAATATTAAAGTAAGTTCTAAATAAAGGTTGTCAACTGTCTTAAAAATATGGCTTGCAGATGAAGTCCTCAAGTCTTGCGTAAGAATTTTACTTTTTTTTTTTTTTTTTGTAAGGATGCAAAATAAGCTATTTTCACTTTTTAAAAAATATGGCTTGCAGATGAGACTCCATCTTCTTTCTGAGTCCTGCATAGGTAATTTTATTGCTTGTTTTAGTAAAGATGCAACTTTTGCAGTAGTACAAAAATAATAATAATAATAATAATAATGCAACCCATATGATTTAATTTATATGAAAATTGAGCAGTGACAGCAAATCAAAACACTTAGTTATTGTTACTCAAAATAACTACAGAAGTGTCAGCATGTTCCTGTGCTCATGGTGAAAACGTCTGCATATTCCAAATGTGTATTTCTTCTGTTGTTAATTTCTTCTATCATCTCATGTATTTCACTCTAGTGTGCTACCTTGGGCTTTTTTGTTATGCTTTTCCATAACTTGTCTGAATCCGAGAAAATAAAGTTTATAAGCACTGCATATGCTTTCTTCACATCTTGGCCATCCCGTGCTGCAGTGTAGTAATAGTTACCGATCTGATTACGAGAAGATCATCTGTAAGGCAGTTCTAGTCAATCTTTTGCTGCGTAACAGTCTGTCTTTGTAGTTCAGTTGATTCTGGAGCGTGTAAGAAGAATATCTCCAGTAAACAGTGAATCTACATAGTGTGGTGGAGCTGTACTAAACTGGTTCAGTCCCCTTAATCAGCTGTCCTTTTTGGGACTTCTATCTCTTGAAGAATTTTAAAACAGAAATTTTATGTATTACTCTTCACAGCTGATTTTTTTTTTTTTTTCTTGAATAATGCAATAAAAGTTTGATTATCCTTTCCTCTTAATTGGTGGAATGAGGGGGGAGTGTGAGGAAGGGAGGAGGGTAGAAATTGGAGACCTACTGTAAATCTCTTTATAGTCACTTGGAAACTAATTAATTCAGAATGGTGACTGCAGCTGCTATGACTCTTTATTCTAATTGATTGCTTTGGTGTGTAAAACCTATTTCCCCCACAGTTGCCTCCTATATAAAGTCTGTTCTGGGAATGTAATACTAATGTAAACATGACTTCAGTGCTGGACAGACTAATTGGCACTTTTATTAAACAATGGATTTAGTGAATATGTGGGTGAGTAGGATGAGGCAGAATAATTGTACCTTTAGAAAATGAAAGTAATGCCCTACAATGGGAGTTCTTTGAAGAAATCAATAGATACAATGGATATTGCCCAGTGAGTCACTGTCTCATCTTAAATTTCCAAACAGCCCTTGACCCTCTTTCAGCAAAGCCTCTGTTTAAAAATGAAAGAGAGGAAAAGGGGAAGGGGAGGGAAAGGAAAGGAAAGGAAAGGAAAGGAAAGGAAAGGAAAGGAAAGGAAAGGAAAAAGGTTTTGTTCAATAGAAGTTTTCTTATTTTTATAACAAAGTTAAGACAGTAACTAGAAGAGAGGAATATATGGCTAGCTATTGTGGTGTTGGAACATTAGCGGTTAAGTTTTATGGGAATCAGTGCTAGAAATGATTGAGAAAAAGAGAATGAATTTGACAAAGCTTGATAATCCAGAATTTCCAGATATTGAAAATGCCAGCACTAAAACACTGCAGAACAATACCATAAAAGTGAGCAACTAAGCAATAAAATGACAAAGAAAGCCAGTGCCAATAAATGCAAAATAATGCATGTGGTATTGGTGCGAATTAGATATTTGTTTTGTTTGTTTTTTATTGGATCTAAATTGGCTGTTACCAAAGGTGGATTTTGGAGTTACTGCAGATACCTGTGTGAAAATGCTGTTTTGCTATTCAGTGTCTTCTGGCAGAAGACAGTGTGTTCCTGTTTGACTCTCTTGTTTTCCCATATGCTGCATCTTCTTGCTGTATTTTAAATTAAAAAAAAAAAAAAAAAAAGTAAAATTAGACGAAGTATTAAAAAAGAGTGGCAAGGATGATCAGATAGATACACCTTAGCATCTATGTAAGGTATAACAAAATTGGAACAGGATTCACTAGGGTACAAGGTGAAAACTGATTTTGGAGGTTTGCACAATTCATATATTCATGCTGGATACTTAATTTGTGCTCTAAATGCTAGTATGTTGATCAGGAGTTTCTGGCTGCTAATTAGGAAAACTGTTGGTACTAAAAATAGTCCTATTTTTCAGGTGTTTTTGCCAGATCCCTGCTTTCCACCTTTACCCCTCACACATGTACAAAATGATTCAAATTTGTAACGCTAATGAAAGGTGCTGCGATGAAATGAATAGGCTGTTAAGTACGTGATCGACTTACGACACAATTCACTTTTTCCTTGAAATTCAGATTTTAGAAACTATGGGAAATGTTGGTCTTGTTCTGTATTTGTTCGTTGTGGTGGTGTTTTTTGTTGTTGTTGTTTGTTTGTTTTTTTCTCTTTTTCTCAACTTGGGCAAGTGAAATAGCAAGTTTGTCTTGCGGAGGCCAAGACAAAGACCTCTAAGATCAAGATCTCCAGGACAGGTCAAACAGTAATTTAATTTCTTCCCCATACACTTTAAGAAAAGATTGAAGGAGGAGTGCTTTTCCTGGAGAAAATGTACACTGGAAAAGAGAATGAGGAAAGGAAATTCTTTGTTACACAATTGTGTCTAATCTCTGAATTCTTTTCTTTCATGCTGTCTGGAAGTATACAAAAAGAGGCTGTATATATTATGGTTCTGTGTATTCATGCTCTTCTGTCACTTTCTGTACCTCTCTGGGTCCTTCTGTCTTTGTTATTCATTTCTGTTTCCATTTCTATTTAAAACCAGAATCTAGCAGGTAGGGTTTATTAACTGGATCGCAGCCATTTGTCAGTCACTGTCTTCAGTGGGAACTTTGTAAGAATATAGTCTATCCTTCCTGGCTTCTTTGGTTGCATGCAGACTTGCTGGCACGAGTTCCTGCTGGAAGAATAGAGGCTTAACTGAAAATAAGGCAGTTTTCTGCTAGCTGTGCATAGCGTCCCCTTCTGGCAGGCTATGCTGTTTTTCTTCAATTTTTGCAAAAACAGTTCATCTGGCAACTAAGGCTATTGGCAACCGTTGTGAATACCAAGGATAGTAATTCAAAACTGAAGATAGTTCCAGCCAACCCAGGACTGCTTGGAAATATGTTAACCCTGAAATTGCATGTGGTTGTTATTTTAATATTAGAAAAGCAGCGTGGAACAAATTGCCAGTACAGAGTGAAATTACAGATTGTACTATTCCAAGTGAACATTGACATTAATAACCAAAAGATGTTTGAGGAGAAAAGAATATTCAAATAATGATAATTTTGGCCTCATCATGCTATCATGCTTTCTGCACTGAATAATGTAGTTGTTATTTTTTCCTTTTGTGTAGCTTTTTTTTTTTTTGAATCCTTGTAATTGTAGTTTACTTTCATAATACCTACTACTTTTGAAATTGTCACAAGATTACAGACTTCCTAACTTTTTTTGTATGTATGGTGAAAGCAATGTTTCTCCCCGAATGTGGCTACTGAATCAGATGGGAACCTCCAAAATTAAACAATTCATTTAATCTAATTGACTAAACAAAAAGCCAAGTTCACAGTGTTCATCTCTGTAGACTGATGTAATTGCTGGCATTTGACTTGCATACCTCTTGAAATATTAAATTAGTTTATAAACGTGGCAGAAAAGAGCAGCCTATACTTGCCAAATAAAGTTTGGGTATTTTACAACAGCTTAAACAAACGAGCCATGTTAACTCTTGTTTTGGGAAGTTGGTTTTAAGCCTTGTTTTATAATTAAACTGTATGACTAAGTATCTTTCCCTCAGCTTCAATCTCTGCTTTTAAGAGAGTTTGTACAGGATATCAAAATAAGGATATTTAGCTAGAGGAAAGTATCCTTTTGGACAAAACTGTGTTTACAGTAATATTGTGTAGTTTTATTTGATTAGGATTTTAATTACTTTATTTTTCTAGACAACATTATAAATAGAAAACTTGATTTTTTTAATTTTTAATGTGAAACTTATTAGATAAAAACTTGCAGGTTGACATTGAATTTCACTTGGATCTAAACTGAGACAGCAATCCTGTAGACATTTAGTAATGTTTAAAATTGGTGCCAGCAAAAACCTGACACCAGTGTAGTTTACAGAAAGAACAATTGCTAGACAAGTTCCACTTGAAATACATCCGTACATTCCCAATGATTAACTGTAATTTTGGAGTGCATTTTTTTTAACAGGTTAGTGACAGTTAGTTCTTACCAAGATTGAATGCCATATATTCATCCAAACTAAGACTGCTGTGTAGCTTTTGATTTTTTGGGAAGTTCTATTCCACTCTGAACACTTCCTCTAGTAACTGTTTTTGTTTTGTTATTTTAAAACACATTTCAGTTCTATTGTTTTTCTTAATTTGTACTATGGTATTCATGCCCATGTTGTTATTAATACAACAAAGTTGAAAATTAATTACTTCAAGGAAGACTTCTTATAAAAGTCATGTGTTGAGTAAACGGCAAGTTAGAACATTAAATTCCATTAAAAAAAAATAAGGCTATCGATGAAAGTTGCAAAGACGTATTAAAAATGTGATAGTTTCTTGCCTGTATACTTTAGGAAAATTAGCAACTGTAGAACACTTTCTTTTTATACTCTTCTTCCTATTTGTAATACAGGATCTAGATTTTTGATAAGTGAAAAATACCATAATTACTATAGGACATAATAACAATCTTCAACAGTAATGACACAGAAGAATGTATTTAAATTATAATTCACTTAAATTGTTTACAATTAGAGAGAAAATGTCTTCATTTTTACTGGATGAAACCTCTGGTTTCAGTGTGTGATGATATAGTATCAAGTCATCCAGTCAGGTTGCCGGGAAAAGCCTTTTTGGCTAGACTGGTAGACCAAAAAATGTTCCATGAGTTCTCTTTTTATTGTGGTTTTGCTTTCTTGTAGCTGTTTGTTCTTTATGACACAGGTATTTACAGTAAAACCCAGCTTCTGTGGAAAACTGAATCTATATATCCACATAGTTTCAACTTGTGTCAGACTATGTTGCCTGTAAGTTTTGCAGAAGTTTAACTGGTGGAGTCATTTATTAAAATATGAAGTCGTTCCTGAAAACATGCAAACTTCCAAAAGAGTATTTATTCAAACAATATCAGTAAATGCTCTTAAGATTGATAGTATAAAAACAGTTTAATAGTGAGAAGTTCATGCAACATGCAGAGAGAGCACTGCCATCTGGGAAGTCATTCCTGCCCTTACTGCAGTGTGACCTGTAATTTTCATTTATTAAAAAATAAATAGATAAATAGTAATGTGCTGCTTTATTTGTCTTGTCTATATGAACTTTGAGTGCACATATGCCTTGATGTTTGGTCCCTACTTTGTCAGTGTCTTAGATTATACTAGATTAAAGTGATTGGGAATCCAGCCTTCCAAACACATTCACCCCATAGTGGTTAATTATTGTACTTCATAGTCTCTGTTAATAACCAGTAGGATATTGTGCATTTATAAAATCTTTACATGCTTACATCAAGTCTGCCAGTGAGTCACCAAAGAGACCAAGGCTGTGACTCCTAAATTGACTCCCCTCGCTTTCTCTATCTGAAAAGTGCAGGCTCTACGGTAAATGTGCATGAACACTGAAAATCCTGAGTGTTGTCTTGTCAGGAGGAGCAGCAAATCACCCAGAGTAAGGCAGAGACATAATGAACCCTAGTGTATCTTGTCTTTCCTTTCCTTACACTTCATAAATCTGTAATAGTCATTGTCTGTTTACAAATAAGTGCTTTTAATTGCATTTTATTTAAACCTACCATGAACTGAGACACAACAAGGCCTTCTTTTCTCCAACAGGTATGAGCAGTTTCTGCAACTTGAAGGGCGAGATCTGCCCAGCTCCCAGGTGTGGTAGCATGAATACCCATTTCAGCTGCATGGGCTGGTGGGTGAGCTGACACTTCTAGGATTGGCGGGCGAGTTTTTACCAAATGACTGTTTAAAAAAAAAAAAAAAAAATAGCATCTAGAACATAAAGATGTTTAGATACTTCTGAAGGACAGCTATTCTGAATGAATGACTTGGAAGCTGATACACCTTAATTTTCTGTGTGTCGGTTAAATTTGGACCTGTGGCAGGGATGGTCTTGACAGTGCCATTCTAGGCTCCATGTGTATCAAGCTACCTCCAGTGAGACTGTTACCAGCCCTCATAGGATACCTAGTGGATATCAGCCAATGCTGTTGTCAGTTTGGAATGAAACATATTAATGATTATCCAGTCTCTGTCTTAGTATCAGGAAAAGTAAATGGTGCAGTTGCATCAATCAGGCATTCTAGTGTCATTCAGCCATAGAAGATAAACGGGTCTTCAGGATTACTTGTGACAGTCAACAAAGCAGGAAATAATTCAAACAAAAGTGGAGGTCTTTAGCCGTGAAAAGCTTTACTGCAGAAGTTGCAGTAATAAGCAAGCAGCTTATAACACTCTCTGAATTCACCTAACTTCAAGCTGGAGTTATGGAAATTTGTAACAGATCAGTAGACCTCTCTAGAAGGATTTTATGTAATTTGAATGTAATGGATAAAGATGAGTGTGACCTGGATTGCCTGGATTCCACTGAGGAAAATAATAAAGCCAAATGAAAGATTAAATTTCCAGGAGTCAGAAAGGCTATGGGCTCTTTGTCCAGAATGAGAGTCCTCTTCTTCTGTATGATATTACCAAGACAGACACTGTATCCCATGTTACTCTTTTCTTTAAGTGGTAGTAGAAAATTAGAAGAAATGCAAAAAAGAATTACTCAGGTTATGTAAGGACAAATTTTCATCCTGTAATAGAGAAAGTTCATTGCACTTAAACACTCAAAAGAGATCTTGGGAGGTGACTTGATAATAGTTTGTCAGTTCTGGCTGGCAGGTGGCTACCTACCCAGAAGTGCTTTAATTCTTGTCTGTTGGAAAAATTACATAGTGATTTTGTAATAATGTAGATATCTCAGTGTAACATTTATCTTTTTAATAAATTTATTTATGAGCTTAAGCCACACTTAACTAGACAATATCAAATTTTTACTTACCAGTTCAAATTTTCTGTCCTACTGTTCTGCTATGAATTTTATCCAAATTCCCTTCTTTTCCCATACTGTACGCGTTGGTTTCACATCTGATAAAATGGGGGTAAGGAAGATGGGTTTTGGAGGTGGGTTTGTTTGGGATTTTGTTTTGTTTTTGTTTTGATGTGTCTTTTTAAACAGGCAGAGTTTCATTAATTTTGTTATGGTGGTCCACTAATGAGACTTAGCAACTCATATGTATAAATATATATATATGCATATGTAATGTATGTATATTTAGGTCACAGTTGCTGGCCAAGTATTTGTTTTTTCTCAACTGTCAGGAATAAAAAATGGCTTAAGTTAGTGTCACTTTTTCTTCATAATCGCTGTTAAAACCAATTAGAGTGTTGCATTTCTTGAAAACAGGTCTTCACAGTTGAAACAAACCTGTACTCTTACCATGTATTTATGTAAAACATATAACCTTTTAGGTAAACCACGGCTGATTTCTTTCACTATTTGGAAGATATTCTACTTGTGAGTATATAATCTGTTTTTTGCGTAAGTGAATGCATACTTCACAATGGTGGTATTTACAGAGTCAAAGGATACGTTTGCTCTGAATGGCTGAAATACAGGACATTTAGAGGCTTAGAAAAATTGGTTGTGACATGAAGCCATACAGTCATTAAATTATAGAAAAAAAGGATCTGGTAACCTATACTGAAATAAATACATTTTCTCCCCTTTCTCCTTACTAAAGGACCTGGAAAAATGGCAGGGAACAACAAAATGAGACTGAATGCAAAAGAAAAAAGTAATAAACTTAGTTTATGAGAAGGTAGCCTCAAACACCCTTCTAAGGGATCATTTGTTAAAAGATCTGAGTGCAGTAATGGGTAACAAACAGTTTCAAGGGTAAAAAGATGTTAATGTTTTAAAAGATCTAAGTGCAGGCGTAGGTAACAAACTACAAGTGAGATTTCACCAGAAATATTTGATATTAGGTGCGAGTCTTGTGTTAGCTACTTGTTTATACCCTGACTCACTTTTTTTTTTTTAATAAATTTTCTCATTGTAAGAAAAAAATAATTGTATAAAGATGGGTACATATGGCGTAATTTCATAAAGAAAGACTTAACAGTTGAACGGTTAAGAAAACCTGAAAACATGGTGATAAAAATGCCTGAATTGATAAAGGTAAATGGAAAATACTAGTTCAAGCAAAATTGAGGTCGGGTAGAAGGTATGGTTTTTAATAGAGTGAGGACTTAAACTCCTAAATTGCTTCCACAGGCCACTACTGGCAACTTTTTCTTCTGAGTCATCTAAAATTGCCTTAGACAGCATAGCCGGGAATACATTTTATGTGAATAATCTTGCATTTCTGAGATGTGTCAAAGCCTCATCCGACAGTTTTTTTTGTCCTTCCTGTCTTCTGAAGGCTATTCAATAAATTACATTACCATTCGCTTTAGATTATAATGTGTATCTTCCTCAGTATCACCTGGATAAAGTGTAAGCTGAGTAACCATGACCAGTGTTGGTATGACATTGAAATTTCAGATGCCATTTATGCTTTGCATACTTCTGTGCAATATAGCCTTGTTTTTCTATGCAAGACAGTTCCGGCTTATTTAAATAAACTTCATCATTTAAAGAAAAGGAAAAAAAAATTGCTCTTCTAAATTTCCATGGGTAGTGGAGTGAAATCTCTGCCTGCGGTACTGGCCGTGGAGCTGAGGGGTTGCCTGAGGCTTTCTGGCTGTGTGCTGTATAGTCCCACCTGCATGTTTCACAGCCCAGCCTTTCACTGCCTTGGCCATCCCTTTTTCCATCCCAGTCTAATCTTTGCCCACCTGTAATTTGTTTGTTCCCATTGCTGTACCCACGCCCAAATTTCAGGTGACTCCAGACAGTCTTGGCTTTATGTGGTATTACTGGTATGGCTACGTAGGTACTGTCAACCATGCAAGATTTCCTCCCAAAAGCTCCCCAATACTCCTTAAGCTTTTTTTGAAGTTTGTCTGTTTTTCACGTAACTCTCCCTTAAAGATCTGTAAAATCCAGCCGTGTTGTCAGTTTCTTGCATTATCTGTCACATCCAGCAATTTTATTATGTCATGTCCAGTAGTTTTTCACATCCTGTTTATTCAGCTTAATCTCGGGCCAAGGCCTAGTCATCTGCCTGCAGCCTTAACAAGGTCCAACTGGCTGACAGGTCCATTTAGCCTGATTTCCCCCCAAAGTGCAGAGCAGCTGCTGGAGCAGCCAGCACAGCCTGGTGCTGGGACTCGGCCTGGTCTTGTGCTGCTGCTCACTTGCTCCCTGCTTGTCTCATCGCCGTTGTCCCTGTCTCAGCTGTTGGCTCAGCCCAGGCACCAGGCAGGTGACAGTGCCGCTGTGTTTTCATGTTGTGTGCACCGCCTGCCGAGAACCCTGCCTTGCTCATGTCCCTGTCTCTTAAAGGGTTGTGTGATAGATGGTGGGCTAGGGACAGTTTGGAATCAGAAGAAAATGATCTGTTCTGCTTGTCTCTAGCCACCCATTATCCTCTTGAGGTATGATGAAAAAACAGATATTGGGATCAACAGGGCCGTCTCCCCTGCATACGGATTGCCTTTCCTCGTGTAGGGAAGAGATGAAACCCTAGCGTTATGACAGAACTACTCACCTCTGGATGTACAGCCAGCACCGTTCACAACAACGTCCCAGCTGGCATCCACTAGCGTGCTGGTGGATGATCACAGAATCACAGAATTTCTAGGTTGGAAGAGACCTCAAGATCATCGAGTCCAACCTCTGACCTAACACTAACAGTCCCCACTAAACCATATCCCTAAGCTCTACATCTAAACGTCTTTTAAAGACCTCCAGGGATGGTGACTCCACCACTTCCCTGGGCAGCGCGTTCCAATGTCTAACAACCCTTTTGGTAAAGAAGTTCTTCCTAAGATCCAACCTAAAATTCCCCTGGCGCAACTTAAGCCCATTCCCCCTCGTCCTGTCACCAGGCACGTGGGAGAACAGACCAACCCCCACCTCGCTACAGCCTCCTTTGAGGTACCTGTAGAGAGCGATAAGGTCACCCCTGAGCCTCCTTTTCTCCAGGCTGAAAATGATGATGGTTATCAGTGCACAATGTAAAGGGCAGCAGTACCAGTATGACTGGGTATGGGCCAGCTACTAGAGTCTGACCAGTGTGTAGGCTGCCCGAGCCTGCAAGGGGAGCAGATGAGGGTCTCCACCTCAGCTACTGAAGCAAGGAATAGCATGTGTCCCAACAGCCAGCTGCAGAGAGGACAGGGACAGCGCGTGTCCTGCGCACAGCTGCTGGTGCGACGGGGCGAGTGAGGGTCTCAGTGCAGCACCCAGCCTGCTGGCAAGGGCCAGCAGAGTATTTGTATTTTCCCTGCACCAGGTGTTGTGGGTTGATGCTACGGGTGCTGGTATTTGAGAGATCCATGAGTGTGCATGTACTCATGAATCTGATGGGAAAAGGAGCTGCTTTCATTAGTGACAAGGATTGTGTAAGAGAGCCCTGAGTGCTGCACATGGGTGCTGTGGAAGGCAGCATCTCATCTGTGGCAGTCCATCTTGTGTGCCCTGCTTCTGGGATAGGCACTGAGCTTCCCTACAGGTTGGACCTGCCAATGGGAAAGCAGAAGTTATGTCTGTGTGCCTGACAGAGGCCCCGAGGTGCAGAGGGCTGGGCTCCAGCAGCAGGGTAAGAGGAATCTGTGGGCCTCAGAGATGCTGGAGGTGCCAGACACTTACGACAGCGCCTAATAGAAGTGATGGAAACAGGTAGTAAATGCAAAGGTTCTCTCTGTGAGTTGGGAATTCTTAAGCAGCATGCACCTCAAAGTTGAGAAGCCTGTGCTGGGAAAAACATCATGGTATTCTCTTCCTATTTTCCTGCCTGCTGATGACCATTAATAGAGGCAGAATAAAGGTCTGTATAGCCCAGTAATTTCACTCATATGGCTACTTTCACAAAAATGAGGTATTGCAGAAGGGTGCATAAATCAGAAATGCTTGTTCTGTCTTAAATCTAAGGAAAGTGAAGGAGATGTTTATAAATTTGGGCTTTAAACCTTAACAGTAGGTTCATGGTCTCATTCTGTATATTAAGCATTTCAGTGAAGCTCCATTCACGACTTCACATTACAAACTGTTACTCCTGCTCCATCAATATGCATGATTCTGCAACATTAACCTAGTGAAGAACATATAAATTGCCTACTTTTTTAATATAAAGAAACAGCTAGATTTAATTAACAGTACTGGGTTCCAGAGCTTCATTCATAGCTCCCAACCAACTATGTGACTGTGAGCATGTCACTTAACTACCGTGTCCTACTTTCACCATCTGTGAAACACTTTGGAAAGTCATGGAAAACTGAATCATAGGTCTTTTCCATCTCTAGATTCTCTTAGGTCATCCAGTCTGTCCATTTGCCAGTGTAAGATTGTTTCCTACATTCACCAGTGTTTTTCCAGTCTGGAGTCTGCATGCCAAATGATTGGGCTTCCACCAGTACCTCTGGGAGATGATTTTGCAGGCATCTAGGTCTCGTTGTCAGAAAGCTCTTCTGACATTCACAAAAACTGAATTTTTTTAGTTTTTTCATTTTGTCCTGTTAGCTTATTCCTGTTATTACGTGTTTACTCATAGTTTTAAGACACATATTTACACAGTACCTTGAAGACCTAGGTAAGATGCAACTCTTGGATTTAATATACAAAAGGAACAACAATGTAAGATTTTGAAATTAATGGTATGACTGTCTAATTTCAGGAAGAACCAAGTATGCTCCAAGACTGCTCTAGAGCTGGGTTAGGAAGAGGATAAAATATGGAAACCTAACAATGGAGTGGGATGTTTAATGGAAATGTTGGAATATTTATCAAGGATGATAAATTAGGGTAATAAAGTAAGAAGTAAACATGAAAATCTTTCCATGATCTTCTTTTAGAGGTGTAAGCTATAGTGTCTTGCATAATTTGACATACATTTGATTACTTTTGATCTTGGCCAGTACATTAATTATTCTGACCTAATAGTTGCGTTAATTGCTTGAAAAGGTTTTCAGTTAGTGTCTCTCTTGTCTGGATCTAAGCACCGTGTTCAACTGCAAGTGCACACAATCATCTGGACGTGCATCACTTTGTCAAACTTTAATATTTTGCATGTGCAACTCCAGTTTATTCTTTTTCTTCTTAATTGTCCAGAAGTGTTGTGATTTGCTGTAATTTAGACTCAAGGCATCTACTTTCCTGGAGTTTCAGAAATTCAGCATATGGGTAATTTTCTTCAAGTGTTGAAGCCAGCAGCATTTAGAAGCAAGCTCGATCTTAATGATAGCTATCAGAATAACTAGTTATCTGTGTATGAAATTTTTCAGAACTGTGAATGTGTGGAAGGTATTTGGGCTCAGCATAACAGTAGTTAATTCTTAAGTCTGGGAATGCAAATTGCATGTGTATTATCTTCAGAAAAGAAGGGTTTCTACTTTTTATAGTTATTTTATTTAACTTCTCAACTTCAGTTTCATGTTCTTAAGCCTATATATATACGTATGCTGATCATTTCTGATGTAAATCCATAGTCTATGAGAACTTCATAATCTTTCAAAGCTTTTATGAAGCACAATCAATACAGACAATTTCTGTAAATAAGATCACCATTCTGCATACTTTGTTTCTGAAAATCTCCATTTCCCTCGGCAGTATTAGATACAGTCAGAAGTTAATGTTTTTAAGTAAATGTAGTATTTACATAACAACAAAAAAGTCTGTATATAACAAACTGAATTTCTTACTTTAAGTAATCAGCAGGAGATGCTATAAAGTTATAATGTTTATGAGGAACATAAAACTTAGAAATGTTTAGTGAAATCTAAAGAGTAAATATATCTTTCGTCCACAGGAAATAAAGCCGGATCAAGTTACCAGACTTGCACTTAGGAAAGAAGTTAATTTTGAAAGTGTCTGCAAAAAGGTAAGGCTTGTTGGTCTTGGTTTTCTGCACCTTGTTCCATAAGTGTGAGAGAGTATGCGAGCCCCTTAAGCTGCATGTGTGGATGGGTACCTGCATTTGCATGGTGTCTTGTGTATGTTATATAAGGTTCTCCCTACAGGCATTTCTTCCTTTTCTAAGGAAGAAACCACTAGGACATGTCTACAAAAAATTGTATAGTTGTTTAGCGTGAGTAGCTTGTCATCAGGGCTGGCCAGCTAACTAGAGTTGCATACCAGGAAGCATAGTAGTGTTCTTTCTGTCTTTATAAATAGATCTGTTATGTTTATGTAGTACATATACATGGATCAGTTAATGTAAATAATCAAAGCTTTCAACAACAGTTGAAAATAAGCTCTAAATACTTCTAGAGGCACAGAGAAGCTTACCCATGTGAACAAAACATTAGCCTGAAATTAAGGTGGGATTTTAACACCAGCATGGCTCATGAATTTCAATGCAGTATTTCTCCTGAAACCTACTAATGATGGTATGTTGCTAAATATTAACTACCTAGTGATACCTGTAAGGGATGAAATGAAGGCACAGAAGTGTGCAGATGTTCTTTGTAATAAGTAGTTGAGGATGAGAGCAGGCGGAACACTCTAAAAGAAAAGTGAAGAAGAGCAGAAATAAGTACCCTTTTAAATAATGCTGCAGAAATTATTATACATAGCAGTTCTGAATCAAAAACTATCAGTAAATGAAACTGTATATTTTCCACCAAATTCTCCTAAATTCCTGTGGATGGTTTACTGAGGACTGGAAAGAATCAGAGGTCTGAAATCTACATCATGCAGAGTCTTAAGTTTTCATGTAGAATTGGATCATTTCCTCCTATAATAGCACCACTCATTTACAATATAACTGTCCTATTTCAAAGCACAACCACATGTGGTGCATTTCATCCATCAGCATAAAGTGGAGCAGGATTTCACTGAAACAAAATAAAATTAATATGCCAGAGAAAAGAAATCTCAAGGTGGATCTCATTAATTTATGTGAATACCTGAAGGGAAGGTGCAAGGAGAATGGAGCCAGGCTCTTGGTGGTGGTTCCCAGTGCCAGGACAAGAGGCAGTGGGTACAAACTGGAACACCAGAGGTTCTGTCTGAACATCTGAAAACACTTCTTTTCTGTGCAGATGACCAAACACTGGCACAGGCTGCCCACTGAGGCTCTGGAGTCTCCCTCCTTGGAGATCTTCAAAAGCCACCTGAATGTGGTCCTGGGTACCCTGCTTGGGGTGGTCCTGCTGGAGCAGGGGCAGGACCTGGTGTCTCCAGATCTCCCTGCAAGCCTCAGCCCTTCTGAGACTGTGTGGTAGTATAGTACACTTCATATCATAGGAATTCAGTATTTTTGGAGCAGTGTTTGGATGGAAGCGTCTTATGTTTTTGCTTCTCTTAATGATGGAAGAGAGTCAGGAAAGGGCCACAGAGATAATGACAAGGATCTAAAAGGCAGCATTCTTTTTAATGTTACTTGACCAAGATTTTCCATTCTGAATGTGAGCTAGTTACCCATTACTATGGTGTCAGAAATGGTGCAGATGTGAAAAGATTCATGATAGAGAGGACACGTGGAGAGGGACTTTACAGAGGGTGCTAAAATTCAAACAATAAAACATTTTGTCATTTAATACTGTAGAAGATTCTCTGCCAAGAGTTCAAATGCATCAGGCTTGTGCTGGTTGCATTCACAAAAGGTGTAGTGGTCCCCAAATGAAATAAAAGAGTTTTAAAAGAGTTTACAGGTTTACAGTTGGAATTTTATTGCCTAGGAGGATAATTCTGTTGCCAAGAATATAACAAGAGCTTTTGTTAATCTTACTAGTTCATTTTGTGTATTCGTTTCTTTTCCTAGTATTTCCTCAGGTGTAAGCAGAGGGGAAAAGTGTAAGAGAAGTCTGTGAAATTCTCCTAGCACTAGTTATACATATTTCTCCTAAATATTAGGATTCATGTTTTCATAGTCATGGTTGACTGCTTTCCATCTGTACTTAAAATAGACTTTCTTTTAGCAGCAATTGTTGAAAACGGATGATAGAGGTGTCTTCATGGAATTGTTTGTTGTTTTTTTTTTTAAGATCTTTTGTTTGTGTTACTTTCTGAGGCTGGTAATGTTTTTTTGGTTGTATGAAAGTCTGTTCATTTCATGCTTTGTAGAGAATAGATCTCCTGTTTCAAAACAAGTGTTTGGATGGTTGCTGACGCTCTTTTAAACCTACAGGGCGGCGGGGTTATCCTTAGTATTGCAGCACTGTTGACAAGTGTTGGCTTAGCCATCTTAACTCCACTGGTTGGCCATAGCATACCCCCAGATAAAGAATGTATCCCTTACATGCTTTAACAGAAGTTAATTTTCCAATGTATTATTTCTTCTTTTCCCACAGTTAGTTAGCAATAATAAAATTTGGGGAAAAAAATCTGTATCGATATTCTAGAGGTCACATGAAATGTCGAACACACTGTTTACCTTTTCATTAACTTGAATTTTGAAATATTTGAAGCAAAACATCCTGTGGCTGTTTTCATTTTCCGAATAGGTTTGTTTTCATTGATAAAAGGCAATCTGCTTTTAATTCACTGTGGAATGCTGAATATTAGTTTTGCGTAGTAGACATGTAGTCAAGATACTTGCTTCATTCCTTCTGCCCACTGAGATTTTATGTTCTATTACTGTTTTCCCATATATTTTTCAGAATAAGATAAGCATACTTTTCTACTTAGAAAGAGTTTGCATAGGTTTCAGTGAAGTACAATAAAATCATGCCATTTAGCAAGTGACACTGTAACTGCAGTTTTTATGATTTAGCTGTCAAGATTGTTATACTGATGTTTGCTAATAAGCAAATCAAAATTATGATAGTTGTGGAGTGAGTTGGCAATTCACCAGCCACATGCCTCTAGACTTTTTCTGTTTTCCATTAATAAAAATGTCATAGGGCTGACCATGTTAATCTAAGACAGGAAGCAGTGGGTGAGCAGCCCTTTGTGCACCTCCGATGAAACTTTCAAAGCCCATTTTTAATATTGCTGCAGCTGGCATCATTACTATTAACAGGTGATAAACTCTGTTGTAAAGATTGTAATAAATGTTGCCATGTGACTTCAACTACATATTGTTGGTGTTTAGCTACAGCTGATGAAAAATTAAAACTATTTTATAGGTTTTGAATAAGTTTTGTGCACTTTTTGTATGCAGTTGTGTACTGTCAGCAATGAATGTTTTTGCTACTCATTATTACAATTGAAAAATGTGCCAGATTTGTTGTCTATTTTTTTTCTTACAACCTGCTTTCCAACTGGGTTACATTTTAAACTGTTCCTTATAGCATGTGTCCCTGAACTGATCTGGTAGGCTTGGTTTCTTAGTGGTGTGCTCCAGCACTCCGAAAGTATAAATCAGAAGCTAATCGTAAAAAAAGTTGTTCATTACAAGCAGGAAACTGATTTAGGAGCTAGCAAGACCTCCTACCATTATCTTCAATCCGTTGTTAACATAGTTTCAAGGTAAGTTAAGATAGGCTGGATAGATAGGTTAATATGTAATCATATTTTTGTGGTATTAGAGAAATCATATGTCTCATCTGTGCTGTTTCTCTAAAAGGGAGGACATTTATCCATCTGTGAGCACCTTCATCATAATTGCAGTTGCTTTTGTTTCCTTTACACTACTGATAACAGATACTAACTTCTTGTAGCACCTCACTTAGCTTTATTTCCAGTACAAACTTGGTATATAGAACATGGAAAAAAAATAATTCTGTGTTTTAAACAGTGAGAATTATGGAATCCTATGGCAGTATTATGGAATTCTACTCCAGACAAAGATCAGAAATGCCATCCTGCCTTAAATCGAAATACTTCTTATTTTTTTCATAAATAACCTATGTGCTTCAAAATTCATTAACTTTCAGATTTTTAGGGGAAAACATGAAATTGAAAATGCAAAAGACCTGGTGAACTTCTCCTTTAGTAAAGAAGAACAGAGCACCAGTATGCGTTACTATGACAGCTTAAACTTAGCACATGCTTAGTATCTTAGCAGGCAAGTCAATCTGCAGATGATAAATGTATGTCCTTTGTTTTTTGCTCCTAGATACATAACATTAGTAACAGAGATTTTCTCTTCTGCACTGAGCTCTCATGTGTGGTCCTTGGAACCACCTTTTCCTACTAAATCCTGTATTTTCACCTTCTCCTCAAGTCTTGTCATGTCTGAAGCATGCAGATGCTTGTCTGCAAAGAGGATTCTGATTCTGCACAGCAAATTTTGAGTATATAATGATCACCAAAGCTCGGTGCCATGCCATAGTCTTCTGAGTCTCAGCATTACTGAAAAGCTTGCCGCAATTTCCAAGCGTGTTGAGAAATTTCTTCTAATCCATAAATGTAATCCATTACTAGGCCTTAGAAGCTTTTTTGTTAACGTAAGGCCTGGTCAGCTTATTTGGATTGCTTCGTGTTCAGTGACCAGCTTTGTCTTGTTTGGAATTTCGATGGAATTCTAAGGCTTTGGAAACAGGATCTCAGGCAGCTTATGCATGGACATAGACAGATATATGCCAGGATTTAACTGTGTACCCTGGTGCACAGTATGATTTTTGAGAACAGCTGTACTTAACATATGATTTCAGAGGCATACCATTAGTGCTGTTTAGCTTTAGGTCCGTCAATTTTTAATGGATGCTTAAAGGCTTTTATGCCACAGTTCTGGGTGTTATTTTGGGGGCAAGTGAAATTAATATCCATGGCTCATACGAATTTCGGATTTAAGAACTAGATAGAATAGTAACAGCAATAATAAAAGATTTTCTGTAATTTATGAAATTAAAATACTATTACTTCACACCTGAGAAGAGACTACTTCACCTACCGAACTCCTCCATGAACTCACTGGATCGCTAGTGCAGGACTGAGGAAGTCAAGCAAGAAGAATATGAGAATGAGATAGAAAGGTGTATGGGCAAAAAGCTCTGAGAGGAGCAAAGGATGAAGTTACAGGACTGATGGTGTATTACCTTTATTTCTTTGTAAGAAACTGTTTACATTACAATATTAAAATAGCAATTCTGAGATTTATATCACCTTCTTTTTAAACTATTATTTGAACTTCCTAAATTCACAACTCTGTCATCAGCAGCCAAAAAAAAGCAAGGATAGGGTAGTCTCAGTACTTGTGTCGCCTTAAGTTCTTCTTCATATATTTACAATGAAAATGCACTTCACAACAACATTTTGTTAAAGGCATTTTGTGAAAGGCTGCCACCTTTGAGGCATTTGAGTATCACACTCAGTAAGCACTCATTTGGAGCATCAGGTTCCCCAGTGTATATCACTAACTGGAAGTCTTGGGTTATAAGACATGAACAAGACATGGTTACACAACCATAATATTTATTCTTATGACTAAACTTATTTTTTAATGTAAATTTATTAAGGAAATTTTAAATTTGATACTTCTAGTACTTCTTAATTGTGTAACAAGGAAAGAAAGGAAGATGGCATTTTTGAATCACGTAGAATTTTGATTAAACAGCTGCATCCAAGGAGAAACACTGGTATCTGTATTTTCTAACTTTGAAAAACATAATGGTTTCTATTTTAGTTGACGCTCCTAAATGTACATTTTGTGATTCTGGCTTTACTTTATTTTGAAAATGTACTTTCTAATGGAAAATATATTAAAAATAAAAAGAACACTCAGTATTCTCTGTGGATTTAATCTGAGGAAATACATTAAATCATAAAAGAGGCCTGATGCAAAGTCCCTTGCAGTTTAATTGAAGACTTTCCATTAACTTCAAAGGCTTTGGATCAAGCACAGAATAGTTGCTGTCTTTCGTTTGGGCTTTGGGGGATTTTTCCACAATCCCCTGCCTTCTCTCCCTTCCAAGGCCCCCCTGAAGAATTCTCCTGGCTACAAAAACATTCTGATTAGGATAGATTCTATTATTGATATAAAACTTCTGTTTCTGTTGCTAGTACCTTTAGTAGTTATATTGCAGCATAACTAGATAATTACTTATGTGGATTTTTAACATTCTTTGCTTATGAAAATATTTTTTTTTTTGCAATCCATAGACCATAGGGAAAGAACTACTGTATGAATCAGTCTTTTGAGTAATACTGAGGTTACAGTCCATCAACTTTGTACAACACACACTTATCATGACTTCTTTGCACTTAGCTGTTTTGTGGCTTGATTTTAGAAATGTTGGGAGAGAACAGCTGCTTTTCTTATGGGGCCCATGCTTTTTTTCTTTTTTAACCTAAATTCAGGTTGTTAACACTCTCCTTAAATTAGAAATTATGTATAGATAATCAGTGCATAATTATAATATGTTTATGGTCCCTAATGATCATCTGTCAGTACTTTAATAATATCCATCTCCTTTTTCATTGTTTGTAACAATTATTGGTAAAATAACTGTCATCTTCAGAACAGTTTTATGTACCTAAATTTGTCACCCTAATTTACTTTTGCTTCAAAACGAATATTTATTGAGTTGTATGTACAGTGTTTCCCTTCCCAAGCAATGTTTATGCTGAGAGTAGTAAAAAATACTTTTCCCACATGATAAGACATCATGTTGAGTTCCTTTCTTATTTCAGTATGTAAGTAAAGACAATGATTTGCATATCAGATACTCATTACACTTTTCTTCATGTAATGGTTGCATCTGTCAGCATGGTATGTTTTTTTTTTTTTGGAAATGTGTTACATTGATTTTATAGCACAATTTCCTGTAACACGGGCTAATAGGATTGGATTAATGCTGGGAATCAGTGTTGCAGTGTTGGATTCCTTTTGTCTTGAGTACTTTGATTCTGTTTGAATGGAAGTTGAACTGAATGTATGAAACCACTGTTTCCTGAGAATTTTCCATGTCAAACACCAGATGTTAACTTTAACAGGAATGTCTGTGGTCTTTCTAACACTACTGATGAAGTGAAGAATTTTGCATTCAGTGATGAATATCACATTCAGGCGTAAATACTTTCTCTGTGTGACTGATTGTTCATTGGTGGGCTTTTTTTTTCCCTGAAGGCTCCTTGTCTTCCAAAATTGATCACTTGAACTGTGAGCTGTTTAGCATGTCTTTTATACATCTAACTAATGTATGTGCATATGTGTATACATAAAAACAGAAGATATGCTAAGCTGTATGTGTGTCCTTTCTGCAGTCCTTGATACTTTAGTCCAGAACCCATCAGTATGGCTGCAACTGAAGTTCTATGTCAGTATAAAACGTATAAAAAGTATTTTAAAAGTCTGTCAATTTTTTTGACAAATCCTTCTCCATTCTTTCCCACCTACTTCTCCACTGATTCTTCATCTCTCAATCTCTTTCCAGGCTTCCTGTGGAAGAGCTCATTCTGCTGGTCATGTCACATTCTGTCCATCACCCTCCTGTTTCTTGTTGGCCATTCTTTCCCCCAGTAGGTCTTTCCCTTGTTTTCTCTGGGACAGCTTGTGTATGTCTTCTACATTAGCCCTTTTGCGTTCAAACAAGGCTGCCACCCATGTGCCTCAGTACGGTCACCATTTGCGAGCAAAGGCTAGGCTGAAGTTACAATCATCTTCATCACCAGAGTAGCATATGCAGTGATCTCAGTTTAGTTACAGCCTGCATCTGTCCTTCCTCGAAAGCATACTTTTAAAGTTCAGTGTTGAAATAATCTACTAGCAGCTTTGACAGCTTTTCATGGGGGTAGCACATGTATCTCTGACATAAAAAGGCTGCCTCCTGTCAGATTTTAAATTACTAAGCCAAGGATCTTTTAAAATGTATTCCTGTCCTGTTAAGGCTCAATATCAAAACTGATGTCCTTTCTTTAGATTTGAATAAGTTCAACTGTTTGGTGTGTCAGAGCAGAATGTGGGCAGGCATACTGGGGTCCCCAGACCTGGATGCAGCACTCCAGGTGGGGCCTCACAAGGGCAGGGCAGAGGGGCACAATCACCTTCCTCGACCTGCTGCCCACCCCTCTGTGTATGCAACCCTGGACACAGTTGGCCTTCTGGACTGCAGGCACACACTGCTGGATGATGTTGAGCCTTTTGTCCAGCAGAACCCCCAAGTCCTTCTCTGTAGGGCTGCTCTCAGTGAGTTCTCCCAGTCTGTGCTCAATGTCCAGGATTGCCCTGACCCAAATGCAGCACCTTGCACTTGGACTTGTTGAACCTCTGTTGGAACTATGTCAACAGCTTTGCAGAATTCCAAGTAGATGGTATTGGCTCATCATCCCTTGGTGACTGAAGTGCTCCATCATAGAAGGCCACCAGACTGGTCAGGCACGATTTGCCCTTGGTGACGCCATGCTGGCTGTCTCAGATCACCTCATTGTCTTGCACATGCTTTGTCATTGCTTCCAGGAGGAGCTGTTCCATGATCTTGCCAGGCACAGAGGTGGGGCTCATCAGTCTGTAGTTCCGTGGATCCTCCTTCCTACCCTTCTTAAAAATGGGAGTGATCTTTCTTTTTTTGTGTCATCACAGATTTAATGGATATCCTCCTTCAGGTCTTTAAGGTTATTAATGAAAGGTGCCATCTTTACAGGGATAATGGGGCACGATGTACATGCATGAGAGTAGAACTGTGTTGTGAATAACTGTTTTCAGTATAATAGCGTGAAAGCGTAACAGGAAAACCGAAGCACTAAGAAGTCCTAAAAATGGAAATTAACAACTGTAATAAAAGTTTGGTACTAGTAATGTCCTACAACTTCCACTTAGAATGATGGTTGTAAATAGAAAACAATGAGATTGTAGAAACTACAGATTTAAGACAGCTAGTAATAGTGAGAGATATCAGTTACCTTTAATTCATTTATTTAATTTGTTCATTCGGCATCTGGCAGGATCATAGAGCAGATCATTCTGGAAACTGTGCTAAGGCACATGGAAAATAAGGAGGTGAGGGGTGACAGCCAACATGGCTTCGCTAAGGGCACATCATGCCAGACAAATGTGGAGGCCTTCTACAATGGGGTTACAGCATTCGTGGGTTGGTGAAGAGCAGCTGATGTCATCTCCCTCAACTTGTGCAAAGCATTTGACACAGTCCCATATTATATCCTTGTCTCTAAATTAGAGAGACATGAATCTGATGGATGGACCACTTGGTGGGTAAGGAATTGGCTTGATGGTTGCACTCAGAGAGTTGCAGTCAACAGCTCAGTGTCCAAGAGGAGATCAGTAACGAGTGGTGTTCCTCAGCAGTCGGTATTGGGACAGGCACTGTTGAACATTTTTGTCAGTGACATGGACAGTGGGATTGAGTGCACCCTCAGATGTGTGTTGCAGTCGACATGTTGGAGGGAAGGGATGCCATCCAAAGGGACTTGGACAGGCTTGAGAGGTGGGCCTGTGCGAATCTCGTGAGTTTCAACAAGGCCAAGTGCAAGGTCCTGCACCAGGGTCATTGCAATCCCAAGCACAAACACAGGCTGGACAGAGAATGGATTGAGAGCAGCCATGAGGAGAAACTCCTGGGCGTGTTGGTGGATGAGAAGCTCCACATGAGCCGGCAATGTGCTTGCAGCCCAGAAAGCCAACCATGTCCTGGGCTGCATCAAAAGCAGCGTGGCCAGCAGGGTGAGGGAGGTGATTGTCCACCTCTACTCAGCTTTCATGAGACCCTACCTGGAGTGCAGCATTCAGCTCTGTGGCCCCCAGCACAAGAAGGACATGGGGATGTTAGAGTGAGTCTAGAGTTCCATTACCTAAAGGGGGACTACAGGGAAGCTGGGGAGAGACTCTGTCAGGAATTGTGGTGATAAGACAAAGAAGAATGGCTTTAGACTTAAAGAGCATAGATTTAGATTAGATACTAGGAAGAAATTCTTCCCTCTGAGGGTGGTGAGGCACTGGCACAGGCTGCCCAGAGAAGCGGTGAATGCTACATCCCTGGAGGTGTTCAAGGCCAGGCTAGATAGGGCTTTAGGCAGCCTGGTCTGGGGGGAGGTGTCCCTGCTCATGGTAGGGGGTTGGAACTGGATGGTCTTCTAGGTCCCTTTCAGCCCAAACCATTCTGTGATTCTAACACAGAAATCATAGAATGGCTTGGGTTGTAAGGGACCTCCTTCCAGGATGATTTGGTTACTAAAGACAGTCTCTAAACTGCATCCTTTATGTATCCATAGGGAAAGTAATTTTTCAAGTTCATCCACATGAAGGGGTAGGGAGGAGGATGTGTTCCACCAGATGAGGAAGCCCTGTGTGGCCATCAGTCTGTTCTAAATACTGGTATCCACTGATCAATTTCAGCCGAGGTTACTGGACATGGTTTTAGAAGCTCATCGTTTCAACAGGTTATTTCTGTGTGTGACAGCACCTATCTGAGTAGGAGTGAGAAACCCAAATCAGTGGTGAGGGAAAGGTGACCACAGTTCAGCACCTCTTTATCTTGTTTTGAGAAACACGACAGAGGGTAAGTGCAAGAAAAGATGTAAGGTAGAACACACATGAGTTGTCATCTTTCATTGTTCTGTTGCTTACAGAACTTACTGTGTTGAGTTTGATGTTATATAAACAATTATAATTACATTAAAGACAGACACCTACTAACATATTTCAAATTGAAAAAGCTTTCTGTATATATGCTTTGTAGTGTAACCCAGAATTGCGTTACTAAATTAGAATAAAATAAATGACATTTCTGATACTTCTAACAATGAAAAACATCTGCTGCTGTCCTTTGCTCTTTTTATTTGTATATATGAAACTATCAGTTCCTCATCGTATATCATAGAGAAATAAAATACAAAACCTTTCCCACTTGTTCCTGCTTTCTTGTCCAGGTCATTTTTAAAGTGCTACAACTTAGAACTAAGGATTAATAGTTATAAAAAATGTTAAAAAAAAAAATGTAATTAGGAGGATTCTTTCAGCTCAATATGAGTCTGTAACACTGGAAAATTATATCAAAAGCGCAAAAGTTTGCTTGAAATTTTTAGTAGCTGACTAACTGGAGAAATAAGATTTTCTTGAGTTATTGGAATTCTGTTTAAGGAAACAGCTTGTTTATTCAGATGTCAATGAGCGTGTCTACATTTAAAAGTTTCAGTTACGTAAAATGAGAGCATTGGTTTAGAGCATATTGCCCCTCGACAGCAAGATTATGAAGTAAGAGAATGTATGGGAAATGTGATGTAACCAGTAATTTACTGAAAGTGTAATAGTATTGCATTTAAAGGGTGATAGTGTAGTTTTTCTTGGTTTTTGAATACCAGTAATTGTGCGATGATTGAAAGGACTGAGTGATTACACTTTAGGAACATTCTGCATGCCAAAGTAACAATAATTTAATGGCCCAGAAGATGCCTGAGAGCCTCTGAGCATAAAGGTGGTTAATATGTGCGCCATATGGTGAACTACCTGCTAGAAAATGTGACCATTCAGGTTTTCCATTAATTTTACATTCATCATCTGATGATATTCTTAAGTAACATCAGGGCTTCTATATATATCTGACATGTGTTTATGATTAGAGTAAGTTTCAAATGCATATACTCCCTCAATACACTTAATGATGGAAAATCTGTATTTTGGTGCCAAGGAATCAGTATGTTTATCTCAGATGTTTAATAGTTTTTCAGTGAACTGAATTTGTGTTTCCATTGTCTTTTTCAGAAAGTGGCTGAAAAACATATAGATTAAAAGAAATCTGTTTTCAATTGTGCACAAAAATTGCAATGTGAGATGCCAAGAAACTCTGTCTTGTTTTGAACAGCATATTCTAATATGGCCTACCCCTGGTTAGCGTGTGCAGGATTTGTGAAGTCTGTAAGTCTTCTGTGCCCCCAGATCCCTGGCTATCGTAGTTTCTGCAGCAGTGCTCTGAACGTAAACACATCTCTCTCTTGAAGTGTTATCTGAGGATGCTGACCTGACAAGTCTTTAGTTATATATTGGTAAATTCCCTGGTGTTAATGCTTGTGTAGGTATAAGCAGAATGGTGGTGGATTTTGTTGCTGTTGTTGTTGTTTTTGTTGTTTCAGAGATAATTCTTTTAACTGTCTGTGATTTGAAATATATATGATTAAATTAGAACTTGTTTTCAGCTGTTAACTTTGAAGCTTTGCATTTGTTTTAGAAGTTTTAAGATCTGAACTGTGTCTACTTTCTCCAGAGGTTCTTTGTTATAAACTGTTATATGTGCTCACATCTATGCTGCTTTATCAGGCTCCAGCTGACAAGATATGCTTTGAGGTCTGAGCATCTCTCTTACAGTGGAATATTGTAAGGACATCTCAGAATTACATCCCTAAAAGTTCTGTACAGAGTTCTGTCTCCAAACTGATTTTGTCAGGAGATGGGTGGATATCTCAATTCTGAAGCTTAACAGGATCATCCAAGGTTGAATACTGTGAGCATCTTGGCCCATTGAGCAGTTCTAGTAATGTAAGCTCATCCTTGTACCCTGCCAATTTGTTTGCTACCATCTGCTTTCACTCTTTGAGTCTTGGATACGCCCATGATGCACTGTTGGATCTTGGGAACCCAAATGCATGTCTGCGTATTGCTGGTCTACGTTGTGTTTCTGTTGTCTTTTCTGTACCAAGCAAACAAGTGTAAGTAAGCTTTGTTTTATTTATTTTGTTTTCCCAAATAGCACTTGTTTCAAATTTCATTTTGAGATCGGCCAGCTAGCTCTCCATTTGGAGTTAGTAAACTGCCAATTTTGAACCTCTGGACCCTCATTCTAGGTGGCCAGTTGCAAGCAAACAGTTTGTCGACTTTTCAGGATACTTCACATGCTTGGAAAAGTCAGTTGTGGTTTCAGATCTGATATGGAATACTTGTCAAATTAATTTTTATATGAACTTTCTTCTAAATGTCAATTCTCTGAAGAAGTCTGTGTGAATTTTGTAGCAAAGACCTTTTTCTTTGTATTGTTCATAGCTACTGCCTGTTATCCAAGATGCATTTTGTTCCTGTTCCCCCTGAAAAGTACATTTTTTGCTTCAGGGTTTCTATTTCTTCATATTTTGCTTTCCACTTTAGTTTCTCATTATCATTGTCTTTTGCCTGATTTTTTTTTTTCCTTCTCCTGTGGCATCTATTTTACTGTGCTATGTGCCAATTTTTTATTTTTTTAATTCAGTTTGGCAAAACTCAAATACTTTGTACTGATGTAGTGCTTCAGTGTTCAAATACAAAAATACACAAAATGCGTATGTTTTGTTCAAAAAGCTGCAGGAGAACGATGTAGTCTTTAAGCCATAGTCTTACATATTTGACTTTAAATTTCTAGAAGTCAGAATTATAAATATTTAATACTGATTAATTGTACTGTATGTACAATTCATGTAGTTTTGTATTCATGTAATATATTTCAATTAAAAATATAAGAAGGCTTTGTTAGCAGTCTTTACAGCTGCTTTCTACTGAAGATTTGTCAACATCATACACACGTGTCCACAGCATAAAATAATGTTCAGCATGATTATAGGCTTTGTTGAAGGTCAGCGGAGGTTTCACCAAGTTGGACTAGCTAACAATAGGTTGGACTGCCACAATTTAGAGAGGGGAATGAGTTGGCACAAAGCTAGCTTTGTGACCTCTTTCACGATCTTAAGAAATTTATTTTTTTTTCTTCAAAAAATGTGCTTATTTGTGTGGGAGCCCAAATTGATACGATTATAGACATCTTCCTAGCCCTGTAAGAGGTGAAGAAGAGCAAGCAGCATTTGAGTTTCCCCACAGTTTTGCTGTTTCAGCTTACACCTAGAATTTACCCTGTTTGCCATGAGGAGATAAGTAGGAATCCATGCCTATTTTTTTTTACTGGATTTCTTGCTCTGAGTTTTCTTTATTGAAACAATCATAGGAGTTATTTTATTCATAAAGAGAAGAAGGAAAGAATTAGCAGTAGATTGAATACATGATTTGGACTTGGGCATGTCTGGCTTTTATTCCAAGCTCTGCTGTAGATCACTGTGGTAGTTTGTGATGAAACACTATTTCTTTTTGAGCAATTCCCAACCTGAAAAGTAAGCAGTTACCTCACAGTTGTATGGTTGGCTAAATTCGTTGTGACAGGTTAATCCAAAGGAACTCTGACTCTTTTGTATTTCAAATAAATTTGATCTTTAAATACTTGTTAAATGCTATATTAGACTTCTTAAAGGGCCTTTAAACTTCGTTAAATGAATGGACTGTAGGTATTTTTTCATCATGCATACAGCAAGGAACAGCAGAAAGTCTGTTTTCTTTGAGATTTTGGCATATTTTGAAACTCATCTTTTAAATGAAGGGGGAGACAATAATAGAAACAAGTTTATGCTCTGTACTCCTTTTTGATAAGAGACAAAACAAGCTAAATTGGATGTTGATTTGAGGGTAAATAAACTGAATGGATTGCAGGGGGGAGAATAACTTTGATCCAGACATACAAGTTAAGTTAGAGGAGTGTAAGCAGCTCAGCAGTATTTAGAAAAATTTGATGCTTCTCCCTGAAGCTGGAGTCAGAAGTCTGTAGAAGTCAATGTTCAGGTGACAGACAGTGCTGCTGCCATCTGCCATCAGTGCAAGGTCAGCTAGATTTTCCAGACCTCTGACTTTCATTGTGCATGGTTCTGCAGTGAACGAAAAGTTTGTTCAGAGTACTCCATGTTGCCAGGAGTCTCCAGCTCAGTACAACTTCCTTGTGCTTAAAAGAGAAGTAAAATAATTTTTCAAATATTTTTGTGGTTGAATTATGGCAATAACAGAAAATTAGGCAAGCCAACACAAATTGTGACAAGTGTTTACTGTGTAAACAGGAAACTTTGGGATTTCAGGTTTACTGTGTATTTTGATGGTTTATGAGAAATTGTTCAATTTTTGTCCTGTTGTTCTATTTCAAGACATTGTCATACTGAGGTTCTTACAAAGGCTTTAGGTCTGTTAAAACATACATTTTAGTTTCAACTGGAAATTTTTCAACCCATTTTAAAAATATATATATAGTCCAGTTTAAAAACAAACAAACAAAAAAACTTGAGTCATTTCCTGTGATTCATACAGAATTAATTGCCATAAGAATTTCTCACTTGTCTTACTATTAAGCTTGTATAGCTAGTTCTCCCTCATAGCTGTACCATCATTTTGCACTTAGATGGAAAATTAGGAAGACTTGAGTAAAAACAGAGTAAACGTCAAATAAAACCTAACAATTCCTGGTTATCTATTTCCAGTGCAGAGTCTGAAGCATTTAATGCTGATGTTTCTCTCCTGTGCATACTGTGTGATGCTTCCAGTTGTTTCTGTATTTGGAAGAATCACTCTGTTTGAAATTCTTGCCATGCCCAACAAAGACCCATTTCTTGCATCCTCTACCTGATCCATCCTCCCATTATGAAGACGGGACACAATCAAACAACCTCAGGAGCTGTAGGACAGCACTGTTGCCACAAGTGTGATCAATAACCAATTGGTTCTCATACTAACAACATCTTCAGTTGATCTGATGGCCACAAGGCACATACCATATGTCTTACAGACATAAAGGAAGGGAGAGAACTGACAGCATTTCATGGTCAGAAAGTAACTTTTCTCAATGATCTTTTTCCAAAGCAGTATGAGGTCATAGGATGGACTTGGATGGCAGCCATCATCTAGCACCTTCAGACACCCTGTGACTCCACATTAACTGCATTCCTTCTACTGTTGTGAAAGACAGCTGTAGCTAGTTAGAGCTCTGGGAACAGTATGTGGATTAAGAGGTTTTCTGTTGTTTTTAGCAGGAAGAGAGCTCTTCTCCTAATCTGCAACAAAGGGTATTACAGTGACATCTTCTTTTGGACCAGAACTTGTTTTTGTTTTTGTTTTTATGCTTAACCTGGTTAGCATTCTTGTCTTTTTTATTATTATTTTTTTGTTGTTATTATTTTTTCTTTTGAAATCAGGCTGCTGTTGCACTTTAGACTGTAGTTCCAGTTATAGAAACATCAGTCTGACATGTTTCTAGGTTACTTTTGCACTGTAGGGTTAGCAATGTACTATATACTGTGTGCTTATTGATAGGGTTTCTGACTCTGTCCATCTGAGTATAAGAAATCATCTACAGTGACAGGTGGAGGGCCACCAAGCATTGCCTGTTTGGCAGCACTGTGATATGACCCAGCTGAAATTCTTATTGGTAGTCTTCTAATAGTACTCATGGTTAGGCTATAGCAAGGCAATCCCTTGCTAATCCCTTGAGTACAGAGCTCAATTGAAGAATAAAAATATTACCTCTTTCTTCCCTATTATTGGTTATAATTGTAGCACAGAAGGTAAAAACCAAAGTAAAGTTGAACAGGATGAGTATAAGGATGAAGTAATGGTCAGTGGTCTCCACTTCATGTTCCCAAATTAATCTCGCATTTCTGCTGTTAAATTCTTCCTGAAGCCCTACTGTCTCAAGCATGTAGCAAGTAACGGCAGCAAATCCCATCTCTAGCAAGTCTTTCTTGTTCTCACTTTATCTCCTGCATGGTATGAGGCAGGTACTAGACACACAAATTCTCTATGACGTTTCCATATAGCAGCTTTTTTTTTACGTGGTGCTGCCAGCCGTCTTGAATGTCATTCCAGAGTACAGAGTCATTCCGTACTTCTGACCCCTATCCAGCACATCTCAAAACCTGAAGTGTGAATCTGTTTTTATTTTAACAAGCTTCTAATGGCCATACTTTTCTCAATTGTTGCCACATTTTACGAAGTTTGTCTTCCCTGTGTGGGGGGTCCTTGTGTATTTGCACATGCGAGTTGTGCACACAACATTTTATTTGCTGTAACTTAGAAGTTATGTTTTGAGGTTTGTGCATCTGTCCACATCTGCTATTTAGGATAAGGAATACAAGTTTCTCTTTTTAATTTTAAGATATGAAAGGCACAATGATTGATGTAGTTAATTCTGTTAAATGTTCCTATGGAGTTTAGTGAAACACAACAGTGATGGTAGATGTCTTTAAAACTATACTTGGAAATAATGAATTATTTACCAAGATAAAACATGTGAGGACTCTCTGACTTTCAGGTTCTTCTGCAGGTAGCATACAGCCTATATCTGAAACGTAGTAGATCATGCAGTGCTGAGTTGCATTGTTCATTTTGCCATGCCTCAGTTGCAAATTGAATGAGGCAGAGCATTCCTATGAAAAGTATTAGGAAATTCTTGCATGAAAAAATGAATAGTGCACAATAATACAGGAAGTAGCAGGAACTTATGAAAGTAAATATTTACATTTCCAGTATCTGTGTAAATATACATTCTGGGGGAAGGTGGAGGGTGGAAGTGTTCTTGATATAGATAAAGTTGACATTTTTCTGTTAAGTTTTATTTTCTGCCAAGGCTTTATATACTGGAGAATACTTGACGAAAAATAAATTGAGCATTGGATGTGCCAAAAAAAAAAAAAAAAAGGGATTTTTTTTTTGAGAATGTTAATGTCATATTGTATGTTTGTTGGCTGCTGTCTGTCAGTATGAGTAGCGTTTGTGAAGTATTTAGCTATAAGGAAAAAATGTGGTTATTCCATATGAATTGGCATGTATATGCTTAAACTCTTTCTATAAATATTTGAATTAAAGGACACCAGATGTTGCACAGAAGCTGCTGCTGCTTTCTGAACTTCATGGTATATTCTTTCAAAACCCACAGGAAGTAGCTGAGGGAAAAAGTGTATTAATTAAGTTCAGAAATACATTTTCCAGCTATAGAAAAATCTCCAAAGAAAATAACGTTTGATCTTCAGAAATGTGAGCTTGCTGTCCCAGGAATCTGGTGGCAGCATGCAGCACTGTCACATGGGAAGCAAAAATCCAGACTCCGAGTTCTCAGAGCTAGGCTGGCCTGCAAGTAAGCCAGTCTGTGGCCCTTGGAAATGGACTCATCTTTTGACCCATCTTCTCTGGCCAGTGTTTGTAATGCTGTAGACAGTCTATGTTAGAAATATTTTTCCAGTTTTTCAAGATCTGAAGCAATAATGCTGTAATAGCAGAGACTTGAAGAGAAAGGAAAGTGCTAAAATTCCCAGATGCTCTGCACAATTCAAACATAAAATCTGAACAGACATATCCAGCATATATTTTATAATCTGTACAGCTATGGCAAATTGGATTTGCTTTGCATTGTTTGAGGAACAGGATTTACATTTTGCAAACCAATTAAATGTTTTTGCATTTGGAAGTACTGGCTTTTCTGTAGCTGTGGTGTCTTGTTATATTGAGAAACTTAGCAGGGACATGTAAGATTCCAAATTTCTGAATTTGCTGTTCTCTTCAGACCCAAAGCACATAAACTGACTCTCCAGCTCTCGTGGTTGTTGTGTGTCCCTTTATCTCTGCCCTTTGAATACACAACTGTTAATTTTAAGTGGCATGACTGCTGGAAGAAAATGTGCTTGCAACCTGGTAGGATTTCCTACTCAACACTGTTACGTCAAAAAATCAGATACTTAAAACGTACATCTGTGATGTTTTAGGCAGTGTTTGTATGTATGGTGGCTTGACCCCAGCCCACAACTAAGCACCCCCCAGCTGCTTGCTCACTCCTCCACTCCTCCTGCCCAGCAGGGTGGGGAGACTGGGAAGAACAAAAGTGAAAAACACGTGGGTTGAGATAAAGACAGTTTTATAAGTGAGGAAAAACTGTGAGTGCAAGCAAAGCAAAATGAAGGATTCATTCATTATTTCCAGTGGTAGGCACATGTTTAGCCACATCTCAGAAAGCTGGGTTTCATCACAGGTAACAACAATTCTTGGGATGACAAATGCAGTAGCAGCAAACATCCTCCTTTGTCTTCCTTTTACTGAGCTTTTATTGAGGAGCATGACTTAATGTTGAATGGAATATACTTTTGGTCAATTTGTGTCAGCTGTCCCAGCTGTGTTTCCTTCCCAACATGACGTGCATTTCTCTTGAGAGAGAAATGGAGAAGACCCTGATGCTGTGCAAGCACTGCTCAGCAATAACAAAAACACTGCTGTGTTACCAGCTCTGATTTATTCACAAATGCAAAGCACAGCACCAGTGTGACTGATATGGGGAAAGTGGACTTCATCCCAGGATAGACCCGGTACTATCTCCATCCCCTACTCCATACCATTAACATCTTGCTCGGTCCTGCATTATTCAGTATATCCTTATTGACTACCCCCATCCTCTGACTGTACACACAGGTTGTCATTCCCTTAGTTTGTGAAGCACCTTGATTAACTGTTCATTGAGTTAATTCAGCCTGTGACTTGGGCTCCATTTCTTATGGTGGCTACTTAGGCCGGGAGAGGCAGCATGTTGTGCTGAGTTGTTGGGCACTAAAGCCCAATAGTGATCCAGGCTGGGTCAATGGGCATATGCCCAGTTCTTTATAAGGCTCATCATCCACTGGTTGAGGTAATAATTCCTGTAACATACAGCTCAATTCATGGGTTACAACAATTTAATAATATACCCATTAGAGTACCACTAGGAGGAAGGGAGGAAGGTGTGTCTTTCATCCTTTCTTGTAAATTCTACTGCAGGCATTAAGAAATTTTCCTAGTGAGCTTTTGTTTTACAAGCCTGTACACCACATTTCTTTCCCCTCAAAAAAAAAAAAAAAAAAGGACAATGCTATTCCTGAAAAAGTCTCAGATACCTCTCATTTTGTTCTGTAAGCCAAGTGATTAGAAGAGCCTGAAAATATGATAGCTAGTACTTGTGAATTCCAGCCTATAAAAGAGGAAGTTAGAAGTGGAACTAGCTCCTACCTTTCTACTTTTTCTTCAGTTTAAAACATTAATATAGTACACAATCTTTGAATCTATGTAGGTCTGTTATTCTACCATATCAAATTCAGAGTTGTTTGTCTCTAAGATCAGGTTAGACCTTGCCTATCAAACATTTTTAATGTATCTTCCTTTGATATCTGCTTTGTGATTTTGCCAACTTTAAAGGCTTCTGCCCTGTAATTCCTGCATCCTACTCTATTCCAATACTGTGTTATTTTTTCACAGGGTTCATGAATTTGCTTTACACATATCAGAAACAGAAAATATAATATCCATGCGTTAGGTCTGAAATATGTGGTTGGTACTTCTAAAATAAAATAAATTTTAAAATAAATTTTAAATTATAAAATAAAATAAAAACTATGTTATACCTCTTTGGTAGCTGAGAAACTGCAGAATTATATGTCTGTTATGTTTCTGTCATTGTTTGTGGGGTCAGATTTTTCCTCGTTTAGAATTATAGTAATAAAAGAAAACTGAGAAATCCTCAAATGTTATAATGTCTTAAGCTTTTTCTGGTTTTGTTTGTTTAGTAGCCCAGAATCATGTTAGTATGCATTTTAGCATGACCTGTTCTGTAAATATTAACTATTCTGTTCATGCCTTTTATTTTGGATAGCCAAAGTCTACTGCAAGTGAGCGAGCCATTGCAAGACTTGCAACACACCCCCTGTTGAAACACAAAATTGCTGAACTTAAAGGTATGAAACAGTGTATTAAAGTGTATGCGACTTCAATAGCTTGAAGATATGTTCCCTTGTTCATGCTAATTCCTGATAGGAACAACCAGTATAAAAAGAAAAGTATATGAGCACCTATAACTACCTCAACGAGTTGCAGTGGATCAAGTGTCACAAGCCTGTAGTTGTGTATGTTGTCTGAAATGGGCTTGTACATGATAGTACATCACATGACATGTAAAATACAAAGTATACTACAAACAAGGCTCTTAATGGAATTCCAGAAATTGAATAGATGTAATGGAGAATCTCTAAATAAGACTGAACTGGCAGAATACTAATAAGCAGATACAAAGGTAAAAGGAACATTTCAGCTGGGTTTTCAAAGGTAGCTAAAAGGTTTTGCAAGTTACTCCCTTAGACTTCTTTGTAAACTATCTACAGATTCCCTGTGGAATTTTTCCTGATCCTTTGGAATATATCCTGTTCTCTTTAGACTCAAATTTTCCAACTAAAAACAATGTTAAAAAGGGTCAAGCCCTAGTAATAACAACATGAAATTATTTCATTAATAACAGACCATGTCAAATTAATTGATTTAATTATATCCAAAGAAGTTAATACTAATTTGCAGTTTTTACATGCAAAATAACATAGTAAATGATCAAAATCCATGATTATAAGCTGGAGATGAGTTCACAGTTAAACCCAGTTTCAAAAAAAGTGCATTAGTTGACTTTCGTCACTTGTTCATGCTGTAGTCTAAGGCGTTATTTGCGCCACCTGCTCAGTTAAAGATTGATAAGGACATTCAAATTATGTTTACTCAATACACTGAATTTAAATTGCAAAAATGTTTTATTAAAATAACTTACATGCTTAACTTAGGTAGCTGCAGCAAATGACTTTTCTTCTTTCTCTCTTACAGCTGCTGTAAAAGCATTTAAGGATGCAAGACAGGACCCAAACAAAGCCAATCCTGCGAAACAGGATACATCAGAAGCACAGCCTAAATCAGGACAACACCCCATTAGCAGTTTGGATGAACTAGTACTTAAACCAGCTCAAAAAAAGCAAGCATGTGAAAACAAAACAAAAATGGGCGTAAAAATACTGACTAACAGAGGGGCTGAAGAACTCTGTGACAGTGAATCTGAACAGAAGATTATGGAAATGGGGAAAACATGCAGTCCAAAAGAGTTTTCATTTCAGACAATAGAAATGCCACAATTCACTCAGAATAAAACAGGAAAGAAACTTGGCAATAAAAAAAGGAAAGAAAATATGAATGTGAACAAATTAACTGCAAAGAAAAAAATAATTAGTGATGATAGCGACCTGGAACAAAATAGTGAAGAGGAGTACTTTGATGATAGTACTGAAGAGAGGTTTTATAACCAGACATCAGATTCTGACAGTGATAGCAATGATGATTTCTTCATTGGCAAAGTAAAAAGAAAGAAAAAAATAACGGCAGCTAGTGATCTTTCTTTAGTAAAAGATAAGAATAAGGTTCAGGAAAATAAACTGAAGAAAGAAAAGAACACAGTATCTGGGACAGTGCAAGGTTCAGTCGTAGAAGAAGGAAAGCCCCATGCAAAAGCAAAGAAACTAGAATCAGTGTTCTGCAGTTCTTTGTCTACTGCCTCCAATCAGAAATCCCAAAACAGAGGAAGGTAAACCTATTCCTGTTGCTTTGTAATTCATTTCCTCCCTCCTTCCCAGCAATGTAAATTTTTGTGATTTTTAGTAGCTGTTACCAAACAAGGAGAATTACAGCCAATTACAGCTGAGAATGTTTTTGCCTAAAGTCTTGTGCTTTATTGATACTTAGGTATTTTTCATATTCACACAGGCACTGATTTACATTTAGCATTCCTAACTAGTATTGCATCCAAATTAAATCACTGTGGAATACTTCTGTTTTTATTAATTCATTAACAAAGAGGAAAACTAAATGTGGTTTTTACTGTTACGCTTGAAAAGTCATTGCACAAGTGTTTTGGTAATGATGATTCTTGATTCTTTCTTTGTAAGTGTTTTATCATCTTACAAGTTTCTTGAAAAATCCTGAATTATGTTTTTATTTTTAGAAATACTAAAGACCAGCCTCTCAAAAACAGAACAGGTATGTATTACTGATGAAGTTGTAGAAGTAAAAACAACTTGAGATTTTCTTGCCTCTGCAGTCAAATTATGCTAGTCTTAACTGTGGCATGTATTTTAACAATTTTAAATTGTTAAAATTTATAACATTTTTTTACATTAATTATTTTTGTTTTAAATTGTTAAAATTGTCATTTTTTTCAGCTTTCATTTTAATCTCTGGATTTTGTTTGCTATGTCCTATTTTTGAGTTTTAAAAATACTTAAAATAGTACACAGGAAAATGTACACAGTACACAGTTGTTTACATAGAAAAATACTTTTCTGTCTGTGTTTACATTGAGCAGTTTATGCTACCTGTGCCCAGGTAATGTGCAATCAGGTGGTATTATGGTATTTAATATACAGTTTACCTTGTGAGTAATTATTTAACTTTGTCAATATTTTATTCCATTTATAGTATATGGTTCCATTTTGGAATTCTTCAAGTCAAGGGTATCATTTAAGTCATACTGAGTTTTCTTGTGTAATTCCTGATTGATTTATTGTGAAGAAAAATTTGAGGTTGTGCTGAATATTTACAGAAATTTTCAGTGTGGTCAGTAATAATAAAATTTAACAATCTGCAGTCTACCAAGTTAAAATTTACTGGGCTGCAAGATGAGAAAACCTTGCTTGTGAGCATTCAGATGAATGTGTACCCCATGGCTCATTAATAAGTTCTAGAAAATGTCTACAATCTCAAGGTAGTTTTAGCACATTTTTATGAAGGTTCGTGATGTAGTTAATGTTTCATGTTGTACTTCTTGCACAGCTCTCCTCAAAAAGGAACCACAGCTCAAAAAGCAAACATTTGCAAAAGGTTCGGGTCTTAAACATGACAGTAAGAAACCATGTTTGGAGCAGCCTCTTCATCCTTCGTGGGAAGCAAGCAAGAGACGTCGGGAACAAATGTCTCAAATTACAGCATTCCAAGGAAAAAAGATTAAATTTGATGACTAGACTGTATGTAAATTGAGATTTTAAAATATGATTCTTGTAAATTTGCGTCCTGTGGTACTTTCTTATGAAGTAACAACCATTGTTTGGACACTTTTTCTCTGTGATAAGGATGGAAATCAGACTAGAAATCTTCACTGAGACAAAATATTACATGTCTCCAAATTCATGCATTTTTAAGACACGTTTAGATGTCTTTATAAATTATTTTTAATAAACCGTCCTTATCCTTTGCAGTCTATAAAAAATCATTGTTATTAGATTGCTTAATTTACTGAGCGTGCTGTCTGTTGACTTAAGGTATGGGCATATGGAGTTGGTTTATAAGTCCTGTTACATAATGCCACCATTGACGAAATACATCCTAATGTGAGTGAATGGACTTTAGGAACACCTTTTGTGCTGTGTAGGAGTAGTACAGACTCTGGAGCTTTGTTTTTGTAAAAATGTACTTCCAACTGCTTGAGTGCTTGTATTTCAGGTGAGAGGTGAGAATACAAAATACCTCTGCTGAAGTGATAATCTTAGTACTACATTATCAAATACATCTCGGGTGAGAAGAAAAGATCTCTTAAACATGAATAGACTTCACAAATTCATGGGTGTATCAGGTATCTCAAAAACCCACTCTGTAATGCACGTGGTATCAAAATTTCTAGATAGCAATAAAATATCATCCTGTTAAATTGCAGTCTTTGTCATTTCTTGATTACACTGCTGGTCTGAAAAACTGAAAAAAGTGTCTTTAATATTCCTGTCCGGAAGGTTGTGTCTGGCTGGTTCACTATGTCTGTCTTCCGCTTGTACAATTAGAAGTCATCTTTTGTATTTGATACAGCTGATATTTAAGCAAATAGAATGTATATAAAAAGGTAGTGTTAGACAAACATATTTAGTTATTTCTCATAGAATGCTGAAAAACTGAAAGCCTTAGTCTTGGCAGACTAAGAAACATTTGCCTTTTAAGTGGCATTTTTAGTTTTGGAGTTCATTTGATTGGGATATGAGATAAAACCTTCACAGTATTTTTGTTCAGGGTCTTTTCCTACTGCTTAATTGAAACAAGTTCTGAATTTATAGTTAGTCTTTAATGGTGATGTTTATTTAAATATAGTTATCTTTCATAATCTTGTAGCAAATTAATCCAGAAACTTGATAAATGACTGCTATGGGTGGGAGATAATGTACTGTACAAGTCCTGTGGCATTTTTTAATGCCTTAGTATCACATCAAAGGTGTGATATCTAGCCTAGTATCTACAACAGTAATCAAAACAGGGATGCTTTAAGTATAGGGATGAAAGAAGCAGGCAGTGCTACATCACCCAAAGATTCATCCAACTTGAGGTTTTACAGCTCAGGGACTTAGTAAGGTATGGTAATTTATTGTGTTTAATAATCCTTAATGATCTTCTCTTCTGCAAGTTTGTCTACTGTGAAATCCATGTGAACTTGTGCAGCATCTAATCTCTTAAGTTGTAGAAGTCCTTCCTATGTATTTTACTCTAAGAAAAAACAATCTGTTTTTCTGTGTCTTAAGCTATGACTTACTGGGTTTATTAAATGTTCTCAACTCCTGTATTAGAAGGCACAATGAACAATTAATTCACCCTTTCAATGCTACTTATCATAGAGAGGGTGGATGTTAGGGAAAGGAGTGGATGTTGCTTATGTTGGATGTTGCTTTAATGAGGCTTATGATGCACTCTCCCATAATATCCTTATAGATAAACTGAGGTAATATGGACTAGGTAAATGGAAAGTGAGAGGAATCAAAAACTGTCTGAACTGCTGAGCTCCAAAGGCTTTGATCAGGAGAAAGCCCATACAACAGGAAGACAGGTGGTGTCCCCAGAGTTCAGTACTCAAGTCAATAGTATTTAACAGCTTAGTTAATGACCTGGATGATGGGACAGAGCACACCCTCAACAAATTTACAGACAATACAGAACTGGGAGGAGTGGCGTGTTAGCCAGGTTGTTGTGCTGCCATGCAGAGGGCTGTGGACAGTCTGGAGAAATGGTCAGAGGGAAAGTTTAAACCTCGTGAAGTTCGGGAAGGGCAAATGCAAAGCCCTGCTCCTGGGGAGCAGTAACACTGTACACCAGTCTGTGCTGGGTGCTGATGGCCTGGAAAGCAGCTTGCAGGAAAAGGCCTGGGTGTCTGGTGGACACCAGCAGACCATGAGCCAGCAATGCATCCTAACAGCAGAGAAGACCAGTAGCCTTTGGGCTGCATTGTTTTCCTGAGTTGCATTGCTTTGGAATTTGAAACTCAGATAACCTTCCACTTCCCAGTGCTCTTTGTTGTTGCTGTTTCTAATGTACCGCATCTAATGACTTTAAACTTAAGGCCAGAAAAATAAAACATGAAAACATGAAAGCCTGTTTATTGTGGTTTTTGTAGGGAAGGATCAGCTTTTGTAGAAAAAGCCTTGCATTTACCTGCCACATAGCAAACTCTCGTAGTTTTCCAGATGCAAATGCTAGTCCTGAATGCTTACAGTAAACAAATGAATACATAATCCTAGTTGAACGCTAGTCCAAACAAATGTTTGACGTGTGACTTCTCTTGTTCCAGTAAAAGGCAAGAAAAATTTCTTCTGTTAGCTGTCATCAGTTATAATACAATTTTTCATGGACAGCTTATCTTTCTGTGAGTAGATGAGAACCATATTTTAATAGCTGACTTGCATTAAAGACTAAAAAGTAAAAAGAGTGCAAGTTTGAAAAAAAAGTTTAAGAAGCATATGTTGTAAAATGTGTGTTTGCATGTGCTGAGAGATCTAGGAGCATTAGTTTATCTTGGCATGGGAGCAAGTTTCTTACCAAATTCTTACAGCTGTAATTTGTGGCTGTAGAGTTCTTGGAGGAAACCTAGTTTATCAAAACGTCTCTTTTTTTCTTCTTCAGAAACACTTCTGAAACATCTTCGAGCTTCTACTCAAAAAAAAAAAAAAAAAATAATAAAAAAAAAAGGCTAAAACAAAAGATGTGAAAAAAGACGTGCAGAACATGAATGAGAGAAGAGAGATTAGGTTATTGGCATTGCTTCATATCTTAATAAATCATTGCTGCTGGTACTTAGTGACTCACCTGGGTCACAGCCTTAATGTGCTAAGCACTGCACAAATGAGCAGTGACGGTTAAAACTCGATAATATTTCACAGAATCACAGAATCACAGAATTTCTAGGTTGGAAGAGACCTCAAGATCATCGAGTCCAACCTCTGACCTAACACTAACAGTCCCCACTAAACCATATCCCTAAGCTCTACATCTAAATGTCTTTTAAAGACCTCCAGGGATGGTGACTCCACCACTTCCCTGGGCAGCGCGTTCCAATGTCTAACAACCCTTTCGGTAAAGAAGTTCTTCCTAAGATCCAACCTAAAATTCCCCTGGCGCAACTTAAGCCCATTCCCCCTCGTCCTGTCACCAGGCACGTGGGAGAACAGACCAACCCCCACCTCGCTACAGCCTCCTTTGAGGTACCTGTAGAGAGCGATAAGGTCACCCCTGAGCCTCCTTTTCTCCAGGCTGAACAATCCCAGCTCCCTCAGCCGCTCCTCGTAGGACTTGTTCTCCAGGCCCCTCACCAGCTTCGTCGCCCTTCTCTGAACTCGCTCGAGCACCTCCATGTCCTTCTTGTAGCGAGGAGCCCAAAACTGAACACAGTATTCGAGGTGCGGCCTCACCAGAGCCGAGCACAGGGGGACGATCACCTCCTTAGCCCTGCTGGTCACACTGTTTCTTACACAGGCCAGGATGCCGTTGGCCTTCATGGCCACCTGAGCACACTGCTGGCTCATATTCAGCCGACTATCAACCATCACTCCCAGGTCCTTCTCTGCCTGGCAGCTCTCCAACCACTCGTCTCCCAGCCTGTAGCTCTGCTTGGGGTTATTGCACCCCAGGTGGAGGACCCGGCACTTGGCCTTGTTGAACTTCATGCAGTTGACCTCAGCCCATCGGTGCAGCCTATCCAGATCCTCCTGCAGAGTCTTCCTACCCTCGAGCAGATCGACACACGCACCTAACTTGGTGTCATCTGCAAACTTTCTGAGGGTGCACTCGGTCCCCTCATCCAGATCATTGATGAAGATATTAAAGAGGACCGGCCCCAGCACCGAGCCCTGGGGAACGCCACTAGCGACCAGCCTCCAACTGGATTTGACTCCATTTACCGCGACTCTTTGGGCCCGGCCATCCAGCCAGTTTCTAACCCAACGAAGCGTGCGCCAGTCCAAGCCAAGAGCAGCCAGTTTCCTGAGGAGAATGCTGTGGGAAATGGTGTCAAAAGCCTTGCTGAAGTCAAGGTAGACCACATCCACAGCCTTTCCCTCGTCCACCCAGCGCGTCACTTTGTCATAGAAGGAGATCAGGTTCGTCAAGCAGGACCTGCCCTTCATAAACCCATGCTGACTGGGCCTGATCGCCTGCTTGCCCCGCAAGTGCTGCATGATGACTCTCAAGATAATCTGCTCCATGAGCTTCCCTGGCACTGAGGTCAAACTGACAGGCCTGTAGTTTCCCGGGTCAGTCCTC
>CM021797.1:63757521-63776763 GCA_011076525.1 Nettapus auritus | reverse complement strand
CATCGGGATGCCTACCTGGGCAGCCTGCTCTGAGGAACCTGCATTGCAGGGGGGTTGGACCCGATGATCTTTTGAGGTCCCTTCCAACCCCTACAGTTCTGTGATTCTGTGATTCCAGCCTAAACCTCCCCTGCCTCAGCTTAACACCGTTCCCACGGGTCCCATCGCTGGTGATTACAGAGAATAGCTCAGCGCCTGCCTCTCCACTCCCCCTCGTGAGGAAGTTGTAGGCTGTGATGAGGTCTCCTCTCAGCCTCCTCTTCTCCAGGCTGAACAGGCCAAGTGACCTGTTGAATCTGGAGAAGAGGAGGATCTGACACAGGACATCTCTTTGGAGGCCAGTAACTAGTGGTGACATAGAAATGAAAGGAATGGGTGATACTCCAGAAGGCTGTCTTATCATCTCTCTGCCCTTGCTCCACATGGGGTCCCTCCCACGGGATGCCGTCCTTCCCAAACTAAGCCTGCGGGGGCTGCCCACAGGCAGCAGCTCTCCAACAACTGCTCCCACATGGCTCCGTACCATGGGGTCCATCCCCAAGGAGCAAACTGCTCCAGCACCGGTCCCCCATGGACAGCAGCTCCCCCCAGACCCCCGGCTCCTGCATGGGCTCCTCTCCATGGGCTGCAGCTCCGGCCCGGGGCCTGCTCCTGCGGGGGCTCTCCATGGGCCGCAGCCTCCTCCGGGCCACATCCACCTGCTGCACAGGGGGCTTCTCCACCCATGGGCTGCAGCATGGAGATCTGCTCCATGTGGGACCCATGGGCTGCAGGGGGACAGCCTGCCCCACCAGGGGTCTCTCCAGGGACCCCTCTCCACAGTGGAACTTGTGCTGTGATGCCTGGAGCTCCTCCTGCCCTCCTTCTGCACTTATCTTGCGAGCTTTGGGGCTGCAGTGTTGGCTCTCACCCCTCTCTCCCAGCTGCTCTTGCCCAGCAGTTCTTTCCCTTCCTTAACTCTGCTCTCCCAGAGGCCCAACCAATGTCGCTCATGACTCAGCTCTGGCCAGCAGCGGGTGCCTCTTGGAGCAGCTGGGGCTGGCTCTTCTCAGAGGCCACCACTGCAGTCCCCCTTTCTACCAAAACATTGACAGGTAAACCCACCACAGTGAAAAAAATTAGTTCTTAACTGTTCTATTACTCGTATTCATTTATACATCCTTTCTGTAAGGTTTCAGTGAGAGCTGAAGCCACAAAAATCCCTGATGTAAAGAATTGTCACTGTATTTTAATAATTATTATCATATTTTTCTTCACAAAACAGAAAAACTGTAACTAAACTGGTATGAAGGGTGAAAGGTTGACAGCCATTAAAACTGTGTTTTCCTCTAGTTTAAGAATTCTTTGACCGTGTGCAATGCAGGCATCCTCTCATTGCTTAGCTAATTTGCCCTTGTCCCAACAAGCAGCCAGTCTCTAAAAATGAAAGAACATAGTTTGTACTTGATCTACCGCCTCTCTTTTTGTGTGCCAATAAGTACTAAAAACAGGAGAGGTTTTGTTTCATATATATATTGAGTGACCTAGTATAAACCACAGGTAAGGATGAAACTGTCAGACAAGTTTCTCCTTCAGTGCAGCACCACTCTTGAAACTATTGGCTAAAAATATTCTCTTTTCTCTTTCAAAAATATTTATTTCTAATTTCCTCCTATCAGTAATTTTTACTCTAGTCCTGTTTTGAGAAATAACCAAGTTCTGAAGAGGCAAGAAAAAAGGAGGCTAGGAAAAATAAATAGCTCCTATAATCGAATAGATGAGGACAGGAAACCTCTTGTGAAAATATTAATGTGCTTCAAAAAAGCAATTATATGTGAAAACATTTCTCTGTTTATTTCACCATAACTCAGGGTTCAGTGCAGCCACAATGATATCGCACATATAGTTTTCAACTTCCACAAGTTTCCCAATAGCAGATTTTTGTGCTTCCTTGCCCATATGATACTCTGCATTTTATTGCTCATATTTATGCAAAGCCCTGGCCATGAAGCCTTAAGGGGTTACTGCAGGAAGGATTACTAGTCCCAGGAGTTCAGAACTTGTTTTAAAGTCCATAGTTTCCATAGCTGCCTTCAGAATTCCTCTCTTTAAAATACTCATTATAGGTGTAATTTCAAACAGATGCTGATTTTTCTGTGATGTGTTGCAACACAGATTGAATTGGATAGCTTTAACTATCAGTGTCCACAACCAACTGCTTTCTTCAGCCAAGACCCAGTACCATAAATTAATTGCCTTCCACACCTGAAATGCAGTACGACTCTCTTCATCCTTTTAATTTTACCTCTGCATTTCTTCCGGCTTTGGCACCTCAGCAGAGAGATGGAGGGATCTTTTCCATACAGAGTGACAGGCTAATGGCAGGAAGCCGACCAATGTGCCAGCCTCGCTGACCCCTCACCAATGCATACGGTATCTTCTGCCATAAATAAGAGTCACATCTGAGGTTGGTTGTACTGCCTTGCATTGTCAGGGGTCTGTGAGTCCCCAGCCTACCCTTGCTCCTTCTCCTCACGCTAGTACGCTCTAAGCACAGTAGTGCACACACATGTATGTGCACACATCTAGCTGCAGTCTCCTTTGTTTAGATGTTTAAGTTGCTGTAAATGCAGTATTTGTTTTCTTTCTGTTTCCTTTCTGCTTAGTCCTCACACCTGGTTCCATCTGTGAGTTTGCATAATGTTTTCTGGAAGGTGAGAGAGGGAATTTTGAGCAGGGTGAGCAAAGAATTTTGCTATGCTGAGGGCACCTTGCGGAAAACGTGTTTAAGAAAGGGCAAAAAAGAGAGAGAAGGAGGGAACAAAAAGAGGGATAAACATCAGAGGTGACACCAAAGTCAGAGGAGGAGGGGGAGTTGCTCCGTGGTGGAGCAGATACTCCCTGCAACTGGTAGAGGACCCACACTGGAGCAAGTGCAGAAAGCCAAGAGAAGAAGCAACAAAGAGGAATCCCCAAGCACTGGCCATGAACCCCCAGCCTCCATCCCTCTGTGCTCACAGTTGGATGGAGGATTCAGGAGTGGGCCTGAGAAAGCAGGTAGGAAAGGTAGATTTAATTATTGTCTTTGCCTCTCACAATTTGAATCTATTTTCATCGGCAATAAAATACACTTTCTCCAAGTCAACCCTGTTTTGCCGATGGCAGTAACTGGTAAGCAATCTCCCTGTCTTAATCTCAACCCATGAGCTTTCTCAACCTCTTTCCTTTCCCAGTCCCACAGAGGAGGGTGAGTGAGAAGCTGCGTGGGAGTTTGGCTGTTAGCCAATACTAACCCAGCACAACATTACAACATTTTACTGTGTTTTGGTGGCATGCAGAGGCCTCGGTAGTCATTAGAAGAGGAATGGCACTTGCCTGTAAAGATCACACAATAAGACCATACAGGGACAAGACCAAGAACCATACGCCATACGCTTGTGAATCAGCTGCAGAGTCTCCAGTCTTTCTGAAAGTCTAACATATGTCATGGGGGAAAAGTGACACCTTGACATAAGGAAACACAAAAGCTTAATTAATACCTTATGTAATGAATAACTGCTGCAGCTTGCAACGACTGCACTCCGTAGAGTTTTTGTGACACTGCAGTCAGTATAACTGGCAGCAATGAGCACACAGTCATAGAAAGGCTGAGGTTTACAGGGACCTCTGGAGGCACTAGGTCCTGCCCCTGCTCCAGCAGGGCCACCCAGAGCAACATGCCCAAGACCACATCCAGGTGGCTTTTGGAGGACACTGCCCACTGAGACTCCACAGCCTCAGTGGGCACCCTGTGCCAGTGCACTAGCACCTGCACAGCAAAAAAAGCATTTCCTGATGTTCAGATAGAACTTCTGGTGTTCTTATTTGCATCCATTGCCTCTTGTCCTGACACTGGGCACTACTAACAAGAGCCTGGCTCTATCATCTTTACACCCTCCCTTTAGGTATGCATTCAGTAAGATCCCCCTGTGCCTGCACTTCACCAGGCTGAGCAGCCCCTGCTCTCCCAGCCTTTCCTCACAGAAGAGATGCTCCAGTCCCTTCAATATATTCATAGCCATTCCCCTGGGCTCTCCCCAGTTTGTCCATGTCTCTTTTGTCATGTCTTGGGTGGGGGTCAGAACTGGACACAGTACTTTAGGTTGTGGCCTCACCAGTGCTGCATAGAGGAGAAGGAACACCTTCAGCCCACCTTTGATAATGCAGCCTAGACTTCCATTACCTTTCTTTGTAGCAAGGCACAAGGGCACATTGCTGGCTCATGTTCAACATTGACTGTCCCCTGGGGTTTGCCACTAGTTACTAGCTCAGTCTAGACTTTGCACAACCGAACACCAACTTCTGGGCTAGCCCACTCAGCCAGTTTTTAACTCACCTCACTATCCATCCAGCCCATAAATCAACAGCTTGTCTATGGGGATCGTGGAGGACAGTGTCAAAGATACTGAAGTCCAGGTTGGCAATATCCACTGCTCTTCCCTCATCCATCAGGTTGGCCATTTCATCACAGAAGCTCATCAAGTTGATTGAGCATGACTTCCCCATGGAGAATCCATGCTGACTGCTCCTGGTGATTTTCTTGCCCTTCATGTGCCTGGAAATGTATTCCAGGATCAGCTGTTCCATCACCTTCCCAAAGATCAAGGCAAGGCTGACCAGCCTGTAATTCTGTCCTCCTTCTTGCCCTTCCTGAAGATAGCACTGATGTTTGCTTTGCTCCAGTCTTCAGGTCCTGCTCCTAGTTATCACAATTGATGAAGGATTATCAAGAGCATCCTTGCAATGACATCCACCAGCTCCCTCAGCACTCATGCATGTGAGTGGACATATTTATGTCCAGTTTGCTTAAGCATTCCCTGGCCTTATCCTCTTCTACCAAAGGTGTATCATCCAGCCTTTCCCCCTGGTCCCTGGGGCCTGGGATTCCTGAAGCTCAGCTTTTCTGGTAAAGACTGAAGCAAGGAAGGCTTTCAGAGTCTCATCCTTTTCCCTGTGTAATCAGGTCTCCCATTTCTTTCAGCACTGGACCCACATTTTCCCTGGTTTTCCTTTAATCACCTGCGTACTTACAGAAGACCTTCTTGTTCTTCACATCAGATTAAATTCCGTTTGCTCATTAGCTTTCCTAATTTCATTGCTGGATGCTTGGACAATATCTCTGTTTTCTTTCCAGGTCATGCATCCTTGCTTCCATCTTCTGTATGCTTCCATTTTGTGTTTAAGTTTGGCCAGGAGCTCCTGGCATTTTTGCCTGATTTCCTACTGATTGGAATGCACCTCTCTTGAGTTTGGAGGAGATGATCCTTGAACACTTGTCCCTTGACAGTGTGCTTAGAAATCAGCTCAGGAAGGGTTCCATCCTCTTCAATTTTCCCTGGTGAATACCAGCACATTGCAAGAAAATTTGACTCCACTGAGATCAGAATAATGTAAGTGAAAACTGGATTTGGTTTGATGAGGATTTCAGGGCTATTTCACAAGTGAGGCCTTTCCTCCAGTTCGTCAACATATTTTCAGCTGTCTTTATGTCTGCTAAAATACCAGCACATTGCAAAAAAAAAAAAAAAAAGATAAGATGCTTGAACAGTTACTCTTCCCATGCCCAACCTGCCACTTCAGTCCCATCTCCTCAGGAGCAAGGTTACGATTCCTCAACTGCCAAATGAAGTCGGACAAAATCCAGTGCAGCTTTAAACAAAATCTACTTAAAGCACCAAAGAAAGGGCAGCAGTTCATATTGGGTTTGATTCGTAGGATTTTATGTTTTTAATTAAAAAAAAAAAGTCACAGAGTCTTTGTGTACTCAAAGTTCATACCCTCAGCTACTGGTTATGAAAATAATTGTTTTAGGAGGCACTAGGCTGACTGTCTCTGTTTCTACATGTTTGGGAATGGTTGTGCGCTCAGTTAATCAACTCAGTTAACCAACTTTGGCAAAGATCTGGGTTCAATCTGCTGAAAAATTGAGCAAGATAAGATATGACACCTCTCGTCTTTCTCACTGTGACAGGTGTATCAGCATGAACGGTTTATCTTTCTGTTCTATCAGTATTTACCATTTCAGAGTTATGTTGCCTCAGGGTTCCCATACAAGTCAATTAAATGGTGTTGCATACTAATGGCCTGTATTCATGTGAGGTTGCAAATTCATTACACTGTGATGTTTTTTCTTTATTTCTGCTGTGATAGACATTCTGCATCTAGATGTCAGTTAAAAAATGTAAATAATTTTTCATCTGAGTACTGATGGGTTTTGGCAAGAGGTGTTGCCTTAATCTCTCACCAAATAAATAAATGCTCAATGAAATGTATGTAAAATCTTTTTGTTTACCCAGCTGGACAAGGGCATTTTTAGAAATTGTTTGAAGTGGATGGATACTGATGTAGTTTTAGAAAATGCTTTAAACAGGGAAAAAATGTATTATAAGTCAATACCAGGAGAGGAAGAAATACAGCAAAACTTGCAGCAAGTGGTTTCTCAGGGGAACAGCAAAAATTGACCGCTTATTGGACATGACCCTCTAATAAATCTGGAGTAGACTTTATTGAATGTCTTCAGAGATATTCTGTTTGTCTACAGAGCAGTATGATCAAGTTTGTATTTTTTGTAGGCCTACTGTGTAATTTTGTTGAGGAGAATGTTTAGTCATAAAAGACATCTCCATCTTAATAATCAATATTTTGATATAATAATTGTTCTGTAGCAAAAAATCTTGCCTACAAAACAACATGCAGAGAAATACGTGGTTTCCCATGTGATTAGTTGCTGTTTTTTAAATATGCTTATTATTAGACATGCAGTATACTTTTCCCTCGAGCTGTATTCCACAGTGAGGCTACCTGAAGGAACCACTAGGTTCTCACATAGAGTAGCCAAGTGTTTTCCAAAACAGGAAAATGTTTCATTAAGCAATAGTGAAGTCAGGCATAAAATGACCGTGTCTTCTGACTGACTGTCTTTATGAGGTTGAGGAAAACTGGACCCTGTTCTTGATGAGAAGATGATGTGGCAATGACAGCCTACAGAAAAGTTTTCCTGTGTAGTATTGTCAGGAGCTGTCATTCTGCATTCTGGAGAATAAATGACACAAAGATACTATCAATTTTACACTGTCAGTTTTGATCTGCTAGTAATATTAATCATGACTGTAAATAAAACTCTCTGTTGCTGCACTGCACATGGTTCTCCCATGATACTCTGGGGGATAGTGCTTCCAGAGAACTTGTGATGCACAAAAATGGCTTCAAGCTTCATGGATTTAGTCAGGCAGACAACTGCACAGAAATGTACTCCTTATTGATAGACATTTAATATTGTACTAATGTCAGCATAGCACTATCATCAGAGACTGCTGAGGAATAGATCCCTATATGCTCTGGTTGGAGCAGAGAGAAAATTTGCCATGTTGAGCCATTGAGCCATGTTGCCATGTTATTCAGGTGTACAATTAGAGACCAACAGTATGGGCAGAGAATTCTCATCAGATATAATACTCTTCTTACAACCCCAGCCATCTGAATCTATGAGAATCTCTGCTTTGGTGAAAAATCTTTTTTTTTTTTTTTTTTTTTTTTTTTTAATGAAAGCAATGAAGACAATTTTGTGCAGCTTATTCTGTGAGCTGTTGAGGCCTTACGTAAACTCAACAGAGAAGAAATGCTAGTTTTTTTCTTTAAGCTTTAGACAGTCGCTATGTCTCAGGGGTCACACAAAAGGAGAAAAAGAGGCAGTCATTTAACAAGAATAGATTGCGAATGGGAGGAGGAAGGAGAAAGAATGTGGCAGAAATTGTGGCCTAGTGTTGCTTTTGACAATAAAACAACACTTTCATTGCCCTGTTTTTGGTTTCAAGCAAGTTTATTTTGCGTGTATTTCACTAATTCTGTTTCCAACCCTGCAATTATAACAATACATATATGAAAGCCTGAGTGCGCAACAGCTTGACTTACAGAATTCAACCTCAAAGATTATGAAAATTGGAGATGATACAAAACTCTAATATTTTACCAGTAACACACAAACAAATAAAACTACCAACCAACCAAAAAAACTCCTTAGACTGAGACCCTTGATGGTGTTGAGTGCCTCCAGTAGCTACACTTGATCTGCAGCAGTTTGTCCAGTGGAGGACGTGGCCCACAATATTTAACTTTGCAATTTCCCTTTAAGAAACAGATAAACAAAAATGTCAATGACCTTGGCAGCAGTATCCGAATGTCTTAGTTTCACTAGGATGAACTGTTCTTGGAAAAATTCTCCCCTGTCTGAGTCACAGTCAGGTTTTTCCTTCTGGAGTAGGAATGTGTGCTGTTCTTCCCCTTTCTCCCTTCCCATTCAGCACTGCATGCAAATTCCAGCTCTCTAGTCTGGCATTTCAATTTCTGTAGGGTCTTCTCGTGTTATGCTAGTGTAGGAGGTTTCACATTTTTTGTGACATTCTTTTAAAACAGAACTGCCCCAGAGCACCTAGTACCAGTGGCTTGACTTTGAAAAGGATGCTTTTTTGCCTTTGTTCACAAAATGAACTACAGTAATTTCTCTTCATTTTAGCATGTAACCTAAACAGAGGCCTGTGCAGTAGCAAAAACTGCAGAAGTTATTATAAGTAAGCTTACGAAAAGAGTGGTAGGGATATTGCCATGAGAAAATAGATAAATAGATAAATAAAAGTCAAATGTGATTCAAACATTGGTTGTATTGTGAATAATAGATGTTTCTACCTTTTGTTGAACAAAATAAGTAAAAATGCATATAGTGTTCAGATCAATTTAGTGATACTCTGTTTCTTCTTGCTGTCTTCTTTTTCATAGTCATACAAAATTTCCTCCAGGAAAGAAATCATGCGGGCATTTCAGATCCTTTTGAGAAAATGGGTACTGATGACTGTGCTGTTAACCACTAGGTGAAGTGTCTGGAACAGTGATATGGACAACACAGGTCTGACACCCCCCTAAAATCACAAGAGCTGTGGTTTGAACCCTCTGAAGAGCTCCTCATTCACCGGGCTAGTACTGGGATGGATCTGCTCTCAGCCCCTTGGCCTGACACTGCCTTGTTCCGTAAGCCAGTTATTCTCATCACCAGGTTGGAAAGTCTTTCTGTCTCAGTAGCTGTCGATGTGTTTTGAGCAAAGTAGATAAATGTGGGTAGACAGAGGCCCTTCCTTAGAACTTGCCACCCCTGTGGTTAGGACAGTGATGTGACAGGGAGGCAGGAGTGGTTCAGCTCCTTGCTCTGTGTCTGGCTGAAAGGGTTTTAATTGAGGTTTCTGATCTCTTTGTCTGACCTTCATTTTCTTCAGAACAAAGGAACCTCTATGCTGGCATGAGACTGTTCTGCATTACACCACTTTCAAATAGTTCATAGCGGCGCTACACCAGCCAAAAATAATTACGGTCAATTCTCCATTATCTGACGGAAAGAAGCAAGCACTTCCACAAAACAGAGTGACATGGATGATGCAAGTAGTGGGAGCAGCCATGGAACCAGTTCTCACAAGACGGGCCAGGCCCAGGAGTATCTCTGCACTGTACCCTCCTGAGGCTCCGCACGGGAGGAGGACTTACTCATTCAGACACGGCGCCCAACCTGAGCTGGCTCTCTGAGAGCGCCGCATTGCAACAGAGCTAGTAAGCTTTCCAGGAATCTGGAGTGCTCTGCAGCACAGCAGGAGCCAGATCACACTTGATATGGCATGAACACAAGTGCATTAAAGCTGCTGGCCTCCTGCGGGCAAAGAAGAGCCCCTTGGACTTGCCTTCAGAGGGTTCTGCTGTGCTGGTTCAGCATGTATGGTGCAGACACGATAGGTCTGGCTCTCTACTGAGATAATCCTAGTCCAAGCCTAGGCTATATGCTGTATAAAAACTGCTGTGCCACCCATGAATTTTGTCCCAGGGCAGTAACTCAAGAAGCCTGGATAGGTTCTTGCAGAGCCACCTTCACTGCCTCTTCTTCACTGGGTTGGTTATTCAGCTGTACAGATCCAGCGCTCACACTTGCTGGCTTACCACCTGAAAGGAGGTTATGGAAGACAAACAGCATTGTATTGTCCATGAAACCTTCACACGGTGTTAGTGCTCTGTCTTCACCTTTTACAAACACGTCAAGAATCTTGAAGTTGTGTGAGTCTACTGCTGGTAGTCCCTTCTCAAAGAGAAGCAGCTGAGAGAATGATAGGAGAAGATGAGAAAAAGAAGAAAAAGAAAAAAGAAGAAAAAGAATAAAAAAAAAAGAAAGAAAGAAAGAAAAAAAAAAAAAAAAAGATGAAAGGACGAACAAAAGTAATCTACCTTGACTGTACACCCCAAGGTAGCAAACTTCTACACTGCCTTGAGCAGTCAAATAACTTTCCTGTTTTATTTATAGATTTGTAATTTTCTGTGATGGTATTGTACTTAAAGTATAACTGATGCCAATCCAGTAAGAACACGAGACCCATTCTCACCTCTAAAAACTGGAAAGTTGAAAATGTAAATGAGTCATAGTCTTTTTACAGTTGGCAGCTACCTATTACAAGGTGGTTGTTAATGCTTTTTTTCTTTGTAATGCAAGCAACTTCAAAATGAAGTAATAGTTATAAGTTACAATGAGATCTGAGTTACACTGCAAGTTTCTTTAGTAACATAATAAAACAAAATAAACAAATGCAACATTTGCCATAAAAATAGTAAAACCAGGGAGATATGATTTGCAAACTTTTCAGCTGAACTTCCCAACAATGTCGAATAAACTTTTCTAAATTATGTGACCATGAAACTTTCTTTAAAAATAATCTCACATGTCCTCTTTAATCTGTATTGACAGCATTGTTCAAATCACAGTGCACAGCTAAAATGAAACGGCTGAGCAAAAAACTCATATTCTTAGTTCTCAGAAAACATCAGGATTGAATACAGTCTTGCATTTTCCCTGACTATATGTCATATAAGAAAAAGGTTTCATTTACAGGCACTATCTCCCGTTCCAAAGCAGGTACCAAAAATTCCCCTCTTCTAATGGCTTAGGGAAGATTCTAATTCTGGCGATACTGAAAAAGTACTGCCCATGTACAAATAGGAGCATGGCATAGATATCTACTGTATAATTAAGGATGAAAAAAAAAAAAAAAAAAAAAAAAAAAAAAAAAAGGGATAAAAAGACACACAAACGTGGTGTCCATATAGCTTGTGAATGTTTCAGAAAAAGGCAACTATAAACTCTTTCATGGAGTGTCTAGATAATACTACAGGTTCATGCAGCCAAGTCCAGAAAAAAAGCAGAGCAAACAAATAAAATACACCCACTGTCCCTGCCCCCCCTTTAAAATTAAGTGAAATTCTGCTCTAAATCCTTCATTTTTTCTTTTTAATATTACTGTTTGTGTCTCCCTCCTGCAAGTCTTGGCAAGCACTGAACGTAAAATACTTGGAAAAACAGCTGGTTCTTCCCACCTCATCTGTGCCTTTTCTTAGCCCCCAAAATCATCAAGCATTGTGGTGCTGGCTGAAATCCTGTTTACTAATACTACTTTGTTACGTGGGTATTTTCAGTCTTTTAAAGGAACTTTTTGTTCCTACAGAGCAAGGCCTCCCTGTGTCATGCTACAGCCAAGTTAGCCAAGGTGCTGATAGCCCCCTGCCATGAAGGAGCATGAGGAGAGAGAAAATCTGAGAGAAACAGAGCAGTCTTCTCAACCGTCAACATCTATTTAAATGTAATCATGAAATTTGGCTGTTCCTTGGGCCATGTGGTGTCTGCCCATTCGGCAGGGTGGGGCTGGAATTACTGCTGGCATGAATTTGTTTGGCCTCTTATTTTCGTAACCCTTCAGAGCCACACAAGGGGAAAACAAGAGGCCACATAAGTACACTCAAGGGCTAAATGTCTGTCTGGCATGCTTGCATCACACAGGACTTGGAAGGGCCGAGGAAGTCCTCGGAGCTTAGGGAAAGTGAACTGCCTAGCTTAGTGTACAGACTAAGGAAGGGGAAATAAATATGCACGGTAACTGAGAGGGAATCAGCTTCACAGGATAAAAATGGGTAAAAGATTAACTTCATTGTTCTCCATTATTATACCTTTAAATCCACTTCTAGCAAGAAGATTAATAGGGCTTTCTCTCCCACAGGAAAGTGGTTTGCCCCTTAATTTCATCCAGCTCTTTGATTTTCAGAAACCTTTTGTGGCCACTTTTATTCCCGTGCAGACCCTCTCATTTCTCCTGTAGTATCTCCTTGGCCCCCACCTTCTCTGTAACATTGTCCTAGTGCCCTGACCTCATCTCTTTGCAGCTCCCCTCCCACTGCTCAGCCAGGTCCGTGGTGTTCCCCACTTCCGTTCCGGCTGCAACAAAGTAATGGGGCACAGCAGAAAAGGTTGGAAAATAATTGAGAAGTTGTGTGCCTTGGTGATGTCTGGAGAGGTTGACAGAAATCTGGAAGATGACTGAGGAGAAAGCTCTTGGTACCCTGAAATCAAAGAGGCTAAGAAACTCAAAAATTGGTAAGTGGGTCAGATCCCAAGAAGTTGAAGTTGTTATTGGGTTACTGTCCTGCCAAAAAATATATATATATATACATATATATATGTATGTATATATATATATACATATATATATATAAGAATGACTTGGGAGGAAGTAGCAAAAATGCTGAAGAAGACCTGGAAAAGTTTTTTTTTGTGGGGGTGAACTAGGAGTTCAACAGTGTTTCCAGTTATAGATTAGTCACATAATAAAGGGATATGTAACTCAAGAGTGGAGTTACACAAGTGTTCATGACAGAATATGCTCAACTGGGCAGTGAAGACAAAAGGGAGAGAATGCTGAAAAGTAATGGGAGGGAAAGCAAATGGGGGGAGAAAGAGAAAAGATGATAAAGAAGATAGTTGGCACTGGCGGATTTGCCCCAGGAGAATAAAACAGCATTAGAGAAGTCAAGCTGTAGGAGGATATAAAGACTGTAAATGGAAAAGTGATATAGAAAAAGTATGAGACAAGAAACAACTCCAGTACACAGCAGGCAGAAGACATAGAGACTGGCAGATGTGACAGCGATGGAGGCAGACACTTGTTAGTAACACAGAGGGGCTGCGGAGCTTGCAAAGTGGCTGCTCTCCTGTTTCTCAGACCATGAGAAATGGCTCTTGGAGAATACTTCCATGTTCTCAGGAAGGGCCTTTGCGGACGTTTTACTTGCTTGGCATATATTTACTCTGATCGTGACAGACTGCAAATTGCAGGCCATTGAGTGTTTTCAGACCTAGCTGAAGACTGGAGATCTATGACTTTCTTCACTGCTTGGTTGAGTGCAGAGAGATTTTAGGTCTTATGTCACATTTAGAATATGCAGCTGTTATTTTAGTGACATCTTGGCCGAGAAGTATTGGATAAAGGCTGGTCTAAGTGCAACTATTGTCATTTCAAATGATGGGAAATTCTGGTTCTTGCTTAAGTTTGATTTTTAAGGAAGAACTGAAAATCAGTTCTTCTAGGTGACATTACTTCTGTCATATTTACTTTCCACTGTAATTAATGGACAGAAAAAGGTGAAATATGGGGAATCATTTTTAGCTGTTCCACTCTGAGACCCATTCTGGGGGGGCACTGTGTAGGAACTGGAAATGAGAGGCTGGTAGGTTAAAAATAATAATAACTTGCAACTGCAAATAGAGATGGTAGGGGTGTTAAGTCGCTGAGGCTTAAGTCCCTGAGAGGACCACTTAGGAAGAATTATATGACTCATAGAACTTGGAGCCAGAAGGATCAACAGATTGTTAGTTTGACCTACTGTGTAACATGGGCCATAGCATTTCATCCAGCTAATATTGCAGCAGGTCTAAAGCTTGTCTTTCCCAAAGTCAGGTGGATTTGACTGGAAGACTTGAGGGCATTTGAAAAAATAAATGTATTATTTAACAGTTTGTCCTCTGGCAGTTTATTCCTTGCTGCTTTAAATCTGCTGGTTTTACATTTAACTCAAGTGTATGCAGCTTCTGCCCCTTTGTTTTCTTTTTTTTTTTCTTTTGCTAAGCTTTTTCTGTTTTATTGGAGTTGCTCATTACCATTCCTTTTTTTTTTTTTTTTTTTTTTTTTTTTTTTTTTTTCACATGAAAGATGCTTATAAAGTAAAGGATGTGTGCAAGGTATAAAAGATGTGTGAAAGAAAGCACATCCTCTGTCAAGGCTGCAGTAATATGAGTGACTGAAAGGGTGAACATCTGTTCCCAAGAAATTGCCTCATTCTCAAATATGCTGTGTGTAGCTGGGCCTCCTGCAGCCGACGTATTTCTGTTCCAGTTTGCATCTGTGATGCTAGCAGGCCAGGGGCACAGGCTCCTCGACAGCTCTCTTTGTGTTTTATCACCACAGCAGCAGTAAGACAGCGGGGTAAAGCAGGCTGCTCTGCAGACAAGGTGGTGCCAGCTCTTGGGACAGCTTTTGGCAGCAGCAGCTGGCTATGTGGGATGTAAGGAGAAACGAGAGAGTGAAATGGCAGACTGTGTGGAGCTGCGATGAGTCAGCCACTCCGAGGGTGCTGGAAGAAATGTATAGTCTGTATGGAGGAGCACCGGGCTGCCCGGAGCTGGAGGCCGAGGAGTTCTGGTCTCTGCAAATCCAATTCATCTGATGTTCTTGGCAGCCTGGGGAGGAAACTCGCAGCAGAGAGCTCTGGTGTGTGAGGAGTGATGACTCTTGGGCTGCCTTCTGGGAAGGCCGGCCAGTAGACGTGCTACCATGCACTGCAGCAGCAGCCCTGAAGAGGGAGCATAAACTCAGAGTTTCCAGGGCAATAAAAATTGCCCCATTGTGGTGGAGCGAGTTTAGCCTCTGAAGGCTAAAGGCAGTGGACGCTCATTCACAGGAAACAGTTATGCACAGATGTCTCTCATAACGAATGATTTTGGCTCTTTTTGCCAAGACAAAAAATAATGGGTTAACTAATTTTTTTCTTTGTTTAAGTTATTTTTCCAGGAAGTTCATCATCTCATGGTCTTCGTGCTATGATTTATTCTTCTGTTGCTTCTTCTAAATACTGGCTCTGTTCTTTTTCTAGCCAAACACTAGAATCTCTTCCACACCCTTATTACTTTCTGGAGTTTCAAAAAGCAATCTCAGAACTTCTCATTCTCTTATTAATGGTGCTAATACAAATTATTTGATATTTCTCCTACCAATCTCTGCTACTGAGGGGTGATACCACAGCAATGTACAAAGTTGCCAGAGGTGTTATAGAAGTATAATTGTGAGGCAATAAAGTATTTAGGGAAAAAAAATGTAGGTGTTTTCAGGTGGTCAGAGAGCGAAATGTCATTAACACTGTGTAATTTTCTCAGAGTAGTCCAGCATTGGAATGTGTGGCAGTATTTCACTGCATGAAAAATTATTGTTGCTTCAGCTGCAGCCATATCCATCTCACTGGGAAGACTTCCAGCTTTGAAGGGAAATTTGTTTGTACATGTTTGAACTGTGTTTTTAGCTGCAACATAACCTTTTCTGTCTTCTGGCTGTCCATTAGAAATGGTAAGGAAAACATGGCACACGTTTCCCTCAGCCTCAGTATAACCTTTCCCTTTTACAGGAATGAAAAGTTCCTCAACCTGGAGGGTAATTCCATTCTGACATCCTTTTGAATGCTTCCAGGGTATGCTTTGTTGGAGTGTTTGCATGCTGATTTGTAGGGTAAAGCCAGAGGATGGCAACTATGAAGGCAGTAACAAATATATATATATATATATCAATCCTCTGATTAAAGCCTTCACAGCCACTGAGTCATATTAGACTGATTTCATGGGCTGAAGTCACGTTCTTAAATCTTCAGTTACTTGAGTGTGTTGTAACAAGAAAGCATTCAGTGAACATACTCATTATGCAATGCAACAGAAAAGAAACATTGGTAATGGGAAAGCCATATAAAAATATTTCTAAATGTTCAGAAAAGTGAGTAAAAGAAAGTGAAAAATAATGGATGATGAAATGGACTTCCCTCATTTATTATCTCTCTATGAAAAAAACAGGTTTAATAAACAGTAAAAATAAGAAAGTCCTAGCAAATGATGACCTGTCACCTTCACCCTATCCACACTGCTTTTTAAGACATTTTCATACTCTTAGTTTGTTTACTGTTCCTCTGCTTTTTCCAAGTTGACCTTCAGATAGGATCCCACCCAGAGTTTTGCAAGAAGGAAAATAGGGCAACAGAAGCAAAAGAGTTAGTAGCTGGAATGATGGTTACAAAAGTATGTACACAGTAATTATATTAGGACCATTCCTGTCTTGCTTGGATACAAATATTTTACTGATGTTTGTCCCAGACTCTGTGGGAATTTCTCAGATACATGGATATCCTATGATAAAATTCTGTATTATTTCTTATATTTTCTCATGTCTACTTTGTGACCCTTCCTGTTGTTCTAGGACGCCCTATTTGGAAGATATTACAGCCACTGTCACTATAATGGATTAAGTAATATGGAAAAAAAAAAATAATAACAATAATAAAAAAGTAGCCTACATTCTTCTCCACATAAATTCTCACTAACTGCATATATACATGAAATTTAAACCACTTCATATAATAAAGCCTGTTCTAGGGAGTATTCTGACTATTGTGTGATTTAGTCTGGCTTAAGATATGCACTAGAAATCAGGTCACTGCTGCTATTTTTATTCCTCAGGTAAAAGTAATTTCTGTGTTTTCATTTATTTATTTATTTATTTTTTTAATCTAGTAGGCAAGGGTTAAAAATGGTATACTGGAAAAACTCTGAAAGAGATTAAAAGCATACTGGTACCGTGCAAATCAAAGTGGCAGAGACCTGAACCAGTCAGCTGCAGTAACAGGCTGTACCTTGCCAATGTGCAAGCTACCATACAGAAGTAATATAACCACATTTGTTCAGCTCCGATCTGTGCAGCTTATGTTTGAATATCACATGAAAGGCATATGTAATGCAGCAAACATTTTTCAAGCTTGTCCATTTTTTTGTTTTTATAATAGTTAAACGTTTACAAGCATACATACATATATAAGATGCCAGATGGGAATTTAGCTGAAACACTCTCACCAATTTTTAATATATTGTTAGCATGAATGCACTTATTAAAAAAATACCATATTTTATATCCATAGTAACTAATTCAAATATAAATTTATTATTTTTGTAATATAAAGCATATTCTATCAAGTTGATAGAATATCAACTTTTTATTTTTATTTTTTATTTTTTCTTAGGGCTTTTAAATTGAAACATCATTTATTTTGTTCCTTATTTCTAATGATGTGAGAGTAATTTTGCTTTTAAACAGGAAAAAAAAAAAAAAAAAAAAAAAAGTTTTGTTTGTTTTTCCTCACAGTTTTATACTATGGATAATTCCCATGCTGCTACCAGACATTTGAACTGATATCTGGACACCTGACATGGAGACAGCAGTGCTGTCTACTATATTTTATGTCTCCTGAAGACATGTGTATAGGTATTTAGAAGATGCAAGATACTTTTTATTTATTATTATTATGAGTTTTCTGTAAGATCTATGGCTCAAAAGGCATCAATAATCTTTGTATTTCCTGAATTTCAGCTCCTTAACTGTAGTGATATTTTTCTAGTATAGTTAACATTCTTGAAATATATGTAGTTACATAACTAAAGGCATTCCTGATCTAAGTGTTGTGGAATTTATCTCATAATAATGCAATGTAAATGTGTTAACTAATTTGCACCACACTGAAATAGGAAATTTGCACAGATCAGCTAAAATATCAGTACAAATGGCCATTCAGAATATCAGAATGTTGTTGTATGCCGGACTTGGAAATTCATGTTTTTTTTGAAAGAGTTTAACATACTCTAACATTTACATAGTTTCTTCGTGTGTTACTTGAGTGTCACTCTTCTAGCAACTGCATGCCACAAAACATAAATTTAGGCACATAACATGAGGGAATATGCTATAAATGATATTGGTAACAGACTATCAGAGGCTGACTGACACTCTCATGCTCACTAGAATACTTGTAATCAAATGAATGTTTACCAAATTAAATGAAGAATTTCAAAACCAGTTACCAAATTGTAATAACAAAAGTGTTTTGATTGTTATCGTGCCATATGACGTAACATGAATGTCATGACCAGCTCAGTAAATAAACTGATATGTATTTATTGATTTATTTATATTTTAGTAGAACTTTTAAGAGAAAAATATTTGAGCTATTTTGGCATTTTCTGTTGGAACAGCTTTCAATATTTATAAAATTAAACGTTGACTCAGCCAAGTCTGAATGAACTGTTTCAAACTTATTGCAATGAAGCTCTTTTCATATCATTCAGACTAAATATTTTTATTGTCAAAATACTTAGAATATTTTCTGCAATGAAATTTCAAATTTTAATTAAGAATATTATGACATGTTCAGAAAGGAATAATAAAAATTATTGTGAATTGTCTCTGCAAAAGACATCCTTTGATCCAGCTCTAACAGTGGGTATAAAGTGCACACTTTCTTTCTCATTCTTAAGTAATACATTTGAATTACCTTTTCCAATTCACATTTTGTAATTTTATCAGGCTGACCAACTGAAGAGTATGATTTCCCATGTTCTGGGTAAATTATGTTGTAGTAGAGTCTGCCCATACTGTTTTTAACTAAGAAAAAACAAAACCAAAAACAAGCCAAAACACACACACACACAAAAACAACCAACCAAACAATCAAAAAAACCCCACCACATAGCTGTTCAACAAAGACAACATAAGTTGAGAGTTCACACAAGTGAAAATGACAGATACGCTAGAATTCATATACATATTTGGGATTGTGTTTATATGATAGATCTTTTCATCCAAATGCCATAATACAATTCTGACTACAAAAAATGCTTATATTTTCAACTATAGATAATCCTATAACCCTTGGGGGTATCTGCTATAATGTAAATAAATTAATAAAAACATCAATATTGTATACATATTTATGATGAAAAACATATATTAATTTATTTGTGGATTTAAATATGTGGCAAGGTTTTGGTGGTAGTGCAGTTACAGTGCTGACCTCAGGTCACTTGGGCTGTTCAGCCTGGAGAAGAGGAGGCTGAGAGGAGACCTCAACGCGGTCTAAAACTTCCTCGTGAGAAGAAGTGGAGAGGAAGGCCCTGACCTATTCTCTGTAATCACCAGTGATGGGACCCGTCGGCACGGTGTTAAGCTGAGGCAGGGGAGGTTTAGGAGGGACATCAGGAAGAGGTTCTTCACCAAGATGGTGGCTGCACACTGGAAC
>CM021797.1:63740323-63752521 GCA_011076525.1 Nettapus auritus | reverse complement strand
GGAGCAGTTGTTGGAGAGCTGCTGCCTGTGGGCAGCCCCCGCAGGCTCAATTTGGGAAGGACGGCATCCCGTGGGAGGGACCCCACGTGGAGCAAGGGCAGACGGTGACCGTGAAGGAGCGGTGAGATGAAGCATGCAAGGTTGATCGCAGCCACCATTCCCCGATCCTCTGCACCACAAGTGGGTAAAGGTGGAAGATAGTGGATGGAGGAAAGGTGTCTTTATTTTCTTTTCTTTGTTTCTCACTTTTTTAGCTTGTTAGTAAGAGGTAATAGATTTTTCTTATCTCCTTATGCTGTCTGCTTGTACCATGATGGTTATCAGTGATCTCCCTGTCCGTATCCCAACCCATGAGATTTTTTGTCTTTCCATCTTATTTTTTCCCCTTATCCTGTTGAGGAGAGGGAGTTGTATCGTGGAACTGAACTGGCTACTGATATGAAATCACCATAACTTATCACTTGTAGTCATCACCGCTTTGTAAACTTCAAATAACTGGAAATTTACTGTCTTGAGTGAGAGAATTGGTATGACAATGAAAAGTGGTGTTATTTGTTGGTGGTCGGTTTTGTTTGTTTGTATTTGGTTTCGTTTTTCATGTCTTTTTCTTGGTATTAGAGCATCCTACAAAAACTAATTTAGAGATTTTGATAAAACTGACAGGGAAGCTGGTCAAATAATGTGACATTTAAAAACCAATTTGACTGGTTTTCTCTATTAGGTGCATATCTTGCACATCAATTTCTGTGAGAAACTGATACTAGAAGTTGTATGCAAAATATCCCCATTGCTTACGTGAATACAGGACATTGCTTTTGCAAGATTCTGACAAGCTATGCCTGTTATGCCTTTTCATGTCTTCAGTAACAAACCGAGTTTTGTTATGCAGGAAGGGGTAAAACGGAGGAAGCACGGCAGGCTTGCACTCAGCCCTCACAGGGCCAGCAGAATGCTCACCATGCAAGTGTTTGGGCCTGGGATGTTGATGCAACTATTCATCATTTCTGTAGAATTAATTCCCACAGAAAATGTGAAGCTTGAAACAGTTAGAGTTGGGAAAATGTTGAAAGAGTTTGGCCAAAAAGATGTGAATTTTTAAAAGAGAGCAGCGCTTGTGTAGGAGTTAGGGCTCCCTGAGTTTTGTTCCTTCTCCTTTCCCTGGTCTCTTCTCCTGTAGTCACAGGGGAAATGGGTCCGACAGAGAAGTCCCCGGCCATGGATGCCGTCCCTGGCAGGGAAATCTACCAAGGAACAATTTACGGGTGTCAAAACGTCCAAACCGCCCTTGTTTTCCCTTTCCTTTTCCTTTGTTTTGACAGGGGGCTGGGGGCTGGGGGCTGGGGGCCGGGGTCGCCCTTCGCGCCTCAGCCGAGCCCCGGGTCCCGCCATTATTTAGGCTCCGCCCCCTTTCCGTGACGGCACAATGCCGCCGGCCAATCGTCGCCCGCAGAGCCGGCCGACATTTGCATGTGTTGACCCGTTGCCATGGCAACGGCGGGGCCGTGGGCGCCATCGCATGTCCCGCTCCTCGGCACGGGGCGGGAGGGGAGGTAAAATGGGGGCCGCGGGGGGGGGGGGGGGCGGGGGGGGCCCCGGGCGTGGTAGCGTCGGTGGAGATAGACTTTTTTTTTTTTTTTTTTTTGGTCCTGGGAAGCAGAAGTGAACCAGAAAACTTTGCTTTTATTTCCACGTGTTTTATTTTTTTTTCTGAAGCTGATGTTCATAGAATTTCACAAAAACCACTGGTTGCGCCTATTATAGCCCAACACCATTGGCTTTGCTGGAAAGTTATTTAATTTAAATTGAATTCTCTGTTTACTGAGTTCCCAAGGACATGGCTCTGCAGCAATAAGCTCTGTCCTAGCCAGGTGAAGTTATGGTTACGCAGTGCGGTGGGTGCCCACCCAGCTGCTCTGCCTCTCCCCCTTCTCCACAGGACAGAGAGAAAAGACAATGAAAAAAATCATAGTTTGAGATAGGATGTGGTGATTGCTCACCAGTTACCACCATAGGCAAAACAGACTTGACTTGGGGAAGATTAATTTAATTTACTCATAGAGCAGGATAGTGAGAAAAAAAAAAAAAAATCAGCGCCTCATCCTTATTCTTGTGAGTCGCCACTTTATTCCCTGTTTTTCTGCCTCCTCCTATACTACTACTCATACTACTTTTAATAGATGGTGTATCTTAAAGCGCATAGAAATTGCCATGATCGTCAGATTATCTAACTGAATATACTGTCCATATAAAAACAGCAAAAACCTTTGTTATGAAGTCACGTGTTATTAGCAGCAGTTTCTGTTGCAAAATGGTTAAGGTTGATTTACTCTGTAAAAGATGAGGACGTTTTTCCCCTTATTTTATCCTGAACAATTTAACTGTGGCAGGGCAGATTATTGAGGGAGCTATCTCTCCTGCTCTGAATCACTTAAAACTTCTAGTCTCAGGCTCTCAGCACATGTAAATTGTTATCCTGCATCAGGCCCAGCACTGCCAGATGGCTGGGGGAAGGGATTGCCCGGCTCTCCTCTGTGCTGGTGCGGCCTCACCTTGAGCATTGTGTGCAGTTTTGGGCACTGCAATTTAAAAAAAAAAAAAAAAAAAAAAAAAAAAAGGGACATAAAGCTGTTAGAGAATGTCCAAAGGAGGGCTACAAAGATGGTGAGGGATCTGGAGGGGAAGACATATGAGGAGCAGCTGAGGTCCCTTGGTTTGCTCAGCCCAGAGCAGAGCAGGCTGAGGGGAGGCCTCATGGCGGCCTGCAGCTCCCTCACGAGGGGAGCGGAGGGGCAGGAGCTGAGCTCTGCTCTCTGGGGACAGCGACAGGACCCGAGGGAACGGCATGGAGCTGGGACAGGGGAGGGTCAGGCTGGGGGTTAGGGAAAGGTTCTGCATCCAGAGGGTGGTCGGGCACTGGGACAGGCTCCCCAGGGCCGTGGTCACAGCACCAAGTCTGTCAGAGTTTCAAGAAGCAATTGGACAATGCTCTCAGACACGTGGTTTGATTTTTGGGTGGTCCTGTGAGGTTCCGGAAATCGGACACAATTATCCTTGTGGGTCCCTTCCAACTCAGATATTCTATGGTTCTATGATTACGATTTCCACTGACTTGGGTCACTTCATACAAGGTGACATGCCTAGCTTCTGGTTTTCTATCAAATAGATTTATTATCTATTTTGCATTTATCCATCCATTATTTTTTTCTCCTGTAAGATCAGCCTAGTTTCCTGAAATTGTCACACAAAGTGCCCACTGTGCAGGCACATTCACCATCAAAATCTCTAGAAGTAAGCCAGATTCTGCACATTTTAGTCCAAAGACAGAGGTGGTAAACAAAGACACCTGTGCTAGGAAGTGCACGTAGCTCACTTTGAGCTGTGTAAACTTAACTTGCTTCAATGTCTGCTTGCTTGCACACTCCTGTGCTGTGGAGAGGATAAACATGCACAGTCTGTTCCGTGTTTTATGGATATCTAAGATGCCCTCTACAGTTTGCATGGTGCTAATTATCACAAACCTTTTGCAGCAGTTGATGCTGATTAAGACATTGATGCTTGGTATCCTCACTGTCACCCAAACTGAGAGTATATGTCTATGCTGATACATTTTTCTACCCTCTCATTTTTGCACAAAAGTGCAGTCAGGGTAATGTTATTGATTTTAAAAGTAGGTGAGTGCATTAGATAGTTGTACATGAGTAAAACTAGGATAATCTTCACCCTGAACAGTTATAAAACATTACTAAGTAAAATGTAACTTTACTTATGAGAAGCAAGAACTTTGGCTGTAGAGCATGAAGAAAATCTGACAGACAATGGCATTGCTGGAGCTGTTCCAGAATTTTTAATGTTGAAATTAATGACATATTACAGTTTTCAACTAAAAATGTTTAACATTTTCCATATATTTTAACTATTAGTAATAATGCCTCGTTATAAAGTTACAATTTTTGTTAAATCAAAGGAATTCTTCCTTACATTTGGACAGAGGAGGACATAGTAATGCAGAAGAATTGTTGGGTTTCTAGAACCAGTCTTCAGTTTTCTCTGGCAACACAGTAATAAACTTAAATCGAATGAAGTTAATTAAATAAAACAAAGCTAATTACAGCATAATTATACATAGGGTCTCCTCAAATGCCAAGTAAACAATAACTGCTATTGACATTAGTGAATTTTGGATTGACCCATAAAAGTTTAAGTAGGAAGTGAATCAGATCCAAAGAAAGATATTTAATAGGTCAGAGGAAAATAACAAAAATCTTTAACTAGGTTGAGTGTCAACCTAGTTGACTAGTTAGCCCATCATGGCCAGCAGCTTAATTAGTTCTTTGTATGGATCATATGGAAGCTTCAAGGTTATGTATTTTCCTTCTCTTATGTCCTAATGAACCTTTACACACACACACAACCTGATTTTGCTCTTACTGTCCTGTAGTTGATACAGGCACATTGCTGAAGAAAGTTTTCATTTTTTCTAAATAGCACGTTTAACTGTGGAGACAAAGTTAGCTAGAAAATTCCCAGTCAGTTCTAGCTTGTTTGTTTGCATCAGGAAACCGTGGCTTTTCAGCCTGGTATTTTTTGTTTCTGAGCGTTCTTGCTGTGTCCATCATCTGGCAGCATCCACGTTTAGAGATGTAACCGCCAGCCTCTGATAGGACTGGGGAGAGGGTACAGCTATACGTGCAGCTGATGCTCCGATGGAACAATCTTCATGTCTGGATGTTTCTGAGTATGCATTACTCATAAGGCATTTAAGCCAGGGTGCTGCAATGTTAGATTTACAGGCTAACAGTGTCATGAAGCTGCCAGAAATGGGGGTACATGCCAATATTTGCGTGTTCAGAGCTTTCAAAACATTTCTTGAGGTTGAAGGATGAATAGAAATGGGTTGTTCTCATCTATGACAAGATAAAACAAGCTGACATAGAAGACTATTTCTTATGTCTCTGTGGTCTCATGGTCTTTAATAATGTTTAATCACATAATAGATTATCCTTTTCACATGAGTGAAGGAAAAGATTGGTGCCTAGGACTAATCAGAGGAGACGCTTCCAGCCAGGAACCATGTACAAAATGCAGTGCCGAGCTGGAAAAATGTTTTAATATGTGGTTAATTTGCTAAAAATATTGTTGGAAACATAAAAATGTTTTGTTTCTTTTTCCTTTTATCTTTCAGTGAAAAACAGATCCAACAGTAAGATAGTGCGAATTATCCAATATTTTTGTCCAATTTATATTTCAGAGTTTTGTTTTAACAGATTTCTAAAATGATTTATAACTGAGCAATACAAAACAACATTTAGGACAAAAAAAAAAAAATACAGCTGAAGATGTTTATTTAATTCAACATGATTTCCCTTAAAGAATAATGGAAGCCTCACAGAAAACATTTTATTTGGAAAGAGAGCCTCAAGCAAGGATTTCTGGCGCTCAACAAAGGATGTCAGTTAGGTCCTTTCTGATGCCTCTTTTATATGTAAATGTAATGCAAACCCATAAATAGAAGAAAAAGAAATGTCATACCTTGACTACAAATGTAGGGATCAGACTCAGGAACCCTGTGACCAGACTGATTTAGTGTTGAGGCCCTGGAAAATCTATATTCATCTCCTCCTTTTGACTTGAGTTAATGCCACTTCACCTCTGTCCTTCTCTACCTTTTGCCCTCTTTGTCTGAGTTGTTCTCCTTTGTCTTTATACGCAGTCTAGCCCAGACTGAGGGAACAGGATCTCTGAACACTACTGTAGTGCAAAAAATTGTTGCTTGTTGTTTCTCATGTAAAGCCATTTATGACATTTATAATTTCTGTAGCGGTACAGTTAGGTAATAGAAATCACATATCTTTTCTTTTAGAATTCTTGTGAATTAATTCCAGTTTACCTAAATCGCCTTCATTAAGTGATCCACTCAACAACAAATGTGAAGTCACAAACAGAAAGCTTGTAACTTCAAGCACTGAGATACGATCAGGCAGCGTATGTAGACAAGACTAAATGTGGTACTGAAGGCAAACAAAGGGAAAACTGCTTTATAGTGAAGTGGAGTCTTGAATTATTACGGACTTACGCATCCAGGAACTCTTGTGTCCAAGATCCTGGATTAACCAGTATCTTTTTTCAAGCAAAAAATTAATTTGTTCTTTTTTTTTTTGGACACTGACAGACTGATCCATAGCTGGACTTCTACCAGGCTGTTGTATTTGGATGCTACCTTTTGGAGCCATATGTTTCCCCCTTAATTTAATGCGTCGTTGTGACCTGTCATACACTTCCTCCGTCAGAGCAACCCACAAAGACATTCTCATAACTCCGTTGTGTGAGTCCTAATTTTGTAAGCACTCTGCAATTACAGATCACCTCTCCAAAGAGCTTCCTGGATGTAAGCCACTGCCACCTCAAACATCACATTATATAAATCCTTTTCATAGATTATCAAGCACTGTTTTTAAAAACAGTAAAGAAATCAGTTGTTCCCACTATTTATACTGCTTGTTTATGGTCCTCCCTCCTAACTCAAAACATGAAAATTGGCTCTGCCTTTAGAGGGAGTCAAACATGTCCAAAAAGCTCCTTGAAAGCTCCGTTCCCCTTTTTTTTTTTTTTTTTTTTTTTTTTTAAAGCTCTGTGTTTATCTGGTGCAAGGATTTAGCTTGTCCCTTTCTGTGCTGGCAGAGGGGAACAATGACCAATGACAGTAAGCCAGCTGTGTAGTTTAAGTGGATCTTATAGTCAGATACAGCTGCACAAGGAGAAGCCATGCTGTCGGTCAGCATTTGTAAGCTGTACATAAACAGGTTCCCCATCACAGCTATTATCACAGCTATTTCTATGTTTTGGCCATTGCATAAACATGGTTGTGTTCTGGCAGCAGGAGGCTTTATGCAATGTGCTCTTCCACAAGGTAAACTCTTCTTTTCATCTGGGAGGTCTCCATGTGGAATTCTTGCTAAGTCAAAAGCAGTAGTGTTGAGGATTCATTGGAAACAGCCAATTTAATCCCCCAGCTAGCACAAGTATGTTTTGTTCAATTCAGTTAAGGAATCCAGCCTTATAAAATGACCTTATAATGGGTTTTGAGGAATTGTTTACATGAGAGAATCAAGAGAGATGAAAAACAGAGTGGGTCACTCTTCAGGAACAGGCTGCATACAGGAAATAGGAAACGTATGTGTCAACTTTGCTTCCAAGTTCCAACACTGACATGAAAGAAGACATAAAGAAGGCCATTTCAGGGTAGAAGTTTCCATTTGCCTGTGTAGGTTGAATCACGCATGGCAGCTAAGAGAAGGCAGCGTTACTAAAGCCTGGATAATAATGCTATTGCTGTGACTTCTGGTTAGGGCAAGCTTAAAAACACAGCACAAGAAGAGATGTACCGAACTATTTGCACTCTTATTCTGTTCTCTGCTGGGTGAAGTGAGTCTCCCAGCCGGATGTTGAACTAGCTGTTGCATTTCAGTTCCTTTTAATTAAATCGACGTCGTGCATCAGTGGAACATGCCCTGCCATTGCAGTTCGTGAGATATTTTTTAAGTATGGTACTCAGTGGAACTGCAGAGGAGATGAATGTTTTCCAAAAACTATATGCAGTGATCAACTGTACCTTCCCACTTTATTAAATAATATCATAACATTTTTAGAAGAAAAAAATAACAAAGTTTTATGTTTTGAAAAGAAATTTTAAATCTGAAACCTGATTTACTTCCACATCTTAATTACCGAGCTTGAGGAAATAAGATCTGAACAGCTCATATGCCTTTTCATTTCACACTGAATTTATAGGAACTTTCCAAATAATAATGGTCGACTTGGCAGCAATAAATGTGGACCAAATGGTGTAATCCCCACAAGGAAGCATAATTCTGTTATGAAGTATTTACAATAGCAAGCTTGGAAATCCAACAATAGGGTATATTGTTAATAGGTTCTTCATAGCATCTTTTATTGACTGATTCATTCTTAATTTTAAGAGATTTAGTCACCTAACATTCTTCATGCGGCAGTCAGATCGATGTCCACTGTTCCTTTAAGAATCCTCTCAGGTAGCAGAAAATTCTCTGAGATAAATCAATAAATAGGACATGCAGTTGCGAGCGTTAATCTTGCGAAGTTCAGAAGTTCCCTGAGCGTAGCTGGGCTTTCTGATGCTCCCTTCCTGTGACCCTCCAATAACCCTGATCTCCCCTGCCTTCGTGACCCTTTAATGTTTCCCTGGCTCTCCATTCCCTTCATCCTCCTAAAGAGCTTGGCTAATTCCCAACTTGGATTCATCCAACAGGCCACCCTCCCTGGAAACTCTCCCAGTCTTTGCAAGGGCCTTACAGTAGGGCAGCCTCTCAGCTACTTTGTAGATTTAAACCTCACACACTCAAACCACTCACCTAACTGAAACCTTACCGAAATGGGCAAACTTGCAAATTTGTGGTACGAAGTGGTTGGCTTTCTTTAAAGTTAAGATCAGAAAATATAGACCTTCTAAAAGGAAAACAAGGGAAAAGCTTTGGCAGTTGTTGTACTTTATTAATATTTTCTACACAGTTACCTGACAAAGTTTTTGCATTAAGGCAACATTGTTGGTAGGGGCAAAAATTATTTCATTAAAATGTGACTGCAGCAATTTGGAGTCAGTTGGCTGCCCGAGTATTGTTAATTGTTCCTGTCCAAACTCCTTGTAACCTTCATCTGTTTTTAGCATGTTTTTCCATTGGATGTTTCACAAATATACACTGTGTAGCCATCAAACAAAAACGTTTTTTGATACCTGAGTTAAAAATTTCAGTGCTATATTTTTGTGTGTCCTTTAACATGCATGTGTCACACGAATGTACTATACATGAATATATGTATTATATACGAGTGTATTATATGAATATCTGATAGTTTCAGACACAAGAGGATGGCACGGCCTTGTAGTTTACTATATTGTTCCACCGACTGCGGTTACCTAGTAAAGTGTGAGAGGAGGTGTTAACTCCGAGCGCTAAGTACACTGTCCCTCCAGAATTTTATTTTTAGGAGCTAGCTGCAAAATACTTTTCACAGAGATGTGTTCCAGTACAAACCACAGATTGGCTCTGATGATCCTCACATCTTCCAATCTGTGTACAACCATATCTGAGGAGATTTTTTAAAATGAGAAAGTGTAACAAGTGTCTCTGGAATATGGAACCTTGTGAATATTTAATCAAGCAGTGTTGATGCAGCAGTCTAAACATCTTTGTATGCCTGGCAAATCATGGGAACCTGGTGGCAACTCTTTTTTTTTCACTGTTGCCTACGTCATTAATCTATCCCCGAGAGTCTGTTATCGGAGGCTAGAACTGACTCAAGGCTTCTCAGTGGTGTAGACAAAGTGTAAGTTTGTCATCTCAAGGGTGGTGACAAAGTTGTGTCCTCATCCTGGAGTGCAGGAAAATTCATCCCCTCTGTTCAGACCAGGGAGTGATAAAGGTGAAAAGGCTGTTGAGTGGGAGCAAAGTCTCATACGGTTGATACAACAAAAGAGCAGCTCAGGGGAGATCCAGGTGGATCAGTTACCTGAAATGGGTCTGTGGGATTTCTGGGTAGGTAAGTTTGGGCGTTAGGAAATCCTGAAGACATTACAGTGGTTGACATCGAGTTTAGAGTACTTGCAAGGGGATTCTTAAGTGAAAGAAAGAGATGCCACCTCAGACTGTTGTGCCTTGATCTTACCCTTGGTGGCAGAAGAAGCTGTTTCTTCTGTTACAGGTAGACAATGGTGATCCATCCATGCAGTCACTTCCATGCTGGTGACTAGAAGCTAGTCTGCTAGTTGTTCTGTATTCTTGCAGTAACGTGCTTACAGTCTGAATTTTATGTTCTGGTCCTTGGAGGATCAGCCCAAAATGTTGTCTCTGTGAGAAGTGAACATTCAAGTGACACAACACAAACTTGCCTGTATGCAGAGACAGACTGCAAAATGAAAAACTGAAATACGTTTGGCTGTCTTCTTGGGACTAGAAAAGTGCAGTGTCCCCATCTTCTTGTCATATGTCATGTGCTTTAGTCCCCACATCATCTCAGTAGACCTTACAGATAAACATGCTCCATTTTGTTAATATCTCTCTTGTACTGGGAGACCCAGCACATGAGATACTACCTCACAAGTGCTGAGTAAAGAGGGGCCTTGTCACTTGCTTCAACCTGCAGACTGGGAAGATTTTCCTTGTTAATTAACCACCCTTTGGAGACCAGATATTCACATCTTTCTACTAAGGGACATTTCTCTTGAGGCAGGAAAATTACATTTCACTATCAGTATAAATAGTGTAGAAATTAAAGACTGTGTCTGTTCTATCAGAAACTGAAAACAAAGAATATTGTTTATACTCAAAAGCACATGTATTTCAAATACTTCCCTTTATGCAAACCTTTCCACTTTCATGTGCTTCATGGCTTTGAACCATCTGAGTCTAAAATTTCATATTTTCATTGTTCAGGTGATAATTAGGGATGGTTGGTAATTGATGTTATATGCCTACTATATAAAAATGTAACCGAGTGGTACAGTCAAGTGGTCCTCGTAATAAACCACTGATTGTAACCATAAAAAAGATAGAGTTTATTAATGTGTACTAACTGAATTTGTTTCAGGATCATGCAAGACGAAAAAGCAAAAGACAAACACACAGAAACCCTCCTTCTCTACTAAAATGGTCATTAGATGCAGTTTTCCAGCTTTGAAGGCTCCAGTACATTCCAGCCCATGACGCTGAATTTAGGAGATGGAGGACCATGCTGAATAATAGACTTTCTGAAGTCCTTTATGGGTAGAAGAGAGAGAACTTTCTTGAAGCGTACTCTTGATGGAAGCAAATGCCAATAAAAAGAATCTGAACAAAACTAGTGACACTCTGCCAAGTGCTGGAGACACCCCTGCTGGTGTCTCTGCCCTCTTGCCTTCAGAGCAGGTTGCACCATCAAATGTGCCGGATATTCCCCAGATTTTGCCAGAAGAAGTACATCTAGAAGCTAGACCCCAGAGAAGGCGGCCAGGCACTGCAATAATATCAAAGCAGTCAGACTCTTCAAACATGTTTCGGATGCCACTGAATCGACCAGTCATCCCACCAAGAAGACCTTGCTTCAAGGTATGCTATATTTGTGGCAGAGAATTTGGGTCACAGTCCATTTCTATACACGAACCCCAGTGCTTAGAGAAGTGGCGTATTGAAAATGATCAGCTACCAAGACACCTGAGAAGACCAGAGCCTCGGAGACCTGAGGTCCTTACTGGTGGTTCCTGTATGCTTACAGCGGAAAATGAAGCAGCTTATCAGAGTGCTCAAGCCCAGCTTCTGCCCTGTGGAAGTTGTGGCTGGACCTTCCTTCCAGACCGCCTCATAGTGCACCAAAGGAGTTGCAAAGGAAACGGCAGTGGTGTGGGGTTACCAAGTTCTAACCCCCATAAATCTGGCTCAGCAAGAGAAGATCCATCTAAGACCAGTCGACGAAAGAGTGGGGCTGCACCAGCCACATTAGACAAGGTAAATTGCTAAAGCATACATTGTGTGAAAGGGTACGGATGCATTTTGTTGCAGGAGAGACTGAGTTCTTACCAAAATTGAGAATCGCTTTCTTTCAGAAGAAACTTTTGGCTCCATACAAATGTTTCTTTGATGAATAGTAGGCAAAGGTGAGGTGAGGGGGCTATTGTTTGAATAAAGAAAACTACTTATTCCTATTTCTTTTGATTTTTCTGTTTAAGAGAGTAGTTTGGTACTTGTACTCTGTGCTCCTATGAGAGTTATGTTCCCAAAGGGAACCTTTATATGCTATAGTTTATTAGGATAGTCTGTTCAGCAGCTTAGGCAAGCTTTAAATGTTGTATGTTTTAGTAGATATTAGGCCCTTTTATTTAGTTAACATGAAATACAATTCTTCATTATTCTGTAAGCACTACAGTGAATTTCATTTTTTGCCATTATTCTTAACCTTGGCTTGAAATATGAATTTACTGAGGACTGCATGTTCAAAGGCAGCAGAGTATAGCAACAAAATAAATAAGAATGCACATTTCTTTCCACTGAATTTGATTCCAGATCCAAAAAAAAAAAAAAAAAAAAAAAAAAAAAGATGAAAAAAATTACACAAAAAAAAAAAAAAAATTTTTTAAAAAGGGAAATTTTTTTTTGGGTTTTGGTTTATGCAAAAGTTTTATTTGTGGGTGGG